>OY720643.1:39240833-39846789 GCA_963169105.1 Ceriagrion tenellum | reverse complement strand
CTAATCATACTGAGAATCATTTTACCAATTTCGGCCAGGAGTAACTCATGCGTTTATTATCTAATGCGACATGAGTTGAAAATAGCTATAATGTAGTAATCTTAAAAATATATAAAAATCTAGTGGTGTCTGTCTGTCTGTTACTCAATCACTTATAAACCACTAAATCGATTGGAACAAACTTTGGCAGGAAGATACTTTATATATCTGGTTCACGCATAGGCTATAGAACAAGGGCCTTGAGGCCCTTAAATCGCCAAAAGTTTCTCTGGAAAATAATTCTTGCCTGTATTAGAAACATGTAAAATATACCTATACTGAATGTACAAAAATCATGGGGTCGTAAGTCACGCTGGGGCCCCAGAGGGCCTAAGGTTCCAAAATAATGCTTTCTTAAAAGCCTCGTAAGTATTGAACGGATGAATCGATTTTAGTGACATTTTCACACATGGGATCAGTAAAGCTTTTTTAAGGAAACTGGGGCTATAAAAAAGGTCCCTGGGCCCCAAGGGCAGCGTATAGGGTCCTCTGGTGCCTTATGTGTCTGAAAAACTCAAGTATTAACATTTTGGTTCAAGTGTTTATTAGTTTTACTAAAGATAAAAGGCTATAGTTTTCGCCATTAGATGGATAAAAGATTGTAGTTTTAATTTTTTTATATAATTTTCTTATACAAGTAAAATTTCCCTATAAATACATTTTTAATGTCAAAATCATGAATTTTACTTTTGTCAACAACAGGATATTTCATTGGTAACTGTGAAAATAGCATTAGCTTTAGAAGGGAAATGGGACCTTTACAATGGCGTCTGGGTTGTATATCCATAGATAAGTATTACAGAGGAAATCTAGGCCGTATACTGAAATTTTGCTGATTATGATACTTTCAGGGATGCTTTTGCCTAAAATTGGCAAAATTAATTTCAAGTGGACTACTTGAAGTTGGAACATGTAAAACAGGAGAATAACACGGAGTTATATTAATGCGAAAAGCCTCTGGAATGCAAATGGCCTGTATTTCAGTTTCCATAGGTTACTGCAAAAGAATGTCGAAACTCGGTAAAGATATGTAATGCAGTTTTTATCTGCTGAATTAAAAAATAAAACTAAAATTATATCTGAGTAAAACAGGAGAATGTCACGATGTTATATAAATGCCAATGCCAGTGAAGACGGGTTATCGTTTGCAACGGATCTGATTCTAGCATGTCCCTGCTACATTTTTTACTATTTGGAAATGTTTAGGATGGCATTCATGATAAAGTTATATAAGATAAATCAAAAAGAACAAACTACTATCCATTCCCATTGGTACTGTAATGATGTATTGAAAGGGTTCTATAACCATTTGTTTCTTGCTCAAGCCCACAGTAAGGTTCTGCTAATGACGAAAACTGTTTGCCTCAAATTTCTATGCGTCCTAATTTTAAATTTGAACAAATAACACGGTAAAACTTGAATAAATTTGCATTTTAATGTTCACAGAAAGCTGTAAGTGACTTCTAAAAATCTAGAATCAATCCTTCGACAGCGCAAATACAAAATAAAGGTGAAAATATGAAGGTTTGTGGTAACTCTGAATCAAATGAGTGCTACCCTGTAAGCGTTCACAGAAAACTGAGGTATTTGTTAATAGACATCTAAAATTTTGCGGATATCCTACAGCATTTAGGTATCTAACGTGGAATGTTAATTTCGGAATAAAATGTGAAAAAACATGATCCTAAGGCTCTATTTGGCCGTAATTGGATAAGCAGCGAAGATTGAACTTCGAACCACTTACTGGGGTAGTAGGGAGAAATTTAAAAAATATATAATTGAATTATAAAAGTTTTAAAATCGAATCTTTTAAATAAATAGACAAAAAAGTACGTTAGAAACTGCAACTTTTTTATTAAGCTTTCATATTAGTTTCCACTATTTTTTTATCACTAGCGTATGACTCCGATGAAGTAACTGCGCGGCTAGTTCCGTGGTTCTTTGAAAATTGATATTAGTTGTTGGGTGAGCATTTAAAAATATTATATAATAGTTTTACGTAAAGATATGGCCCGTAAAGTGTTTTTTTTCTAAGGTATTTTTCAATCATTGGCAGTCTTTGACAAAAAAGCAATGAAACGTTTCTCTTTTTGGTAACTAGAGAAGTTCTCCGAAAAAATAAGTTAATGACAGCAAATTAATGGTAGCTTTCTGGGAACCACAAATCTGAATATAAAACGGTTTTGGAAAAAGACTTAATGGAAAACAGGTCTTTATATTAAGATGGGACCGCACTCTTCAGATGCATACTTTTCGAAGGATTTTTCTCAGCCCTCGAGTGAAATTTGTGTAACTGATAAAACTCATCAAAATGTACGGATGCTAGGGAAATATCTATAATTGGCGTCCTGACTATTAATTGAAAATACATATAATTCCATACAGATACGGCATTTTGCACCATCAACAGAGCAGAGGAATCTGTAGTGTCTGGAGGCGGTGGAGGCATGACTTCCGCGGTCGCTAAGAGAAACACTCGGAGCAACAAGGACGATGCAAAATCCAAAGGCTATTAGGGGTGTCAATTGTTGACTGAAATAGTACTTCAATGGATGTGAAAGAGTAGCAAAAGCTAAGAGCGGGGGTTGAGAAAAGAAGTTTTGACATTCATTATTTATGTTAGGACAATATCATCGGAATATCGGAGCTGTAACGTATGAACTAAAATGGAGGAAACGTGAAAATATTAACCCTTCGGCTACCTAGGGGGGGTAACTCAGTTACCCCAACGCCACATTTTTACTGTTTTTATTTACAATTATTTTCTGATATTTTTATGCTTCCATGAGTTTGTTTTTAAAAATCTTACAATAAGGTTCCATGTGAAATCTTCATTCATTGATTGTTTTTTTTCTTCAAATTTCTGAAAAACTAGTGGGGGTTACTGTGTTACCCCTTTTGGGATAGTTTGTCTCAGATTCACCAGCCCGCTTTCTGAGGATCTGTGCACCATTCACAGCACAGTACCGAGATTTAAAATAACAATGGAATTCTATGTGTGCCTTCAGACGTATCAAACCGCGCCGTGGACGGCAATCGTGGTCATCACGGCGCCTTCGATCCGACGGGGCGCGGCGCTGCGCCGTCTGCGCCGTGAAATGTACATGACACCTGATTTACTTGTTCGAGTTCCTTGACTTCCGTGCATGTATGGAAAGAGCAGCAAATGAAAAGCCAAATGTTGTGAAATATCAGGACATCCGATTAGACCTAGACAGGACATCCGATTAGATAATTGTATGCTCCAATCGGAGCCTACAATTATATTTATGTGTTATTTGATTCAATATAAATCATATTTATTATAATTTTGTGTAATTGTTTTTATTTAAGATTTATGTCACACAGAATCCATTTTTGTATAAATCAAGCGAATAAACAAAAAATACTGTGGGGTAACCGAGTTACCCCCCTTGGGAGAGGTAAGGTGAAAAAATACCTTGGTAGCCGAAGGGTTAATATAGGATATTCTCTCGAGGAAAGGTCGTACAAGTAATATAACAGCAATTCTTGACCAACGTCTTGGAACGTGATTCATTCCATCATCAGGGATACAAAAAACATGCACACTGAAGGTCAACCACAACACATCTCAGAAAAACCTATCTCAGAACAACCAACATCTATTCACCGCACCAAGAGGCAGGGGAGTGGTGCTTGATGGTGTTTGTTATGCCAGGTAGTCATGGATGGTCGGGAAGATGATGACAGAATTGCAGAGGCAGTGTGATGTGAATTCGGGTTCTTAATGTGATTCTTTGGTAATTTTCAATGTTTTTTTATTTGATATACCATTTTTTTAATTTTTATGTATTGGATCGTTCTGAGATATGTTGTGGTTGACCTTCAGTGTACATGTTTTTTGTAGTCCTGATGATGGAATGAATTACGTTCCGAAACGTTGGTCAAGAATTGCTGTCTTATTATTTGTACGACCTTTCTTCAAGAGAATATCCAATATCAATGAAGGTCAATATAGAGAACAAGCAAGCTGTATCAGGGAAAGAGATGTAGAGAAAATAGGTCTATCCAAGATTACGGATAATATCATTATGAAGTGGAATATTTTCACTCTCCACAATACGATTCGTATGAACGGTGGCATGTTTTCCATTGCTTTTCTCCTCAGTAGAAGCCAACGCTTTTTACATCTCGGACCGTTGATATTTCCAAGCGCATTTGTACGCACAACTAATACACGATAGTTACGTTACATAGTATGGCAAAAGTCTCAACGCTTTGCTCATTAATATTCAACATAGTTCATAATTATGATGAATAATAGTAGGCTAAGCGTTGAGCTCCAAAAGCCAGCTCCTTGGTCACTTTTATACGCTGATGATATATTTATCATAGCAAATACCCAACAAGAGGTGCTAACCAATCTAACGGCTTGGTGCACAGTTTTAGAATATAGAGGGCTGAGACTAAGCAGGACGAAAATATTAAAACAGATGCCATGTAGTTTCTCAGGAATATCTTACACCATGAATCAGCAACCACAAATAGGCGACACGCCGTAAAGACAAGTAAACTATTTCAAGTACTTTCTAGCTCAAGTTATATCAACTACGGGAAATTGAAAAAGACACTGAAAACCGAAAAGCAACTGGAAGGCAGAAGTGGGGATCACTAACTGGAAATCTATGCAATGCCAATATGCCAATAGAAGTCAAGGGAAAAATTAAATAAGAGAGCAAGAAGACCAGGTCAACTTTATGGGTCTGAATGCAGAGCTATGTAGCGTCAGATGAACGATAACTCCATGTTACATAAATGAAGATGTTAAGATGGTACGAGGGTGTGACTCTTAAAGACAAAATTAAAAACGAGCACATACGAGGAGCATTCAAGGTGGCTAACATAACTGAAAAACTTAGATAATCGTCTGAGCTGGTACGGGAATGTCATTTGGCGTAACGAGAAACGTGTGACAGGGAAGGTTATAAACATAAGACAACCTAATCGAAGTCCAGGCCGTCCGCCAACGACCTGGATCAGGACCATAACTAAAGATATGAAGACAATAGACATACAAGATGAGATGACGCAGCAACGCTTGGAGTGTCGAAGGAGGACCAGGAGAACCGACCCAAGAGACATGGGAAATAGGCACGGAAGAAGAAGTAACGTTACATGGTACGAAACAATTAAGACGAAAGTTATTTGCTAACGGCTTATTTTCGTGCTAAATTGGAGTAAAGGTAAACTCTTATCAAGTTCAACGCTATCCGCGAGATTCATAAATAGTCAAGTAAAAACGTTCTACATCTGGACATGTCAATCATAATACTTTAACTTCTAGCAGGTTTTTTGGCCAAGTGGCCAATCTTCTACATTTAAAAATGCAGTAATTTTGTTTCTATATCACTTAAATAGAGAACTAAAATGAAAAACTTTCTATGCCAACCTCTTCTTCACGTCTACGTAATGTAGGGATCCAATTACCTACGAGGTTCAAAGCATGCAGTGAGATCTCCCAGCCCATCACTGGCAAGGTAAAATATTGTAACGGATTAGGCCAACGTAAACCACATTATTGGTAGTTCTCTATTGAAAAAGTATCTGTCTACATCTACATAAACCCTGCGCGCCAACGTATGAGCGAGTGGCACGGCGTGTTGGGACACCAGCCGTAAAAAGGTTTTGGGAGGTGGATAGTGCATTGAATAATGAGTCTGTTTTGAGTGGAACTCAGTTTTTAGTATTAACACTTTGTGTGCATGGCAAGAACAAATTTTTGGACCCATTAATTCGGCGATGTATCACTCTTATTTTGGACCTAGAGTAGTACTGTGGTGTCAAAATGGTATTCTCTGCGTTGCTCTGATCTAAATGTTTATAGCAAACTATGACTGGCATGCAGCCTCCGGGTCTCTATTGGCTCCCAAATTAATCCCTCTTAAGGCTGTGGAGCACCCTATGTTCTTTTGTAGCAGTTTTTTAACAAAAGTTCTCTTGTAACAGCTTTTCTTGTATTTCTTTATTTTTTGGTTAAATCTTTCTATTTTTGTCCCCAAATGTTCTAGGCATATTCAACGCGTGGCCCAACACGAGCAAAGTAGTACCCATCATTCACTTGTTTTGCTTTGTATGTATGTTTCCCTCGATATGTCTGAAGTTAAGGTAATTCCGAGAAATTTGACTTTATCTGGAGACTTTGACAATGTAAATATGGCGTTTGTGTGGTGACTTCTGCAAGAAAGGTCCCGTGGTGTAATTACTAACATTTAGTTGTAGTTCCCACTCCTGTAACCTCAACTGAGCGTTGCATGGACCTAATAATACAACTTCTAAGTCCGCATCTTCGCTAAAAAAAATTAATAGCAATTACTAAATACTCGTCACTGTAGAGTTAAACCTAAGTAAAAACCGCTCAGAAGCAAATACAAAAACTTAGTATTTCCTGTACATTTTTTTCACAACACTGTTCTAAATTTAAGAGTACCTGATGCTTGTAATAGAAACTGCTATGACGTTATATCAGGTTCTTAGATTATTGGAAAAGGAATCCGAGAATATCTGAGAACCAATGAATTTTGCCAATTATGAGGAATATTCCTCCTAAGAATGTAGATAAAGCAGTAAGTAGAAGAGCACAAGGCCTCTCGCCAAAGAATATGGGGAAATTTGTGTTGTATAGGAAGAAGTCTTTGTTATTTACATGAAATTTTGAGGCCTTTATCTATTTGCATGATAAATTATTGCAAAATCTTGTAATGCTCAAGAAGGCTTATGTGGGGGAAGGCTCGTAACATACACAGATACTTTTATTAGAGTATGATCTCAGTTGAAATTCTTTTTTCTTCGGTCCTAATTTTTATGATCGATTAAAAACTATGAGATCCTCGCAAAAATCACTCAACAAAATTATTGACTTCACCTCGCAATTGTTTTTATAAGCTTTGATTTATAAATAGTACCTCCTCTTTTTTAAAGAGAGAATTTAACGCCTTTATCCTCACCAATGTTGAGCTAATTAAATGGTACTTTTAGGAAAAAATATGTTGATACTGCTAAGGTAATGAAACGATACTTTCTGTACGTTATAGACCAAGCTAAGAGATGAAATTATGATTATTTCTGCTGACTACGTGAATATGACACCCCTTATATTATTAATGGTGGCTTCTTCTAGAGGTGAGAGTGGCAAAAATACAGCATAGTGTAATATCTGTAGTTATTGACGGGAGCTTTCATTCAAAATTCTTGCATTTTTACTTTTGAATTTTCAAAATGGAGATGTAAATATAATGACATATTGATCACTTTTTAAGATGCACATGCCACGGAAGAAATCGGGTTGGTTTTCAGAAGTGTGTTAATTTGTGCGGGATGATAGGTGAAAACGTAATTTTAAATTTTGGAATTTGTTAGCATCAGTTAAAAGCGACCGAATAGACGGGAAAATTGATATGCAGCGAGGAGTTGAAATAGAGGGAGCAAGTATGCGAGGATAATAATAAGCGTAATAAAGTACTTGATTTGTACTCAGGCTTTTCTTAATTTAGTCAAAATGCTAACCAGTTACCAATGAAATGGTCAAGCAGAAACGTACAGAAACTGGTAAAACTGCAGGTACCATTGCCTTTGGCACCATTGGCACTGCCGAATTTCTCTTTGGATGGTATTTTAAGCTGTTATTTTCAGACTACATGTAGAAATTAAACTTCCTAGAATTGCTGCGCTATCATTGACGTCATTATAGGTGAAGTTAAGTTTTGTGGTGTGTCGTGAAAATTGAGAGGAAAATTTATGAGGAACGTTGTATCATTACATTTTGTGTTGCAATAGATAAATGCGCCAGCACTACCGAAGACAAGAGGAAACGAGCCTATGATCATTTATTAGCAAATATAGAAGATTTTTGGCGCAAAAAATATTTTGGGAGGGCCAAGAAGTTGTAAAAGATGAACCTCACTCAGGGAGGAATTTCTCAGTCTTCCTATCCAGTCAGATAGTAATGTGAGGCTCAGGATGATGAGCGAAATTTGAAGCGGGTCACATTTTATAATTCAAGATATGGGCATTAGAAATTTGAGTGCTAAGACGGTGTCGTGCATCGTAGCTACTTGGATGTGCCACCATGACAATGATCTTCGACATAAATTCATATCCATTGACGAGTCTTAGCCAAAAATATAACTTTGGTTCCTCAGGAGCTGAATTAGCCTTGAAACATAGAAAAGAAAGTTGCTTTTTGAAGTATTTCATTTTTGAAATATGGATATCACGCATAGCAGTATGATCAAGGAGCTAAAAGTGGTCCGAATTGAAACCTTACATCACCCTACCATTCTTTGAAACAGTGCCACTGTCGGTGCGTAACTGAACTTGAGAAGTACTTTGAAGGGCAAAATATCCAGGCATAAAAAAGTTGGTAAATGAAATAATCAATCTCATTACTCTTATGCCATACCTCATATCTAAAAAATTTAGAGTAAATGAAATAGGGAAAATTAATAAGCCTAAAAATCTTGAGATGATAATTTTGAGGAAATATTAATAAGTTGCACTTATATGAAAAGTCGGGGATAAACTGAAGGTTTGAAAGAATTTTGACACCTAGGAAGTTATATCACTGATGGAAAAATCAAGAAAAATTGATTGGGCAGGTTAGCACAACTATAGAAGACAAGAAGACTTTCAACGGCTAGAAACATAAAGCTGGAAGGTAAAAAGCATGAAATATAAAGTTTGATGAAGCATTGTTATTACTGTAATGAATTTTAAACAAAGATATCAACTTAACAAAAATTGAAGCAAGGTATAAATGGCAATATCTAAGAATTAGAATTATCAAATTGAATAGAGGTTTTTAACCTGAAGGAAGAAGTATTTGCAGAAATTATGAGCTTAGAAAAATTTGCAAGGCTCAACGGACACACATGAGTAATACTTTAAGGCCAAAATATTCCAGAAAATTGCAGTGAAATGAAAAATCGTGGACATATATGGCGATACAGACTTAAGTAAGGATGCATTACGGAATTTATGAGAAATTTTTCAGTGATCAATAGTAAGGAATACTACGTGATTGGTTATAATTTTATGCACCGAGGAGAGTCCCAATCTTCGGATTGAAGTGTGTTGATGATCTTTAACAGCCAATATCTCGTTCCCTTGCCTAGACTATTGACCTTGTCTAAATAAAGTGGTATATATTTTGCGTTGGATCTTTCGAATAGTGCACCAGCTATGCACACTTCTCGTAAATACTTGAGTTCGATGTTACTTCTAATTCAAAACTACAGATGCTTCGATAGGCCAGGAAACAATGTCTACTACATCTGTCCTCAGATCTATTTGTTGATGCAGTTTATACTAGTGTGGGGTGATTTACACATTTTGCGTTAACAAATAGAGTTTTCAAGCAATCATAGCGTTCTTGAATAAAAATGACACAGTTGTGAGTAGAAAGTTTGCTATACTTTAATACTAGGGTAGGATATAAAGAGGGATAAAGCGCATATATGGAGACAAAACTCGTCATCATCGTATGCCTCACCAGGTATTGGCATATCTGCCTGCTTATGTTTACCAGAATAGCCTTGGCTGGTCAACAAGTGTTCTCTATTACTAGCCGTATTCCATTAACATATTACTATTTTAAGAACACACGGTGAACATGATCGTTTGAAAACAACACAGAAATGTTAGCTTTTGGAATTCACAATGTTTTCATGGTCTTTCCAGTT
This sequence comes from Ceriagrion tenellum, assembly GCA_963169105.1. Taxonomy (NCBI): domain Eukaryota; kingdom Metazoa; phylum Arthropoda; class Insecta; order Odonata; family Coenagrionidae; genus Ceriagrion; species Ceriagrion tenellum. The sequence goes on along the minus strand of OY720643.1, from coordinate 39,837,052 downwards.
TGCCTTCAAACGATGAGCTGATATGGTATATTATTCCTACACAAAATAAGCTCAAATAGCGTAATTTTATAAAAAAATTTAATCTAGTCTCCATAGCACACTCATTTCAGCTATCTCACAACCCTTAAGTCTCCTAAAAATAATGTATAACTTAATATATTCACAGTGAAAATCCCATATTCACCTGATCTCCTTTCAAGTGTCCAACTTTCAAAACTACAGAGTAAATCGGGCTGACTTCTAAGGCCTTATTTGGTATTATATGCGTTTATTCTATTGCTTGACTGATTGAAATTCTTAAAATCTACCGACATTAGCAATCGTATCCTAATTGGTCTAACTAAATCCGTCATTTTTCACATGAAACTTTCAATATTTGCTCTATCATCTAAATGTTGATAAAAAATTTACATCTCGACATAGGTGCCATCTGTTCCCTTATTTTCGACTTCGCTGTTGTTTCAATGAAATATTTGGCGGAGAACCTGGTGTATAAAACTTATTTGCGTGCTGAAGCTGGGGATATAACTGCTTGAATCATTACTTCACAGCCACATTAATACTCCTGTGAATATATCATAGGCTCGTCATGTTACTTATCTTCCTTCACATAATAGTATGTATCACTTTTATTTCTCCTATCCGTTACCGAGTGTTCTCCTATTTATCATGGACTTCAGCATATCCTTGCGTATTGCCACCTATTCCATAGAAATGCTTTTCCCCTGCCCAATTTTGTTGAAGCATAGTGACTTATTTCAGCAACATCTCCTTACACGCGTTTCAAGTATTACCTCAAGTGTACTCAATAATCATTTCTACTACACCAGAATATCAAATACCATCCATTTTTCTATCTCTTTAACGCAATGAAATAGATTTTTGTCCATTTATCAGCTAAATAATAATGCTGGAGAATATTGCTGTAAAATAAGCATCTATGCTGTCATTTGCGTGATGAATGTTTTCCGGGTTTTCATCTGTGTTGATCCAAATTCATACGACAGATTTACCTGTGTTACAGCCCGCATATTTACTAAGAAACCTGATGAAGTTTGACGGAATGCCAGCCATCACTGAATTTTATCTATTTATATAAATCAACGCAAGTGGAAACCTGAGTGAACTTCATTATTTTTAGAAACTGCCGTGAATAATCCATCTGAATTGGGAATTAAAGTATGGCCGGCAAGCCATTCCCTCAGTCTTCAAAATTGCCTCGAGGATAAAGATGCCAAGGCGGTGAAGGAGTTTGCATAGTGTTCCGGAAAGCCAAATGTTTAACACATGTGAACAAAAAATTTCAAAACTACTTTCGCTGCATTACGGTGTAATTTATTAAGCACGGCCACTTTTCTAGTGCTCCAATGTGGAATGGACACAGGCACATCTATTTTATAAAAACCCCTACAGAAAATAGCCTTGAGCCGCGATTCTCCTTAACCTGGCGTTTACGCCACTCCAAGGCTCTGTGGCATTATACTCTATTATTACGATTTCCTTTCCTTTACCTATCTCAGAAAAACGATCACGTGTGACGGATAAAATACAACGGATATCAAGCAAAGAAAATCCGATACTAAGAAGGCGTTCATGGGAAAAAGACAACTGCTGTGCTCAAAGAAGATAGGACAACAAATAAAACAGTACGTCAAAACCTTCGAGTGGAGCTTGGTATTCTATGGATCGGAAGCATGGACTATTGGAAAAGCTGACCAGAAAAGAATAGAAGCCTTCAAAATCTGGTGCTGGAGGAGGATGGTGAAGATAAAGTGAACGGACAAAATAAGAAATGAGGAAGTGTACAGGAGATTAGAAGAGCAGAGGACCATATAGAACACCAAACAGAAAAGGAGAACCGATTTCCATTAGAAGCAGCATTTTCTTTCTCCGCTTCATATTGCCAAGCGTCTTCTTGCAGCCTACGCTTTTTTCGGGATGTGGATCAATACTGTATTCAAGAGTTCTGACGAGCAGACTTCCTCCTCGTTGATCCAACGAATCAGTATTTACCCGCTTTTCAAATATTAAACTAATTTCGAAATATCATTAGTCAAAAAGATGGAGTGTTATCGATACCTGTATTTACGTGGCCATTGTATCGCGTAGTGATTTTTTAATCCGGCCAATAAGTACGAAGGAGTATATTTTTTGTTTTTATTTCCTTCCCTAAAGTATCCATTTAAGTACCAGTAGACATGTTGTAGGACTAAATGATAGCAACTATTGCTCATTTTGATTCCGTCATTACCTCTAATCCCTGGCGCAAATTTTACATTTTTTATCGACTTAATTCAGCAAACAATGCATACTCTCCAATTCCTGTCGATGTTCTTCGTTGCCAATATTCTTACTTGCCGTATTTCATGTGTGTCTCAATCGGTGCACTGTTAAATTTTTTATTTTTCTATATACTTTTTATTTCCTACCCCTCCCTTCCTTCAGTTCATAGCCACCATTTTTTCTTGTCACCATACTAGAATATAAACTATCAAATTCCCACTTGTCTTACGCAAAGGCTTTTTTGCACCTAAGGCATCTTTTATTCCACCATAACCTCATTTATTTCCACATAATCTATTTCGCCTCAAATTCCCCTGTAGTCTCTGTTTCTGCGCTCAATAAGGTCATCTATCTCCAGACAATTTCTCTAGAAAACTATCTCCAGACATCATCTCTACCATACATGTATTATTTTCCCTAGTTATCCACCGTATTTTTATAATTTTCAATCATTTTTTTTTACTTGAATCAAGAAATATTGAAGTATTACTCAACAATTTACTGAGTTTGTATCAGCACCGCTTAACCCGTCAATATAGTTGACAAGGCTTTTTAATTAATAACTATGAGAAGTATTTTGAAACTGGAATCTTCATTTTTATCAACTCTTATTCTAATGGCAGAAACGCCTGTATTGCAGTCTAATACAAAAATAAGATATTTGATTTTTAAATGTGACCTGGCTTTTCACCACAGTAGATTCTTTTCACTAATCGAAGGCCATCTATATCAGTCTAAGTCCGTCTTGCTTCATTACTTTCAATGTAGATTTAAAAATATAAATTTTAGTAGATTATTATAAGCTTGTGATTTCCATAAAATCTGTTTGGATACGGACGCCATTATATTGAGGGATACGGTCGTGAGTTCCAGTCCAGGCGGATATATTTTCTTGTATGAAATGATAGCCAATCAGTTCACCGGTTGGTGAATCTGCACTCTATACTGTGTCTATTTCTTGGTACACTAGTAATTAGCCCTCGACGTATATTTGAATGTGGTTCCTAGTACTGTATTTGTATGAAATTGTATTTAAAACTTAAAAAGCCTGCATAAACCGTAACCATGTTTCTACTCCTCTGTACATTTGTTCACTCTCCCAGGGTAAGAGAAAAATGCACGATAAGTTGCGGAAATCAGCTAAAGAATTATTATGTGTAAGTATCCACAAAGAAAAATAATATCAATGATCCGAAGTTTTCAAAATAGCAAGGAATAATTTTTTAGTCGCTAAAGATACAAACGATATAACTCTTGGGTTACTATATATGTTTCGTGATAGGAGGAAATCAAGTCGCAATACTTGAACGGTGCGAAACTAAATGGAGCCTAGAGAATGTATAATGATGATAACCCGTTTGCTAAGGTGATAAGATTGGTGGGTTGGATTTCCTTGGTTATATCTTAAAATCGTCCTGCTAAGCTGGATGTCATTTGGACAGTACTCAAAGGTACAGCACATTATCTGTCGGATGCTAGGTAAATTGTCAGACCTCCAGGGATCAACTTTTATGAGTTAAGAAATGGGCATGTTTGCTGTTGTTCATCATTTTGACCCAATACTTCGAAACAGTATAATTTTTTGCCTGAATAATTAGGCTCATAATAAATATTACTAATGCGCTTACCTCTTGGTCGTCTTCTAAATACACCAATACTACTACAATTCTCAGAATATCCTTAAATTCCAATCGATATTCCTTGATCATGTAATATTCTATGCACATGATATTTCAAATATGACTACATTATAAGCATTCGAGCTTTATTTTTCTTCCCTAAATAGGAAGAATAGTAGAAAAAATGCGACAACCTACTCGCCTAACTAAATTTAACCTAATTTAATTGGAGAGGAATACATATTCATAATGATGAGTATATGAGTAATTTTCTTCTCGAGTCTCTCTTTAGACTATAAGAAAATATCACATGTAATAACCCCATAAATCTGTAATATTTTTCCACTTTCTTGTAAATATTCATTTACCTGCCACATCTTTTGTAGTGCTTGATGCACCGACTCCTCCAAGGTGCCATTGCTGTATTTAGCTTATATCCTACTCACTAAATCTACCGTATCAAATCATTTTTTCCACACCAGTGTCATTTCGTGCAATTCACGCAATTAGATGAGTTGCTCCAAATACTGAGGAAAATCTTGTAAAAGAATCGCTTTCATAGAGGAAAATACAAAATTAGCGCGTTTGCAAGGTGTCGTCAACCCTCATTTACTCGGTTCAGTAACTCCACAATTTGAGATATCGTGAAAGTGTGAGAAAGAGGGAGACGTTGATCCAAATTTTCGTCTTCTGATTTGAGGAAAATTTGTGATTGGTAATAGCTAAGTGATATCCAATATTGGTACTTATTCAAAATTCACTGAAAATGCTGTAAGTAGCCAACACTCAAGACTATATAGCAGAGTAATATGCCAATGTCCAAAGTAACATCTTTCATCGGCAAGTTGTGTACGTTCTTGAAAATTTATGTGCAAGCGTTCATATTAGGGGTTTATGAGAAAAAATAAACCCGCATAAGTCACTTTTAAACACCCATTATCTACTTAAACACATTATCAGCTTTGTAATTTATTTTTCGTCAGCTCCATATTTCCGTCTCACCTATTCCATTTTCGTTTTTCCTCGGTTATTCTCCATTTTTACATTCCTTTCTTTATTCATGACAAGTATCGGCGTATATTTCCGATTTCCGATTTCCGAATATTTCCGATAAAATTAGTTGTTTGAAACTGCATTGATTTCAAATATGCTTTGGAGTGGTATTGAACATTTTTATCATAATCTAGTATTTTTAACAGGAATTACTTCAATAATTACTTATAAGTGACTTAACAAGTCATAATTTTGAAAGATATGTTCACCATTCGTTGTTTTCTATTATTTATGAACCTAGAGTAATTTCAAGCCGAATACAAGGCAAAGTCTATTTCTAGAGCGGTTTAAGTTGCAAGATCTTTAAAATAAAATTAAAAAATTGGTCTAGCAATGATAAATGGGGTTAGTGAATCACCAAAAGTACAAATTGACCATGATTTTTCAAATGCTTTAGTAGTGTTAAATTAAACTGTATAATGAAATTGATCGAGGAACGCATAAAGCATGGATATTAAAAAGGTCGAATAAGACTGATTTGCACAGCTCAAATTTAAACATAGCAAAAGGAAAGCAGAAAATACACTCCCGTAATACATGTCGCCATTTCACCTCCCAAAACCTTACATCTTTACACGGCTAGTGGTGTTCTAACACCCCCTGCCGCACGCTCATGCGGCAGCTTGCAGGGTATTATGCAGATGTAGAAGAGTGGCCACTTTAAATCTGGTAGTTCAGCACATTGCGATGATCTAAGTATTAATAAGTTTAATCTTCGACTTAAAGTCTTTTTATGTGAAATTATTATCCTCTGTCTGTGCGAAACCCATTTTAGACACGGTGACATAAAAATTGACACAAGTTAGGAAGTCTAAGAGAGTCACAAATAACATATTCAAGGAAAAAATGAATTCTTACTTTCCGGAATTCTTCGCTGTATTACTTGATAATGCGGTATTACCGATACCTAAAATATCGATTTCATTTCACAACAAGCACTTATCCACCTCCAAAGAGGAAAACTACGCCTGAAAAGTCAGAGAAAGGTTTGTAAAAATTCTAAATCTACCTTTTTTAAGTTCCCTTGCATAAGATAATCTTTGAAATAATGATCTTTCGCCAGACGATCAAATAGTACGACTTAGGTATGGAGATTATAGTGCAGCAAAGGTGTTAAAACTCACAGTTACCAGTTCCTAAATAAAAACTTCCTCGCCAGGACTAAGGGACCTCTGATATATGCTCTCTATTGGCCATTTGTGGGGCGCAGTAGCAGAGTAGGGTTGCAGCGGCTTCCAAACCGGCACGGCGGAAAATGTTTTGACCGGAACCGGTCGATTGGCTTAGGCACCTGTCCTGCACCGCTTTCAGCCTCGCCGGCCGTGCAGTCATAGTTCGCTGTTTAGCAAAAAAACTATCGCAGCAAAAAAATAGATACATCGGGTTCTCTTACGATAGGCTGTTTACAAACAGATACGAACTTAGAACAGGTGTGTAGGCTTCCTTTATGCATTGGCTTCAAAAACGATGTCGAGTACTCCGATTAAATTGTAATATAGTCTTCTTTCTTTTAGTAAATGCAATTGAACCCAAATCATTTTTTTGAAAAAGGGCCAATTACATGTTATTATGTTTTAAATATGACCTGTGCATAAGTATCCAGATTTGAGGCTTTGCCAATAATGCGTCACAAATTGGAACAAGTAGTAATCTCCTAAACGCTAAATGGAATGAGTAGGATTTTTCTACATCAGAATGACACCCACAACATTTATGTGAAGCCAACTACTAGTGGTTCCAATGTAATAAATCAGGGGAATAAAACTGAAAATTATTGTCATAATTGCACGTGTAGTTGGCCTCATTCGATAAAAGAATAGTTATAAAAAAAGTAGTTGAAAAAATTAATGGATTTACAATGTTAAACAAAAATCAGCATAAATATATATTCACAATAAGTTTCATAGCAGAGAAGATATGCATATATAGTTTTTGGTCCATTGAATGTATTATCGCCACATGTGCTCTATTTTCTGTTTTACATTTAGACTTAAATAACTTCTTGGATTTCAGATTTATGCCTACTTTTCTGTAAACTATTTTCATAATACATTGCTATCAAAACAGCGATGGTTTCCTCTCTGATTAATAGTTGTAAATGAAAGCATTTAAATCTGTAAGTTATAGTGGGCTTTATAAGGAACTTTTTTCCTGCAAGATGAAAAAAGGCGCTGGAGGCGCTCCTGCTGGAGGCCGGAGAAAAATCATTATCTTTTTCTATTACTATATCTCCTTAGCTTTTCCTTTTACCAGCCATATTTTCCACTTATGGTGTGTTTCTTATCCTATGTAATAACAAAAAGCTACAAAACGCACAGAACAATATAAAAAATTACCTTACTTCGCTGAGTATTACGTGATGATTTGCCATTTTCTCCTCCTTGTGCCGCACGACTAATACGGTCTGATATTTTTCATTCCCTTATTTCTAAAGAATTTGCCGAAAATAACTAATATGGAGTAAAACTAGTGAATGGAAAAATCAAGTACCTATATTCAAAAGTGCAAATATACTATACATAATGCGAAATGCCCGTCAAAACAGCCATATCTTCACCTTTATAGGCCCCTCTTCTAAATATGTATGCTTCCTTACCATGAAGGAGTAGCATATACTAAGTAATTTTATATTTCCCTACATTTATCATTAGGAAACACACCAGTGACTTGGAATTTTATCATAAAAAAATCGGCTGCTACTAACCTTTCTTCAGTGTACGACATAGCACACTAAAATAAAACCATTTCGCACAGACAGTGGTCGATAAGGAAAATGTGTCGGACTGTTGAAAATATAGAAAATTCAAAGGGAGAAAATGATTTTGGTGAAGCAGTAAAATTGAAGCAAAATTATACTCTATTGTAAAAGCTCTCTAATTTGCCGTTATGGCAATAAATTTACAGCTCCATAGATATGTGGTAAATGGAATGCTTCGATTGTCAATCGTGACTATGCTACATAGTGACAGTGCTTATTGTCAATTACTAGAACCATAAGTTACCAAATTATAATGTAATGAAAATTTTCGATTTTAGAACATTATTTCAGCGAGAAAGCTTACTCTGCAAATTAAATAAGAAAATAACTCGATAAATAAGCCTTAAAATACTCCAGCCTTATCTACAAGACAAAGTCCACCCTAAAAGACAAACTCAAGCTTAACTAAAAATTTTCAAAAATGTCAACAGCATATTTGACACACAGACCACTAGATCGGAAAATGCGATTTAAGTACAGCCTATAATACGATTTATAAGTGAACCTCATGCAAAAAAATAAAACACTCACCTCCATTTTGTATTGAGGTGTATGACGTTCTGGAATACCTCCTCACCGAATATCTTTTCTACCTCAAGATAGACTTCCAAAACTGGATTTGGCGAGTCTGTTAAAAAGAGAGAAAATATGGCCATGTAATAATATTATTGCTACATAGTTGTTCTGTGAGAAGAATGTGACTGGATTCAGAAACAATTTCCAAAGTAAAAGTTACCTTGATTTTAATGAATTCTCCACGCCCACTAAAAAACTTTTTTTGCCTTCAGCGACAAATTTTTCCAGTATAAATCAGATCAAACCTTATCAAAGAAATAATAATAAAGTTTAATAGTAATTTGTACCAAAAAGTTAAATTAAACATGCATGATATCAAAAACGGATAGCTATGAAGGAATTTCTCTTAATGAGCATTATATAACACCAAATAAAAATAGTGTGTAATATAATTAGGTACCCAAAAATTGTTCCAGCCTAAGCTCTATTATTTTCTAAATTTATTTCAAATTTCAAATTTTCAGACAGTCTTATGAGTACTTAGTGCTAACACTATGTACACAAAATAAAATTCAATGGCTCTCCGTAAATTGATGTGTGAAGTGAGGTAGAAAAGTTAAGAAAGTTTGTAGGTGTTAGTATATATCTCTTATGCGTTTGTTTCTCCGTGGTCAAAAAGCAGTTCGTAATTTCCCTTCAATTTAAAAACTTAATTTATAACTACGAAGCATTTTCAACTCTAATTACGGAAAACATTATTTTATTTCTAAATAAGGAAATTGTTGTTTTCAAACGAAAGTGGTGATTTGCCAAGCAGCAGCATAAAAATATAATGGACAATTTACCTGTGTTAAAGTGTGTAATGAGACTTTTTCATGCCGGAAAATTTACTTTCAACGCTAGTTACACAATAAGATGATGACGAGCCTTAGCTTTGCATTACGAATTCACTAAGATAAATTTTATTATCAAATAATGGTCAGGACAAACGGTAAATTCACATATTTAATAGCAAGGGAAAAGTAGCTTAGTGTATAATTTAAATTGCCAAAATAAATACAATGCTTAAAGTTGCTTGTATACTTGTATATATTTTTAAAAAGATTGAATATAAATCAATAAAGAAAAATCAAGTTAACACCGTAGAAAAATGCAGGCAAAATAATAAATGTATAAGATGATAAATAATTAAAAGTAAGCGGAATAAGATACAGTAGTAATCGCTTCTGTAAGTTGGAGAAGACGGATGCATATACATTCATATGTAAGATTATTCTAGGCATGAGCATTAATTTTCTGATGTCTTAAGTAACAAACAGATAATGTAAATGAATTCCAAGGTTGTCCGAGAATATCTCTTAATATAGGTAAATCTGAAATTTAAAAGGTTAATGTTTACAAAACTTAACCTCATATTCACCGAAAATACTCATTGTAGAACTAGACTCATTGCACCATCATAAAAAATGAAAGGAACAATCTTTTTACAGCCAAGTGATACAAAAGTAAAAAAGGAGTAAAAACGATTAGGTACACATTGTTTGGCAAAAAGTTAGTAATAAAAATCATAACAAATTAGTTCTGATTTGAATATAGGGAGAATAGAGTAAGTTCTCAAACGGTAATTCGTTCTTGTTGGTCTCGGAAAGCTTCATAATTTTATGGTTTCAATTGAAATACAGAGTATACAACTTACAGACTGTATAGGAAGTTCTCCTGCCACAATTGGACAGGGAGACATTTTCTAATAGCTGAGTAAGAGTGTATTTTTCATCCAGAGTCTGTCTTTACACTGCAACAAAATATGACAGGTATTCATCCCATCCTGTTTCCCCTTTTCTAACAAATATTCATATTCTCACCATATCTTTTTTTAGTGCCTGATTTCCCGACTCCTGTCTCCTGTTTCTCTCCTGTTTCCCCTTTTCTAACAAGTATTCATATTCTCACCATATCTTTTTTTTAGTGCCTGATTTCCCGACTCCTGTAAAGCGCCTACTCGGTGGTTTGCAAAGAAATATGTAGGTTAAAACATGGACATCATTTATAAAAGCGCACTTTGATGGAATTAATTTCCAATGCCAGGTATTAAATTAAGGTGGTAGATTAAGAACTTAGGATAGAATTGATGTCCGTAAATAACCCAATCCTGTTAGCTCAAATATTCCAGTCTTGAGATATTTACTCTTTCACGTCAGCGTTCCTAAGTATATGATTTTCCCAGGAGGTGCCACTTCACCTTAACCCAGTAACTTATAAAACAAGTTCGCATTTACTGTAATGGCGTACCGGAAATAAATTCACAACAAAAACATAATCTTATCCTCTAGTTTATTGTTTTTTCTTTTTTAACTGTACACATTCCCGAAAAAAAGAAAATTCTCCCGCAATGTCTCTTATCCCCGCCATTTTCTGATTGAAAAGCAGTGAGATTCATGGCATGGAATGCTGATCATCACAAGTAACTCAACACTAAAATTATTTTACTGCACCATTACCATCCTTTCTCTTGCTAACTCGTTAACGTCCTTTTGATATTTTGTAGCAGGCCCTGTTTTACCCGGCAGAGGATTTTGACCTTTTTTGGGGTGCTTACCTTTCAAATTATTCTTCTATTATCCTACTCCAAAGATGTCACGTCTCAAAGCGTGGCCAAATTATCTCAGTCAAGCTCTCCTAATGGTTCTCAATTTGACTTTCTTCTCCCGTATTTATTTACTCTCTTCTTTATTTCTGACCCAACCTTCGTCATTCCCTTCCAGTTTCAAGATTCGAAAAGTGATATTTAACACAGCTGAATAATAATATTATCATCTTCCCAATGGCCTATGTTTCTGAGCCATACACTGTGGTACTCCGCAACGACGTTTATAAGTACCCCTCCCTTAAAGGTAATTTTATTTTATTGAAATCGAAGATTTGTTTATTTAGCACAAACACTTATACTCTTGAATCTAATCATGACTTAAACCTTTATATACCCTATCCTACAACATTCATCTCTGGAAGTAGTTGCTACTTCTCTTGTCCCAGCACCTTTTTAATTTTCGTATTTTCCGCCTTCTTTTCCTCCATACCAAAATTGGGATATTCCTTTATTTACAGTTTTAGCTCAGATTGTATGCTTGTAGAACTCGATTAATTGTGTTTAAGGAAAGGAAGCAGTCAGATTGCCTAAAATCTTTGCAAAGATAATACGTTCATCGGTGATATGCTGCAAATTTCTCCGTTGTCCTCAATCACTCTTATTCCACAAACTCATTTATTGCGCTTCATCAACGGCTTATTCCCAGAATATGTTGGAAAGTGCCAGTGCTGAGTTTTATCCTATTCAACAGCCATTGTTATTTTGGCCTCTATTTTCTTTCCATCCGCCATTCATTATTGTGACGACTAGGTTCCTGTAAAGTTAGCAGAGTAAAATGGAATACTATTTAGTGCTTATAGCTCTATACTGGGAAACTTGTGCTACTACAATCAGGACAAGTCCATTCATTTGGTGCGTTTTAATTCAGATCCATCCATTCAACATGTATAAGGCAACTGCAAAAAAATCTATTTAATTTTTCATAACAAATTTGACCGTTTTTAAGCACCACTTTGCGAACTTATGACCATGTAATACATGGAAATTTATGGTATCTTAGCATGTTGGAGACACATAATAGTGTCTTTTTTAGTATATTACTTGTACCAGCATTAGGTGACGAAAACGTATAAGGTAAAATAAGGAATATAATATGTCAAGGGAGAATCGAAAGAAATGATATCAAGCATCACAAGTACATGAATGACTATACAAATCAATGAGGTATTCATGGCATTATTATTATTTAATCTAACTTTAACAAGTGCAAGGCAATAAAGTATTGACAGCCTTGTGTAAAGGGAAGTTAATTGCGGTTGAAACATAGCTACAAAATGTATAGCTAAAGTTTACAACCATATGTTTAATGATCGTAACGATGTAATTCTCCTGCAATTTTTTCTTTCAAGAATAGTAATTTTGGGGTTATGTTCTTAGGAATACATAAGAAATAACTCCAATTGTTCCTCATTTCAATATGACGTTATTCCAGCAGTTACTGCAATACAGCATTGAGCCTCACAATAATTTCTTTCCATTGCTCTAAAAAATCGAAGAGTACTCTGATGATATCGATACCTTTAAAAATACGATATGAGATTAATTAAAAATACAGGTCAGATGGCGTATTTAATGTTCAAGCGATCTATAATCAACGAAGAATAATCCATCTCAGTAGCCATCTCAATGGTTTCTAATTATGTTGGAACTCTGGCCATTATGTTCCACAGCGGGCAATATTTGTCAAAATATTTTTCTGATAAAACAATCAGAATAAATTATCTGAAAAAATAAAATATTGAATGCACAGTATGCACTTACGTTGACATATACAATGGAAAAATTGCTGACAAACTCTACTAATCAGCGAAAAAATTACAATGAAAAAATGGAAACCAGCTAATCTAAAGAAAGCTGAAAAAATAGTGAATACAGAAATAGGGGATTGAAGAAGCAGCAAAATAATCCACTTTCTTCCATCAAAATATTTCTTTTCATTTCAGCAAATAGGATGCAAAGATCTTAAAGTGTTCTTTAAAATCTGCAATACATAAATCTTAAATATAACCTGAAAATTCATTGATACTTAGGCATTGACAACTTGTAGCAAAGAAAATAGAACTTCTAAATTTATTTATATACGCAGTGCAAACTTATCACTATGACAAAATTAAGTATTTCAGTATTTTTAAGACACGTTATTAAAATTATCTGCTGTTCACGGGAATATCTTTACATTCATCTGCAATTTGTTTCACTTAAATTTGTTTAAGTCAAATGCAATTTCATTTAGAAATTCAATGAGTGAAGCTGATTCGTTCTACAAGAAACAGGGATATCACTGTAAGGAAAGATGTTGATTATTATTCACTTAATCGTGAATTAATGAAACATTTGGTGAAACAAGAATTTTCATAGTTTATACGGAGTGTTATACTGCGTAGTCACGATAAAATGGATGGCAAATGATCGTTTGCTATGAAAACTCTTGTGAGATTGACAACACATGAGGATTGCAACTCTTGCAAAATTTTTTGCGGATTATTTTGATTCTCCTCTATTCGGACACGGATCGAATAAATTTCATGGGTTTTATGAGGATAAATAAGTGTACCTATGAGTTTCTGATTGCTGACACCAGTATGCTTTGAAATATGAATTTTTTCTACACCCAAACAGGTAATCAGAGCATTGATCATCATAATGATTATTTCAGGTTACTGTCAGCTGCTATTTGAATTAACATGCAATGTTAGTAGAGTACTCTCATAAGAGAGATTTAAAGAAAAAAGTTTTCAAAATTTGATAATTTGATTTTACATATTCCAATAGTGCAATTAATGTCGAAAAAATGCACCTCTCAATACGCTCCAAATTAAGCGTATCCTGTAACTTACCATCGAATTATTGCAATCAAAAGTCATTGGGGAATGTGTCGGGCTGCAGAACCACCAGTTTTGTATATCCCAAAATCTCCTTTCTGTTAGTTAGCTCACTTATAGAGATTTGAAAAATTCGGAAATGCTAAACTTTTCCATGAACTTTCAGATTGTATAATGGTTTTTACGGATAGTACACATCACCTTTTATACCACCTTAGCAATCATTTGCATTACAAGTTAGAAGAAAAATTTTATGCTTGTCTTCAATTTGGCTATTCAACCTGGTGTCTCTACAAGAGGACAGACAGAACCGGTATTACAAATGGCCTTAAATATTTCTATGGATGGCTAATCACCAACTTTTCCATGTATTAAACACCCTATGGGAGAATATAGAATGAGATTCATCCTTGTTTATTATCATTGTTTTGAATGTTGAAAACGTTCAATCGTCGATTTTTTTTCAAGAAGATGTAGAAACATTTTCCATTCTATCTTGTTCATTTTTTATGCCCTAAGATTCAAGATAGTTTCTATAAACTTAAGATTTTGTAATGAGTCTACGAAAGGAGTTAGCAGCAGTGAGATGTTGACCATATACTCCAAGTCGTTGGGTTAGTTATAATACAATTTAATAATCTAGGCAACGTAGCAGTCCACCCTTGGATTTTAAAATATTGCAATTTTTCATATAAATACTGAGAAATACGCTGTTTCCTTCCGGGATAGGCACAGTCACAAAGTTTCACTTATACATACATCTACCTAACCTAACTCTGATTCAATAATTTCCTCCATACTGACCTATCCTTTCATACCTCTTTTGCTTCATTTACCCCCATACACTACTTTATACAGTTAGGAAATATAGAATTTAATAAACAATTTTAACAACGCAAGAGGATTGCTACATAAATAAAAATATTTATTGATATACCTAAAGCCATTGTTTTGTAAATCGAGTAAAATGCCGAGTCCTTCATGTTCATTTTGTCATTCAATGTCAAAAAATTCACACAAAGAACCTCGATTCTTAAGTTACTATGTGCATTTGAGTTTTTCCCACTGTAGCTGGACTTTCATTATATTTTTCTTATTTTTTTAATTTGCTATTTTTGAAACCAGCGGCCCAAGCTTTTGTCACACAGTCAATTTTGATTACGCAACATTGAAATTTGGTGGTATTTAAGTCAAGAATGTTCTTGACTTTATTGATGAAACAATTGTTTACTATCCACAATTTACAAGGACTATGGAAGAACTTGTAAACTTAGCTAATTTCGATACATGTCATATTGTTTCTGTAATATTTGTAATGGTACGAATTTACACAGAATAATTCGGTGATGACTGAATAAATTTGCTAACGGAAAACGCGTTTCCTTCCTCTAATGATTTCCAGTTGCATCATTTACAGTGAGGTAAAAATAGACAGATTTTCACAGGAAAAATTAAGAAACTTACGATATCAACTGAATAACTGCCATACTAAAATGTATACTTCTTCGTACTTCTGTATGGAAGTGAACCATGGGGATTGCCAGGGCCGAATAAAGTAGGACTTTGGTCTCTGAAAATTATCTATGATATGACAGGTAGAAAAAGATAAAATATACGATAGTAATATTTAAAAAGAGCTCGCATATCCATATTAAGAGACAGAATTGAAGCCTTTGCAGTGATTAATGATAAAAGGAAATGGTAAACCGAGGAAGTTACAGGTAAGTATTGCATAACACTCTTTTGAGAGGGGGATCGGGTTGGTGTGGTGGATAGAGTACTTGCCTACCACACGGAAGGCCAGGTTTCAAATCCCTGCAGTAGCGGATGTTTTTCAGTGAAACCCGATCCGATGATGACTGAATAAATTTTCTAACGGAAAACGCGTTTCCTTCCTCTACTGATTTCCAGTTGCATCATTTACCGTGAGGTGAAAATGGACAGATATATAATGAAGTAGGGATAGAGCACGCTGTGTGAGGGCACTTCAAGTGAAATACTCCATCTGTCAGATGAGACGTAAAACCGTTAAACCATGACGCCTTTTGTTATGAGCAGGCTAATGCCGACGCCGGGTTTCTATCCTCCCTTCCTCACTTACCTATCCCCTATAGCGCAAATGATCTTCGCCGTCGGTCGCCTCCCCAAATATCCAATCCAATCTTTTAAGAAGTAATATGAGAAGTCTTTAGAACAGAACTGACAGAAAGCCAATTTATAGAATAGTAGTGAGGAAGCTACGCCTAAGCATGAAAGAAATAGAGTAAATTTTCCAAGATTTGAGAATTAGTAGTAGGACCAAAGTAGGAGTAAAGTCGTACGACAGGGGTATAGGGCTGTTTTAAGTACTAATCTCTGACTAATGAGAATGATTTTTCTAACGTTACATAAGTACTTGGCACATAATCAGCGGAAAAGCACAAATGTTCAGTTTAGCAATTTAAAAAATGACGATAAAGTTAAATGAAAATAGCTTCCTATGACTGATTCCTCCACTGATAGTTTCAGTAATACTGCTAGGCTAAACATTTCTTTTTGGGGTCTTGTCGTTTTTCAAAGTTCGTAGTATAATTTTCCCAAAATGTATACTTGTTAAATTACCGATGCCAAGAAACTATACAGTTCTTCAGTGGAATTTGTAACATAACTCATTTTTAATTTTGTGAAACACTAAATTTATTAGGTATTATAAATGAAAATAAACATTGTTTTGAAACGGGACAGTTTCGGGTGAAAAAATAAATCGTAGAGCGAATAAGACGATGCATGCGAATATTGAAGCTATTATTTTTTTGCCTTATTTTTTGTGATTTTCTCCAATGTTTATCAAATCGAAGTTACATTTGCTCCGCCATAGTTTCAACAGGCCAATTTTTTAAAATTAAATTTTTCATACTCTTACTATCTCCAATCATTTAGGCGTTATTTCTCTTTGGGCGTACTTCCCATCACTTGATACAATTTTACTATAACTCAATATGTTTTGTTTTAGAAGTTCTCTGATAAGCGTTTCCGCCAATCTCGAAAACGTTTTCAACCAGCATTATCTCTATCCAACGCATTATAAGTTTATTGGTGGATCTATTCGTCTAATATTTCGTACAATTTTTTTTGCTATGCTCCCAATACGCATAACATTCTTTGGCATTTTTTAATGAACTCCTCAAGCACCTTCAGTTTCCAAGCATCCATCTCTGTTCTTATTTTATTGATGGTTCCGTATTATTCCCATATAAGCAAAATCGGTTCTATCCCTACCTGTAAATGAGTGAATAATTTTATCTAGCAATAGATAACTATTTCTGAGGGACAGCAAACGTGACGTTTTTGTTCTTTAAAACTACGACTGATAGAGTTTTGTATAGAGACTGAGTTTACTTGAGACATTCAGAACAGGTGCGTTTCAGAGCGACATAGAGAATACCATTTGACGCAGCACGACATCTCTAAATCCGATAGACGCGATAAATAAGATAGTTACATTGCCGAGCAGATACGAGCAAAAATTCGTTCTTTACACGCACAATAATCAACCATACTAAAACCGGAGCTCACATAAAACACTTCTACAATACACTTACCACCGACATTCCTCTCTGTTTACCCTTATACGGCAATCGATTAGCAATTCCTGCCACTTCCGTGGATATATTTTTAGTAAAATATAATGGATTTTGATGATATAATTAATAGGTTGGTAAAAATTGTGGTAGCTTTAGGTCTTGCTTTACACTAAGAAAAAATTTGGCTTTGCCTGTGCAAACAAAGGTCCTTTCTTAGCCAATTTTGAACTGAAGTCAATTTTTCTACTTTACAATATTTTTACATATTGAGCTTATCATGATTTCCTATAATACCTATCGCTAACTGAGTTGTGTATTTTGCCGTCATTATTTTGACCTCTCTTCCAGTTCCTTGCACAGAAAAATTTCTAATACTTTAGCTACCACAGCTCATTTGTCGATTAATGTTATTCTAATACATCCTCTGGGTAGCTCTATATAGTGTATACTTCCCCAAATACATTTTTTTAGCTAGTATATTCTTAATTTTGTACAACCAATAGCTTTACGAGTCCCGTACCTTCTACGAGATCAAAGATTTTTTTAAACTAACTTTTTTGTTCTTTTCTTGCTCTTGTGCGCAAACGATTAAGCCGAAGACTGTATCTCCTTCAACCATTGTTTCAAGGTAGGGTTGTTGTTTTTTATTCTCTGTTTTCTTATATGCATAGTGCTGAACGTTCCTCAGCTGTTAAAAATAAAGCATAACACCATCAAGATAAGAAACCGTACGGTTTCAGGGTGAATGATGTGGATTTTTCCATGTTGGAAAAGAAAAACTATGCAAATTCCACCTTAAGATGACATAATATGTTGAAACCTGGGTCGTGCATTAAATTTTCTAGGTGGCATAGTTTTTCTTTTCCAACATCATGATAAGGTTTTACTCTACGTCGGTAAATTTGCTAGGGTAGTATTTCCAGCTATTATGAAATTTGTGACACAATTTCCAATTTCAAGAAAATTTAAAATATGGGTTTTTGTCAGAATGAGCGGTAACCAAATACTTGAGTAATGAGTATTAACCAGAATATTGCCATTGCAATACAAAGTAAAGGCCCTTTGCCGGTAATGCACATTATTACTCGTATTTGAAATACATTAGATACTTAAGGGCTTTTTTTTTCAATGTGTCAGTTCATTTTGGTACTCAATTTTCCAATCGTTCATTACTTCCATGGCTTGGGCATTTTATACTTAACATTCACCAAAAACAGTTCAAGCCAAGACTGAACGCCAAGCCATATTCTTTTATATTTATATCTACTTTATCTGGGTCTGACTAAGTTCAAGTCAAATAAGTCAAGTCCTGTTAGTCCAAGGAGACATTGAATATTGATGCCTTTGATCTTGCAGAAATTTACCCGTTCCATGCTTTGATTTTTTAAAAACTGATAAGGGAATTTATTATAATGAACTTGGCTAAAACTTTGTCTGCTGCATACACTGTGATTTCCAAATGTAAACTATGAATATAATCAGTTTTAAACACATTGTGACCCCACTCTTTCTTAGGGTAGCATATTATACCGCGCTGACTACTGAATGGAAAAAAATATCTTTTTGGCAAGATTAATGAGCTAATTAGTCCTTCAAAGACTTTGGATAGTAGGTACGATTAGACTATGATATCTTTGAAGTACGTGTTCACCCTCTTACTTCTTCTGCAAACTGTGAAATATTTTTGCTGACTGTTACACTCACTTCATCTGTAACTGAACTTTATGCAAGATAGTCAATTTACAGCCAGTATACCAATATCCTGGGTACGTAAAATATTGGTTAAGAGATCTAAATAACTGAATGCTAAGTTGCAAAATTCATTGCAAATAGCGCTCTTAGCGTCGTATGTGGTACTTAGATAAAATATAATATTTGAGAGTGGACGCAATTGCAATGGTACGCATAATATGATGATCTAGAAATAGTTTTGTATGCCAATGATTACCATCAACTGATATTGAGATTTTAGCTAAGGAAAAATCATCAGCTTTAAAAATAAAGACTATTTGGCGTAGTGACAGGTGGTGAAGAGGAAAAATATTACTTAGAGATACATCGTAAAAGAGCATCGCACAGAGCAAAAAGGAGATTTAAAAATAAAGATGCACATACAGTTTTGAGCACCGACATTGTATCCAAAGGAATGAATGACGCATTATATATACACCGAAAGGTAATTTTTAACTGCTTTAACTTTAAATGAGTTCAATACCTATAATTTTTTCCGATTATTCATTGACTTGTACATTTTGATCGCCTAAGATGAGACGTTAGGCTAACGTAATTTGCTGTAAAGGTGTTTGCTTTAATTTCTTGGATTACAAAGACTCATGCATTTAGTTTCTCTACTTTCACCTCATACCATCAACTTGGTTAGGATGTGTTGGGAAGCAGCGCTCATGCATTGACATTTAGGTACTCTCCCATATTTACTACTTCCAGCTTTTAATTTAACAATGTGCGGATAATCACCGAACAAATGGAGATTTATTACCAAAAACTGTCTAATAACAATCAGAATGGAATCTTGAAATGTTATCAGAGGATGGCTAATAATGTACCCATAATACATCTCTTGACAGTAAACTAGAAGACCAACTCGGCAAAAATTTGTTTTCAGCACTTTCATTAAACTAACTACACCAATAAGAAATAAATAAATAAATAATTGATTCAAATACTACATTGATGGGGGCGGACTTAATTTGAAAGCTCATCGATTTTGTTATTGACTACAAAAAGAATAGAATTTCATTGAAGGAAACTGAAATAATCCTTTTTGAAAGGTGTTTTTTTTTCATCAAGTTCATGCTCAGAAATTTAAAACTGCAAGAAACAATATCAATGGACCGCGATGATTCCAATCTAATTCATTATATATAGTTATTAAGTGCACTACAGGAAAATAAATGAGAAGAACCAGGCGTTATGTGGAGGAATTTCAACATAATGAAGAGCAGATAAAACAATTTTCAACTAGAAAAATAAGTTGTATGTAACCATGGCCGGTTTCCATTACTATCACCAACATTGGTCTAAATTTACCCCTAGATAAATAAAAATTGGACTCGATGAATAAAAAACGTAATATTTATGGTAATAGATTATTATTAATAAGTGCAATAGATAAATGCATTTGATACGACCATGGTTTCGATGCATAACATCATCATCAAGTGACCTGACGCCATGGTCCTACTTATTTATATAGTGAAAAATTGATTTTTCTGTTCATCAAACACAGAAAATGAGATTTTTGCAGTCAAATTCTTCTTATATATGGAAGTTTCACTCAGTATTATGGAAGTCACCCACAATTTAGTGTAATATTGCATATCTATTGATAGGTATTTGGACATAAGATATGCCATATCACTTCTCAGTTTAGTGATTTGCAAAATAAGTACCATATTGATATATACTTTGGCAGTTGAAACATAGTAAACTTGATTTTATCAATAAATACCTCTTTGATTTCTAAGTTAACAATGTTTTAACGAACGAAAGTTAACAAAAGTCTCTTAATTATTCAATTAAGCATTCGAGTTTGATCGATATTGACTAGAAATCACAAAGGCCGTGACTTAGTATGGTGATTGATGAAAGCCAATTCATTTCAGCCATTCCTTCCTTTGTGCGTCCGTCTAGAACTTTATTCCGGTAGTTTCTCATCCCTCTAGTTTCGAGTTGCGTTTCAATCCGGTTGTGGCCGAGTCCGCCAGTGAGCCCCCTCGAGTGAGAAGGGCCGAACGCCGGCGAATTTTTTCCCGATCGCCGGCTGAGCGCTCAAATACACTCACCTGGGACATGAAGCTAGTATCTCTTCAAACAGCAAGGAGGAAACATGTATACAGCCTATTCTCTCTTCTGCAACTAACATCTCAGGGTACCTACATCGAAATATTCCGAAAATACAGGAATATGTATAGGAAAATCAAGTGAACAGGTGAGTAAGCTACACTTCAAGGATATCTAATGGTTTTCAATAAGCTGATTGATGCTGTGCGTTTTAAGATCAAGGATAGGTCTTTCGATTGCTTTAAAATAAGAAATTTTAACTTTATCATTTCTTGATCCTTCTAATTGCGATTGATAGCATCTGCATTCTCCCTACGCATGAGGGAAAGAGGGTAGAATAAATAAGGCAATGTATATTTCCCTCGAAGGTAGAAATTATGATTAAATATCTTTCAATAATAACATTTTGGTACTAGGATGGCTGCTTACTGATGAAATTCTGCGAGAGAGTATATGCCTTACGCACGGTAGAATAAATTTTATGATCAGCAATACCATTGATACTTTGCCTATCTCTGATTGTTTTCTCGTTGATCACGTAACATATCCTAATAATTTCAGCATATTGAAAGCTAGCTCAACATATATAAATAAATAATTCTACAAACTATCGCAATGTATCCATGCAAAAACTACACATATGTCCTTAGACGTCTTTCATATATAGCATTTTGGTACACGGATGGCTGTTTGCTGATGAAATTCTGCGAGAGAGTACGCACAATAGAAGACATTTTAGGAACAGCAGTAGCACTGATACTTTGCCATCTTCTGATTCCTTCATCAAGTAACCAATCCTAATAATTTCAGTAGACTGCAAGCCCGTTCCACATATACAAATAAATAATTCCACAAACTATCTCAATGTATCAATTAATCAATACCAAAGTATACATCTAGCCTTAATTCATTTGCATTTGCTACTAAGGTTCATTTATCCAAATTGATGCTATTATTGAAGGTTAGTAAGTGAAAAGATTTTCGCCAGATTACTTTGCAAACCTAGGAAAACCCTCCTACTTCATCTGGGCTTAGAATCTGTAATGAAGCCAGCAAGTTTACTTAGCAGTTGAAGCATCTCTTCAAAACTCAGTTTATAATATGCCTAGTAGAGAAATTACAATTTGGTTTAATCCCGTAGCATAGTGGATGCTGAAAGAAAAACTAGCTGGGTTTAGAAAAGATATTGAACTGGGTGTTCGGTTGTAATTAATAAAATAATTGGGAAATACCAACAAATAAAGGGATACAGTTAATGTTAATCCATAACTTAGACAAGGATATCGCATAGTACACAAGCGTTTAACCTTTTAGAATAAATACTTGTTACGGCATTGGATGGGAAGAATAAATTACTACACTTAGGGTTACAATAGTCCTAAATATGTATAGATGCTACTCTTCCAAACGATGATGTGGTAATTACCAGTAGCAAAAGCGGAATGGTAAAGGCGCTTTTGTAATTTTTAAGACGGCAAAGGAATATAACAATTATGAGAAATTAACTTTACTATCTCGATCTAAATTAGTTTCAAACGAACGAGGCACAGAACTAGTGACATGCTCTTTCATTAGAACAAAGTTTAAGCAGTTCAACTATACAGAAATAAGCGATTTAATGACCAGATATAACTAAAGCAAATTTTATTATAGACTTTAACATTTAAATATTGGGAAAGTAAAGAAACCTAATTAAAATAACATATAAGAATAGTAGGTTTTACTAAAATAGAGGAATCGAGAATTACAAAGCTACAATAGAAAGTTAGTGTGGATCACAAGTATCAAAATTGTAAGTTTCTAAGAAGATTTACAAGATTTACACAAATTAAAAGATAATGATATACCGATTATTGTAAGAAATTGTAGTGCAATATATCACCGACGCAGTACAGAAGTGATTATAGAAAACTTGTTAAAAGAATGGGTGAAGGGTTAACAGATGGTTAACACATGTGGAAATACGTAACGACATGTAACTGAATTATAAAACCTCGACTAGCACTAGCATAGCACGGAATGTATCACCTAAAGAGGATTTTAAATATGATTTTAGTCTATAAACACTAAATTGGTTTAAATCACGTAATCCAATGACGCTGATAAGAAAGATGCGTTATTTTCTTTGCTACGCTGAAGTCCGTCTGACTAGATTACAATTCGACTGACGAATGCAGTTGGCTAAGATTCAACTGAAAGGCAACCCAGAGGAGTAACAAAAGCTTGTGTCAAATTTCAGGCGCTGTCGCAGAAGAATTCCGCAGGATGGACCCCCCGAGGTGACGGCGATCCGCCGCGCGCCATCCTGGGATACCCGTTCCGCCAAATCCCGGTTTGGCGCGTAGCAGTGAAACCGGCCCTGGATGCCCTGGGTCGCCGCCGACT
This sequence comes from Ceriagrion tenellum, assembly GCA_963169105.1. Taxonomy (NCBI): domain Eukaryota; kingdom Metazoa; phylum Arthropoda; class Insecta; order Odonata; family Coenagrionidae; genus Ceriagrion; species Ceriagrion tenellum. Next base: position 39,813,605 of record OY720643.1, on the reverse strand, counting down.
CGGCAGGATGAGACCGCCTGCACTCGAGTTAAAAACGGGAAAGACTAACAAATGTGGCGGTGAACTATGTGGAGATTGACTGCGTCCTAAGCGGAATTCTAATATGTTCTAGGGAATGAGAAATTGTATTTTAATAAAGCATTTCCAGAAAATTCTCCATTTACAGTGAAATATTTTGGGTGGCCATTCAAGTTTAAATAAATACTTTAAATACATGACGAAAAACGTTGAACACTCCAGCGTACATAGCATCTAAGGTTTGAAACTAAAAATACTTATTCCACAGCACTCACAAGTAAATACTCATTGAGAAAATAAGTTAAAATTCATTGTTGAGTCGTCCTTGCTATTTTTAATTATTTTTACAACGACTGAGTATAGTGATAGGGTTTGCTAGTGGTAATTACGATTGAATTATACCCAATACTCAAACGGATCATACTAATCCTACAAGGAGGGCAAGAGTATGTCTGGTTCCACATCTTCCGTGCTGCTGTTATTACAGTCGAAAAGAAAGGAAATCCAAGGTAAAGTAAATTGATGTTACAAAGAACTTTACAGCAAGTGATTTATTAACACTGAGGAGCAGTCCAAAAATATGCAGTAAATATAATTTATAAATTCATGGTGAATATTTCCCATGAGTTTTACTACCGATGCGATCTTGCTCTACATTTCAGTGGCAAAGCAGAAGCTGAGAGCTGGCATTCTAAGCGTTCTTTTAATGTGCCATAGCTACATGAAATAAGTAAAACTGAAAGCTGATCCAACCGATAAAAATAGCTTAATGTTTAAATTTAAAGGATTCGGTTGGTAAGGATTATCATTAGAAAACTATTCCAAGTCAAAATGTTATCGTACCATGGGAATCATCGTCATGAATGAAAAATATCAATCGGAAAAATATTTGTTTTGTATATTTCATCCACTGCACATTTCTCTGTTTAATAAGTACAGTTGATAATACATAAGCGGTATTTTTAAGACAAGCTGTGAAAACACTATATCACAGTATTATCTAGCATAATAATTAGCTGAATATTTTACTTTATTAAATGAAAAATGCCTTATTTACCCAAAAATTACCAAATATCTTAATGAATTAAGCATTAAGACAGGTATATTCGTAGATCAATCGTGCTGAATTTTCAAAGTATTTGAAATAGTTCTGATTAAACACTTCAGCAAAGAAAATGATTCCGCTGCCATCTTAAATAAAGCATTGAAAAACTGATGTCTCTTGAGTAGTTAGTTGAGGATTCAGAAGCTACCAACGTTTGATATACGCAGTTATTCTCTTAATAAAAGAACTCAGGGAACTCGCAGTAGACAAAGACTTTTATTAGAAAAAAATAGTGCCAAATAATCTTATGAAATAGACAGTTGGATCGAATTTTACTCTAAATATCTACGTAAGGTGTGCTCCGCGTGCGCTTTGGTCGCGGTACAGCTCGGCAGCTTACGTTCCCGGCGCCAGATGGTGTTTCCAGGCGCTCCAAGCCAGAAAAAGCCAGCGGCGAAGGGTCGATAGAAGGCAAAACAAGCGATTCAGTCGTACATCGTGAGTTATTGTATTAAGATTAAGATTCTGTCACAATTAATTTTATTATTTCAACCTTCATCCAAAATATCTCAGTGTTGATAAAAATACTGACGGAACAACAGATAAACTGTGAAGCGTTTTTACTCGCACGCTATAGAAGGCCAACATCTAACAGCATAATTTTAGCAAAAATGAAGGACCTGATTATTATTTGTAAACGTTTTGTGAAAACTATTATCCTGGAGAAACTTTAGCAGAAACAGACGTAGATAATTGTGAATGAAAAAAACTGATGAGTGGTCCTATAGGAGAATGTTGAAAACGAAATAGTGAAGACTATCATCAGTAGAAATATTGTAAAAAGATATGACAAAAATGTTATTCATGAAAAATCTGCCATTTAAGAGATGCTACCCACATTTTTCTACGTAACTGCAACGGGATGTAATAACAGACGCAGAAATAAATGGAAAGAATTGCCGAAACGGAACATAAATACAATGTTCCAGGCAAGTGAATGAGGAGGAGAAGTCTTTGAAAGACTAAAAAATTTTATATTACCTTTCAAAAATAGTATGGTGAAGAAAGTTTACATTAGTGCTTTGCGCTAGATGAGTGCAAAAAACGCTCAACATCCAATTGTCAGCAACAGCTTGACTGATGATCTCCTTACACCATAACACATTTCCATAACACACACCCATAAGTATTTTTCCCCGAAAGAACATGCATTATCATTGTATAACAGTTTAAATTCAAAAATTGGTTTCCAAGTATCCTTATGCATAAAAAATGCTACGAAATAAAAGAAAACAAAATTGAGTGAACTTTTACACTCCAAAGTAACTGATGAAACGAGAACGTAGACGCAGAGTCCTAAAAATATATAAAATATTCCGTAACTCAGTCTTGTCCGGCATAGAAGAGAAGTCATCAGCTGTGCAATTTTTCGTATCACACGGGAAGAAATACCCCTCCCCGCTGTAATTCTATGGAAATTTCCTTCGCTTCAAATTTCCTAAAATTCAGATTTTTCGTAGCCGCAGTAAAATATTCAATCCAATACATTTACTTGTAAAAGGATCTCAAAAAAATACAACGCTTGCATCCGTAAGGGATCTCACTCATAGAGGCTAGCCATTGTTTTGCGAGGAACTTTTCCACGCGAATAACAAAATTTCGGATGAGTGTAGTATCGGTCTGAGCACTGTCAACACACCAAAACTAAACTCGTATTTAATATTTCCACTGAAACGGCAATACGTGTCTCGAGGTGAAAAGTAATTTTACCACAGGAATTTTACAAATGAACCCATAAAACAATCAATGTTATATTATCGTAACACCGGCCAGCGACTCGAGATAAGATTTTCCTAGCTTTCTACTGACGATAACTGGTAGATACTCGTATTTATGTACATGATATAATGCAGTTATAAGAGCAAAACGTAATAGTATTCAACCACGATTAATTTAAATTATGTCTATGATTATGTTAACAATTTCAACCGAAAAATTGAGGATTATGTATTGATATTGTAGACCCCTAATCAATTTGTTGTCTAAGAGAGAAATATAAAATATCTCAACCATTGGAACATACTGTAAATAATTCTAAGCTTTCTTTATTTTGCGATTATTTCAACGATTGTCACTTCACTGTAATGGTAGCCCCAAAGTAATAGTAGGTTTAATTTAAAGCTATCTGAAGATATAAAATTACTTGATAAAAAGTTAAAATAAATATCTGTGGCCACTATTTTTAAAGGAAACATCATTCAAAGTGTTAACACTTCTGGTAGCGTAAGTACAACAAAACCAGTCGCAATGTTGTGAATAATATATTTTCGAAAGAAAATAAGAAATGCAATCGAGTTTTTTATCTATCAGCAATTCAAAATACGATAATATATGTGTAAATTAACTTTTGGCATAAAGAAATTATAATAGCATGGTACAAAATTTGTCATCTATACTACGAAAAATTTTAATTTCATATGCTTTTAGGATGTATTCTTTGGAAAGCGTTTTGCAGATTGCTTTTGCTATACCATGGGTATATGGTAATCAAAATATTAGGGTATTAGAATGTAAGAATGGCGTAATGAAAAAGAAGGACTGAAATAAGTGTCCCATAGTATAAAAATTTGTGTTGCCTTTTTTAAAAGGGCTACTCATTCGAGTATTATTTGACCTTTTTGGCCCTAATGCTTCATAAAAGACTGCATGAGACAGGAGTTTTAGCCTTTTATATCAACGTACATAGCTACAATTTGCACTAATGTATTTAATGATGGTTTTTGTCACGGTTTTTAGTATATTTGAGGCAATGAAAGCAATAAATTGATATTTTTTAAGTTATTAACCTGCTGCATATGCGACCGCGGTACAAGTAATAATACAATCAAGGACCACTCGTGGGAATTTTGATTTTTAGCATACGATAATAGAGCAGTATTAGCTCAATCTTTTAGAGGAAGTGTGAGTTATGGTCCACAAAAGTATGATTAGTCCTCTGTTTGACACATAATTTCACAGAAACTAAAGTATTGTGGTAGATGAAATGGCATGGTTTTATTGTAGGAATAGTGGCAGAAGTCACATACTTAGCACAACTCTGGCTTCTTCTCATCTTTACCGTTGTATAATAAGAACTATTCTGAAGATAAATGTTAATTTTTAATGTCAAAAATTGCAAATCATAGCTTGGCGTTGACTTGAAATCAGTATTAGCAAAGAAAAACTGCCACATATTTTTTTCTGGACTAGGATAGGTACATTGAGACCTGAGATTGCAAGGAAAGATGCATTATTAGAAGCTTTATAAAAGCAAATATCCATCGGTCCTAGGCAGGCTCGTTAAAAACATTCCTTATTTCGAATGATCAGTACTCTTCTGCAAAATAGTTATATATGAAGCAGAATATCAACCTATCCATTAACCCACCAACTTTCCACCGAGTGAGTGATTAACTAGGTTTGAGGTACTTTCGGGTCTAACGTTATTGTACCAGGATTTCCTTAGTGGAAGTACTTCGTATTCATAATTGAAATGAAAACATCCGTACTATTGTGGTGACATTTCATTTGTTAACAGTTGCGCCAATATATCGGATGATGCTATAAGTCGGTGAAACGCATCGTAAAAATTAGACTTAGGAAAATATTTTTTTATTTTAGCCGTGAATAAATTAGATGAATTTTAGGACATGATTTTAGCTACATACAAAATCAGGGTACTGGTCAAAGATGAATGAAGTGAATAAATGTAACATTAGCGACCAAAAAGGCATAGATTTGACTATTTGCCTTCCTCACACCTTCAAAATCCTCTACAAAATTGGAGAAAAGCAATACCTATACGTACATGCAGACACATACGAACCTATGTATCTAAAGATTTGTGCGACGAAAAATTCCAAGTGAGTCAAGAGAGATTTCTTTTTTGGAGATAAAAAGAATCGTAAGACTCCCAATATCCTATAGCAAACCAGTGGCAAATGCTCGCCCATGCATAATGGTGCCAATGGAGTCGCATAAGCCAGCCTGACCGGTTCCGATCAAGAGAAATCTTACCCGAAAGACCCAACTTCAACAACCGCAGGGGGAAAAATTTGTCGTTACGCATTGCCTTGTGAAATAAAATGAGGAGGATTCAGGAGAGCGGACTGTGCTCTCCTGAACTGTGACACTTATTCCTTTCCTTCAATATATATTCTTATTCGGAGACCAACTTTAATACTTTTCACTCCCATATATACTTATTAATGATAAGATCAACAAAAAATATTAATGTTCAATTGAACTAAATAATAGTTGTGAGATAGTAAAAGAAAAAATTCTAAGATCTAAATTTCTTTTCTATTGTCCATATTTTGAAAGTTATCATATACTGTAGTGCCAACGAATATGATCGTCAATAGTGGTTCATAGTGAAGCTGCGTTACTACAGTAACAATGCTGTCACCAACAAATTTATAGTAAGTTAAATGTGCTGAAATCTTGAATGCCCCATAACGTGTTTTATAAGTGATCAAATCATTAAACTGCGTCGATTTTTACAAATATACGTATTCAACTAATTCTATTGGAGAATATTCATTCCAAATTCAAAGTTATGAAGGAGGTACATCAGAAATCGTGTAACATTAACAAATCGTGAGCCATTAACAGCCAAGAAACCAAAAATATTTACAGGATTTCTGACAGTAAAATAAGACTTACAAAAAATTTATATCAGCAATTTTTGTGAACATTTTCCATAAAAATGCTAGATTTCTGGTCGTAACCGTAAATATTCATGCAAAGGTAATCCAGTGTCTTGTAGCACCGTAGTGTCCAAAAAGTTTCCCAAATTTTGTAGTTCATTTCAAAGTGTCGAGTTCCGCAAGCAAGGCAAGTTTATGGTACGTTACCAAATCATAGATTACGTCATGAATGAGAACTTATGCTTCAAAACCAGTCTAAGACTGCTATGATCGGTTACTTTCCTGATGTTTGATACTAACATCCGGAGTTGAGTAGTCACCGTTTTCATAACGGTACTATTAAGAAATGTTATTTTCTTTTAGCAATGGTATTGGCTTCGGGATACCGAGGTATATAAATAATGATTCCCTGCCATGAGTTAAATAAGATGATTTGGATAAACAAGTTAGGCTATTCCCTTAAGGTTTGGAAAAAATTTAGAGGACCAGCACAGAAATTTTCCATGGCATGAATTGCCTTAAGATGAGAATACATTCTACAAACTCTTAGAAAAACTTAAAAAATTTTGAATTTACATGAAACCACTAATAAAACTTACTCTTTTTAGCGAAAGGGGTGAGCATTTTTGGCACAATACATACTCTATGCTCAGTTTTCTGGCGCTATAGTTACACGAGAAGCCTGCACTCTTTGGTCACTCCACGAAGGTAATCCAATTCCTTGTAAAACCCCATAGTCAGAAACGTTTTCCAAATTTTTTTGTTCACTTCAAAGTACCAAGTTCCGCATCTATGAAGGAATGAGTAAGGAATTAGACAAAGAACTTTCAGTAATGCTCCGTAAAATCTGCAAGGGTTACCGATCTAATATTGTGAAGTATGGCTAATCAACCGTCTAATTCATGGAAATACTCATAAAAAGTCATTTTCAGAGTTTTGAACTATCTCCCTGTGGCTTTATTTCCAGTCAAATCTAAGTATTCGTTTATTTCTTTGGCTGCGCGAGGTCGAGGCAGGATTATGGTGGCTTCCCCGCTGAACCTGCCGGCGGGGAACAAGGATCGTTTCCGCCCAATAATCTGTATGCGCTGTCCCGCACTTTTTGGAAAAACAGGTCTACCTCACAAGCATGCTATGGGGGAGCTGTAACTGTCAAGAAGAAAGGTAAGTCGTAGTTAATTTGAGTACTTCTTACAGAAGATTTAGAAGCATACTTGTCCTTTCATCCTTTTGACCAATGCATGATAAAATATTAGCCACAATAAAGCTCTGCGAAATCAAGGATCACGAAATGGTTAGCGGATATCTATTTGGCCGAAACAGCACGTCTACGTGCTTAAACACGGTACCTCTTTAGGGAGTAAAAATATCTGTCTTCTTGAAAAACTTCTGCGCCAAATACGTCAAAACTTTATCAATGTAAAACACTAAATATATGACTACAGTGAGAAAAGCACGATACCGTCATGCAATTTTTGCATAGGTTTTACCTATTGATGAGATGCTTATTGTTGGGTTGTATTAAGGTGTAAGTTCATTGCGTTCAATATCACTTTCCTACAATAGAGAATGCTAACACTCAAATAATATTGGCGATTTTTTCCATGAGAAAAGTTATGATAACCCTGTTTCTACGATCGTGTTTTCTTAGTGTTTTTTGAGGAAAAATATAATAATTAGAAAATGTAGTTTCTTTTAGATATTGGATATGGTAGTACTTCCAATTTCAAAGATTATGCTTAAAAATGGTCTGAAGAAATAAAATAGCCACTCACATTTATTAGAAGGCCATGCATCACCAGTGTATCCATCACACTTCCCTGATCCTTACGCGACTAACCACTTGTAGAGATCGAATAAGATAGAAATACTTCGTGGATACCTGAAAATAAGAAAAGAATAGATTATGGAAGAATTTAAAAGATAAGAGCTACATTACCAAGGGTAGATATAACTACTGGTAATACCTCTTGAGATATAATCTTCAATGCATTAAGGATGAAAATAACAAATTTGCTTTCAATATATACTATTGTAAAGATGTATGAGCGCTCAATTGAGCAGAGTTCTCACATGGAGTGTGCAGTAAACATGGAGCATAACTATAGATCTCTCTAGTAATATAGAAATTCGAAACGAAATATTTCCACGAGTATGCAAAGAATTTTTCAAATTAATATATAATGCGCAGTTTTCTCTCCCATACGTTAAAATTTATCCTTACAAGTTTTATAGTGATGCGAATAAAATATGTTTGAAGATATGAAATTGATAATGATGGAATTAAAATAAAGGAGAACCTTGGTTTTTTCTAACATTTACCCTAAAATGCATACGCAGTGAACAACGGTAATATTATTAAATGATGGCTACGGTAAGAGTAACAACATTAAAACGAGAAGTAAAAAAAGCATGGAGCATATAATTCATGAAAAATATAGGATTGAAAATTCTTGAAAAGCGAGAAGGAAACCACTACAAGATGAATTACCTCTTATGATACAGCAATAAGCAAAGCTCACGTGGATTTGAATGCTAAATAGGAGAAAAATACTGTCATAAAAACTGTCAATTTCATGGATCGTAGACTACGCTCGGAGTAATTTCGCTATTTCCAAAACGTAGTTAATGAAATTAGAAGTCAGTATCACTCACGAAGAAAAATTTACTGATTGCTCGGTGAACTTCCAAAAATTTGTAGAATACTCTTCATTAAATGTCATAAATATAGAAAAATCTGTGCGTTAATACCATGAATATTGAATACAAAGTTTTAATATCATGGTGAAAATATGGCTATTTGTAAAAAGGGGAGCCAAGTAAAATAAGCATACACATGGCATAAAGTAACCAAATCATTCATAGGTACGTTTTATTATGATGAAACTTATTTTCTTATGCGCATAAATATATTTGATGAATAATATTAGAAACATAATACTGCTTGACTTCTTTTACGGGTAGTAACATCTTGCCTGACTACACATGGTGGCAGATCTTTATTTGACAATGTGCGATTTCAGAGAAATTGCTTTTGAATGGTTAATATCAAAAAGTAAGAAACATTATCTAATCAAGATTTACTTACATAGATTTAAGTATAGCTATCTCTGCGTTATTATACCATTTATCTATTCAAATGTGTACCGAAATTTTATATCCAATGCCGAAATTTTACATGCGGCTGAATATGCCAGAAAAAGTGATTTCCTAGAATTGACTATTTACCTCCTGTGAACCGGTGAACGCAAAGTATCGATGAAATTATTTGCAGAGTACACTAGACAGGAAAAGAAATTTATAGAATGAAGTCTTTTAGTAGGAACTTCAGAGAAACTTCAGCAAAGTCAAATGAGTATGATTCAACTAAAAAATGGAAACTAAAGTAAACGAAAGTAAATTTTGACCGTCGGGCTAATTGCAAGAGGGAAGGTTTCACAAAAACATTTAAGTTACGGGAATGATGGCGTTAAGTTAACTTTTTGTCACGTTATAACAAAATCGAATCGAAAATCTAAATGTATTGAGCACCCTTTATAGTCGATTTCCTCGTGTGGTACTCTGATTCTTATATCTCTTAACGCCACGATAATCCATTGCCATCCAAAATATCCGTCCATATTGCTGTCAATTTACATGAGGAATTTATTACTTTTGCGGATGTAAATTTAGTAACAAATAAATTGAAATAAAGTTACTAAGAAAGGGTAATTGAATAAATATGAATCTTTCTTGGTAATAATTTCTTTCAGCTAAAAGTAATAACATATTAAATACCAAAGCAAATAATTAAATAAATGTCAATTCGTGTTACAATATGGTATCTGGGCAGTGGATAGAAGTAACTTTCACGATGAAAAAAGAATACTTGACATACTAGAGATAACTATATTCTCATGATCATATGTATTTTTTTATTTCAGAGGGCTCCAAGAAGGTTTAGAATTTTTTTTACCTCCGACAGCCTTTTAGCCTGCCACATATATTTAATGATGTTTCACGCTTCTCACTTGGCCGTATTTTCCTTAAATATTGATAGAACATCGGCCGTCGCAACAAACTAGCATGAAAATTATCGATCTGTCAAAATTTGTCCTAATTCTGAAAGAATTCCATATACTGGTCACATCACTAACAATGTCATGGTGACTACGGCACCAAATCCATCTTAAAACAATTATCCTTTTACGTTTCATGACTGTAAATTCTGGTCTTAAAAAGCCTACGAAGTACACGTCCGCTATTTAACTGTGTGTAATGGTCTTTGCTGTTTTTTTACTTTACTGTATCTACATTAATATACTTAGGAGATAATGCGGCATGTTTCATCATGACTGCCATCTAACTAAGAATACAATAAAGAATTTCAGCAATAAATATAGCGATGATTAGTTTAAATTAGTAAAAACATAATTAAGTGAAAAAATTAGTGAAATACAAAGTGAAAAAACACTCACCTACCCCATAATCCAATCAGTAAGGCCATCATGTGCATAATTTTAAACTAATTATAATTTATTTAGACATAGAAAATCACACATTCATCTGAACCCAGGAAAATGGTGATACCTAGTATGTGTAGAAAACTTCCAAGTTGGGGTCGCAAAAAAATACATTCGGCAGTTACATTAACCGATATCCACTAAAATGAGGAAAGCAAACGTAGCATAGGACACATCAAGATGGCTACCATCCATTGAAGGAGTTTTTGGGATTTATTTTCAGAATATGGGCGCATTAATTCTTCTATGAATTTTTCATTAGTTCCACATTATATTATTACACAGTCCTTTCAAAACATTCCTGTAAAAAGATAAACTAAACCACTGCTCCAAGCAGCGCCGCATATTATGGTTACGCATAAACTAAATAGAAAAGGTATTTCTTCAAACTGTATGAAGCATGTGATAAATCAAAATTTCTCTTAAAAGCGGTCATAAGTGTAACTCATGAGTATTTATAGGAAGGAAAATGTTTTCTTAGTGTCAATTTCAGTGGACATTAAGATTTAGATATCATTAAATGTGCCATATTGGTTATTCCGTTTCAAACAATATTGAAATATGCAATATATATAGAAACCCAAGGCCTTGAAAAGTGTTAGGTTTGACGCAAAACCCTGATAACTTCTATGTTTTAATTTTATCCATATTTATACACTGGAGTACATGAATTCGAGTATAATCACTGCATATAATATGGCTGTAGGATACTTTCGTGCGTTTCTCAAATTTTACCGCATATTTTGCAGCATAGCTTTACAAGTCATTTAAACAACAGGAAAACCATACACTCACTTCAATTTAGTCTTAGGTTATTTTTCTATCCTGTCAGTTTCTTACTAAGTACTTACAGTCAACCAAACACTCTGGTGCTAATTTTTTATTCACTGAGCCTATCCCAAGTTTCTTTTTGGAATCATGTCTATATTTTTAAGGCTTACATACGTCCTAAAAATTACAAGTACACATGATGAATTTATAATCATCTCGTGGTTTAAATAAAAACAATTACGAATGGCCAATACACGGTCCTTATGCAATATCTCACTCGCTTGATGGTTTCTATGATCTTGGGGCAGTGTATCAGTTGCTTTATTCATTTCGTGATGCTGAAAGGCCTTATTATGTAAATTATTACACAGTATGTTTAAATAAATAAGGCTTCCTATTCTGGCGTGGTCAAAAAGAATATTTGCTGATTTACAGTGTTGCGTTAAAATCCAGAGACCATAGTCGTGTATAGTTTCTTGTGACTAAAGCTGTTTTTATTTGTTTCCAGCAAACCACCGGAGAAATTTGATTTCTTTTTCAATAGTTGTATCGTTGATTATTTATATGAAATTTTTATTTGCAAGTATTATGACCATGTAATAATAGTTAAAGTTACTAAATTTAATATTCGTATAATATCCTTCTGACACCAAATATAGGGTCAGGGCCAAATACAGGATCAGGGACTTACATATTTGAGCAACTTTATGAATTTTGTTCTAAAAACTGGAGATAAGGAAGCACTATTCAAACATCAGTTTGAGCGTACCCTTATATGGCAGTGAAGGCTGTGCAAAAACGGTGGTTGAGCGTCTAAGAGGTGATTATAATATAGATATGCTGCGGACCAATCTTCGAAATGATAACTACTGATGGTGGAAATCACTTCAAAGGAAGTAAATACATCCAATAATCACACATTATCACTTTTTTTAAAGATTAGTTGCTTTTTGATTCGTACACTTCATATTTCCCAACATTAGAATTTTTTAAATTTATGACATTTTGTACAGAATTGAGAACCTTAAAAATGAAACTCTGAAATTATGATAATAGCTTACGGTCTATAATTTAGAGGAATATTAAATAGTACGTTCCCATAAAATTCTGCGAGGCAAAATGGTCTTAACATTCATAGCTGCTTTGAAGTAAAAGTTTTTTCCATGCACAGAGTTTTATAGATATGGTCTAACTTTTCAATAAACTCTGGAGTTAATTTTTTGCTCTATTGAAATACTAGTTTTAATAGAGTGTATTTCAAGTGTCAACAGAAGACTAAGAGAGTAAAATTGTGGAAAAATTTCTCAGATCAGTTCAAAGGCTACTGAGGCTTGGTGGCACTGAAGATATAGGTATTCCGGGTTTTTCTACACGTTGGTCTATTGTCCTAGGGCAGCTGTATTGCCAAAGTTGTAGTTGGTTTTTCAGGTCAATGGAATGGTGATGCAGGTGAGACAACCAAGTCATGCCGTCATCTTTCCCACGTCGTCATTTCAATTACTTGTAGAAGGTTATGACTTCGGCCGTAAAACAGCTTTCCTAACATAATAGACTAATGCTGAGACCATCCAGGAGACACACATCTTTGGAAGTATTTTTTTAGGAATTAAGAAAATATGCATGAGCTTATTTTTATTACATAAATGCATGAAAGGGAATAAGACAGCGCCAGATTGATATGACGAAAAGATATCTATCTATCTATAAATATATATATCTAGCACATATATAAGCGTTTCCCCAGGAATATTGCTATCTGTTGTAATATTTGGCAATAGGTTAGAAGCATAATTTTCCATCTGAGATTCCTAAGTATATATCAGCCTCTAATTATTTAAGAGGGCTTAATTAAAAAAGCACTTAAAACAATTCACCGTCGAATCAATTTAATCTACTTGAAAAACTTGGCTACAAATCAAGAGCTTTCCTATTTAGTATTTAACATATCGACGGCCCTGATAAAAATGAATAAGTCTTTCACCAAAACGTCAGCGAAGATAGAGCAAACAAACCAGAATGCCAATTCGAGAAGAATTCACTTCAAAGTGTTGCCCCAACTTGCGATTTCAATAAGCAGGATTACATCGAGTTTTCGTTTAGATTAGCGGCATTTCTGCAAGCAACATTACATAACGATAACATTCGTAATGCAAAAGTATATTTAAAAGGCCTTTAAATAACGAAAATCGCTCATCAATAACAGAAAAAGGAGCTGAGGTGGTGGAAAGGCAAATTCTAATTGTATGCATAACTCTGAAGTCACTGTGACGAATTTCATACCTCTAGATCCAAATCTTGGCCATTTTCAACCCCACAGGTTTAGGATTAGGTTGAGAATCGCAGTGAAGCTCCCAAGAAATGAATTGAAGGTAGAGTCTGTGCTAGTGCTTTGAACGTATTTACGGAATTTAAGTTTAGCGTAGTGATTGAAGCCCAGTGGCGATGGAATCAAATTCAACATGGCGGCGTATCTCTTTCAGTGCAACATAAAAACGTGTTCTTTTTTCATGAGTTTTCTATTTGGACTTAAATTTCAGAATATTATTTTCGTCATACTTTTAGTCACAGCTGATTGAAAAACGTAATAGCGTATTATTTTTTACAAAGAGAACAATAAAAAAATGGGTACTTCCTAATTATGTGCTTATTCCGGACTGGTAGTACAAATGCAATATAATTGGTTATTAGGTATTTTTACTCCATATTTTTATAAATAAGCGGAAAATTAACGCACACTGACCTCATAATTTACATTAGCAGGAAAGACATATTCTAATTGTATGCATAACTCTGAAGTCATTGTGACGAATTTCATAACTCTAGATGCGAGGTTGAAAATTGCCAAGAGAAACGCAGTTAAGCTCGTAGGAAACGAATTGTAGGCAGAGTTTGTGGTAGTGTATTAACTTTGAACGTATTTACGGAATTTAAGTGTAGCGTGGTGATTGAAGCCCAGTGGCGTTGAAATCAAATTCAACATGGTGGCGTATCCCTTTCAGAGCAACGTAAAATGTATATTTCAGTACAATAGACAATGAGTTTAATGTCATCATCAAATACTTTAAATGAAAATATAATGCTGGTTATTCTATGAATAGCTCTGATAAAATTTCTTTGTAACTTACGTTATAGATGACTTTATGACGCCATAATGACTATTTCATAATGACTGGTTATTCTATGAATAGCTCTGATAAAATTTCTTTGAAACTTACGTTATAGATGACTATATGACGCCATAGTGACTAATCCAAACAATGCCATACGGCTTACATAAAAAAGAACTTATAACAGATTATTATCTACCCAGGGCAAGGCTACCCTTTGTTTAATGTTCTCAGTTAAACGCCATTTAACATCTCTTGGGTCGATAGACAACGTCGTGCCTAATACATCTATGAATAATTTTGTTTTAGTTGTCTGTTATTATCCAATTCAAGAAATACCAACGTAAGGTCTCATCGATAATTGCTTTTTCGTGATAAAGTACACGTAAGTCAATATCAGTTGCAGAAGAATAATTCGAAGTGCGAATCCTAAACCACTCAGTTAGCCAAACAATGAACAAAAATTGGCACGATCTCCTAGCATATAATATTTACATATTTCCGATGAAAGTAATATAATATTTACCTATTTACAATGAAATTAGTTATAAAATGCATGTTACAAGTTTAAAAAGGTTTTCATTTCTGTAGAGCTAGATTCAGTCAAGTTCGGAAGTAATGATCACTTCTGGAACAATAATGTTTCAGTAGGGCTAATAGGTGTAAACTTTCTCCTAAACAGTAAAAAGTCATTTCAATTAACTAAGTATCCTCAAATGGCAAGTGATTTTTCTGATATTATTGCTATAGTTGCTTCACTGCGAGTAAAAATTCATTTTTAAGAACCGTACCAATTTCATTAATCCAGCGTTTGTAAGTTCGCACAGCTACTTAGTCAATTCGCCATCAGTACTTCGGTTCTCCATCGAGAAGAGGATAGCTCTAGGCATTAGACTATTGGAAAATTGCTGGAAAAGCTTTCAATTTACACGGTTATTCAAGTGCCAGCATGAAATTATTCCATCAATTCTTACCAAAAAAGTCGCCCTTAAGCATACAGTACCTGACTAGATTTTCTGAATGACGGGATAGGCTACAGATAAGACCCAGAAAACGTTTTGTATTTTAAGACGCCGTTTGAAGGACGACCATTCCAATGCATTGAACTAGTGAATGAGGATACTGGTTTATATGTATCTGCTCTAAGCTCTTACTTTAGGAGCAGGGAATGCTTATATTTTTTCGAGGAGGGTAATCTATGTCCGCCAATGAACACGTTTAAACTCTGTGAGGAGGAAAATTTCCTAATGTGCGCGTTTGCCAACGATTTATCGTATATTCATAGACTCTTTGAGTAGAATATCTCAATTTTGTCGATAAAATTAATAAATGAGCGTGCAAATTTTTCTTGGACACCATTGCCGCTACAATTGAAATATGACACCCTTTCTTGATCTTGAACCGCCCGATAAATATACTAATCACGATATGCATTCCGACAACTATAACATAGGCTCTAGTTGTCTAACCGCAAACCACTAGTTGCAATATTTTAACTGCTTATGACTAAACATCCTGGAATTCTGTAATACTTTCTCAGTGGACTAGTACCTGTTATTATAATTGTAAATACTCGACGAAATATTAAATAATGCAATCCTTATTTTCATGGGCTAATTTATGGTCATGATTAAAGGTATTTATTAATATCCATTATGTATCCGTTAATTCCTACATATTCCAGAATTACGCATCTTTCACCATATTTCTGTAAGCAGGTGAACGGTTGTACACCAGATGGCAGTGCTTTGCGAGTACCGGTACTTGCATTGCCGGAACCTTTCGTTGTATGGATTACAAATAGCACCCGATAGTACCAAAATTGAAAAAATACTACCAAAGTACTGTACCAAATACCAAGTACCAAAAACTAGCATTTTTTCCCCTTCTATTATATGGACTTGGATTGCAGTATAACCATGCCAAAAACATGGTCGGATCATGAAAAGTGAGGGCCATTGTTCTTCTTTTACCGCGTTTGAAAATGAGTTCAATAAATAATTTGTGATGAAATTCACTTTTATTTCCAGAATGATAGATACTTTACAGAGCTTTTATAATTCCTAAAAGAGTAAAATCGACTTCTTTTTAATCGATCCGTGCAAAGAATTCACACGAGAATCGCCAGTTAATAGGCTGGAATGTGTATGTAGGAGTGCGTAGCTGTCAAGGAGGTCTCACCGCTACTGTGTATGGCAAAACAAACAATAAGTTTCAACTTCTTTCAAATAAGAACCATATATTTACTAATTACTTATTTTTTCTATTGATAATCAAATTACAGACATAATAATGCCAATTATTCCGCGAATATATCCTTAATAATATGTGCTTCGCTTCGCAGATGATATCGCAGTCATAGCTGGAAATCGCCATGATATTCAAAGGAGTCTAAACGTGATGGACCAAGTTGTCCAAAAATAAAACATGAAAATAAGTAAGACGAAGAGAAAAATTCTAGAATGATGATGAAAAAAACAGAATGTGGAAGTTACCATAAGAGGAGAGAAACTGAAGCGAGTGGATTCCTTCACCTATCGAGGAAGGACCATCACGTGGGACGGAAGAAGAACAACGGACATCAAGCGGAGAATAGCCCAAGCTAAGAAGGCGTTTATAGGAAAAAGACAACTGCTGAGCCTAAAAAAGATAGGGCTACAAACCAGGAAACAGCATGTGAAAATATTTGTGTGGAGCATGGCACTCTATGGATCGGAAGGATGGACCATTGAAAAAGATGACCAGAAAAGACTAGAAGCCACCGAAAACTGGTGTTGGAGGAGGATGCTGAATATCAAATGGAGGGACAAAATTAGAAATGATGAAGTGTACGGAAAAGTAGAAGATGGAAGGACCATATGAAACACCATAGAGAAAAGAAGAATAAGATGAATTAGACACAACCTGAAGAAAAATTGGTTTATGAAGAACATAATTGAAGGTAAAATAGAGGGAAAAGTCCCTACAAAAATAGCCAGGAATAAGTTGATTGACCACATAAAGAGGAGAGTACATTAGAAGAGATAACAGGGGGTAAGGGAACTAGTATTAGATAGGGAAGGAGGGTGGATAGGGTGGAGGGTTACAGGCTGCCAATCTTAGGATTAAACAACCAATTGATGATGCTTAATGAACACCTTTTATAGACATTTTCGTCGACTGCAGCGCCATTTCTACGGAATCACTACATCTAGGCCTAAAATTTCTCAATAATGAGCTAATAACTCAAGTAGTATGATGAATTTGGGTATTTTCTTTATGATTTGTTATTTTTCCGGGACTTCTCGCTTCTGATAATTGCTTTTCATGAAAATATCATTTTTCCTACGCAAAACATGGTACTTTTCCACGTGAATTTTACCTTTCCTCATTGAACACTATGTAAACTCACGTCCAAGATCCGAGATATATATCACGGGAAGGTAACTTTTTGTTGTTTATACCTTATAGATGACATATTCATCTATAAGTATCTATAAATTCTTGTCGAAAATACCAATGAAAAAATGGTGGTATTCATGTCTTGGCATTATTTGTCCATCTAAGGAATACAAAAAGTCTTACAACGTGATGGCAGTATTTTTGAAATGATGGAAAAGCAATGAGAACAGACAAAGAATGGATACACCTCACCACATCTTTAAATGATGATAAGTTTAAAATACACACTTTTCCAAACCCATGACTTTCATTGAGCGACATCTATTTAAAGTCATTGAAACATTTAAACCAAAAGGTAGTAGGCATATGAATTATACGTTGGCACTAGGAAGGAAAACAGTGAAATTGTTACGGTGCTGAAATGTGTTACGGTATGATGAATTTGGGTATTTTCTTTATGATTTGTTATTTTTCCGGGACTTCTCGCTTCTGATAATTGCTTTTCATGAAAATATCATTTTTCCTACGCAAAACATGGTACTTTTCCACGTGAATTTTACCTTTCCTCATTGAACACTATGTAAACTCACGTCCAAGATCCGAGATATATATCACGGGAAGGTAACTTTTTGTTGTTTATACCTTATAGATGACATATTCATCTATAAGTATCTATAAATTCTTGTCGAAAATACCAATGAAAAAATGGTGGTATTCATGTCTTGGCATTATTTGTCCATCTAAGGAATACAAAAAGTCTTACAACGTGATGGCAGTATTTTTGAAATGATGGAAAAGCAATGAGAACAGACAAAGAATGGATACACCTCACCACATCTTTAAATGATGATAAGTTTAAAATACACACTTTTCCAAACCCATGACTTTCATTGAGCGACATCTATTTAAAGTCATTGAAACATTTAAACCAAAAGGTAGTAGGCATATGAATTATACGTTGGCACTAGGAAGGAAAACAGTGAAATTGTTACGGTGCTTAGACAGAGCGCTAATATCTCCACTAATGCCGGTTTCATTTAGTTGTCATGTCGAATATACCAAGTTATCAATTGTAGATCCTCATAACCAGAACGCAGTGCATCAACATTCCGTCATGGGCATGTTTGTAGAGATCGTGTAACACAAAAATCTACAGTTAAAGCTGTGCCACAAAATTTCAGCAATTAGACCACTTAAAATTTGGCTATTGTGTGTGTGAAACCTGAGAATGCTGACTTCCGTAGCATAGATATTTATGACAGAAAGGTGTAACGATCAGAAGATCGGTGGTAAATTTATTTCACTAGTATGAACGACATTACAAGGGAATTTTCTTGACCCAAAGATCCACTTATTAATTCAACATTGACTATTAAAACAAGACGTACATTTTTAAGAATGCAAAAAAACTCCGATTAAGTACTTCCTAATAAGTTTTTAAGTCAATGGTCATCGTCAGCATTAACAGAGAATGGTATTCCGTTAGACAAAGATAGCATAGCTATCCCAGCCAACGTAATTTAGCACTAATAAGATATTTTCTGGGAATGAATCAAGGACAAGACATGGAGTAGAGAAACTATTTCTTATAAACATAATTCTTTGTCCAACCTTTTTGAACTAAAGCCACACACAGTTATTCATTAATGAAATTTTGTCTGGAAGCAATTGCATTCGTTTTGACCACTGTATGCACGATTATGTCAGTGGTATCACCATAATGTGAACAATTTGCTTCATCTTCTAAAAATCCTTGTTTCGTATTGCATATTGCTGTTTTCTTCAGAACCAGTAAAGGTAAGTGAACTCAAGATCTATTCAGATTCTATTAAGATCATTTTTATTCAACATTCTGTTCCTTATTCATATTTTATTTTCCGCAGCAAATTATATTTAAAACCGGGATGTTTGCCACTATTCGCAATGTTTTTCCATACGAGTGCAGTATTATTTCCCAATGTAATTATTAATATGCACCAGTGATATGAAAAACCTTACCGCTCCTAACTTTGGATCTAAAAAGTTATAACTTCATTGCCCTCTACAAGAAAGTACGGACGTATTTGATCGATAAAATTGTTCAATAAATTTAATAGAATTTCAAATAATAAGGCTTTTCAGCACGTCAGTTTTGCGTAGAAAATTGGCCGAGTATTTTATCTATTTAATTGGGGAAGGTGTCTTTGCTAAATAGTCATCGTAATTAAAATCATCTCTCCACCACTGAACATGCACTATTCTTTTTTTAATTGGTATATATTTCCTGAAGGTTAAGATATTTACTATTAACTATTCCACCTTGTCGCTATAGCGTAGGACACATTCCGTGAAGCCTATCTAAATTTAAAAATATTAACGGTATAAGATCAGTGGCAAAAAGAAAGAAAATTTTCTGAGAGCATCTTGTAGGTAAAATAAGGGTACCTACATTCGTCTTGCACATTTTACATAAATTTCTCCAGACAGTTTGGGTTGGCAGAATCCATTAAGTTATCCCTGGAATCATATTTTCTTTTTATGATCTAATTATCTTAAGTACTCGATCTTAGTAATAGAATTTCCCAATCCTAATTCCGCTGAAAACTAAAAATTCAGTCTCGACGCGTCGATACTGAAGCCCCCCGTTTATTCGGCACTCACGCGCCAAATACACGGGGAACGGAAGGTGAATGTGCGCTTAGATGGCGCCCGCGTTCGGCAGCCCGAATTCCGGAGCATTGTGCTACCCATTACCTGAAATGGAACTCCGTAAGCCAACTATAAGAGCATTTTATGACTAGAATATTTTTCAAAAAGTATAAAAATATAAGTTACTATTTAGCATTATTAGTTAGGCATTTTTATAATTGATTATAATTTACTGCGAGTCTTCCGTGGAGATAAAATGTTTATGCCTATATTTAGAAAAGGCCAGGTTCTTCAACTTAAAGACTCCGATAGGATAAGCAAAGCAAATGGTATCATCAACCAACCATAAGACGCGAGAGAAGCCAGAAAAATATAATTTTTTTATAGCCAGCTGAAAAACTTTATCATTGGTCGTTCAATCCTACGATAGGCAACAACCCCTCCTGAAGTCCCCCACCAACCCCTATCTAATCTCCATTACTTCCTGGCGTTCCTTCCTACACACTTTCCTCTTCATTTAGTAAATGAACTCATTCCTGGGTCTTCCTCTGTTGCCAATAAATATGACCATTTCTTCACAGAGCCTGGAGATTATTCTCTTTTACACTTATAACTATTGCAGGACTTCAGCTAACACAACGTTGACAATTTCAATGGTATGAACAGCCAAATACAGTTGCAAAAAATTTTAGCAAATATGTTAACATAGAGCTATATAGTAATAGTAATAGTAGTTTGAATAGAGATATATAGTAAGTAATGAAGAGTGTAAAGTTGATTTATTTAATGAGATCATTCATTCAAAGTACTGAACATACGGAGAGAAGGAAAATTAAGAACTTAAATCAGTAGTAGATAAGGTGCACTCCGACTTTACTTTCTTTGAGCTAAGGCACCTTTGCTTCCATTCTTGGAAGTATTTTCCATAGGGCATTTACACGTTTTTTTCAAAATGGAAACGTATATTCGGTTGCTGAATGCAAGGGTTTCTAAAATCTACGATAAAAAATCTAAATTTTAGGGGAGGAATATTAAAAATACCATGATTCTAACCTGATCGTCGAAGAGATCTGTATAATTTCGAAGCAATTGGTACAACATTCACGGTCAAATCATAGGGCACGCCTTTGCGTCACACTTTGGTATGAAACAAAGTAGAGATCTTATATGTTTATAGGGTCATAGAGAAGAATTTAAAATGTCATGGCGTATGTAGAAATATGATTTCAAAGACAGGAACTATATTCTTCCTCAAATAATATGAGACCTGAATGGTAAATGATGATGATTAGTGGAAAACGTGATCGGATGAATTGATATTCATCTCACCTGAGTTAGTTCATCAGACATAATCTTTCTTCTGAGAGGCTTAATAATAGATGCAAGGTTCACACACTATAAACGTCATGTGTAAAAATTTCTATGAAAATGTGTGGATATTTTTACGTCCAAACTTCCCGTTGAATGTCAAACTTAAATTCGCAATCTGTATAGTAACGTTTTGTGTGAACTATTTAGAATTTATATCGATGACATTTGTAGTATTAAAAATTATATCTCCCTTATAATTTTAGTTCACAATTATTCATCTTGTAGATTACCTGTATCGTTGGACTACATGTAATAATGACATATAAGACTCATCTCAAGGTAATGGCAAGTTTAAAGCTGGACATTCTGTGAGTATAGTCAAAATGAATCAAAGAGTAAGTAACAGTAATTGGCTTAACTTAGGATGACATAAGAGGATCACTTTGTAATAGGAGTTAATGAGCGACTTATATTCGTCCTCCTTTCCATTGATAAGGCTTAATTTAACATGATATATCTTTGCCTGCAGCTTCCTAAAAATAACTTAGGGCCCAATATTTACCCCATTATAAGAATTGTCCACAGAAGAAGGTACAATTAGCTTCTGTTAACTTGGAAAGAATAAAAGTGCAAAAATAAATTTTTCTAATTTCCAAATACTAATCGTCTTCTTCTTTTCATAGTTTATACTTTAAAACCTTGGTAACATTAACTCCCCACAGATGGTCAAACACAAAGTTGTAAAACTTACTTGGCAATAACTGTTTTTCCCCTTGGAACCATCAAGTCTATGTCCGCTATATTATGGTCTCTTACTCTGAGTATTTTCCCAAAGCATTCTATGTAAGCCGGGCATTGTATACTTGCTTCAAAGCGAGGATATTTTATTGACCATCATTACTAGTGGCGATATTTTTTACATTTCCTTATTTTGTTACCTAAACGCTTTTACACATTTAAATTCGAAGGAAACCTTGAACCTCCTTCCTGACTTGAACTCAGTACACCTATTCCACCCTGTCCTCCCACCTTACCAGTGCCTAGTATGGCATATCTCAACTTTACTTCTTTATTTAGCGTGTACTATTGTCCATATTTCCCGATCTCACGAAAGTCTAATTGATCTGCACTGGTATTCTCCAGAGGACCCCATCAGATACTAATTAGCCATATATTTCTGGTGAATCCAAAATATCATGGGATGACTGTAGGAAAGGTTTTAACTCACGAAAATCGGATGAATTGTTTTTCACATATTGAGCATTGCTTGGTCATGGATTGAGGTCCTTTCAATTCACGACAATCTCCATGTTGCAAGATTCTGGTTTTTCTCCAATAAGCTGATTTCACGCACTCTATGTACTTTTTATTTTGTCTTTATGATATTAAGAGTGGAAACTATATTTGGTGAAGGAAATAGTGAGACTATTTTATTCACCACCTGAATTAATAAAAAAATTTCATACATAACATTATTTCGTAACATGGATTCGATAAAGCAACTCCTACTTTTAGGCCAAATCATCAGAAACAAATGAGTAGAATACTACGTAGAGTTAACATTGGCAAGAAGTTTCCTCTCCATGGAAAAAGAGGATAGCCCCGGTGCGCGCGAGGAAGGTGTATAAGATTAGATAAACACTAGCTGCGATTGATATTTAATAAAATGATCCAGATTGTCATATTTTAATTGCATAAGATTTGAAGTACATTACAGGGATATGAAAACAACGATTTCCGAATATTTTCAGAGTTATAATGAGAGACATATTGATATTTGCTACTTACCTGATATTGACTTTAGTCTCTTAAGCGGCAACCTATTTGGATTGTGTATACATTTATCCATCAAAATTATATATTTATCTGATTACTAAAGAACTACGACACCAGCCGCGCAGTAACTTTAACGGAGTCACCCGCTAGTGTTCATACAATTGTGCGAAATTCACAGAGGTGCACTGAATTCCACAGAAATCGAGAGATCTGGGTTCGATTCCAAGTCCAGGGGAATGTTTTTCCACTGTGGATTTTGCAAGATCTATCTGAAAAAGAGGCTAAATTTAACATGATTATTTCAATGGGTAATTTATTTTTTTGTGACGAGGTATAAATGCAGTACTATAAGTCATTATATCGTCATAGAATTCCAAACAAAAAAATTCATACGCTTAGGCTTTAAGCAAATAAAATGTAGGAATATATCGTGGTGTCTCCAAATCAGGTAATGAAGCCAACCCACACTTAAATATATTGATCATTGTTTGGGGGAGTAAGATAGGCATAAAAGTGTGTAATCTTAGCTATGACTTAGAAACTGGAAATAATAATAATTATAATCAATTACGTCCACTGCATAAAAACACTGCTGCTAATGGCTTAGCTCATTAGATTTCAATGGCTAAATCAAGTTTCATTTGTCATCAAACATGACTTCCATTAAGAAAACCAACACCTAAGAAGTCAGGAACGCAGGAAATTATTCGCGTAAGTGTGCACAACCCCATCTGTATGCGTCATGAATTGTATGGGGGATGCCTATTCTAACCCACCCATTGAGGCAGGTTCTATTCTTGGGGCAACTTTTTTTTTGCCATAGCGCAGGAAATAAGCCAAAGCATGGGGGAAGCCAGGTTCCCCTACTGCCCATCCTAGGAACACCCTAGGGGACCCTTCGCGTGCCTACGATGAGATGAGGGGAGAACCTTGTTTATCGGCCTGGGTACAGGTGCTAAGAGGGATCGCATAGGGTTTGAAAGAAGCGGTTCCAGCGCGGTCGGTCCTAACATCTCACCCTTCTGCACAAAACATACACGGTCGCAAACATACAGTGGAGGCCCTTGCTCGGCGATAGTGGCCAAGAGAGATACTTGGGAACCATTAAGCATGAAGCTTCATGAATATCTTTTTCCTACCGCGACGAGATTCTGCACGGTTTTTTCCTACCTACGTGACTAAATTACTAAACCCTTAAAAATATATACCATCAGGGGGAAACGACTACTTTGTTTTTGTTTTCAATTTATTAGTGGGTAGGGCATAGAGAGCATGTCTCGATAATTCACACAATGATAATATGCTCCGCTGGTGTTGGAATAACAAGTGCCCGGAAGGTCTTTTGAGCAGTAAGATGGAAAGCTAAGATTAATGCTTTGCAAATATTGGATCTATCTATACGGCAGTCGATTATAAGGTAAATTTTGGAACCTTTAACTAATCTATTAACCCCGGAATCAAACGTATTATAGCCGTAGGTAAGGGCGAAGGGGTTCCGATGTTATAATCTACACCAATAAATATTCATTAAAAGTGGACGATTTTATTCATTTGCATAATAAGTAGCCTACAGTAAGATGTTGATCGTAGGCTGTTCGCCAAAATTGTGGAACCCTTTTGTTTAATTAAACCCTAGCAATCCAAATAGTGTTACCTTGAGGGTGTGAATCCGATAAATAGATATGGAAAGAGTAAGGAATTTATAGGAATGCGGGATCAGCAATGAAATTAGAAACATTAACTACAGAATGTTTAAATAATGAACCAAATACATTTCTGCTTGCATTCTGTGGTTGCTGGGGGATTTCAACCAAGTTTGTGAGCTTCTCCCGAATGTGTTCCACATGTAAGACGGCATAATATTACGAGTCAAGTACCGGTGAAACTATCTTTATCAAAGGTGAACATCCTTGCTAGAAATATGGAAACCCTTATGACAACAAACACTTGATTACTCGCTCATTTCCTAACGCTAGAAACTCGGAAGCAACCCTTTTGATTTTACTTGACTAGTGGCCAGTATGCAGCCTAATGGTTGTTTTTGGCAGTACCGTGCTTTTCCAATCTTTTGCTAAAATTAAACACGCTTTGAAATTTGAACTCATTCGTTTTTTGTTGGGCAGCGTCTATACTGGTATTACGCGGTGTAGTAGGAGAATTCCCAATACAAAGTGGTCGGCTGCAAATGGTTAGAAATGAAGAATAGGAGAGACTATGTGAAACGCTACACAGAAAAGGTGAACAAGATGTATTGGGCACATCATGAGGTACATTAAGTTTGTGAGGAACACATTTGAAGAAAAATAGAGGAAAAATACCGATTAGGGAGGCAAAAGGGCAAATATATGAACTAAATATGAGACTAGTGGACAAAAAGTACTACCTCTTACAAGAAAGTAGTAAATAAACTAGCATATAATGTGGAAGAATGGATATCATCCTGACTGCTCGAGAATATCAAGTCCATTTGGTATAGCATTACGGTATGTAAACGCATTAATATCTTCAATGATCAAACTTAGTATGAAAATATTTTCACGGAAGATTTCTCCAATATATGAGGGTAAAGGAAAATAATTTGAAGAATATGTGAAAAGAAGTTTCACTCAATACGTGCACGCTATTGAAGTTTAGTGCACGCAACTGAAGACGAATATGTGCACGGAAGGACTTTGCAAGATTGCAGTCAACTCATCAGTCTTTTATTTTTCCTGTCCATCTTTTACGTATACGTATTTAATTCATCCTAAGAAATAAGGAACTATAAATGAGAGAGAATTTCAGGGTAAATGCTGACCGAGGGCTAAATGTGAATTTCCTGCGTGAGCATCTGGGAGAGATGGCGTAGAATAAAAAATTGTAAACAATTGGCAAATATTTGGAAAAATGCCTACATAAATGTACAAACTGAAATAGCATACCCAAGGTAAATGTGCAATCTCACACACTTGATAAGCACGTCCAGGGATATAATTTTCCTTTGTGGAGTATGCAATGACGTCACTAATAATACTGTCCTAAAACCATGAAAATACCTGAAATTAAAATTTTCAGTCAGTTCTCTTAGACTAAAATTTTTATAGCTTGAAAGAACAAGTACTGAGGGAACTTTGAGAAGGAGATCCATTTTCTAATGGAATAGGATGCTGACTAAGCACAGGAACGCAATGAACACGACTTTCATTTTTTCTGCTACTGAGAGAGGATGAAATCAAAGGAAGAAAGAGGTGTCATTAAATATAATGTAAGACGGAACAGACAGGAGGCGGATAAGGAGGTACCCGATGCAAGATGGTACTACAGATCGTCTTACTAGTGACTGCCGCGCTAGCACTTGTAAGAAAGTAATGACACAATGATGTTGAATGCTGATTTAAGTATGATTGAGGGCCAGCACTGAAAGAAACGAATGTTAAGAGATGTACTCACGGGCTTTAATACCAGCCGTACAATAGACTATTCTGCGAACTGTCACTGTATAAGAAATGAGGATATTTATGGGGATGAAAACTAATTTATCACCAATGCATAACATCGAAGCGGACGTCAATTAAAACATAGATATATTCAACTAAAAATGCGCATTAAAACGAAAATGTTAGCGTTTATGAGGAAAAATTTAGAATTTCTGAAGTCGAGTGGACACGGTCTCTGTGAGAATTACAAGAAGCTGATTTTTTTATTAAATTAGTTGCCAATCAATAGTTTGGCAACGGAAAATATTTCTTTATCGAACGAAGAATACTGATGAAAGAAAAAACGTCATTGAGTATACGTAGAATCATTAGTTTACAAGAATTATCGAATAAGTATTTCTCGGGGTTCATTAAGGGGAAGGTTATTAGTTTCTCCCACTTTTGTTAAATAATTTTTCAGATAACTAATGAAAGGGCGTTAAGTCAAAGAAAAATATCATATTTCTCCAAGAAGAAAATTTTTACCATTATGGCTAAATTTAATTCTGAAATTTGTATGGTTATGGGTGATGGCTCATAATTTGAAAGTATTGGCATGATGTGTTTGCATATGCTTTAAAAATAATCAATGTAGAAATCTGAGTGAGTAAAGCACTATTGTGCGCTATTGGAAGTGTATCTAAAAATTCAAGATCAAATGCTAATGTATTAAAATATGGAGAACAGTCGATGATTCTGGTCAAACATCGTTAAAAACCTAAGTACTGAAATAGGGAAAAGAAATTACTATATCAATATAGAGGAAATTTTAAAAATATCATGCATACCAGAAAAAAAATTAACAAATATTATTCCAATTATGACAGCCAATACATACATTCTGGCATTCTTGTACTCCAGAGAATGGAAACTATGTATCAAGTAATACGTTGCGTAATGATTAAAGAAGTGGTTCAAAAAAGGTTGTTATGCATACCGACAATAATTTGACCAGAACGGCAAATATACTGCAGATTGAGCATGAGCGAGAATTGTTAAGGCATGAAGTATCATGAGGTCGTCCACCAGGGATCATTATAATATTCACAAGTAGGGATTGAAATCATTGAACACAGGTAAATATTGTTATCTTCATTACAGGGCTAACTAAAAATGTAATCTACAAGAAAATAAGTGACAGGAATTTAGATGATGCCACGAGAACATAATTTGAAAAAAACTCTACATTTTAATCCTCTGCAATTGTATCCTAAATGAAATCGTCGTAAACTTTATTTGGATATCATTGGATTCATCGAGAACTTCATTTGGAATCCTTTTTTTTAATTTGTCAATTTCAGGAAACTAATGGTCGCAAACCAATACATTTCAGTTTTTCCTACGCCGCAGGAATAGCAACCCTTTGGTAAGACTTGCTCATTGACTGTGGTGGAAAGAGGTGAAAACAAGATATTACCAGATACAAAAGGTAGCTATGCTTCATTGAAGTAATATGGAAATATCAGAAGTAATTATTTCCAGACAAAATAATTAAGGTTATCACATTGGAAATAAGATTCATTAATGGTAACATGAAACAGCTGAAAGCAGGGAAACAGAGAAAGATGAGTTTACACAAAGGAAGAATGAAGACTTCTGCATGAGCGAAGAAAACAAAAATAGTTTCGGATGATTAGGAAAAAAAGTACAGGCTTACCTGGTAAACTATGGACTGAATTCAGATAAGTTGGCGAATTTATGAATACAAGTATTCGTATAAAAATGCATATTGCTGGGTCCATATGATAAAGAAAGAATATGAGTCATAAAGATAACAAAAGACATGATAGGTACAGTGTAAAACCACAAATAGAGCACTTCAAGAATGTCTATAGGAAGCAAAAACCAGGAAAAAATACAAAATCCCATGGATTGCAGACACAAGGAGAACAAGAAGTCAAAGAATTTAGTTCTACTGAAGTGGATGCAAAAAAGTGAAAAATAATAAAATAAAAAAGTGAATCCGTTCAGTTATTAACCATTACACATGGCATTTATTTTACAGCCGTTACACGACTAAAATTGAGACGAGCAGTTGATATGGAACATTAGTAGCAGGACGATATTGGCAAATGTAGTATATGAATGTGAATGACGTGATGAGTATGATAAATAATGACTTCGCAATGCAAAAGACTAAACTTAGAGAAGATTTAAGAATTTCTAGGGCTAAAATGGCAAATTAATATTATTGGATAATAATTAACCTGGATTTTTAGATTGATGATACAAATTACAGGAGTCATACCAGTAGAAATTGCATTATTATGTAAAGCTAATGATATGGAAAAAAGAGATAAATTTCAAAAGCAAAAGCTTGAAAATATAGTTGCACAATTCAAGTCCTTATATTACTAGTAGTTGAATTTGTGCTTCAAGTACCAGCATTTTATGTAGATATGGTTGGATTATTTTTCCTTCATCTTCGATCACAATTAAATTATCCTTGGTTGTTCTTAGCAAATTTATAAGCAGTTAACTGTCAAGATTGTTTTTTTGGAGCATGTATGCATGTAAATTTTCTCGGAATAACTAGAAAAAGATAATTGTTTCTTCAAATATGTCTCTATCTACGTGGTTAGGAGGTACTTCGGAATATTTCCAGTAACAACCTGCCACAAACTATCAGCAACGCTTTCTGCATATGACGTAGGGACACTAACCATGGAGTTGGAAAAATCATGTTAAAATTAATATGATTAATAATGGAAGGAACGTAAGATGTAAATTGATGGATCGTGGGGATGTTACGCGAAAAGAAAGATTCACTATACACCTCTGTTAGTGAGCATAGATGTAAACCTTCTCATTTATAAGTAAAATACAGAAGATTTATTACGTTTGAAGCAAAAATTATTTAGAAAATTTATATGGTGGGAGAAGCAACAATCTGGAATATTGTAAATAAAACACTAGAATAATGTAGCCTAAAATAAACCAGAAAATTATTTTAGAAGTGATACGCAGCCATAATTAACCTAGTCAGTATATGGATGCGGGTTCCGAGATTTTAAAGTAATTAATAATTCATTTTTCGAATTTCTAAATCCATAAACATCTCGAAAATAAGAGAGTATATTAGAAATTGGGTAACTTGAAAAATAAGTAATGAGCAGAAACAAAATCAACGCAGAAAGAGAAAAGAGTGAATTTCTTACGAGTTGAGATAATAGCGGATGGATTTGCGTAGCAAAATAGCACACAATATTAAAATTCTTCAAGAAATACTTATTAGAAATAGATATTGGAAATAGCGGGAAAAATTAAGTAAATTCACGGTTAAAACGCCCCACACCCATAAAGTCAGCTACACCGGTCCCTTAAGGGAGTAAATTAAAATAGAATAGCCGCTGTCAGTGTTAGGAATGCTCATGCTCATGCATGCATTGCTCATGAATACAGTTTTATCACGAGTAAAAATTCATTCTTCATAGGTTGAAGATTTATTTCTTCAATATCAGTGATCACAAACTTACTAACTCTAACTGCATTCCGATGGAAGACATGGTTAGCAATATTCTAGATAAGGAATAATTGGAGTGGGTAGAATGATTGCTAATTTTGGAAGCTTTTGATTGTGAATGGATATTAAGAAGCAAGGATAGCAGGGTCAAAGGGGACCGGTATTTCTGTTAGTAGCATCTAGAACCTCAAATGAAGTGAAAAGGTGGGTGATAAATCTCAAATGAAGCAAAGCAACGCATATTGCAGGTATTTAGATGCTGGAGTAAAATAATTAGCATATTTAGAAGTTGTTGAAGGTGTTCATTCGTAGGAAAATGAAGAACGTTGAATGCATAACGAGAAGAACATGAATAAGAATTATTGAAGTTCGTTGATAAGGAGAAGAAGCTGCAGGATGAAATAAAACAGAAGAGGGCAGATTAGTGATAAAACGATGCATATGAACAAGTCATTGTATACCACAGTCGACGGACGAGACTAAGCCTTTGGCAATGTTGTATAGAGTAAGGTGTTTGGGCCCCTGGAAAAGAAGCTAAAATTAACATAGGAGGAAGACAAGGAAGCAACCTTTCACCAGCACCGTTTAACATAATGGACTTGGAAGAGGCAATAAGAGAATCAGAAGAAAGAGGACTAAACGGCGCTGAAATCTGCGGAGAAGATATAATCATGCTCCTCTTCGCAAACAATTTTGCTGCCATAAAATATAATCCACGGTCGCTAAACGAAATGGACCAAATTCTCCAATTGTACAAATAAAAGTAAATTAGCTAAAGGGTAAAATCCTAGTATGCGGAAGAGAGAAGCTGAAATCAGTAGTTATTCTTAAGAAGAGAGAAATTAGAGCAATCGGATGCCTTCACCTATCTCGAAGGTGCTATCACGTACGATGAAAGAAGTACAACGGACATTAATCAGATAATGGCCTAAGTTAAGGAAATGTCCACAGTTATAAGACTACTGATGTGGTAACCAAACAAGGAAACAGTATGTAAAACATTCATGTGGAGCGTGGAGCGTGGCACTCTATGGATCGGAAGCATGGACCATTGGAAAAACAAGCCATCGCAGACTAGAAGCCTTTCGTAGCCGGGTGAGGAGGATTCTGAAGATAAAAGGAACGATCAAATTATGAAACGATGAAGCTTACATAAGACTAGAAGAGGTGAACCATATGGTACAATATGCAGAAAAGAAGAATCACATGAACTGTACATACCATGGGACACAATAATTTCATAAATAAAATAGATGAAGACATAGTATAGGTTCCGTGGCTTTAACGGAGGATTGAACTCAAGTTGAAGAAGCAGGCTGTGCAACTCTGCACGAGGAGTAGATGATGAGATGTAATTTGGACCTAATATACGCATATCGTGATTGAAAGACAAATTATAGCTTATTATTATCATGAATTTAATATCATGAAATCATATAATAATATCATGAAAGTGTATTAATATCATGAAATCAAATTATCATGAAACACTTTCAATTTTATCACTAAGTACATCAAAATAATGCCAGAATTCACCTGAGAAGACATTTTTCGGATAAAATCTGCTATCAGAATAAATTTCGTAATAGGGATTAAGTCTTGACAAATTTTAAGTCTCAAAGCAGCCTTACCCTATACTGTTTATTAGGCTACTTCATCATCTGGCGTTCTGCCTGCTGGCAGGTCCCGTACACCACTGCTGTCTCCATCCGCTTCTGTCCCGAGCTTCCTTCTTTGCTTCATCATAGCTGATGTTCTTCACCTAATCCACCAATTTAATTCTTCTCCTTCCTCTCTTTTTCTTTCCTTCAACTGAACCTTCAAGTGCCACAATTATTATACTTTCCCCTCTCATCACATGGCCCAACCAGTTTCCTTTCCTTTTCCTTATTTCCTTTAGGAGCGATCTTCCTTCTTTTACTTTGCTCAAAATCTCTTCATTTCTCATCTTATCTACCCATCTTACTTTTCCCATCCTTCTCCACATCCACATTTCATAAGCTCCTATTCTATTTCTTTCCCTCTTACCTAATGTCCACGCTTCACATCCATACATGAAAAAGCTCCATGAATAACATTTAGCTAGTCTCTTTCTCAGCTCCAGATCCAGGCTTTTATTGCATAGCAAGTTTTTCTTCTGACTGAAGGCCTCTTTTATTAGGCTACTACTATTACTACTTATTATTTATTGCTTATGAGAACAATTTTTGTCATTCACTATCCCTCTGACCAAAAATATTGGATCCTGCCCTAAGGTTTAACTTTTCAGCCCACTTCACCATCAATTAATACTTCTTTGAAAGATGACAATTCATGGAAATCAATATAAGTGGCTTACTTTAACGAAACTACACTTGCAAGTTTTGTTTGGATAATACGAATATACAATAAACGTAATAATCGTACTTAGATGCATACGGAATACAGCAACGCATGTGAAGAAAGGCTATAAGTTAAGTTTATTTTTGAAGGTATAAGTGAAATTGAATATTTCTCGCATAAAATAAAATTGAGAGAAGAATTTGTACATAAAGTTATGCATCCTATTTGATGCATGATTTTTGAAATAAGGATCGTCCGCAGGATAAACGATGAAAAATTACTAAATAAAGTTTTTACCGCATAATACTAATGGCTATTGGTGAAAGAAAAGTAAAGGTTATGCTCATGCCAAATCATCTGAATGGCTGCGGTCAACTATCAAAATGTTTATGTGTACAAAAAAGTATTATTTTTCTCATTAGGATATTCAATTTAAAGGTGTTATCGATATGTCCGCAATGAAAAATTCATTGACAATTCAATTGAAGCAATGATACGGTAAAAGACCTGAAACATTATAAATTCCACAGAAACATTCCGCAAGGTGGAGTTCTTTGGATTTAAAGATGACTTATGTCTTATTAATAGAATGTAATAAGTATCTGACTTGGATAGATTCGACGAAATTAGTAGAAGTTCAGTCCAAAGATTAATTGATTCATATATGCATTTGTTTAGTATTGCATACTATGGTATGATAAGAAAAATCAACAATTGCACAAGAAAATAAAATAATAGCAGAACACTTAATCGACTTTCAGAAGTAAATTGTAATGATGGGAAACGTAGCATATTAGAGGAATTATATTGAAAGGACCTGCTAATATTCCATCTTTATTGGCTGCCCAGTTAGAAATGCTAATTTAACTTGGAATGCAAAAACATAATATGAAGAACTAGCCGTCTGTTTATTATGTTTACTAGTTATTGAATGCCAATTGTATTTTAGGAATGAATATGTTGATTTATACTCCTTAGCTTTGTGTATATAGCCTTGTGTAAGAGAGCTAGGAAGTGAATTAGTATCAGTTCCTGGGCCCACAAATTATTACTTGAAAGCCTTAATTTTAAACGCCTTATTTTTATTAATGGCTATTACCTGTACGTATTACTTCCTTCAAACAGAGTATCAAAATCAATCCGCGACATTCCTGTGAGCTGAACAAATTTATAATAGGAAACAGCTGCAATCAAGAGGCGCCAATAGGTCGTGAAGTATCGGCAATTCCCCGTGCCTCTCAGTGGAGCATCGATCAATGCGCCTCTCGGAAGCCGTGTGAGGAATAGCCAAATGCTTCAGCAGCTTCGGATGTCTTTGACTCGCCGATCTTGTACACATAATTCCAATTTATTACACGTTGTTTGTGCGGGAGCCTAGTTTCATTATTCTTGCACATAGCTATTCTAAAAAATAATCAGCAGTAAAGTAAACCTATATTGAGAAGCCATAATTAGAAATTTCCCCGAGAAACTGTTCTTACTTTCCTTATAATCATTAGTGCCACTTAGGAACACAGGTTTAATTAATTCTCACCACTATGGGGGAAAAGGATTTTAACCTCTTATTTTCAGTAGACACGCAGTATTATAAAAAATAAATAATAAAAACAGAATTCACAGAAATACTGCATGTGGATTCTAAGTTGCTCATGCTTTGTAATAAGAGGCAAAACTTTACGCAATATTTTAACTCCCGTTTCCGTTTTTTCTCTACCATAGCAAAGCTTTGGCTATTTTATAATATTCTAAAATGATACGCTCACATGCTGCTAGGTGCTTAACATTACAGTAGTGCATGATATGCATCACAAATGTTCTCTCACTTGACTTATAAATTTGAGGATGAATACTTTTTAGGCTATAATTTCATGAAAGTCGCGGAGAAATATGCAAAAAAACACTTAGTCTTCAAAATAATTATTAATTGCCCAATGAGAACTTGTATCGAAGCTGGTCGCCAAATAAATATCTATGAGACTCTGCCAGTGCAACTTCCCTTTGAAAATTAGCTTGGGCCTACTAAGGGTAATAAAAATCATGGTAAACACATTTAAATGGGAGCAAAGACTTTTTTATTCATGATTAGACGTAGCTCCAGCTACTATAATCTTGAGGTAATTTAATCGCTTTAACTGAGTACTGAAAATAAATCCTGTGAATGAGTTCATATTTTTAATATAGTTTTTAGGAAAACTTATGAGGAAATAAAGTCCAAAAAGTCCAAAAAATTTTGTGATACCTACTAGGTAAAATAGTACTGTATCCTCAAGCCGAGATCGTTAGTGATATTGACAGGCAAAAGTTAACAAAATGCACAGTAAATGGATACAAAGAACGGTGTCCGAGGTAGTTTTACCGCCACAAACGATTTCGAAATGGTAAAAATTGACGCCTTAAATGTCACAAAAACTGTTTTAAGAATTATAAATTTTAAAACAGTTGTCACTTTTTGATTTTCCGTAAAACAGAATTTTTCTCAATATTTCTGCCAAGTAAAGGTTTTTCTGCACTAACCATATTCATTAGATTTTACAAAACAATTTGAACCAACCAAATGTATCAGAAGAAAACTACCCTGAAAAATGAAACCTGCAAAATGGCTGCAAAAGTTTTCGATTAAAAAATTGAAAGATATAACTAGTCTGACATTGGGTCCAAAACTCACAGTAACTGGTTTCCCCTCAGAAAGCATTAAAGTAAGCATTCAAGGCAAGAATGCAAATGTTTTATTCCATAACTACACAGTATTTCCAAGTTGTACTATTCTAATAGGAGAGAATATGATAGAGCGGTTTTTCTTCTCGATCTTAGGCGCACTTTTATCAGTGAATTTTAGAGTTCGTCTATATGCATACATCCTCTCAAACTCACTTCATGCGCATTGTGTTCAATCAATCAGTATTTTCATATATACAGCTGCAATACAATATTTTATTGAAACATATTTCTATGTAGCACAGAAATATGAAGGAAGACCAGGGCCGATTATATCTTTCATTTGGGTAATTACTTTCTTTGCATTCAGGTTTTTTTTCATGAGGCATCGTTAACGAAGTATAATGTGCAGGAATATTGCATAAACACGGGATTGGCATTAGATCAAGAGCTATTTCTTTTCTTTTGCTAATGAATTCACGTAGTCGTTCTAGCACGTTTTTGCCTTACACGACACAGTCGTAAAAATTCATTGGAGTACCTCGTGTAAAACCGCCTGCAAAACCAGTATCAAAGCTAGTAATAAACAGTACTGTAACATAATGTAGACCATAAGCAATTTTTTAAAAGAAGTTAAACGAGATTTTTTGTCACGGCACGGCTTGCATGTTTAAAAGAAATTAAAAATACCGATTGTAGAATTCATATTATTAACCCGTTTTATCACCTGCAGTTACGTCAAATTAGTTTTAAAAAAGGTTATTTCCTCGGATATTTTTACCATAAGATTGTGTAAAACTAGCGCTTAGTGAGTGAACTATAACGGTTAATGATTAAACAT
Source organism: Ceriagrion tenellum (assembly GCA_963169105.1). Lineage (NCBI taxonomy): Eukaryota > Metazoa > Arthropoda > Insecta > Odonata > Coenagrionidae > Ceriagrion > Ceriagrion tenellum. The sequence goes on along the minus strand of OY720643.1, from coordinate 39,777,642 downwards.
AATCAACGTGACCAAAAACTATAGCAAAAATAAAACCATTGTAGTAGTATCATTCTGTGAATAAAAGAGCGGAAGTAAAAGAAGGGAAATTGGAATATCGACGCTCATTGCCGTTTATTCTTATTAATATAAAATATACAGCAAGATTTATCGTTTGGTAAAAATGACCACGGTTATCGAGGGCATGTAATATGGTACACGGAGGGTAGTCGACGAAAACCCAGCAACTGTGGAACGAGCGTCCAAGCCAGGGCACGCTAACCGATCAGCCGATACCGATCAATGGCGGCAAATGATGGCTCCGAAACCGGGTCCACGGGTTTGCGCGAGTCCGGCTTTGACCGGCTTGACTGGTCTGGAGATCAAACAGCCAACGCCCGTTACCAAGCGATACCAAAGTCTGTTCAATAGGTTGGTAAATTACAGAAATATACGTTTCATATATAAAATGTGTCAATTTGTAAGTATTATAACGCATTTGGTTATAGTCTTTAACCCAATTCAGTACGATCGCTAAGACTGACTACTCTTGAGGAATGAAAAAAGTCGCTAATTAAATGGACAAGCGTAAAGGATTGGGTATAAGAATATTGAGTGATACCTCATTGGGTATAAAACAATGGAAACTCTTCCCGAAGGAGAAACGAATATGAATAATGCTCAAGCGTGAAGGATCGCGAGCGAATTTACCATTATCAGAAGTCAATTATCAAAAGAATGAACAGACTAACTGCACGATTCTGTCAACATTCTTCCTTTCAACATTTTTAAAAATAGCTTTATTTATTGGAATAAAACTACTGCCTGGTCATTTTTCTAGCCAGCTTCGCCTCCAAAAAGTAGGTTTTTAAAATTGATATGGCTACATTTTTATAAAGATATGCTCGAGTCCTATTCTTACATAAATCTTTCGTTTACCAAATTGTTAGCACCAATTTCCCAAATATCTGTAGGTATTGTTCATAAGTGATTATCTGAGTTGTTTCTTTCTCCTTCATCATTGCCACAGAGTAATACATCTTGCTCTGCTTTATATCTAATCAGATTTGCTATCGTTACCAAGTTGAGCAAACTGATGTAGGAGAGTATGATCTATGCATTATTAACTCTGTATCTTCATTGCTTCCAAGACTGTGCTGTAATCTAATATCTGATTCTTCTCCTGAAAGATGTATTTTGAAGAACTGAATACTAAAAGAAAAATAGGTGAAGAATCTCCAGATATGTATTTTACACGTTTGGAGCATACCACAACTGTTGTTGATTTCCAGGAATCAATTGCTAATGGAATTAGAAAAACTGATGAAACTTAAATGTGAAATTTATGATGAGTTATAAATATAAAATGTGTGGATATGATAAAAATATCTGGACAAGGAGTTTGAGAGCAAATTTGACTAAATAAAATCCTGAAGAAAGGCTATAATAATGAGATACGAGTAGTAATATAAGGTAACTGTTGCAATAAAGGCAACTGATTAGGAGAAAAACCTTAGAGAAATACGCCTGAATGGATATTGATTGTTGCCTGCTGTTATGACTCATTCCAAACCCTAAGGACTTTCTTAACTTTTATAAGGTAGGAAGCAGCGATGATAAGCAATTTCGTCAGTAAAGAAAATACTCATAAAATGATTGGAATGACCAGTTTCACAACAAAATTACGTGTTTAGGTGATTAACAAAAATTTCCTAACAATTTTAGAAGCATTTTAAATTTATAAAACTTCCAACTAATCAAATGAATATGAAAATCTTTTTCATAACTTCATGTTCTAAAAAGTATCTATAATTGCAAAGTTAAATATTTAAGGAAAAATTCTTCTTAGAATAGCCATATAGAGTGACATTAAGAAAGTTTCGTGTATTTTTAAATGAAACTTTGAAGATTATATTGGTAGCTAAAGAGTAATATAATATTTTCAGAATCTTTTAAGTATAGGGCATCAGTCGTTGTTGGAGAATTATTGGCCAATCGTTCGTAGAAGAAAAATAGAAAAGTTCCAAAAACTTTAGAATCGCATTTAAAACCGTGTTGTTGATAACTGATTTTAAAAACTAATATTTTTTTAACATTTAAGAAGTTCGTCACTCTAAAATTGGCGGAAAATCATATAAAAAGTAGAGGAGGTTCCAAAAATATACTCCTTAGTACACCTCTGATGATTCCTCCAACACGCTCCGTATCAATATTTCCCCTATTCATGCTTATCAAAATATATTTTAGGTATTTTATGTACGGTACAAATGCCAGCTTAGTAAGTCTCATTTGTCGGCATTGTCACAATCAGCAGATCAAAATGTGATTTAATTATGTAGATTATTTACAATAGCGGCATTTCCCATTGTCTTGAGCTGGGGCTCAAAATTCATCCAAAAAATAAATAACAATTCACGTCTCACAAACTGAATCACATAAAGCACATATTTTAGAATTAATTATTCACATTGGCTCAAGTAATACCCATTTGTGAATATATCTTTGAAACTAAAGTGGAGACAGCTTGTTTGACCTTAAGCCGTTTTGTATCACGGTGATAAAGAAAGACTAAATCGATGCATGACTAGCATAGAGGGAGAGATAATACCATTACGTCTTGTTTAGACTTTTCTCGAATACGCAACAATAACTTGGTTACGAAAACAGAAAGACGTGATTTACGAGCTCAACAAAATATAAAAGTAAAAGGTTGTCAAAGTGAAATGTACATAATTGAAAGGTTATCACAATAACAGTTTGGATCTCATACTGAATAGAAATTACGTGTGGAGTGTAACACATTATGGATCGGAAGCATAGTCCATTGGAAAAGCTGAGCAGAAAAGACTAGAAGCCACCAAAATCTGGTGCTGGAGGAGGATGCTAAAGATAAAATGGACGGGAAAAATAAGAAATTATGAAGTGTACAGAAGAGTAGAAGAGAAATGGACCAAATGAAACACCATACAGAAAAGAAGAACCAGATGAATTGGGCACTCGCTGAGACACTATGGATTTGTGAAGAACATAATTAAAGATAAAACAGGGGGAAAAGTCTCCAGAGGAAGACCCAGGAATAAGTTCATGGACCAAATAAAGAGGAAAGTACATAGGAAGAGATACCCTGAGGTTAGGGAACTAGCACTAGATAGGAAAGGGTGGAGGGCTATAGTCAACAAATCTGAGGATTGAACAACCAATAGAGGAACTACATTTTTTCATTTCCAAATTCCATCTTCTTATTTTACCACTTTCCATCAAGCGTTTCAATTATTATCCAATGGCTTTGTGACTTTTCCAACCAAACACCATAAAGAACACTCCAAGAGATTGGACATACGTGTAATTAGTTCTTGAGGAAATTTTAAAAGTGTTTAGTGCTTTTCATACTTTATGAAAAGTGTACGTAAGTTAAGAATGAGTACATGAAGACAAAACCATTTTTGCAAAATATAGGTTTGTCCTTGGATCGATACATTACAAAGATGGTGCAAGATTTCACGTTGGCCAAAGATCTGGTAGTTTTGAGACGAGTCTACTGGCAACTAACAATTCACTATCTTAAGACACAATTACATAGTTTTTCCAGCTTCTAAATGCTGCCATCAATATGCATCACTCAGTATAAAAGTGAATATATTACCACAAAATAAACTTATGGCTTGGGGCCGAGTGCAAAGAGAAGTGTTTAACCCTCCTCAGTAGCTCGTATGTATTTGCATCTTAAAAACAGGAAAAAATATAGTCCATAGTTACAAGTAATGTGTTACTTTGAATATAATGGTGAAACTGCTAAAATATGTGAATTCATCGACTTGATATATCATTGGTTGAAGGCTGTTTAGCATCCGTAAATTCGTTTTGAACTTGGAATTTTTTGGGAACCAGATATGTTGGATCGTCGCTACGAGTTGTTACGGCGATATTTCCATTCTTTGGCTAACGAGACTGACCTTCTTTCTTCAATATATTATCTAGCCTTGCACGGAAAAATTATCAAATCTCTTATTAAGCAGTCTATAACTATGGCACAAGTAAGGTGTTATAAAATATAATTTATTTCATATGTAGGGATATTGCAAAATGCATTTGCTCATTAAAACACGTTGAAATTTTGAAAAAAGGGAAAAATTCACGTCTTACTGAGTCCAAGATAAAGTGACATCGGCACATTCAAGCAAGATGCCTCCTCTTCCCTAGTTACTACTGTTTCAAAGGAGGATTCGGTATCCAGAAACTCCAAGTTTACGTGTTGTTGCAAAAAGTCAAATTATAAGCCACCGGGCTTTGATCGCCGACCCTTCGGGTGCGCAGTGGCTAACTCAACATTTAGTTGTAAACCTTACAGAAGACCATACATAATGCAAAAAATATTTTGCATGAATTTAATGGAATAAGTCCAAAAAGCTTTTGTAAGTGTGGTCAATTCATAGCATAGCTAACGAGTATATTTGATAAGTGTTATTTTAGGGTTATCAATTTGTCTGGTTAAATTCTTTTGCATGATTTCTAAGCTATCAATGAGCACTCAAATGATACCAATTGAAGATAATCTATGTTTTACGTTAAAGAAGACAACTAGACCATAGGAAAACCACGATTATCACGATCCCTAATAAGAATGGCGGTCAGATATTGTAACGTATATATAATTAGCTTCATTGGGCGCGTGTCAATATTTTTATGGCTACAATAGACGGAGAGATGGAAGAGCAATTAAATGAAAACCTATGCTATTTTAAATGGTTCCAAATTTAATGTCTAACACAGAGACAGTTATGTCCTACGGAGATGGTTATGGCAGTGAAATTCATTAAAATGAAAGAAGATCATCGAAAATATAAATGTTTATGGAATTTTTAGTGCTCTAAAAGCATATGAATATCAATTAATATAAAAAGAATATTGTAAAGGAGACTAGGAAAATCAAGAAACTATCAAAAGGTTATACTATTCAGAATATAGATTGAGACGTCAGAAAGTGAAAGAAAAGACATTAAATGAAAAACATGCACGTAAATGATCGAGCAATCAACATGACAGCAGCAATACCGGCAGAGAGAAAGGAAGTTTTTATATGAATTATATACTGAGCCAATAGTTTTTGAGAGTCAACATTAGACTTTCCTTACTAAAACTTGTTGTTGAAAACGTTGTTGGAAGTACAATCGCTGAGGTTTGCTGGAGTAAGGGAGGTCTAGAGATAATGCGGCATCGGTATAAAATAAACTGTATCAAGAGAATTAACAATTCCCTCATTCCTTTTCGTCCTACTTAATCTGAGGATGAAAGATCTTAGCTAAAAAGAATGAGCAAAGCAATAAAATTTACATTTATTGAGGGATAAATTTTCAAGAGATAGAGTAAATTACTCAAGAAACAAAATTACCTTGTAGGCTTCTGCGGATGCAGTGTTGACTGTTCCTTTTTTCGGGATTCAGTTAACCTGATGAAACTGGCAGGAGGACCAGCGAAATATTGTTTTCTTAAAACATACATCGCGAAATGAATCCCTAAAAAAGGAACAGTCTACTCAAGGAACAGGTTTTTAAAGAGCTGAGATGATGGCTTGTTTACTGAAATTTTTATGTGTAAAGAGCGAAAATTACATAGCACAATTAGAGGAATAGCTGTCTCTCGTAAGTGATAAGCCAAGAAGTAATTACGGGGAAAGGCTGCCAAGATAGAGAATAGGATAGGATAAGCATGACGAATTTGGGCAAAGAAAGAAAGATATAACAAAGGGGAATTGCACGAAGAAAGAGTTCGTTCCGTCTTCAGCAGAACAGCGAAGTAGCAGTTAAACAAATTGTCTTCAATGCATGGAATCTACGGTAGTAAGCGGAAATCCTAATTGCTTTTACACGCAGTCATTGTCATTGTTGTTACTTAAGATAATGGCGAGCCCCATGGAAACAGTTTCAAGAGATTAAAAAATAGAAAGGCGATCTAAATCCATTTTTTGGTAAAAAAAGCAAAAGTTATCACGCATAAATGTCTACTTTTTAAGACTCATTAATATTCTTAACAAACTCTCATGATAAATTTCAATGTAGTAGCTATTTGTGTTGTGCTGAGCTATTGCTCGGAGGGAGTACTGAAGCTTTTGATCAATTTCAAAAGGCAAGGAAAATTTAGTTTCATGGCACTAATGAGGAGATAAACTTTCACCAATTCAAAACACATCTCTGTAGTTCGAGCAATATATTTTATTTACTCATAATCTGGGAGTATAAACTTGAAAAATATGGCATTCTCAGATAAATCCAGCTTCTATGACTACATTACAACATCAGCGAATCACTAAATGCACCATGAGATATTCATTTAAGTATTAATACCGCTAACTTTCTCACCAGTTGTGTGATTTTAAGCATTTTTTGGAACAAGGTAAACAGTCTCCTTTAGCTATTTCAAATAAAGCTATATTTTTAAGATTTGAAACACAGTTCTCCAAATAAGATTACGGCTATCACTGCACGTATTATCGCCGCACAAAGGAACCTGAAATACCCATGATAGAATTTGTACCACCTCTAAGAAAAATCTTAAATAAAACATAAATCAAATTTCACAAAACATGACATCAAACTATGTTACTAAAACTGTCTCAGAGTATTAGGAAATATTTAGTTTTTCCTTGCAAGGTGTTATGCAGAGCCGCTCATGAAATTAGGTAGGTTTGTAGTCAGAGAACATGTTTTTTCTTTAGTCATTACATATAAAACTGGAATATGAATGCACCGTGTCTTTGCACCGTACCAGAGCAAATCTGTTCATGCATAGTACTACAGATTCCGTTCTGTTCCGTTCCGTTCGCAATTCAAGACAACGGCTTTCTGAATGGAGCACCCACGGTCTTACACAAGAGAAAAAAGGAAAAATATACATGTCGCATTTGAAATTTTGAGCTACTGAAAACTTATTATTGAGCTGTTTTGGGCTAGTTATAAAATATGTGCTCTTAAAACACGATTGTACAAAACCTTACAGAATTTTTTTCTCATTTTTCTGCTGAGGAAATACCCGAATACCATCATATGAAAGCATAAATGCTGTGCTCACATGGCCATTTACACGGCAATTGAATACATCTAACACATGTCAAGTATATACCTATCTTTGCTAGATCCAGGCTTGATCTCAAGCAGGGTTTTTAATAAGAAAAAAATATTCTGATTTAGACTAAGATTTTTTGAAATGACGATGGGAGTGGGTAGTTAATGTTGTAAATGAAGGAGGAAAATAGATAACGTGTAGGAAATGAAGCAAAGTATTTAGAGTTCGGGTAATGTGAAGGTGAATAAAACGGATAGGACTTGGAATCACCAACGTGCTATACAAAGCGCTCAGAAATACCTCAAATCTTGCAGCCAGCTAAACAGTGGAAAACCAAAGAATATAGAAGCATTAAAATCGACGTAGCCAGAATATAGGTACGATCTGTTGAAACATGATGCCCCGGGATTCACAGTCAAGGAAGGTTCCATAGAGTTCCAACGACAACACAGTCCGTTTAGGAGTTTCTAAAGGTCGGCTTGGCAAAATGATTGCCAGGGCTCGGAAGAGAGAATTTCAGGGAAGACTGCTGAAAATACAGCAAAGTTATGCAGACGAGAGAGGCGCCGTGAAATGGTAATCATCCCCGGAAGCATGATCAAGGGAGGATTGGAGCGGAAGGAGGCAGCGCCGAAACCACCGTGACGCTCTTAGCTTTGTGGAGCGCAGAATAAGACCTATAAATCAAATATTATGAGGGCGGAGGGGCGTGATGGCTATCCACACGAAACATCAGCGAGCCTTGGGTAAGCCTTTGATATAGCAGGAAAAAGGGCCGGTGCTACGTTCAAAGTTTAAGATACATGTGATTCTACAAACGGTCAATGCCTCATAATAAGAGGTTAAGGCACATCAAAGGTACATGTAATGTTAAGTGAGATAAATGCGATGAAAAGGTTTTACAACGCCTAAAAGGCGGTATAAATAAATATAAGACCTATCATAACACAGAGAAAGACGCTCTTGTGAATTTAATAGACGTGAGGGGTAGTTTTGATGGATTTTACGAATGAACTTGGAAAAATATCATATCTTTACATTCGTAAAATTCCGAGTTTTTAACGAATATACTAATTTTTTACTATTATTTTTGGTAAGACATTTTAATGATAAGTTGTGATTCACGGCAGAAGTGAAGAATCTGATTCATTATAAAGGTGAAACAGGAATTTTGCAGAGTTCCACAAATAAATGTTGCACTTAGCAATTAGTTTTGACTTTAATAAATCATGATCAGGTTAGTAATAAATTGGTAATCACTTCGTAGATTGAACTATTCGTAAAATAAACCAGTTACTTGAGGGAAACCAAAACACAGTTTTTTCCTCAATAATAAGACGTCCTAAGCAAACCTATGCTTTCTCTTAGTGAAATATCCAGCAGCCACTCTGCCTATAAAAATAGTCATGGCCATATAATGGAGAGATAGATGAAAAAATGAAAAACGATTCAAGAAATATCCAGTGTGAGTGCAGTTTTAGGTAGATAAATATGTCGTAATACATTAATCGATTAGCAGGTGCGTAGCTAAATCTTGCGATTAATTCCATCCATTGAAGAGTAAAAATACAAAATAAATATTCAATAAACATATGTTTAAAAAACCCTATCCGCTGGTGTAACCGTATATTTACAACGAAATGACGCGTTTGAGGAACCACGTACACTGTTAGTAGTTCTCAATCACAACAATTTTAGCTAGCATAAATAACAAATCGATCTTCTGAAAAAACATAAAGAAACAGATCCTTCACCACTAGCACTTGATGTGATAATCAATTCGATTCACAGTGCATATTGAGTGGCAATAGAAGACAGGAAGTGGAGAATCTTCATTCACGATGACCCTTTGCGGAGAAGGGTTAGGACGAGGGGTGAACGAGGATCCTCTAGCCTTGCATAGCACGAGTGCACCTGATAGTTGACCATCCACCCCGCAGGAAGGGGGTTGAGATGCATAGCGAGAGGTGGGTGGAGAGGGATAGAGAGCGGGAGGAGGGGGGAGATTGCTGTGACTGGGATGAGTAGGGGGGGGGGAGGAAGCTTGGATGAGGCTTGGCGGACAACTCGTGGCGATTTGCACACAGGTAGAGTGAAGAAGGCACGCTGCCATTGTGGAATAGATAATGAGCCCTTTCCCCTTTCTTCCCCGTCCTTCGGGGCCTTGATGCACATCGCTGCTCGGTGCACGGGACTCAACGTTCCGCATCGCCGTCAGCGGGAAAGGCTTTCCACGGGTGCTTATGCCCCGGTGCGTGCCCTAAGCGCAGACAAGAGTCCGCGTCGTATAACGATTTGGAGGTCCGCGTTTGAAGGGTTCGTTTTATCCGTCCGTTGCGCTGTTCCGGGCAAATATTTAGCCCCCCAGGCTGGTAAACAATCTTCCTTGATGAATATTAGGCATACTTGGCGCTCATATATCCGCTCGCTTCAACGGAATTTGAATGCACGCCGGGAGTCATGTTGCCATGTGTCACGACGTGATATGGGCGCACTCCGTTGCAGTTCAAAGAAAGACTGTGATTTTTGAAAGGGAGTCTACCTGAGAATATTCGGAGTTCTCATTGCTCCAAAGCTTACCAATTCAATGTCAGCCCAGATACAAATTTTGATAAACATTTGATATTACAAAATTTTCGTTTTAAGTTGCATTAAGCTCTGAAAACCATTCCATTTTCGTATCAAAATATATTATTAATATTTAATTAGGCTCATCGGATCTAGGTAATATATAATGGCGGTTTGTCATTAAAAGAAGCAACAATCGCACATTTTTTACATATTTTATTTAAAATGCAGAACGTGTTTTTGTTCACGGATTCATCTTCACTTAAAAGACACATAAGCAAAAGCAGGCATTATGGCCCTCGCCTTTCAGACAAATAAATATGTTGAATAAATAACAAAATTACTTGGTACTTTTTCACATTTTTTCATTCTTAGTCGACAGGTTTGGTCACATAGGCGACATCATCAGGTTGTCCTGACCGGAGAACCTGATGCATTTTCATTTTTAGACATATTCGTGCACGCCAAACAAGTATGGAAAATTGTATTATTTCTCATAAATTCTGCTCCTAGGTTTTACATATATTTACTGACGATCTGATTATTCATCATTATAAGTCAAGAACCCTGACATTGGTTTGACGCAGCAATCCCATCTACTATCAGCTAATCTCTCCATTTTTACCAGTTTCTTCTCTTTCATTTCTCTTGTCATTTGCTCTATATATTTAAAACGAGGCCTACTTGTGCCATTGTTCCCATTAACCTCTCCCTCGACAATTGTCTTCATCAGGCCATCATGTCTCATAACGTGGCCGATTAAGTTGTTCAATCTTTGTATTAGGGTTTTCAGAAGACTTATCTTTTCTCTTCTCTCTTCTGAGGACTTCCTCATTACTCACTCGGACTATTCATCTTGCGTTCATCATTTTTCTGTAGCACAACATTTCGAATTACTTATAAGATAATATTAGTTTGACGCATAATTTACTGTCAATGAAACAATATTGCTGAAATATCTCATATTAAGAAACTGAACCTTAAGAAAATTTATCTTTATTAAAAATTCGGAAATAATTGAAGAGGTTTATTTCCTATTGCCATATACCGAGTACTCCCTTCTTCAGATTAAGAGAAAAGCGGAAAACCCATTATTTCTCATGTAACTTTGTACACAAGATGTCTCCAGATAATTGTCGGATCAGAGGCTGAAGTTTCCCATGTCTACAGTCTTGTTATTCACCACATGTATGTTTGCATTACATTCTAGATTTCAAACGATGATGTACAGTAGTAGCTAGGATTGCAAAAAAATCAAAGATATTTATCACAATGGCTGTAACAGCAGAATGAGCATTTGAGGATTGAAATATGTTTTCTGGATGGAGTTTATAAGTAAGCTACTAAAAAAAGTTTGTTGATTTGTTAATATTGAAGACATAAATAGCTGATAAATTAATATCCAATAGATGACATTGTACAAATGAGAATATTTCAGTATCTAATGATGAAAATTCGTCCATGACCTCGTCGAAAAGCTTGGGAATTGCTAAGGATGCGGGTATTACCAATATCATTTCCCCAACCCTAAATCTTTGGGCCCTCCCTGCTATCACCGTGTAATAAAACTGCCTTCACGTGCCTTGACACCGAGGCTCTTCTCGCCATGGTCCCCCACCTCTTGTCCACTCTGAGGGTGTCCGATACGTCACTAAATTTGACGTTATAATGAAAATCACTGAGTTGTCGCGATATGGTGGGCGATATTGATATCATGTTGAAAGAATACCCAATGAGTTTTTTCATACATTTTATGATAAAGACCAAGAGCAGCATCAATATGCCAAGGGATAACACGAGCAATAACCAGAGACTTTTTTTAAATCACAGAAAGCTGGAGGGAGAAGTAAGTGATCCAGGCAAAAGTGACAAAAGAGAACTGGTCTGTTAAAGGCAAAAAATTAGGAAAAATTAATTTTAAAAACTATGAGAATAGAATTCAATAGGATTTTTTAGATCAACTTCATCATCTTTTCGAAGGTTAGTTTACAGGATCTCTCCAATTCACTATTTTCAGTCTTACATGGTTCACCATTTTAGCACCCTTCAAACTTTGCATATTTTTCCATTTTTTCTCTATAATTCCTCTCATTCATAACTCCTTCCAATATTCTTTCCAATAGCATAATGGATTCGCAAAACGTCCCTCTTTTCGGAGTTTTCTTCACTCTTATTTCATCTCAAACACTTTCGTAATTTCGCGATTCGTAACATCATATCTCCATTGCTTCCAGTGTCTTCTACTCTACAACTGTTACTATTCAGAATCTGTCACCTTATAAGAGCTTGCACCATATGTGTGTTTTACTAATATGCTCCACTGCTTTCAATTTTACTCTTATATTCTTCCAAGTCATTAATCCTGATTATTTGCTTTCAAAATCATTTGGATTTAGCTCGATCACGAGTCATATGACACATCTTCTTTGCTCTCCTACATGAAAAATGAAAGTTATATGAGTATCTAAGATATGCATCCAAAGTGCTAGGCTACAATTTCATATGGATTAACTGAGTGTGATCCACTACCTAACCACTGCATATGGGCAATCAAATACGACAACAATAAAGATATTTTGCTACATTTTAACCACCTTTTCATAAATGGAGTAAATATTGATGGGTATCGTCAATATCTTTGAAGGGAAGAAACAGATATGAAATTTGAATGCAATGTAAATCTAAGTTTCATGAAAGAGAAGCATATCAATGTAGGTTTTTTGAGCAAAAATTGATACAATGCATCCAAACATGAGCTATTCCTCATATTATCTATGAAACACACTGAGGAGCTAGTTTTACGAAATAAGTTTGTCTCTAAATTTTAAAGTTCTCTGTTTTTACGGTGCTCTCCTCGCGTTTTTACACGTTTGGACGCTAAAATATTGGGTGTTGTACACAAACAGAATTAAATGCTAATAATCAACAGTAGAAAAATGATTATGGTAAACAACTTAACATTTTGGGTATGTTGAAATTTAAGTTAATTTATACGCTAGAATAGCTGTTGAAAATTACATAAATAATTACGTAGGCCTCTTGGAATTTAAACTTTTGATTCCCTCATAAATTATAATAAGCTCAAAAAACTGGCAAACTGAACCATCTATAAGCATTAAAATGCTTAGTATATTTATTTAATGGTCAGAATACTTTTATTAATAGCTCGTAAAAACACATCGCATAAAAGGCTTCCCAATGCGAACGCTCTAAGATCGACAATAATTATCTGCTAACTAGGAGTGTAAGCTATCTTTAGAAAGACATATGGTCATGCCTAAGTTTTTTAACGTACAATGAAAATTTAAAACGTACAACGCTTTCATTGATATAACTAGCAATTCAAACCAGGAGCATATTAGGAAAACAGTAAGTTCAAATAATTCTCCTTTGAAAATCCGAAAATTTTCCTTCGAAAATTCACTTTTTTTGTTTTTAGAGTGGTTAAGCCGGAAGTAAGATGTAGGTATTGATTTTTACATGAGGTATACCTAAGGTTGTCCAGCCCATACCCCCTAGAGAAGATAAAGACTAAGGGTACAACAAGGTATTAAGCTTATTAATGAATAGAATATAAATAGAATTTAAATAGAATAGAATATAAAGCGCAGAACTACAAGACTGCATTACAGTTGTGAAATTATATAAGAAGAGTGCAACAAAGCAGTGGCAGCGAATCTACATTTGAAGATCAACAGCCCTCACTCATGAGCAATATCGAAGACAAAAATAGAGCATGCTAATTTCCGAAAAAGCTGAGAGAGAAACTTTTATTACTATACCTATTAGCTCTATTCGAAGCTGTTTGACAATTTTTGACTCAGAGGAAATATTATTTGAATATAATGAACTACTGGTAACAATTTAATAGGTCTAACATATTATGAAACAAAATCCTGAAATTGTAATCTCAATGGCTTGAATGGTCCATTTACTACTAGTTTATAGCTCACTAAATAAGTGGGTATAACAGAGGTATTTGACGAAATCTCGGTAATTTTACACATATATTACGGAAAATATAGTCAATAATTCTAATAATCTGAAGAGTGTGTATGAATTCACAAACTAATTATAAATAAAATTTTAAAAGTAATAGCATTAAAAATATAGGTTTCATAAATTCCACCGTCAATGGCAAGTTTATTAAGATAATAGAGGTTTTAACTGTAAATTCCATATTCATATTCCTTAACATAGTGTCAGTGAGTAATCCTGAGTTTTCTCAATCACCACTTTGACCGTCTGTACTCAACGTCTTTCCACCTTTGAGTTTTATTTATCATTATGCATTAACTAATAAACGATCGAGAGTGACATTATTCCGGTTACAACAGATTATTGATGAACTAACAACATTAGTTAAGTGTACGACCACTACTTTTCATTTCATAAAATACTCTCTTGCTCAAGAATGACAAATATATCTATAGCGCGAATACTGAAGGCACTTTGCATCAGATCTTTGCATGATTATTGTGGAAAAATTATTACTACTGTGCGTAACATGTACATCGCGAGATATGAATTGTGAACTACAATGTATTTGCAAGTGAATTTTATGAGTCGGCATAATGTATGAAACACTCATAAAAATTTTCTACGATGAAATAGACGTATTGAATTAATGTTTCTAATGACTCGAATTAAAATAACGCATACGTTCAAATATAAAGCTAAGCAAGCACATGAGTGATGATGATGTTTTCAAAAAGATAAATTGTGAGCAGCATTGGAAAAATTCGCGTATTTAATGTTTAAATAAATACCTCATCGTACACATCCAAATTTATCTGTGTAAGTAATTATGCTCGGAAAAACTTTCAGCTCTCTCGGCAACACATCTTGGGCGTACGCTTATGACTTGACTATTAAGTTTTCGATCTCATTGGAGGAGCTGTATTATATTTTTAACAGAGGTAAATGTTTATCATTTATCTATAGGTAGGGAATTATACTTTTTTTTAGTAAACTATTTTTAACAAGTACGCTACTTTATGATAAATTAATAATTTACACGTCAAACAGGTAGGTTCAATTAATTTTTCTTCTAGGCATTGTTCCTTTCTCTCGCAATACGATGGTAAGGACATACCAGAGGAGAAAAGAGGTGGTAAAGGGTGAGCGGCCATTTTGACTCGTGAATGCTGATTAAAAGCGCATGCGCAAGTGATTAAGTTTCACACAAGTTCAAATATATTTATATATAAATCCATTTATTCAATACAAGTATGTCTTCCGTATGTTAATAGATGAACAAATTTATTCATGGCATACGGCATAAGAATTCTTAATAATAGATTTTATAGATAGGTTGATCGATAGGTGAAAAGAAGCGGCCGATTTATACAACAAAATTAGCATCGTACTTCGTGAGGCGAAGAAAGAAAACCTCTAGTGTAAATAAAATATCGATACAATATCAATGGACATAAAGTATGCCAACAGATTGAAATGCTCAGGTTAAGTCCAATCGGTTAAAATTTTATCTTAATGAGGATCAGAATAATCGATATTACATCGAAGAAAACCAAATTTTATCTGTATCACATTGTCATTGCGATTGTACAGCAGCTGTACTGTAGAGCACTACGTGAATATACCAGTTGTCTCTCGGATACGATTACGAAAATAATTATCTTCAGTTTGATATCATTTTCACTTAAAATGTCCCTGGTAGGATTTATTACTTTATCATTTCATTTCGAGTAAATGTTAATTAATTATCAGGAAACAATGCCCTCACATTTTGCCATACGACCATTTTAGTGCTATTTTCATAGTTTTTCGAGTTAATTAAATTTATAAATACAACAATTCTGCAATAATATATCCCAAAGCATTGGAAATATAAGAATTTGCTCATAAAAGAAAAATTACCATCAAAACTTTTCCACTCAAGAAATTATTCATTAATTTATGTTTTATTTATGCCAAATAACGCGCAAACTAATAATCCAAGGGGCTCTTTGGATGCAAAAACATTAAAACAAAAAATAAAAAGGGCTAGAAAGATTGCCGTAATACGACCCTATCACTGCTATGACATTGAATCAGTTTCACATGTTTCGCCTTTCTACAAAACGAAAATATTAAACAAATATTCTGTGTTTCCGTAGCAACCATAGTTCCTTGGCAAAAGTACAGCTCAATACCCGAGCACCATTACCCGTAAGGTTAACCTGGAAGCGGGTGGACCATATCAGCAGGCCAATGCAATTTTTCCGTTCCCTCAGAAATTCCCGGGAGGGCCACGGAGCCAGCGGTGGCTTTCATTCCGATATTCCCGCGAGAACAAAGCGGTCGCAGCGCCGCGATTTTCGCGTACGGCGGGAAGCCGAATGAATTCCTATCGAGACGGCGACAGGTTCATATGAGGTCAATACATTCGCTCGATGGAAATACGTTTTTAAGGAAAAAAAGGCAAAGAAGCTTTTCTCACATACGTATTTTGCTTTTATCCCCACGGTTTTCGAATCCCATTAGAATAATAATATTACTAAGATATTAATAAGAACTTCTTGATTCCAATGGAAAAATAATGCCTCCTGTACGTATGTTGTGATTATGGTCAACTTCTTTCATCGGATGTATTCATGTTTTTATTTGTCCAGTCTTTTTTAATTAAATAGCTTCTGTTTAGAGGAATGGGGCAACGTTAGCACATAGTTGATCTTACAAAAATGTATTTCATCCAATCAAACTCCTGCTATGCTATATTTTGCTATACATTGTATTTCAAGGGCTTATATAACTGAAGAAAATTAGTGATTTCAACTGTAAAAATAAGAGAGAAAATGCTAACAATATGAAAAAGGACTGAAAGACTATAGTGCATTGGTTATGACCAAAATGATTATGCAACTAAGTTAAGCTGACTTTCATACACAAATCTCTAATCCATTCAAACAGGATCAATTTCATATATCCTAATTTGTGTGTTCGGTGACCTTCTACATTATTTGTCATATATTATCACATTTTTTGTAAAGCAAAGATTGAAAAAAATGATATTACAGTAAGTATCAACTTCCAAGACAGTGAGTCATTTTACTCTCTATGATGTAAGTACTTGCATCATAATCGAAGGTTAGGCAAAATGACTTTGGGATTAGTGGAAACAGATACTCAGTCATCGTAATCAATCAAAAGTAGACCAGCAAGAGAGAGGATATAAACCACCATTACGGCGATGGAAGCGATTTTTAGAAGGTTATCAAAAATGACACTTATGATCATTATATCTACAAGTTAGAGTAATATACTGTAATTACTAAAAAAGGGATTTACTGTAATACAGCATTGTATTGCATGGAATAGTCAAGTGCAACAATCGATCCAAAAGATTAGTTTCTCAAATCCGTACACTTTTTCTGGTGAATAACTTTCTTCATCCACAATTTATTATTTAACCGTTATTTTTAATTAGTGATAGATAATGCTAGGATACTAAGAAAACATAGCAAATACTATAACAATGACATATACTACCTCTAGCTGGAGCAATAGAACGTGATAACTTCTCGCAGTTCTCCCAACTCTTTCCAAGGAATTCCACTGTCAATTTTTGTAATAATTGAGTTACCGCCACGACTAAAAAGGGATTTACCGTAATACAGCATTGTATTGTATGGAATAATCATGTGCAACAATCGATCCAAAAGATTAGTTTCTCAAATCCGTGCACTTTTTCTGGTGAATAACTTTCTTCATCCACAATTTATTATTTAACCGTTATTCTTCATTACTGAAAGTTTATGTTAGGATACTAAGAAAACATAGCAAACATCATAACAATGACATATACTTCCTCTAGTTGGAGCAATAGAACCTGATAATTTCTCGCAGTTATCCCAACTCTTTTCAAGGAATTCCACTATCAATTATGGTAATAATTGAGTTACCGCCACGACTCCCAAGTGGTCAAATGAAAAAATACATAGTGTTCGACGCCTTGAATGTTTGTCAATAAAACTGACAGTAGTTAAAAAATAATCAGTAGCATATCTTTTGATCACCCTGGTTTTTTGCATGCCCTGAATTAAAACATCCTACAAAATTCTGCAAAAGTAGTTCTACAAAAATACTCAGTGGTCATGCGGAAAAAAATTATGATCAACATCAGTTTTTATTCATTAGAAGAAATGTATGAATTACGGGATCTGTTTACATTAGAAGAACGCACAATATATATTTAAACAATCCACTAAAGTTGTATTTGGGTACTGATGACTTTAATACTTCGGTGAGTTATAAATGCAGGTGAATTCTACGCATTACGTCTACAATTTCACGGATAGACATGGCCCTCGGAAGCAGGAGAAAACATGCCCAGAACATACGTAGGTTTAACAATTTGTATACAGAGGGAGACATTTTGCTGTAAATTGTTCAAGAGATCGGGGAAGGAGACAGAGATTGATTGAATATGCCAAATGTATAATGCACTTTTAAGATATGCGTAAACCCAGAAAATGGTGATGAAATACAACCACACCAGACCGTCGCGAGCAATACAAAAATATCTTGATAAAGAGAGGTTATACTAATGCCAGACAAATGCCAGTTAAGGAAGGCCGTTAAAAGATAAGCTAAAACAGCCACATTAATCTAACAGCGCTTTTTTTCGGATATAAGGATTTTAGTAGGCAAGAAGTTAATGTATACAAGCTTTGCAGGCTTTTAGAGGATAGGGTATTGGAAAAAGCACAGCAGAAACTGAAAAAGCCTATATTTACTTGATTTTGTGTTGTTTTAATATTAAATCATATCTTTCAGAGCCCATTTGTTTGATAACTATTCTTTACAGGTTATGAACAAAGTAGATATGAATATTTTTAAAGAGTAAATACACTTTGCGACACAACAAGCTGGGGAAAAGTTTTTTGGATAACTTAGGACGAAATTAAACCTTGAGCTCTGCTTCCACAAGATTATTGTTTGGATTTGATAAAAGTAAAGTAATTAAACAACTTAAACTATGCTGACAATGAAATTGCTGTCTTCTGTCGGAAAACCAGATACATGGGCGGAGTAGGACGTAAAATATTACTTCTAGTTGGCCCACTCAGCAGTAGTAAGAAAAATTATAAAATTTTATTTCGAATGAAAATAGAAAATATTAATTTACACGCATTATAAGATGTAAAAGAGCTATGCTTTAGCTTCAACGGTTTTCTTAAGCAATTTACTGAAGCAATGGCGAATAAATTCATCGCCAAAATTCACCTTTTTAGAAATTATCACGTAATAGTGAATTCTATAATTCTAAACAGCAGCAGAATTAACAACATACACCATGTAATTTAAGGTGCTATGAGCTAGTTAAATGCCAGACATTTACTCGCAAGAATCTCAGTGTAATACCACGGCCACCATAAATGTATATGGTGAGAAGAGAAGTGGGAGGAAGGGATACAAACTTTAGGGTACAAATTCAATAGTTTCTCAAACTTATCCTTAATATTCAGGAATTTAAA
The DNA here is from genome assembly GCA_963169105.1 of Ceriagrion tenellum. Lineage (NCBI taxonomy): Eukaryota > Metazoa > Arthropoda > Insecta > Odonata > Coenagrionidae > Ceriagrion > Ceriagrion tenellum. The sequence goes on along the minus strand of OY720643.1, from coordinate 39,758,557 downwards.
AAACAATGTGAGCTTTACGTAGAATATTCATTGGATGACTGGTTTCGTCGAAGAGTTAACATCATCAGGAGTTGATCACAACGTGATGATGTCGAGTATTTGACGTAACCAGTGATCCAATAAATATTCTACGTAAAACTTACACAGTTTATGTTACTTCCTGAACATTCAGGATGCAAACTTCAGCAAAAAGGTCAACCAAAACATGAAATTACTGTAAAACATTGGACATTTTGTGAAGAAAAATTAGAATTTCTAAATTAACACCTTATAGACGTGATATTTTGCATATAGTACATGTCATAGTTAGAGGAATACTATTAAATCTCATTCGGCGTTATTATTTAGGAGTTTACTTATAAAAAGAGGCATAAATATTTTTAAAGGAACTCAGAGTGAAGAATGAGGCATTTTAATGGAGGTATTTTATTTAAATTAAGTGGATTTTATTGTTTTCTTGAGCATTGCATTAAAAAACTTTGGTACCCACTGGATGTGAAACAAATAATCGGCGAAACTATATTTCATATTATTCTTATTAATTCTTATTATTCCTAGTGTTCATTAAAAATTCTAAATTCTACAAGACATTTCATTTCCTCAAAAGTATCTATATTGTAAAAAAATAAACAAAACGTTAGCTTCGATGGAAATTGGAGAAGCATTCCTAAGCGGCACTGAAACATAGCGGAAAGAAGTGGAACTACTTCAGCCAGCCGGGGAAATGTTGAGGCAATTATTTTATCTGTTCCGTAGGAGCTTTTACTGTGTCTTGTTTCTGTTGATGCTATCTTCGTCTACCTCATGGCATTTGAGAATCGTACCATTAAACGTTTTCTTTGAATAAAGAATGAAATCCGTTTTAGCATAGTTATTGGAAGAGACATTTAACAATACGCCGTTTTTTCGGAAGTTTCGCCTAACTGCGAGTCTTTTCAATAAACCGGATACTTTTTAACTAAATAAATAATTCTTGCAGTGAGCCCACTTACATGTATAATAAGATCTACTGCCTCTATAATATATAGAAGATGTACCAACGAAAAGAGAACATTTTGGGTTAATTTTATGACTATTAGGTACAAATGATGCTCTTTTCTAAGGTGGTTGTGGATATCATGAAGCTGGAAGAAGTGGCACTGGATAAGAGTAAAGCTGTTTAACACTAGAGTGACCAACGGCGGTCAATTGACGATTTGCGTTTTTCTTTTGCGTCTTATTTTGTTCCTATTACAATTAGAACATTGAGGTTTATTGTCTTTTAATATTTTGGAATGAATTAAGCAAAAAACAAATAAATAATATTGTTGACGACAAAGATCATGAGAAATCATGTGTTTTCCCTACTCTAACCGTGAGCGGTCAATTGACCGCTTGCTTTTTTCACACATTTTGACCATTTTTTGCTGTAAATACAGTCAAATACCATGAAATATACTTTAATTTTAAACCGTAGGATACTATTTTGTTGCATGTGTCACGAGAAGATGCTTTGCAACGCTTTTGTGTTAGTGTGGGACACCTCGGAAATTACAGTCTGTACATACTTCATCTACCGCATACAACACAAAACTATGGGCAGGGATATATTGGAATTTCATGCTGACGGTAAGGAAAAGAAGAAAGGGCAATATAAAGGATTCGTGTAATTTCTTCCCAAAAGCTAGAAAGGATAGCAGACTTAGCCATAATTCTGCTTAGGAAATCATGTATCATCAGAAAGATGTGTCAATCCAACCGTAGAAATACGTCTAGTTATATCCCACTGCATTACACTATTGTGATAATTGTATCCGGAATACGTGTACGACAGTTTCAATTCTGAGGAAAGAATAGACGGTTATTGCACACACCAGGTAATATATCCGTTTTTTATGCTGTACCGCCAACTTCATTTAAGGGTTTCTATTTATTTATGCTTAGTATATATGTTTTCTGTTTCTTTATGCTTAATATATAATATGATTTACCATAAGTTATTTTCTGGCTACTACTTACGTTGTTTCTTTAAATAGTTATCCACCAGGTCGATGTTGTGCATGCTAATTCACTAATAAGGAAGGCCATGGAATTAATTCAGGAAAAATAATCGAGTCGAGTGAAGCGAGAGATTAGTAAAATGAGCAAAGAAATATCATATCAAAAACTTTTAGATACCAATGTATAGGTACTGCATAAACCACTCAATTCGTGGTGCCAAGAGCGTGGGCTAGAATTAAATCTTAGTAAATGCAACACGGTGCACTTCTTGCAAAAGTTATCTCACAACTGCTATGCGTACACTGTGGGTGGAGTAAACATTAAATCTTCAGATACAGTGAAATATCTTTATCTTAACTTCTGATACATCGTGAGAGCACAAATACATTACATATGCAGCACAGCGTCAATGATATTAAGTCTTGTTAAGCGCATAATAGGCAGTTCCTCGGATATAAAAGTCAAAGAAAGATGCTACTTCGCTCTGATCAGGCCAGAACTCGAATACGCCGCGAGCGTTTGGGATAGTCATAAAGATTTTAGCAAAAAAATTAATAAAATGCAAATAAAAGCTGCACTTCGTTAAAAGAATGCTACAATCAAAGATTTCACTTCTTTTACATGGATTAAGGTGGGAGCTCCTAGAAACACGAGTGCTACATACTAGGCTAAGTTTTCTTGAGAAATTCAGAACTGGTGTGTTTCAGAGCGTCACAGAGAATGTTATCATGACGCCTCACTATATTTCTAGATCTTAAGAAGCGATATAATAAAAGAGATGCATTGCCGAATAGATAGGTACAGGAACTTTCCGCGCACAATAAGCGAGCAAAATAAAAACTGAGCTCCACTAAATACACTCCCATAATATTCGTCACAATTTAACCTCCCACAACCTCATCCCTTAAAACTTTATACGGTTGGTCACTGCGAGTCACCGCAAGAGAGTGTGGCTGGCCCCAACACCTCCAGCCACACTCTCTTGTGGTGACTCGCAGGATGGTATGTACATGTAAATATATGAATAATGAACGGCAAAGTTACAGTTGAGAAATTTCACTTAACATTAGGTTAACTTTGAGCACAACATTGCAATTCATTGTTAATATTCCATAGTGGATACCTTTAGGGAAAATTAAGGGGGCGCTTACAGTGCTGGCCAATTTATAAGCTAAGCAATACGAGCTACATGCTACACGATTGCTGCCGATCCGCCATCTTAGATACCTTTTCTTATGTAGCGCATACAGGCAGACGTACGTATTTTGCAATTTGACAACGTTTTCCACCGATACCTCACTTCAAATCAGCTGGCAATTTTCTTTTGATAATGCCTTATTTACAAATGTTTCTCATTTATTTAAATGATTACCCCTAATCCCATTGGAGAAAAACATTGAAATATTGTAAAATCAAAAGTTCAATTTGACTAATAGATGTTTTCAGTGTTACTTGACTCAAATTTTCAATAGTAGGTATATATTTATGCTTAATTTCCACTAGTGCGTCTACTCGTCCGTTTTATCGAAAGGAAAGCAAGGAAATAACAGGGGGAAGTAATGTTATGGAATTTCTGTAGTCATGAAACAGTTCAATGTCATATGCTATATCAATGGGACGTACATAACCTACCCAGAATAGCGCTTAGTTAAATAGTGAGCCATTTCAGTTTATACGCTTAGTACAGGTAATCGAGAGGACGATAATTTTATCCTATACAATATGATCAATATATTCTTCTGCATGTGGAGATTTAAGGGCTGCTTTTTTGCTAGTACCTTCTATAACTTTTCAATGCTCCACACGTAATTATAAAAAAACAGCAGGTTGGTAGACTAATTTTCATCTGATTTCGTCAACTATAAATTTCCATGATACTTTTTTTCTGCTCTTCTATTGCATTATAAAATGTCCGAAGCTTTTGAACCTATCATGCTTTGTTTCATGTGAAAACTTGGACAAAACATTTATTGGCATGAGCTAACTTGAAGCACACCCTACATCTTCTTTCCCATAAATTTTATCTGGACATCTGCGCCCTGTACATGAAGTAAGGCCAAATGAAACTCGCAAGTCTTGGTGTTTATAGATACCCATCATTTATTTGCAATTTCAGAATAGTTTAAAAAAATGTCTAAACAATATTAAGGTTGTATTGATCACATACAACTACCTTTTCTTATTCCAAAGGCCTTATTAAATATTAGTGGACGAGAATAGGTAAACCGGATTCAAACATAACGCCGTTTGGCATTTTATTTGCCCTATGGATACATTTTCAAACCTTTTCTATAATCAAGTACCCCAGTATTAGCGTGATAAGCATATGCTCCCAAACGGAACCAATTTTCGGAACTCACTTGACAAAGACAAGATTCACACCCGGTGAATACGTTTCAGCAAAAATTTAACAATTTCATTTCTTAAATAATTTATGCTTAAAATTTGGCCAGACCAACGCAACAAAAATTAGTATAATCTCAAGCAACCATCACTCATGTAGCAAGAAGAAATTGCAACTTCAGTGAAGAAAAAGTGGATAAGGTAACGTCCGCATAGAATTCCTCCGATATCTATGGTAACTAAAATTTTTTGGTCCAGAATAATAAGCGCCGTTGACAAGTCGGAGACCCGGGATTACATTTCGGTCAATGTGGTCACTCGCAACGAAAATGATTGAGAAAAATATACTGAAAAATAAAACAAACTATGCTTACAAATTGGTGAAATTTTCGGCTAGAGAAACCATAATTATCAATGCTTAAAAACAAAGATGATAGTGCATACTACTACACGAAACTTCTTGGATGAATTGGTAGTGGACGCACAAGATGATGAAGTAAATTTTTACGGGATTCTAAATGAGACAATGCAGCTCCTGTATCGATCTCAAATATTTTCTTTCATACAGTACATTGGGAAAGAAATTATTCATAAGATTCAGAAAGAATGCATCACTTAATCCTTAACCACATGATTCTTTTATATAAATCAATATAATGTCAGTGTTATTGGTAAACTAGAGTTTCAAACTTTAGAGAATGGCAAGCAAATCACCTGCAGTATCGACGCACTATGTGGCATTTTTAGTGCATAACAACCTCACTAAAAACAACGAGGAATGCACATCGCTCATCTGATTTTGACAGATAATGGCTGGCCTTTGGCACTGGTAAAATTCGAGATTGATTTGGAGATTGAGTCAGAACACAGTTTGACTGACCCTTGAATGCGTGCTTTGTAATTTGGCTACCTTATAAAATATATTTGTTTTATTTTTGGTTCATTCCATATACGATTTCTTACGGAATCACTCATTTTCTCACCAAAATTTTGAAAGGAATATGGGTATTGGTCTCAAAACGAAGAGAAAACTTTCCCCTCGTCTATTTATGATTCAACTAGTGCAATTAGCATCTTCTGCAAAAGAACAAAAGCAGGTGTAGTGACACCGTTCATGTCGCAGACAAACATGTTATTGGTGAACCAATGTTTAGCATTACCATGCGTCACAACTAGATAGTAAAACAAATAAGCTGGGTTGAAAATATCAAGTTCTCTGGTCTGGCGATGATTTTTGCATATTCTCAAGGCCTCACAACTTACACAAACTCTATTAATCATATATTATACGACATAATTCGCAGAAAATAACTCGAATATCGTATGCAGCCAATGTCACTCCAATATGTCAGGAAACTCTTCACTCAATAAAAGGTCCTCCGACACAGAAGAGATCAAAACTAGAGTTTTGAAGGGGTCATAAATACTAGGGCTCTATTATAGGGCTTTTGATCTAAAAAAATTATAGGAACGTCCTAGTGCATGCTAAACTATGTGATTTCAGACAAACTCCTTCCTACTCCTAGTAACTACCAAAAGTGATATCATCGCCCTCTAATGTTGGCATCAATTTCTTGTAAGGTAAAAATAATTATTCTGGAATAGTAGACCACGACAATCGCTGGTTATGCAGCAAATCCTTAAAGTTGGGGAAACGGTATAGTCACTAGATACTGATTTTCCACATACCTGAGCCTAAATATCAGCGTTTAAAAGTGATAAAATAATGAACTGAACTCGGGAGTATCCAAATGATCGCACAAACATATATGAGATGACATAAGCGGTTAGGATGTCAACGGATGATGCTGTTGTTTTGTTGTAAATGTTTTGTTGTTGTTCATTGTTGGCTGGTAACGAAAGTAAGGCTCTAACAGTCTCTATGATTATCAAAAATTTGTTTCTCTGGTTAAAAGCTTATGTTTGATATCTGTTGGTATGATCCTTTACCATGATTCACCACCAAGAAGTAATAACTCAATCGATTGATATTAATTTCGGTCATTATTAATATTTCGGGAAGGGTTCCATGCTTAAACTAAAGTGATGAAATTTTATACGCTTTATTTGAAATGGATCACATCAAAATCGCATTCTAAATGGTGAGATAATAGATCTAAGCAAAGTGGTTGAAGCTAAAACCATGGAAGAGACCAAAACTCTTGCGGAGTTGGCTGGTAACAAAACTCATTGCAAATGATATTCTACAATTGATCAAACTACTATAAGAAGGATATAAGTACACAAAGTGAAATATATTGCGATTGAGCAAGAAAGCTGTAACAGTTGTTAAGGTACAAATTGATGAGCTATCCAAACATTAGAAAACTTAATCCTAGATATAGCGCAGGTGTTGCAAGGAATGTGAAGATTACCACTAGAGGTTCGAATTTATTATGCCCTTGGCCAACTTTACTAGTAAAATTAATATTTTTTTTGTATTTTCACCATTAAATATACAGAAGAAGGTAAAAACGAGAAACTTGATAAATGCATGCAAGAAAAGACCTGCAAAGGAACTACCCTCGCCCACATCCTGCCAACATTAGAAAAAGACAGAAAAATCCGCCAAAGCACGCTCCACATTCCGCTACTCGTCCGATATCATTTATTATTGTTTCTCCCTTCATTATGGCAGCCTTATTACACCCCTGGCCATCATGCGTTAGTGGAAGCTAGCGGTTTTTAAGTTTACAAACTAAAAATAGGAATGACCAAGCCTGCAAATTTCACTTCGGTGCACATCTATTTAAATTAACAGTTAAAATTTAAAGTTTAACGAATTAGGCGGTAGCTTGAGGAAAGTGGTTACAGATATCATGGTCTAAAAAAGACAGAGCATTGTTATATTTCCAAACAGTTTTGCTATCACTTGCCAACCTAATTCTCGTCAGTTCAGTTCACTTCATTTTGAAGGCAATGAAATCGCATAGAATTTTCGAAGCCTAGGTCGATGTGTAATAAAAAATTGTTTGGAAATATCAGTAAGTAATGTATTTTTGAGACCATAATATAAGTGAAAATATATCAAATGTTTGACTAAATATAGCATAAAATTGTTTTTGCAAAACCTTATTAACTTTTACCGTACTGATATCCGCAAAAAGTTGGGTAATTATTTAAAACCCATAATGCAACCTCTCTCAATGTCGGTTCGTAAAATGTTTCAGCATTTTATGTTTTCAATGGGACAAATTGGACATTACTACTTTTTAAGCTTAAAAAGGTTCTGTGGTGCATCAATAGACCTTGCTGTTCTCAAAAAAGGAATTTACTTCGTTGGATTTGATTTTATGCCGGCAAATGATTTAAAAAAATTCTTATCGGGTTCTGTCCGGGTTAAATTGGCAAACATTAAGATGAAACACTTAACTCGGTGGTAGAGTTGAATGTAGGATTCATAATCTGAAGGCAAAGATGAGAATGTTGCAACAAATCCGGAAAGAAGTCCTAGAAGAATTTAATTCTGATATTAATTTAATTTTCATGATAGCACGCCAGATATTGAGAGAATTTTTACAGTTCTGGTGCCGAATGTACTATTGACAATTATATTCCTCACCAGGTTGACATAACATGTCAACAATTCAATCATACAATTACTTACAAATAAAATACATTGTAAGATAAGAATATTAATTGAAGTATTGGATAAATGTAAGCCAAGTATTTCAGGGTGTTATGATTTTATTTCAGAAAATTAATGAATAGCCCCCAGGTAATAATGTATCTATAATGGTATGGTCTGTATTAGTTGCTTGTCAATAAAAAAAATTTAACTGAGCCAAAAGTTAATTTTTAAGGAATTTACCAAAAATAAACGGTACATACCAGCATGAAACCTTGTGAAATCGCCTTGTATACTTCTTTTTAATCTACAATATCTACAAAAAATGCCTTTCGATCTTTTGAGGAAAAAATAGAAGGTAAGTTTGCCAAGCAAATTCAGGTCTTTGCTCTGGAGAGACGTGCGCGGCAAAAGAGATAAAAAATGGTACCTAACATCACAAGTTTATTTTCGTGCCTTAAAAATTGCAGGCGTCGAGCGAAGGGGAAACTCACCTCGCTATAGGTAATATGAGCGCCGTGGCCCGTGCTGGCTGATATGTGGCGCCTCCTTCCGATATAATGCTTTGGCTGTGATTTAAGGAAAGTGGCACCAGTGGCAGTAAATCCAATTATCGACTTCCTTCTGCCTAATGAATCGAGAGGGGCAGCGGAATTACTGCCAGCTCGTCAACTACTTGGGAACTCATCACGCTAAAAAACAAGAGTCGATCCTTTTCTTTTTTCATCCCTGCCGCTCCGATGGAAAAAACGCCAAAAATGACCCTTTCCTGGACGGCAATTTTTTTCCACCCGGGGGAGGGAAAAAAACTGTTATTCAATAATCCGTGGATGAATTCACCGAGATCTTCTCTGCAGCCATTACCTTCCAACACACAGACCACCCACCCTTCCCCCCCAATACTCATACCTCCACCCGACACATCCACTTCCTAACTCTCACCCCACATCCCTTGCCTTGCTTCCCTCAGTGAGTGACCACACATCGCATCATCCTTTTTTTTGCAAGGCCTTCGGGGCAAGCCAGCCAGCCAGCCCGTTGATAGCAAATCGAATGACCATTATAGAACAAGGACTTTTGATCGCTGCACGTACTCAGCTGTGACATCCTTTGCCTTCCCGTGTCATTCCTACGCCCTCGGAGCGAGCAGCAGAGGGCAGCAAGGCAGAGTATAGGGAAGTGGGTGGCGAGGTGAGGTGGGGGTTCCGTTGGAGGCGAAGGGGGAGGTGGGAGGGCTCTGTCGGGAGGGAGAGTATGAGGGCATGGCTTGCCTCTTTCCGTTCGATTGAAGTCCAGCATCCATAAAAGGTGACGTCCCGACGGCGGCGGTGGCCTATCTGCATGAAGGGCTCAGATGAATCACCCGCAGTTCCTGCTCCTTCCCAATCGCTTGAGATATGAGCCAATAATTCAATGCAAGGCTGATCCGTCCATGCTGGGGGGAGGAAAAAAATTGCGATTTGTGAATGTATTCAATCTGTGGTGTATACTATGTAACGCACGTCTGGGAATGCTAGTTCTGGCACCCGAGAAGTGTGGGATGAAAATTTCAGTACAAAACAATAAATAAGAAACTACAACAGTTTTAAATGCTCTTCATTTAAAGTGTGTTCTTTCAGCTTTTCAGTTCTTCAGATTCAGGAATTTAATTGGAATCCATCATATAAGTATCACAAAAAAATTATAGAACTTAATAATGATTGCTTCCATTATTTCATATACAAACTTGGTCCTTCTAAGTCAAATGGCTTGTGAGAAGTGCACGAAATCGTGCAAACAAAGCAGCATGTACAAAAAATGTCAAATTGCAATTACAAATGGCATAAGAACAACGATTTTCAATTGTCTAGTCACAATACATCTAGCTACATTCAGCATATTAATCGATACATAAGACTTAAGATATTAACCATAATGACAATTCAGTGATTAGTATATCCTTTTAACAAATTAGTAGTCTTCATTGTTAATTGCGTAACAAACACACTTTCTTTCCAAATTCATTTAAAATGGATTGCTATCACTCGCACAGGATATGTTTTGGATAAGGCTAAGTGATCTCAGGCATTGATTGACGGTATTCCATAATTAAATGAAAGAAAACTATTCTTAGTCCACGATTTTAAAAATTGGATATGCCGACCAAGTTTTCGAAGTACACAGTCATAATAAAGACTATTTTCAATGACTGTGTAAGTCGAAAAAGTCCTTGTAAAGCAAAAGTCCAACTGTAAGTAAAAGTGTTGTTCTACTTACAAGTGAATTCATGTTATCATGTAAAGCCATAACTGTTATTTTATTGAAGTGTTTTTGGTGAAAATTGATAATTGAAGGTCAGTTCAATGGTCGCCAATCTAAGCTATGAGATTTTGATGAAGATAAAAATGATGAACTATGGGTATTTTATGATAAAAATAAAAACATAGGCTAATAACTATAGTTAAATACAAATATCAGTTGTCTTAGAGAGATATATCTGGTTAATTTATAAAAATAATAAATACACTATCCACGAAAATATGGCCCACAGCGATGAGTTATTCGGGTTTTCTTGAAGTGCCGTGAGAAACACCGATTTATGTGCCATATATCTGTTGTTTCATAATGTTCTCGACAAGTTTCAACTATATCTCTAATAAAAACCTTAAGAATTAGAGGATCTTCCTGATGAGGTCATTATTAATATATTAGTGAAACAATTTTATATACCTTACTCCAAAGAATTTCGCTTTGGCACACATCCTTCAGATGGCGTTCAGGGTATGCACGTGTAGTGTACGCAAGGATGATTTTCTCAAATTCTACGGACAGACGTGGATTAATTAGTATTATTCGTTGAAATAAAGCTTAATAACGGGACTATATCTCGTATAACATAAAACTACATCTACATACAACCTTTCGAGATGCAGCATGGGCGTGTGGTATGGGCTGTTAGGACACCAGCAATATAAATAAGTAAAAAATAATGTTTTTGGAGGTGTAATGGTGACGCGTATTAAGGGAGTATAAATAATAGAGCTCAGTGTTTATTGTGGCCGCTTAATGCGCGCGAAAAGAACGAGTTTTGTTATCTACCAGTTTGGCAATGTATCTCTTTTATTTTATCGATTCTGCCAAACCTGAAGATGTAGTGAGGCGTAATAAATAGTAGTAGTAAAATAATATTCTCTGTGTTGCTCTGAAACAACCAGTTCTGAATTTTTCAATCAAACTATGCCTAGCGGTAGCCTCTGAGTCTCTAGGGGCTCCCACTTTAATCCATCTATAAGATGAGAAACACTATATGTTCGCTCTAGGCATTTTTTAACGAAGCAAACTGCTTTCCTTTGTATTTCATTATTTTTTGATTAAATCTTCATGACCAAGGTCCCAAATGCTCGCGGCGTATTCGAGATGTGTCCTAACCAGAGCGAAGTAGCATCTCTCATTTACTTTTTCATCCGAGAAACTTCCTATTATACGCTTAACAAAATCTAGTTTCTTTAATGCTGCGCCGCATATGTTTTGTATGTGTGATCCTTACAATATATCAGAAGTCAAGGTAAATCCAAGATATTTTACCAAATCTGAAGATTTTATATTTACTCCGCCCTCAGTGTAGGTATGGCATGTGTGTAATGACTTTCGCTCGAAGTGTACTGAGGTGCATTTTTTAAGATTTAATTGTAACCCCTACCTCTGGCAATACTAATGGTGACGCATATGCTTTGTTTGTGTGTTCTCCACAATATCTCAGAAGTTAAGGTAAATTCAAGGTACATTTACTGAGATTTTATTCTAGCCCAAACTCCTAACACTACGAATTTACGTTGTTCAGGTCCGAAGACAGAACTTCTAAGATCGCGTCTTCGCTTATTTCACGGTAGATAACTGTATCATCTCCTTATAATCTTAATTTACTGTTAACTCAAGAACTAAGGTCATTTATATAAATAATGAATAAAAGAGGGCCGATCACGCATCCTTCAGGATCATGTGTGATGATGATGATGGATGTGACTACTTGAAGTTCCATGAAAGTTTACGACAGCATAAAACTTACAGCAATAAGAGTAATTCAACCGGTTTTACAATTAGGTTGTCCAAACTCATCTAAATAGCAATATACAATGCATCACATGAGCGAGAAAGCCTATCTTCTCATAAGTTTTATGTCAACCCCAGCGTTAACCTAGTCGTATCATTCTTTAAATCCAAGCCCCAAATAACGTGTACTTTGAACATTATCAAGAATGTATTGAAAATTTTAGGAAAATTTGAAGTATGATAGAATCAAAATCATATATGGTAACTATTCTGTCCTTTTCATTAACAAGGAATACGGAAGCCTTATAAGTAAACATCATGATCAGTGAAGCAAGCAATGGCAACTGGCGATTTTCAATGACAGGGATATGAGTTTTATTCCTCGACAGGCTTGTTTTCCTGATATATGTGGTGTTTAGTAATGTACAATTACTACTGACAAAACGTGATTAAGAAGCCGGACTGCCAATGGAAAATTAATAATTTGGAGAGAATTGGGTTTTGGAGCACACAACTAGCGTGAGAGAACTCATTCAAAAAACAGCGAAGTATATTTCTTCGCATTTTCTGGCTGAAGTTGTCAACCTTGCCTCATAATAGTCAAAAGAGTGTTTTCATCAATCACCGAGTAAAGCTTCAAGTTCATCTGACCATTGGTATTTCACAGCCATTATTTCAGCGACTGGCTAATATTATGTTAAAAATATTTGCATGGTTAAAAAAGGAGAAAAATGGTTGTTTTTATCAATCTTGTTAGGTGAAATGGCTAACTGATATAAAAAGGACTGCGGGGAGATTTCTAATTCTTGGACATTAGGAACACGAGTGAATATTTCCAAGTCCAAGGGGCTCGCTGTTTCCCATAAAATAGAGGTAAAAAGAATTTTTTTTCAGTTTTCAATATCACATTAAGTACTTTCTATGTTTTCTACGTCAACAGATTTTTTCCAGTAAATTTGATGAAATGAATTTTATTCCTTAAAATTGGAATAGATTTATACAAACCTTGATCAAAGCATCATAAGTTAGGTTAGACCTTCACTGGCACCAGTCATTGTTCGGTCTAACATGAAAGATGTTACCCATTTTTGTGGTCAACAAACTAGCATGCTAAACTATTTACTATTTCCCTATCCAAATAAAATCCTTATCGCTTTCTAATGTAGATATAGTATTGATTGCTCAATTAGAATTCATAAAAATTTAGTTTTCTTCAGATGCATTAGTTTTAGATGCGTTTAATTAAGATACATTCGTTTTAACATGCATTTGATTAAAAAACTATATCATTTATAAAAATTAATATCTTTCAAAGTAACATCTCTGACTCAAGAATCAACTGGTATAAAAAAATATGCCCACTATATGCTTGTTGTTATGGCGAGAGAAATTCAGTGTCATTTCACGAGCTAAGGCGTGGCTTCCGAGGAATGCGTTATATCCTGAAAAACATGCAATATAGGTTAATTTTATACTATCTCAACAGCACTTGCTGTTGAACTGAAGACTTCAAACATAATGAAATTACTTGACGTACTGAGCTGCCGCAAAATCTAGCGAGAAAATTACTTTTTGACAGTTCCACCATCAAGCTCATTTCTCACAGTGCAAGTTTATACACAGGTCATCATACTTTGTAAACTGCAAAAATATAAACTGTACCATGTGTCCTAGAGCAATAAGGAGTCATCTAGGTCGTTGCATGCAAGCCTTTGGATTGGCCTCTATTTATACTTGGGAGACCATATGCAACTAGCCATTAGACATGGGAAAGGGTCACATGTACCATCCATTGAAAGGTATCGAACTGATAACAATATCTTCCATGTTCTTTTCTGCCTTAAATCATCTTGGTGGAAGATAAATTTCACATACTTTCCAGTCTTCATACAATAAAGTAATCTTAAATGTAAATTATATTTTCAATTTATTTCGATAAGACCCAGTTGTAAAACCCCATTGGCATGCACTGAGTTCCTCTTGAGGGTTCTTGCCGCTCCCTAAAATGACATTTTTGGATAAGAAAATGTCACGATTGATACTAAAAATGTTATACATACGGTTTTTCCATGTTTTGGGACTGTTATTTTTAGTATTGGGGGCACTGTTACGCTTAGGTGTGGAGTTACCTATAAGAGTTATGTCCTGTGACCTTGCATCACTAAGAAGCAGGCTGGAGCACCCGAATGTACCAGAATGATTCAACGAAGAAGAGAATCTGAAAACCTTGTCCAATCCACATCACGATAGGTTTGTGCGTTTGTATGCTATCAAATATCAAATAATTTGAAAGAAAAGTGACTTAATTTCCAAATATATCAGAGAATGTGCTCAGGTGGTGATGCAAAGCAGCTCATAGGCTCATAAATGAAATGACCCTTTCACCGATGCCAGAAGTAGATGGCAATACTTTTTTGGTCAGGCGAGCATACGTTGCATTGAATCAGGCTCAGAAGTCAATGAATATTATTTTTGTATTATTTCGTATAAATTATAATTATTCCAGATATATACTACTCAACCGCAGTAAGGCTACATTTGGACTCCCAACTCATGAATTGAGGACTCTACACAGAAAGTTATAAAACGATCAATGGCCAACGAAAGACTTACAGGCTAAATGGTAGGCTATGTTTGCTTAAAAAATTTCCAACCGATTAACTATCATGGTTAAAATGATGATTATATGTATCAGCTCTGCCCTGCAAAAATTTCTTGAAGCTGTAAAATAAGATAGATAGAAATGAGAGATGAAAAAATGGAGGTGTAAAAGTTCCTTATACATTCCTTATATATCAACTGAGACTGAAATAAAGCAAAGCGATATACTAAGAGACTCCATCAACATGCAACACACAAAGAGCCTTTCTTCCTCCAATCCCACTTTCCTACTAACCTCCATCATCATGGCTGGTGTCCCAAAACCCAGGCCACCCGCCACATCAGTGGCTCGCAAGGTATATTATGAGTATATAACTTGCTCACTATGGACATTATTACCTTGGTTAGGCATATCTTTCTGTATTACGCTGAGATAATTATTCATTTGAGATTATTATTCTTACATTTAAAGCCATATTATGTTTTATGCTATCGCTATTAGAGGACCAACAGCGTTCTGGAATAAGAATAGCGTTTGTTTTACTTGCACGGACACACAAATACTACTAGAAGGCAGCAGTCTCATCTAAAGGAAACGATTTTGCATATCAAGGAGATAGGAACGGCATTAAAAGCCACAGTTTTGGGCGAGAGTGAACTTCACAGACGATGTGGAAGGCAACGGGGAAACCACCACATTAGTCTCCCTAGAAGATGCAGCCCTTCATTCCAACTATATATATGACGAGAGAAGCGCAAGAAATTGGACTGAGCTAAATAAAGATGAACGGAGAAGAAATAAACATGCTCCGCTTTGCAGATGATATGACAGTCATAGTTGGAAATCGCGAGGACCTTCAAGGGTCACTAAACGTCATGGATCAAGTCCTACAAGCATACAACATGAAAATAAGATGAAGACTAAAAGCCTAGCTTGCGGAATAGAGATGATAAATGCAGAAGTCACCCTGAGAGGAGATAAATTAAAGCAAGTGGATTCCTTCACCAATCATGTAAGTACCATCAAGTGGGACGGAAGAAGTGCAACGGACATCAAGCGGAGAATAGCCCAAGCTAAGAAGGCGTTCATTGGAAAACGGAAACTGCTGTGCTCAAAGAAGATAGGACTACAAACCAGGTATGTGTAAAAATTATCGTGGAGCGTAACACTCTCTGGATCGGAAGCATCGAACATTGGAAATCAAACCAGAATGGACTAGAAGCCTTCGAAATCTGGTGCTGGAAGTGAATACTAAAGATAAAATCGACGGACAAAATAAGAAATGATGAAGTGTACAGCAGAAAAGAAGAGAAAAGGACCAAATGTAACACCATACAGAAAAGAAGAACCAGATGCATCGGACACACCCTGAGACACAATAGGTTTTTGAAGAACACAAATGAAGGTAAAATAGAGGGAAAAACCCCCTGAGGAAGATCAAAGAATATGTTCATGGATCAAATGAAGACCAAAGTAGGAAGAGATACGAGAGATAAAGGTACTAGCATTAGATACGGAATGGCGAAGGGCTGCAGTCTACAGGATTTCTTAGGATTTCACGACTAATGACTTGAATAGCGGAAAAATCAGAAATATGCCAGTAAATATTTTACGTCCATTTAATGTTTACGTCAATTTAATGTTTGATGAGTTCAACATAGCATATATTTCAATTTATGTAGCAAATATTTCTCCCCAAATCTAAGGAAGAAAGGCAACTGTTGCCGTTGCCATGATGGCTAAGACCAAATCATGCAGAATTGCAAGCAGTAAAGACATCGTGGGAGAAGTAACAGTCATAGCTTTCATGTGACAGTGGTTCACTTAAGGGATCATAACAAAGTATAAATATATCTTACACGGAATATGAAAGGTATTAACCGTTGAGAAGCAAAAATAGTTTTAAAAATACAAACACTTCGCTGGTGGCGGATAATTTGGGAAACCAACTGACAAAAGGTCGTTTCTGTAATGAGGGCATAAGAGATAAGGTAAGAGGAGAATAATTGAAGAAATGAGTGAGGATATTCCCAGCTTCTCTAAACTAAGAACTCCCAAGGTACGAGTGGGCGGAACTCTACGCCTTAAAAAACTCGCTCTCCACCGTTGTAGAAGCTTGCAGCCACTCAAGACATTCTCTAACAACCCTCATTGACGTAAGACGATAGCATAATCGTGTGGCAAAATCATACGTGGCGAATGCTAGTCACTATCACAGCTGACTTGTCCGAGAAAACGCGTTCAGAAGGATATATTTCCACCACCGTATAATAGAACCGTTTAAGAATATTAATATTGCCTACGCATCAGACTACTTCTTCGAGAGAATGCACTAAGAATGATGCAAAGCCTAATGCAGGCACCTTTGGACAATATTTAACCAATGGCCGACATAAATATTTGTCCATGTACACCAAGTAAAGTAAAACATTAATTGGTCATTCCGCCTCAGTTTAATCAACGGTTGTCCATCAGGGCCTCAGATTTTACTGACATGACGTGTATCCTCCTGAGACCCCGTGTCTATTATATTGGACACCAGCTGTTTTGCCAAGTATCTCGTAGATACCTTTTTTACAGCAAAATGACTCGAAGTCTATCCTAGTGGACAGTCTTGTGCTGCCACCTGCGGGACCTGAAACCAACTTTATAGCCAAAATATGACTTTCAACTGTTTTCTACACTGGGAAAATGTGTTGAGTAAGGTAAAATTTCAATGGTTGAAACTCGTTTGGGTCTCAGGAGGCTATTGGTAGCATGTGACCTAAAGCGAAGTAATAAGAAACCGTTTAGAAATAAAATTGTAAGATTGGTACTTAAATTTTCTCATATTTGTGCAAGAAATAGGTGCAATGAATTGTGTTTTTATTCACATCTCTTCATCCAACTGTCATAGTGCAGCGATAAATACCTCATTCTATATCTTAGTCTTTTCCAAGATAGTGCTGTTTTTACAAAAACTGATTTCTTCAAATTTCCTATTTCTGAAAAGGCATTCCTCCGCAGGATTTTCACCGGGTTAAGTATATGTTGGCCAACGTTTCCACGGCTACCTCTGCCATTGTCCTCAGATCATAATAGGAAAATAGGAAATAGGAAAAATTCTACGTCCTTATATAAGCCCATGCTTAATATGGTGGAAAACTCGCAAAGACTTCATTTATAATTATACACCGTCAAAGAACCAAATAGTATTTTCCTAGTACTGTATAATTGTAAAGTTCAAAAATTGTTATGCAACGACCCTTGTACACCATATATTAGAAACGGATGAAACATTTTCTTCATAATTCTGTCTCTCTATATTCCCAGAAAACTTTTCCACGGTAATTTTTAAGCGCGCATATAAACTATTTTATAATGTTTTCATTAAACTTGCGTCAGACTCCGAGGGCTTAGCCGTAATAACATTCATTTAATACGGGCATAGCCATGCACTAGCAGCTTCAGCTCATTGTGTTAAGTGCTAGAAACCACATAATTAAAAACAAATTTGTTATAAGTGGTATTATTAATCAATAAAATTTGTGAAATTAACGCAAGTAATATTATGTAGATTTTAAATAAAATTTTCTTCATTCCATTCATTTAACTGTGAGTCATTCGATGGTGTCTGAAACAAGAAATAATGATTTCCCTCAAAAATGAAATAAAAATGTTGAATAATTATTCATTAAAATATTACATTAATATTTTTCTTGAAAAAAATACTCTCTTTCAGTTGATATTGATACCGAATCTGTTGTGGTATGACACTCTATGTTTTCAACTTGAGGAATCTCGCTCGTATAGTTATTTCAAAACTTTCGCCTTCTTTTGAGAACCACCAAAAACATATCGATGATACTTGAATTACCAAATAACGTATTGCAACTTCCTTGCAGCTGTAGAGGCATACAAATTTTTCCTGGTTTAGACCTCAATTTAAATTCCCCGAAGGCTCAGGTGCCCCCACCCTCCATTAGTTCTAGCTGTAGAAGGGACAAGAAGAACGAGAGTGACAGTGCCACACATTCACATTTTAAATCTATCCTGGAAAAATGCTGACCGTAGTCTATTCAAAATGGGAACCACCGGTAATGAAGAAAAATACGCAAAGCAGAATAAATTGTAATTTTAAAAATCAGAAAATTGCTCCTCTCCAAGAAAGAGCAATTTATAAAAATCAGAGAGATCTTTGACTCCTTTCAATCCATTCCATCAAAACTCCCTCAAGAAACAGATAACTGCGACATATTTCATGTTCCTCATATAATCAAAGGGAAACTTAGCGTTGAAATTTACTTAAGAATAAATGAAAATATATAGCATATGCAAACAAAGATGACTATTTTTAGGAAATTTTTAGGAGAATTTTTATAATATTAAGAAAATATGTTCCTAATGGAGCTTTTCATCCCCTCAAGTTTCTAAGTTAAGACAAAAATATTCCATTCCTTAGAACCTCCAAAAACCCACTTGGTATTAGTTTGTCTGGCGCAGAAAAACTCAGAGCTCATGGGAGCAAGGTCCCTGGTTCAAAGTCTAGAGGAGAACACGCAATTGCGTCTGCCATAAATGACTATTTATAGGCAATGCAGAGTTATCCTCCGAAATAGGTCCACCATTGAAGAGCACGTAGCAATTACCCTAAAACACGCAAGTTTTGACTGACCATATGAGAATATTGTGTATGTATTGAAATATAAGAGAACACTATATTGTCTGCATTAAATACTATGAATGGGTACAAAATGACCAATGCAGAAATGAAATTTTAACACTAAATCGGCCGTACTAATATGTGTACACAATTGGTCGTGTCAGGTAAGTTCAACCCGAAATAATGAAAATAATTTTCAAAGACCCTAGGCTGCTTTGCTGAAGAAATTGAGGCACAACACCTAAAAATGACTTCGAAATCATGGGCGACACTTTCCAAAAAGAAAGAGAGTCGATAAAACCAGGTGTATGTTAAATATAGTAAAATATCCTTTTTGAGGCATTTTCCTCAGTGTTATGTTACTCAAGTATTGAAACACAAGACTTGACTTCAAGACATTTTTTCTGCTGACCAAATATCAAAAACTTTGATTTGAAGTATTTTACTGCATTTTGCTAAATTTCATTTCGCAAAATATGGATGATAAAACATGATTCACTCTTATGTACGCGTGAGCAATTAGCATAAACATATGGGTTGCCCATAAGAGATCGATAGGGAGACTAAGGAAAGGAGAAGACCCTCACTTTCAAATGGTAGACCTCGGTGTAACAACTACTGAAATATTTTTATGGATAAATTTTAAAAAAATTATATTGATTTTATTTATCACTACAACGTTTTGAGTCGTAATTCACCGCGAGGAAATGTAACTATTTGAGGTGGCACTGTATTTATATTGCTAATTATTTCTCATCTGAGACTTTACTCCTATTCTAAGGAGGGACTTCTACCCAGTTACAGATAAAAGTATTAGGAATTCCTAAAGGAGAATACATCTGCTACAATGTGATTTCAAAAACTCGTATTTTTACTACGAATTTATTTTCAATAATTACATCGAACGAGCACTCGCTATTGTAGTTATCATGCTCAGGCATACACTACCCAACAGCACAATACCTGTTTGCAATCTATGGTCACCAATGATTCTGAGCTAATTTCCTGCTGGGGGCCAAGCTAATAACTGCTATGCTTACACAAATTAGGAGAATCCGCTACCTGGCGAATCTCATTAAGGGCAATTTTTCCTACAACTGCCACGTGATAATACAACTTGCTAGCAGACACAATCGAAGGATAAGATAACTAAAGGCATAACCGGTTGATGGGCAATTAAGGTGTAGTTGGCTCGTCAGGACACAAAGGAAACATAGAAGAAATTAATCCAATGAGATTTTTGCGGGAGAAAAGGATTCCACATCCTGACATCCAATATCAGAGACAAACACCTCATCACTCTTCAATGAGGAAGGTAAATGCAGTGTAATTGAATTAGCTGCCATTTCAAGGCCTTAAAACTGAATCACTGGCCCTGAAAGAGATAGCTGTCATGTGCAGGTTGGCTAAGACATTCTCTGAAATTCGACATAACTCAATTCCAGGGTGGATGATTATCAAGAAAATAAATTGTTGAGCGAGAAACCTAAAGCAATAATTTGAGAAGTGATTCTTCAGTTTTGCATTAGAAATTCTCCAAATTCCCCTAAAGCACTTGCAATAAATTAATGCAACAGGATAAGCTACAGGATAATGGCAGATCTTAATTCCAATATAATATTTACGGACTGTGCACTGGGTTAGTTTATGGGCAACCAGCTGCAGCTATTCAAATAGCTCACTTACCAATCGTCATCGAATTAATGTTGTATTAATACAGAGTGGCATATTTTGGTCGTTTTTACAATATATTATGAGAGTTGAGATATCAAAATATTTTCTTTCACTTTAAATAACCATAACATAAATCTGGTGTTTACTACTAAGAGCCCATTTTAATGCTAGTAAAATGCGTAAAAAGCTTCTCAAATCGTTTGTATCATGCTCTGAAGGAACCGTATGCGCATAACTAAATTCAATCAGCCTTTCTGATAAATTTGTCATTATAAACACATAATACACCCTATAACAGGTACAGTGAGAATGGAAGAGGCAAATTCCTGGATATTTATAACATTATCTTAGTTAGTGACATCCTAAGATTCTAAAGCGTTTGGTTAAATGGATAAGCAACAATGATACCCTGATTAATGAATTTCACATTCCAAGCTATTCTTGTTGAATCAAAACCAAAAGGTATTTTAATACTTACAAATTAAATATTACATGCAATTGAGTAGTTACATTTATCATCATCATCATATATATTACAACCGTAATATAGTCTTACTGTTTATTTTACCACAAGCAGCATGCTAAATGAAATATGCGCTTGATCTGGTTGTTGGCGAGAGATCTGTTGCATAATTAAGGCCAGGTCTACACAAGATTTGAATATTTTTCAGAACAAAGGATTTATTCACTTATGCATTGCCTCATTAGATTTATTTACAAAGTTATTTGAACTGATACCTAGACATTTTCCATCTTCTTCGTTGATTTTCTGAAGAGTTACAGAATTAAAAAGGAGAAAAATAATTTTTCTCTTCCGGCTCATTCCAGGATGAAAAAGTGTAATTGAGATACTTAAAATCGCTCCAAACCCATAAAGTGAAATTTTAAAGAAGAATAGAAAGTAAATGCAAAACTCCGCTTCAAAAATAAATACAAAATGAAGCCGAATGAAGTAGTGGAATAATGAAGTAGGTAAAGTTAGCAAATAGTATGTCACACAATGAATGCAAATGTATTTCCAACATACCATAGTTGACATAATACCTTTGAGTCGAATAAGGTAAGAAAATTAGTTCCCATTATCCATATTGAATTTCATACCCGCTAAGAAGATACAGTTGTGGTAACATACCATGGTTAAAATTTAAAATTAATAATCAGACCTCGACAACATTTCCATTACTATTAGAGACGAAAAAGGAAATAGATTTTTGGAAACAACATATAATGCAGAATAATAATAATAAGGCGTCTATATTGGGATAGGATTGAAACTCGGGCAGTCCCTTCTTCCATCTAATCCTTCTTCAGATAAAAGCATGAAATAAATGTGGACAATAGTGTATGCATTTGTGGGAAAAAAAGGATGAGAAATCCTTGACGAAATAACCCACGGCAGGGAAACACCCACACATGAAGGGGAGTGTGACAAACCTGCGAAAACCTGGATAGGAATTAAAAATAATAACAAGATTTCTACAACATGTCTGCAGTTTTTACTTTTGAGAAATCAGACAAAGCTAAGTGATGGATCACAACACAACAGCAGCAATGATGAGGAAAAAATATAGAGAACGAACGAAATGTATGTCAGATTAAATGGAAAGACGAAGTTCTACGTTTCTTGTTTGCAAAATTTAGAATAAAAAGCAGAACTAAAAGTTTACTTTCTACTCCAACTTGAAAAATATTCAAATAAGCGCCAAGAAGAACTAGATAATTTAACAAGGGGTTATTTAAGTGGTTATTTGGAGTAATAAAAATAAGTACCAAGCTATAACATATCTTTGAATGATGCAGTGTTTTAGGTTCGTTATTATTGCTATACTATAACAGCACTTTTACTCAATATTTAATGCGATCAAAGAGGCCTGCACTCTTTGCAGTCACTTGAAATGTAGGTATCGCAACGATCGTTTGAAAATGGCGGAGTAATCTAGGATAATTGAGACCGAGATTTTGTCCTTCCAAGAGGTTTCCATGAATATCCCTCCTTTGGAAATAATTATTGTTTAAGGGGATACAGGTATATTGAAACGAATTTTGAAACACGAGAGGATGCCAAATGCTGCGCAGATATCATTTTGTAGGTTCAATTAAACAGCTGTGATTTCGAATACACATTGGCGCTATAGTTACATGCATTGTATATTTAAAAATCAATAAAGGATTTGGATATATATTATTTTAATATAAAAATAATACCTGTTTTAGTATTAAAATTTATACCGCGTTTGGCCATTTAGTGAATTAGTTCAAACTAACAAGTATACGAAAACGGAACAGCGCTATAATCTTCATATTGCAGGGAACACAAGGCTTCCTAATGTTAGGTTCTTTCTACTGTTATAGCTAGACATAATCTTGGATTCTTTGGCCGAAAAGCCCATAAAAGGAAATATAGTCTCGTCGAAAAGTACTGTCAGCTATTAGTATCCTTAATTTTGAAAATATGGAAGGTACCATGAAAATAATTACCAAGTTCAACGAGACATCTACATTGGGAATGATATCATGAGATAAACGATTTATACTGGCAACAATGACAGTGTTTTGACCCTGGTATTTCAGATTAAAATGAAATAAAAATTAAAGAGTTTAACTAAATTACTTTGGTTTTTTTCATGTACAGTAAATAGCGTAAGCAATTCCTAGACAATGACACAAAACTAAGAAATCCTTCCCGAGAAAATGAAAATTTTCAGGGATTAAATTCTATCCAAACTTGCCTATAAAAGGGAAAAATATCTTCCCAATTATTGGAATTTTTAACCATTTATTCAGGCTCGTAAACATATGGGAATATACATAGATGCTACAAGAGCTCTTAATCTTTATGACTACTGAAGAATAGAGTAACATAAATTTCTTATATGCTTTTAAAATGGCAATTCTAGCACATTCGGAGTCATGATTTTCAAATTTCTCCCTATGAAAGTAAGATCACATATTGTCATGGAAGGGCAGTTTTACACTAGAAGACTGCATATTGATATATCGCTGTCCTATTGCACCTAGCAGTTAATTCCCAACGGTTTGATAAACTAGCCCTGAAAACAATCCTAGACTCATTCTTGGAAACATAGGCAGGGATGTAATCCGAAGTACATCCTGAGAGAAATTTTAAGCAACAATCGGGAAAGCACGAGATATTACGCGGTACTTACGAAGGCGACAATAATACGCGTCTTATGACATTATGACTTATTGTCCCAAAAATTTAAAACTTCTAGAATATTGCGTTGACTCAGTACATTACAAAATAGGCTGAGTCAAATTTTACAACTATCTGACTCGTAGAATATATTAGCCTAAAATGAAAATCACTAGGACTAGTAAGTTCATCTTAATTTATTTTACTCGACAAGCATATTAATCCATTGCAAATTTATGGCCCGACCGGTATAGTGCTCTTAACACCCAATAGATCTAATAGAGCTACATTTTTAACTCCCGAAGTAAAAATTAGACTCTATATTGCGTATCTGAGATCCACTAAATACACTCCCGTATTACAAGTCACCATTTCACCTCCCAAAACCTTTCATCTTTGCACGGCTGGTAACCTAAAACCCCCTACCACATGTCCATGTGGCAGCTTGCATGGTAGTATGTAGATGTAGATGTAGATTTCAACAATATACCGCTTTCAGTCAGCTTTCTGTAAGTTTCTTGGAATGCCAACAATGAGTAATACTGCTTATGATATGCAAAATTAGAAATAAATTAAATAACAAACCAGGGGATCAAGTTAATGAGGTGTTTAGAGCACTGGCTGACCATACGGGTGGCCAGGGTTCAAATCCCAGCAGAGGAGGATGTTTTTCAGATGAATCCTGATCCCTACTTGAGTGCCTTGTGGAGGGTACTTCAAGTACAGTACTCCATCAGTTGGATGAGTTGTTCAACCGTGGTCCCCTTGGCGCCTTTCGTTAAGAGCAGGCTAATGCCGACGCCGGGTTTCAATCCACCTTTTCTCCCTTACCTATCCCCTATGGCGTAAATGACCTCAGCTGTCGGTCGCCTCCCAAAACTCCACTCTAATAACAGACCACAAATTAACGTTTTTCATTTTCCTCAAATAGTACCAATCTAAAATTTGCACCAAAAACAATACCATCACTGTAAGAGTTTTAAATTTCTCCTTGTATTGAACATCTTTTCCCCAGTTTCAAATTTGTATACACTTCAATTCTTTGCAAGAGGTAAATTTTGTACTACATTGGGTGGCGTGAAATGAAAACTATTTAACATATTTTATTTGGTCATCAACGGATCTTTTGACCTTAAAATGATAGGGTGCAGTCAATAAATTTAATTTAAAACCGATTCAGATATAGTTAAGATGTAGTTCTTCCTAGCCACTTTTTTAAAGAAATTTTGACAGTAACAGTTCATACCAAATCAAATGAAATACGATTAAAAATTCAGTAGAGAGAAAAAAATTATGTTATCATCCCTCAAAAATATGTGAAGACTAACCAATATGTTTAACGCTAGTAAATACGAAAAAATGGTAAAAAATAGAATACCACCTTCCATACATCTAATAAAACCTGAACCAAGATGGAACTCAAAATTGCTGAAGAGAAAAAACAACAGGGAATGATTCGCCAAGGCCGTATACCGGAAACTATTTAATGTAGAAGACGTGGTACTCGTGGTGGAAAAACAGGATAAACTGAAGAAAAGTAGAAAGAAATAGCAGAAGAGCAGCTAGTAAACAACAGAGCCGACGCAAAGAAGCCATATATTGCGATAAATCTTTGGAAACTTAGGGCAGGAATGTAGAAAATACAATTTTCCCCAAAAACAAAAGATGGGGCAACATCTACATGAAGCTTAAAAACCAAGTCAATTGAGAATGCATGAAGGCATAGCAGAATTTGATAGAAAGCTGCTAAAAGGAGTTCAACCGACACATGAAGAAAGGGAGCACCGCAACGGCATACAATCAAATGAAATACATTTCGGAGAGAGAAAAACGATGGACAACAACATCAGAAATACAATCGGTAATAGGTATACTGATACAAGGGGATCATATAGGGAAAAGATTGAAGCATTAGGTCGAAGAACTTTATCAAGTGCCGACTGCGATGGAGCACAACATAATAATAGACGAGAAAGAGATAGACGAGAAAGGGCAGGGTTCACACAAACTGAGGAGCAAATTTGATAGAGAAGTAAAGATTCTTAAGGTAATCAAAGCCCTTGGAGATAACCTCAACAGAGAAATCAAAAAAGCGCTTGGAAGCAAGGCCTGGGGCAACTTCTGCGAAATAATCGATGATAGCTACTAATCATGAAAACTTCTAGAAGACCTTCGAAAGGAATGTAATGAAGGAACGATGCTGAATTAGACAAGGGCTGAAAAATGTGAGGAGCAACATATGTTTAGTTTCGTGTAATATGCATCAAAAGCACGCGAATAACTATAAGGAATGTAATGAAGGAACGATGCTGAATTAGACAAGGGCTGAAAAATGTGAGGAGTAACATATGTTTAGTTTCGTGTAATATGCATCAAAAGCTCGCGAATAACTATAGGAAGGGTAGAAAAAATTGAAGAAAACTTCTCAGAAAACCAATTTGGTCTTAGGAAAAACAGAGAAATCAGGGAGAACATACTCTGCTTTAGAGTAATGGTGGTAAAAATATTGCATGTGAAAAACCCACTTCGTGGTATCCATGGAACTGGCGAAAGCTTCGACAATGTTGAGTGGAACAATATGCGTTTTGAGGGAATCAGCAATATGACATAATTTTTGTGATCGGAAAAATGTTTCAATACGCTGAAAGATATTAAAATACATTGTATGAATGATGCATTGCATATTATCTACAAAGCCGCAACAGTATTCATACCTACCAGTACACCTCCAAGTAGCCACATAATGAACAGAATTTCTATATTTTTTAAGTAACCGGTGTTGATCAGTGAACATAAGTTTAAGTTTCTATGCTATCACTCCCACACGAAACGATAATTTCGAAACCTACGCCGCGATGACGACTGTTCAATAATTTTTCCCTTAACTTGCACTCTCCATAGGTATATCTGACTTCAGTAAGAAAACTTTTGCAAATTCATTATATTGAAGCGGATATAAATGAACAACGTAAAGATGAGCTACTGTTAATTTTTTCCTAAGATATTTCTAAACTTTCCTAGTTTTACTTCTTTCTTTGCTCCAATTGCTGCTTGAAAAAGTTATAACCCATTAAAATCGTAGTGTTTGCTGCGCACCTCTATGAATTGTACAAGATTGCCTGCTGCAGACGATAGCACACAGATATTGATCATACTTTACTTCGATGTTTTTTTATATTATCAATATTTTACTTTACATGTTGAAAAGGATACTTTTGGCTAAAATGTAATAAATTCAAAACTTTCGCGAATTCATTAGTCCTCACAGTCCTTTGCGAAGTCCTTACTTTATTACACTAAACATTTATTTATACTCTATATATATATTGATTGTTCATATATGTAGCGATTTGTTGGAAAAAATATTGTATTATGACAGATTTAAATATGATCTAAAGGAGATGTTTTCTATAATTATTCTAAGGAGCTCACCAGCATTTGAAATGTAAAATTCCGGTAAACGAGCAGTTTTAAAATGTGTAGAAAAGGGAAACGCCTGTTACCAACAGAGCCCAAGATGCCGTACTGCCTTGTAAGTGGGTTTCTCAGCGGGTTTTCATCATGGCCGTCCGTTTTAGTGGCGCTTGTATTTTCTTCATATTTTTGAGGTATTTTATTAGCATGAAAAATGATTTGAAAATGATATGAACGACAAGCATAACAGATTTGCAAATATTGTACATGAAGACAACTAGTGAAGAAAAGTCCCAAGAGGAAGGTCAAATGGTAAATACTTATGCCGCATGGGCGGGTGGAAGGGAGTGGTAGGTCACCAGCCGTGTAAAGATGTAAAAATTTGGAGGTGAAATTGTTACATGTCCTATGGGAGTGTATTTGGAGGAGCTCAGTTTTTATTGTGGCCACTTATTGTGCGCGGAAAGAATCTATCTGTTCGGCAGAGTATCTCTCTTATTTTATCGCATCTGTCAGACCTATAAATTTAGTGAGACGTCCTGATAATATTCTCTGTGTCGCTCTGAAACACACCAGTTCTGAATATCTCAAGCAGCGTAAGCCTAGCGTGCAGCCTCCGAGTCTCTAGGAGCTCCCACCTAAATGCCTCCTATACTTGTAAAACAGTATATGTTCGTTCTTAGCAGTTTTTAACGAAACGTGCTGGTTTTCTTTGTATTTTGTTGATTTTTTTGGTTAAATCTTTATGGCCAGGGTCCCAAATTCTTGCGGCGTATTCAAGGTGTGGCCTAACCAGAGCAAAGTAGCATCTCTCTTTTACTTGCCGCATATGTTTTGTATGTGTGTTTCCCATGATATATCTGAAGTTAAGGTAATTCAAAGATATTTTACTGCATTTGAAGATTTTATGTTCACTCCACCCAGGGTGTAGGAATGGCTTTTGTGTGATGACTTTTGCAGGAAGTGAAGTGTAGTGTATTTACTAATACTTAGTTCTAAATACCACTTCTGGTACCACGAATGAACGTTGTTAAGGTCAGATGACAGAACTTCAAAGTCCGCGTCTTCGCTTATTTTGTGGTAGATTACTGTATCGTCTGCAAATAATCTTAATTTGTATCTAAGTCGAGAATCTACGTCATCAGTATAAATTATGAACATAAGAGGACCAATCATGCTTCCTGGAGGAAGATCGGATGTGACTTCAACCTTATCAGAGCTAAAACCGTCAATAACTACTTTTTGTTTTAAATTCACTGAGAATGTCCCTCATATAAATCAGTATTTTTTCAACTCTGCGGGATTAAACTTTTATACCAGTTTATTATGAGGAACCTTGTCGAATGTCTTCTTAAAATCAAGGAATATCTTGCCGATTTGCTTATTCGGATCACCTAATTTTAGGATATCATGAAGGAAGAGCGCAACCTGTGTTTTGCAGGACCTGCCCTTTCGGGAGCCATGCTGACTGCTGTGTAAGAGGGTACAATTATCCAGGAGTGCCATAATATTGCTAACAACAATGAGTTCGAGGATCTTGCATAAAAGTGATGTTAAAGATATAGGCCTATTATTTCCTAGATCACTTCTTTTTCCTTTTTTAAATATCGGTATGACATTGGCTCTTATCCAGTCTTGGGGCTCTTTGCCCTCGGATAATGATTTGTTAAATACAATTTCTAAGAATGGTGCAATATGTGGCGCTAACTCCTTGAGCACGCGTGCAAGTATTCCTTCTGGACCTGGGGACTTGTTACTTTTAATCGAACCCAGTTGTTTAATTATTCCATTACACTGAATTGTTATGTCCGCCATCGGCTCGTTAACGTCCGGAATGTCTAAATTGTGTATAATGTCATCCTTAGTGAATAAACTTTCGAAGTAGTGATTTAATAAGTAAAATTTGGTGACAAAACATGTTTCTTCGATGATTTTCAGATATGATGGACGCACTGCATTCCGAGTATTTAGTTACATTGGTTTATCTAGCCTTGAAACTTCAGTGCTCAGTTGATAAACACATCACCTGTCTATAGTCAACGTTATGGTGTTTGAAAAAGTTTATGAATCATTTGAGTTCTCCTAAACATTGTATGACTCAGGAAAATACTACTAATTATGATCTGATCCACACAGGCTGGTTATCCAAACTTGGCTGCAAAATATGCATCAGAAAGCTTCCAAATAGACACCCACTACAAAGTCATTAATAAGCATTATTTTTATGTAGCCGAATTGAAATGACCAAACAATCTTTCACAATGTCAATATTAACAAAACATCAAAAATTAACGCCAACAAGCATTAATGCATGAAGTAGTTCATCTACAGCAACAAAACATTACTCTCATCACCTCAAAAGGTACAACATTTGAAATAAAAACGATATAAATTTATATGAACACAAATTAAAAAAGGTAAGTTTGACGCGGCGGTCAGCCAAAATGCAATGTTTTGAAACCATTTCCAGCCACGGAAGCGGAAAAATAATCCTAACTTAGGACAACCTATTTTTAAATGATTAAATACCTCCCCGAGAACACACGAGGTTCAAATCCGAGCTCCATCAGGAAAAGTATTAATTCAACACAAGAGTGATTGTTTCGCAAATTATGTAATGGGGAATGAACAAACGAAGAATGGGAACTAATCAAAGGGACTTTTTCTAATGCCACTGATGAAGTGTTTAAAAAGGAAAACGATAATTAGAAGGAAGTGGATCAACGGAGAGATATTAAACCTCGTTGATGAAAGACGAAAACTCAAGAAAAGCAGGAATGAAGAAGAGCAAAAGAAGCACAAAATGATAAGAAATGAAATTAATAGGAAAGTACGTAAAGCAAAATAAAAACATCTTGAAGATGCTTGTGAGAAGATTGATAATGATATGAAATGGAATAGAATCGATTCAGCCTATAAAAAGATGAAAAAAATTCTTTGAAGAAAGAAGAAATAATCAAGGGAATTCCATCAGATATGTTTGAAGTAATAATGTTTGAAGAAGATAAAATCGCTTAAAGATGCAGAGATATTTAGAAGGATTGTAGAAAAACAAGCAACTAGGAAACATACTAGAGAAGGTAGAAGAAATTAATGAAGATGACTAAGAGAATAGAATTTTGAGAATAGAATTTGAAATAACAATGCAAAGAATTAAGACAATAAATCGCCGGAAATTGATTCAATACCAGCAGAATTGATTCAAGCATGTGAGACTGTAATGAAAGATGCACTGTTTGAAATTATCAAAAACATATATGAAAGAGTTTTAATACCAAATGACTTTGAAAGATGCGTAGTAGTACCAATACCAAAGAAAGCCGACGAGGTGCCAAGAATACCTTAAAATTAACCCAATCTGCCATGCTTCAAAAATCATTAGTCAAATAAAACAACGGAATTGAAGGTATGATAAATGCGAAAGACATAGTGATCTTAGAAGAAAGTAAAGAAGAACTACAGAATATAAGGATACTGCATGGAAGTTCATGATAGCGCATGAAAGATACAATAGGAAGGGAATACAATATGAGGATTAACAATAAAAAACAAAGGAAATAGTTTGCAGTAAAGAGGGATTTGTTAAGGTAAAATTAAGTACCTATACAAGGCAAAAGCATACAAATAGTCACGGAATTCAAATACCTGGAGGCAATAATAACAATTGATGCAAAAAGCAAAAGAGAAATTAGAAATAGAATATCCATGGCTAAAAGATCTTTCAACAAGAAGAAAAAAAAGTGTCACCGCAAGAATCATTAGCATAGGCATAAGGAAAAAAAAATAAAAGTTTTCGTGTGGAGCATTCTTCTATACGGATGTAAAACCTGGGCCATTGCAAAGTAAGAAAGAAGTAGGCTGGATGCCTTAGAAGTGTGGTGTTATCGTCGAATGCTGGAAATCAGTTGGATGGAGAGAGTTAAAAATGAAGAGGTGTTCAAGAGAGTGAGAGAGAGAAAGGGAATGAACTATGGAAGAGTATTGTGACAAGAAGAGCAGAATTGATGGGGCATATATTGAGACACGAGGGTCTAGTAAAGTGTGTGTTAGAGGGAATGGTTGAGGGGATACGATACGGAGGGAGGCCAAGGGAACAATATCTGGCGCAAGTGAGGAAGGATGCTGGGGCAACATCTTACGAAGAAATGTATAGGAAAACGCAGAAAAGAAGGGAATGGAGGTCTGTATCCCAACCAATCTAAGGATTCATGACTGCAAGAGAAGTAATGATACACAATATGAAGGAGCCAACGTGACGGATATATATTCGGCTGCAGGTCCTTGTGAGAAGATTGGTTAAAAAGTGCTTCTTGAGCACATAGGTATGACTATAAATTATTAAATTTACTCGCACATTCAGTTCATTTTATTGACGTTTTAAGATTCATGGTTACAAGTTAATAAGTTTAAATATTATTTAATTTCAAGTGAACATAATAAATAGTTTTTCCTCAGCAGGAAGAACAATATGCTACTTTCATTTTAAAAGAGCAATTAAGATATTTTTTTCAGTATTGAAATAAAATACTGCGATATAAATAAAATGCACTAATTAATAAGCTGTGCGGTGTATCCCTAGAGACCATCGAAAAAGGTAAGACGGTGAGACCATGCCATCCGCCTTGCGTCGGGGCATTCGCTCGGCACATCAGTAGTGCCATCCGCATTCACAGTGATAAATGACCAAAGGCTTCACTTCTAGTTTCAGACAATATTACCATTGGCTGAAGGAGATTTATATGGATTCGAAAACATTATTTCCATTCAACACTTTAAGAGTAGAGCTGATTTGACATTATATTTTGCGTATTATCCAGTACAAAGGTTGATAAATAATGCATCTTGCCATGAGGCACTTGGTAAAAAATTAACATATACATCTCTTTTAGACAACCCTATAACATACAATTTACTTTCTCTCTCCCGCTACTCAAATCCCTCTTCCCTCCTTTGATTATATCTAATTGCCAATCACTACCTTCCACAGTCCCCGGTGGTGTATTGCTGGCCCAATCGCATACACACAAAAATATTCCTTGAAGCTATAAGTTATAAAAATAAAGTTATCAAATTTTCAGAAGATAAAAACATATGTCTCTTTGTGTAAATATAAACAGAGTTAACATCTCTTAATTACGCTTATAGAATCTTATTATAAGCGTTAATGTAGCATTTTGAATGATTAATTAAAATTCGCAATGTGTCTAATACATTTTGAACTTTTGCCAGATATATCCTGATTTATGGCCGATTTGGAATATGATCGAACGTCACGCACGCCTTTAGTTTAACTAAGGATTTCTGTGGCCGCGGTCA
This sequence comes from Ceriagrion tenellum, assembly GCA_963169105.1. NCBI lineage: Eukaryota > Metazoa > Arthropoda > Insecta > Odonata > Coenagrionidae > Ceriagrion > Ceriagrion tenellum. The sequence continues at coordinate 39,725,835 of OY720643.1, read as the reverse complement.
GAGTTTGCTAGAGAAATTTAATACAGAAACCTCATGAGAGGAAATAAATTCAAATGGGTACAGCGGCCCCAAAGCAAACATAAAGATAGTCGTATTTTACGAAATATTTTGAAGCTTTATTTGGCGAAGGAATCTCATTAATTGTTCTTTCATAACTAAGGTTTTGATTTGCCAGAATTAGCACTTAACAATTGGAGTGAATCAATCCCAAGACAATTAAGCAATAAATTTATTCCAACGAGAGGTGGCGTACAAGGTAGCCGCTCCGATATCCGCCCAATGAATTATGATGTTTTTCCCGCGGTAATCTCCAAATTTATACATTTCATGGCATGGAGTCTTTTTCGAAACGTCATTTACGGAGGTACAACCCTACCAAATGCGTCCCAAGATCCTCTAACAATTTTCAACTTCATGTTTTATATCGTATGAATCATTTCCTCATGCAAGTGACTGGGATACAGTACTTTGTGCCACACGTTATGATGAAAACATAATTGCTGTTAACATAAAATTGAAGCTATCTTTTGAGGGAAATATACGACTCAGATAGATCTCATGCGTAAAAAAGGTAATTGAAAAATTCAACTGAGATTATCGAAGAATAATTGGGTCACAGTTGGTTAAAAACAAAACTGTAATATTAAATGTGAAGTTTCAGATTCCAGATAGATTCTTCTTCAGATCGATTCTTGCACTAATATGTGAAGTAAAAGGTGTCAAGAAGTCCAAACCCCAGATTGAATTTTTTCATTTAGACATTAAATATGGTTGTGGAGTACTCTCTTTGCTGATTACTCTCAGTAAGGGTATTCTCTCTTGCGTATTCTATTCCCAAGACAAACAAAATTTACCGTTGATGATTTTCGTATTCAAAGTGCTCGTTACATAGAAATGTAATAGGATAATTTTTCACTTTTAAAAGGGTAGTCTTTCTTATGCATTGGAGGAGGAAAATTTAGATTACAATTACCTAGGAAATGATTAACTAATGATTCGGCTTGAAATCGTGAAATTTCCAAAGAAATGAAAACTATATATGACAATAGATCATACTAAGACCAGTTGATGACCTTGTCAAAAAAGGAAGAATTTAATTATCGAATGCTACATACTTGACATACGCATTTATATGAAGTCTGATTATATACAAGCTAGTAAAGATAAGTATAGGTTCAAATAGAAAATAGCCCCGGACAAATCACGATGGTGATCGTTACCAAAACATGGGTGAAAGTACTCAATGTAGAGTAGTGTCAATACCACGCAACCAACTAATACTATGATTACGTAAATAGATACAAAATAATATGATCTACAACTCTATACATTTATGTGACGTAGATAATTGTATAAAAACATGATCTGAAACACAAAAAAGTGAATCTACATTTGGATACATATTAGTATCATCAATCAAAGTAAAAATTTGCTCAAATTTTAATTCCAGGCATTAATAATAGCGATGGGAAACGACAAATGCTATTATGAGAAGGCCTAGGACAAATAAAATGACAAACAACCGCATTATACACTAACAGAGATTGAAATGCAGAAGAGGTATGCGATTGCAGGAAATAAATGTCACGAAATTGGTCCAGTGTTATTAGTCTGAGGCATCAGCTTCTCACCAAAACATCAAGCTGAGATTCCTCAATATTTTACAGACTCAAATAAGCATACGATAGATGTATGGAGTAGTCTCACTCTCCAGTATGAACTATTAACTTTTCCAGGTGTATGTTTAGGTTTTTCACCGCTAATTGACATCATCAAAACATAGAAAGCTCTCTTGCAAAGTTAGAATGGCCCATTAAAATTCGGTTCATGGTAAAGAATGAAAGGGTCATGCAAACACTTTTCTGGAAGGAGATGATGAAATGAGAAACGAAAATACATCATTTATAACAATGTTAGTACGTATTAAGGCGTACCTGCAAACAGTTTGCATGAAAAATGTAGCGACACTCTCAAAGGTAAAAAATAACTTAGGTTAGAGGTTAGAAAATTGAGAAATATTGGACGTTATTGACGGACTCATAAAGCTATATCTTTTTTACAACTAAATGAAAAAGATTATTAGTTGAAAGAAATTTATTCATCACCAATGAAAAAGAAAACTAGTTTTTTTATTTTTCTTAAATCCACGCAAAATTATTCCTTCTCTGCTATTATACGCCATTCACAATATTATCCCTCTTCAGATCCCTCTCTTTAGTCTTCTTCGATCACTAAACCCGCTGGCAATTTTTCACCTCCTATTTTAACAATAGCATTGATTAGTATCTGGACGCATAACACGTAGTCAGAAACGTTTCATGGCAATTTAAAACATTTTTCTTCATTTGCTTCAAATTGGTTCAATTTCTTCCTAGCTGTCCATATTTATCTTTTACCTACTCTATTTATGCAAGAAATGGTTAATTTGCTCTTATAAATTATTTGTTTTTACATCTGATAACAGATATTATTTGCTAATGTAACCAATCTCCTCTTGCTAAACCATAGCAATGTTCACTAACCGGCTCGTTTGTTGTTATTATCGAATGCATTCTATCAGAAGTATTAAGTTCCCTGGTAAGTCAGTGTATTAAGTACTTATAGTGTAGAAAAATTTGAGTATGCATCTCCAGTAACGGAGTTGAGACGCTGGTTTAGGAGGATGTGCTGGTGATCGTAGGATTGAACAAATATTGATATTTTTAGATTCCTTCACTCCAGCGCTAGCCCCGCAAGACCGATACTTTCTTTTACATAAGCACGAGTCACAAATAGTCTTTTTATGATATTGAGTATATGCTGGTGCTTTAAAATTTGCATCGTTTTCTTAAAGTTGTCGTAGTAAAACCATCAGTATCCTTTAACAATATTCTTCACATTCCACCATTACATGGGTAAATGTGGTGCCGTTATGAGACCATAAGTTGTACACTATACAATTGTCAATTTCAAATAGCTTTCTTTCAGGTAAACTCCCATTTCATTTTTAAATAAAATGATGGTTACTTATGAGAGAAAAAAATCATTTGTTCCAGGGATTGTAACTAGAAGGAATGTTTGTTTCATTCCTTCCTCTGTCCATACGCAGGACGAACAGCAAAGCATGCTCTTATACATCACAATTACTCTTATACTCTTACCAGAAATCTGCTAATCAGAATTACTCTTTATACATCACAATTACAAATTTATCAAAAAATTCCACTTGAAATAATGCAAAAATGATAGGTTCTGTAGAACTTCCTTCCAAGTGTCCAATATTGGCCTGCGGGGAATTATGCAGGTGTATGTTACATGTTCTTAGCTAATTTATCGCTTTCCTTATATTTTGTATTGGTATTTATTTCACATAAATTGCATATTGATTCTCTGCATGACATATCTACATTTGGCGAATTAGCTTCTATCATCAATCGATCCCTGTACCTAAGCTTAAGGTATTAATGAATAATTCTCTAGACAGCGCAAGCCATTCTAAAATTATCAAAATGAAAATGAAAAGTATAGTGTACTAAATATTTTCCTCACTTAAGGAATCAATTACTAGTGCTCAATATAACGCAAGCCATTCTAAATTCATCAAAATGTTAATTAATAGAGTAAAGTACTGAATATTTTCCTCACAGGGACACCGAAGAAGGAAATAGTGCTCGTAGGAGATAGTTTAACTGCTAAATATGACAACAAAATAACAAGTGAACTGCCATCTCTATGATCAAAGAGTGCGGCACAAATAACAAAGACAACCGGCAACTAAGAGAAACAGCCCACTACGGTGGATGCTGCTTCCAGTATAAACGTCCATTCCTCGGCGGCCTTCGTAGTCATAACAAATCGGCCTCATAAGAATACAAGTACCGGTGTAGGTCAATAGTACTAGAGTTGTTTTGGTATTTTGTAGCAATCCTAGGGTATGTAAATTATGTGCAAAATATGAAGACTGAAAACACAGATAATAACCTGCGGTGTTACGGATTGTATGAAAAAATTAGACAATCCGCGTCTTTGTTTATTCCGTTTCATCATAGATCGTTCAATCTTAAGATTGGCTGACTGCCACCTCCACTCTTCCCTATCAAAGACTAGTTCTTTTACTCCCTGGTAGCTTTATGTTTGTTCTTTCCTCTTTATTTGGTCTATGAACGTAGTCCAGGGTCTTCCTCTGCGGACTTTTCCCTATAGTATAACTTCTATTATGTTCCTCACAAATTGGTACTTGCTATTCAGTTCTGGTGTACTTCATAATATTAAACTCAATGATATCTCCGAATGGCAGAAGTAAAATGTACGGCATCTGATACGCACATATTTCGTGAAACGCTTCCTGCAGAAAGGTAGGAACGACTGCAGCGCCATTTCCATTGAACTACTGGTTACTCTTGTTCCCGTAATCATCCAATGGTCAAGTTAGCGCGTGACGAGCAGGGATGGGAAATTATTTGACTTAATAAAACATTATAAATGATATAAAAGATACGCTATTCCTTTTACTAACTCCTTGAAGAAAAGCAAACAATAGCAAAAAATGAGGGGCTGTTTAAATGGACGTTACGGTAGCTCAAACATCTAGCGAGAGTAATGGATACAGATTTAGGAAAGAGAAGAATCGTTAAACCAGAATTAATTTGGTGATGCAAGTCTATAGTATTGGATAGAAGTATTGTAAGAAAAAAACTTCATTACTAAGGGGCGTAGATCAAAGTTAATAATCGCAGTAGGGACAACAGCCATGAAAAGAGGAGGAATGGGCATTGGAAAAGGGGAAAGAGGAACTTGATCCTTATATAGTATTTTATTTCAAAGTACAGCCTATAATAAAAGAAAAGAGGTTTTCGGAAGATTGATAACGGAAGAAAACCTTAAATTAACGACATTAAATCATTGGCTTATACTGGTTTCATTAATTTACTGATCTAAGAAACTGAATAAATTAGTGTTCATGATTGGTTCATATTTTTCTAGTTTAATTACTAACCTTAAAGCAAATGTGATAATAAACAACTGATTTCAAATTGAACTTCAGGAATGAGAAAGGAAAACGTAATCCTGTTGAAAGAATAAGAATTTTTATAATTATTTCTTTCTTTTAGTGTTTGTCTCAACTTTGAGCAACCAGTATATCTAATAAAAATATACATATGAAAAGAAGATAGCATACGAGAAAGCGTAACATATTTCATTTCTATCGCCAGTTACAATATTTAAATCCATACAAAAAGTGTTATTTCAGGCCTCGCTAGTGAAATTATCTCCTTAAAAAAGGAATCAAAGATTAAAGTCTTTAGTTCAAATACCAAAATACTAAGCACTGTTTTGTGAAGAACATAAAATATTCGAAGCCAGAAAATATAACTCAAGAGATAAAATTGTGCCAAAGAAGCAAATGAGCTCCACTGACTAATGGACTGGGAAGAAAAATCTTTTTATTTTAAATTGAAAATCCAAAACGCCATCTTTGGAAATGGAGAATCATGAAGTAGCCAATTGTACGAAAGAGAAAAACTCAGACAAATCATTTTAGTTCGACAAAAAATAAATAATTTTACCCCCACAATGCATCAATTGGACATATATAATTCCTTGGAGTATTCATGAGGTCAGAATGAGCATATGGAGGGGCTTATTCCATTGATACACACTTCCTTCATCACACCTTAACATGTAGATACCTAGTTAATAACCACAAAAAATATATAAACGCCATTTATACTGCCATAGACTAACAGAAAGTGAAAAAGTCAATAGTTTTATCATTTTCATTCAAATATTTCATGGCAGAGACAATTCGCACCGGTTACAAAGCAAAAGAAACACAAGAATACGAGTTATTGAGAACGCCATAAGAAATAAAACTAGTTGATATAATTTTTAATTATACAAGAGTATATTTTGAAAATTGCGAAAATATGCTGAGCATAACCCATCTGTGACAAAATCTGTGTAGGTGGAAATAAATATATCTAATTGTGAGTATTTTTAATGGAGTATGATAAATAAGGTGACTAGTCATATTTCTACCCATAATATCGTAAATAGTTGAACGTTAGATGTATAAGACAAAGTGACGGGCAATAACTATAAGTATTAATGAAGATATGAAGCTATGTTGACGAAAACAGGCGAAATATAGTATTGCCTGATGCCAACATCAAGAGACTTGACACCAACAGCCAGAGAATTAAAAACAATTTCCGAAAAATTGAGAAATTGAGAAAAAATTTAAACTCACATTTATTAATGGAAAAAATGACGCCACAAGAAACCGTTAGTTATCGAATAGCCTTTCATACTGAAATATACTGCATCAACATCTACATACTAACCTGAAAGTGTACACTTTACAGTGTAGAGAACTGACTGGTATTATATAATTGAGTTTTGATTGCTCAGAGATGGGAAATTGTAGAATAAAACGTACATTTTTTTGGGATAGTAAAATTTTTGGACCATATTAGGAAATTTTTTATAACTATTTGACTTATTTAGTCCCGCCGCAATAAAATGCTGGGAAAGCATTACTATTTTCCACTTTTACCACTTTTAGTACCACTTTTAGAACAATTGGGGCGGTAGACATAAGACTGTATAAACACTTATACTTGCATAAAACGAATTCCCTCGTTTGACAGAAATTCCTTCAGAGCAGATCAGCAGAAAGAGCGATATTTCACATACAGTACTTTCACCCATTTTCCTCGTCATTATAGCTATGATCGGTGATATTATAAAAAGGCGATAAAACATTGTAGTAATATGAATAAAAGGACACTTAATACCTCTTCTATCACAAAAATGCTATTATTTTTACTAAGATATTTATAAATAACAATAAGTCAATATTGACGTTTCCTTCCTGCCCAATCAGCTGGCACGTACTCCTATACATATAGTGTCTTGAGATTATTCAAACTTTCTCCGCACCTTCTCAAATAGACAACCAAAGCACACCAAGGAATTTTTTACGGTAATTTATGCTCTATAGATAAGGAAAGACAAGCGTAAAAATATCTGTAACTATCAATACATACATACATACCAATCACGTCATTCCCTTCCGGAGTAGGCACAGCCACAAAGTTTCACTCATAAATACATATTTGTACACATAACCTCAATAATTTCCTCCACACTGAGCTATCCTTGCAAACCTCTTTGGCCTCATTTACCCCCTTAAACTGCTTCATACACACCCTCCTGTTTTTAAAACTCCTAATATACCTCCTCCTAAGAATTTCCTCAACCACAAGTTTCTCAGTCTACTTCTACCTCTCGCACCATTCCTTTCACTCTTATATATCTGTTTCGTTATTCGACTCCCATCCATTTTCTCAATATGGCCAAACCAACGAAGCACACTTCTTTCATACATGTTCATTACTGGAGCATGTAACCCACATTTATTTATTACCCACTCAATCAATAATCAGTCACCTATCTATATTTTTGCTAATATTAGACGTTAATAACAGATGAACAAATTCCAGTCACGTGGAATATCTAACGTATAACTTACGATAATACTACAGATGGCTCTGCTGATTTCTGTTTCAGAGCTCTTTTGGGATAAAATTTTAAATTCCGAAGTCTGTAGCATATTTGAGAGCAGTAAAATACATGTTTTTTTAAGAATCGAACGGTTATGGTTGACAGTGCACCAGAACACGGAAGTACTTCTGTCAAGTAAAGTTCACGCAAAGTATTCCGTTGGCTAATGGAATCAAGCTTTATTACATTACAATTAGGTTAAATATAAAAATCAAAATTAGAGAGGCTGACTGCTCAACAATTAAGAACTAAGATTTATCATCTTCAACATATCATTTATGAAAGTTACAAGGCTGGAGCCAAAGTAGAGGAGGACCTTAATTCGCCACATCGCACATTTTTTCTAATTCCTCAATGCCTGTTGAGTCTTCGAATCCTCAACTTCACAATCCAGTACATTATTAGGGAGTTTTAAGGATATAAGTACAATTTTGTTATAGATAAAGTATTGTAGTCACCAAAGCACAATGTTTATGACTATGAATAAAACTTGTACGCATACATATCCTATTAAGAAGAAAGAAATACGGCAGGAAAATTATCGGAGATTACTTAGCAAATTACTCATGGATTACGATGAAGTTCTAAGGTTGTAGTTCATTCATACCTTATTAAAGGAGGGGAAGATATATTACGTTACTGGCGATCAACAGAAGGAAATAGATAACTGACTAGATAAATAAATAGATAAATCAATACTGATCACAACCAGAATACTTTGTTCCTTATCTTAATTTCAGGATGCAGTAAGACCTGATGGTTTAAATTAATTGCAAAATTATGAAATTATATATGAAGATAGCTGAAGGTATTGGTATGTAAATGAATATTTGACGTAAGATGGCAGTAAAGGAGTAAAGTTTAAAAGTAGATTGATGTGTAATGTAATAAAGAGCGAGGCGCGTTACCTTTTTCGGCAATTTTCACGTACAAAAGAGAGTGGGAAGATTTTTAAGAACTCAAATATCGGCTCAAGATAGATATAAATAAGTTTTAAATCAAAGTACTTACCGATGACTATGAGTAAGTGATCAGACACAATGCCACACAACCGCTATGCGTCTGTGGATGATATGTGCAATAGTTATAAACCATAAGGATAAAAATCTAATGGATTTTTCAAGAGGTTTTTAATTTAGATGGACAGGTGATACTTCAAATGAGAGGATGTAAATTCTTACCATGGTACTATTACCAGAGAAGCTTCTTCTGATAAGAAGTATGGATTTTAGGAATAGCAACAGAACTGATCACAAAGATAGGAACAAGGCTAAGGAAGATGCAACACAATTAATATCATATTGATGGAAATTTTGGTACGCAATATTATTCCATACTGTTTAGAACCAGTTGCTGACGGGAGGTAATGAGCCTGGAATATATGCTTTTGTGAGAGATTTTATTGGTTTATGAGGGTTTTCATCTTGGGGTAAATCAGTGAGAAGCCATTTATAATAATTTTTAGGAAACTGAAAGAAATTTACAGTTATGATATCTCTCCTCCAACGCTACTTCTAACATCTACACGAAATCATTAAACCTATGCAAGGTCCTTTTAACTTTCTTTTCGGTATTCAAGAGTGGCTTCGAAATAAATTTAATTAATTTTACAGAATTGTAAGTAAGAGTAGTCTTGGAGAATTTTTGCTGAAGTACCTTTCAGGTTGAAATAGCTATCAGCACTATAATATTACAGACAGTGTTGTAAAGGTTTAATCATTCTTAATAATATTTAGCTCTAAATTTAAAGGTTTTTACCTCACTGCAATTTCAGGTCAAGGTATCCATTGAAATTGTCATTTCGCAGCTTTACTCAATACTAACTGATACTACGGGCTTCAAAATTTCTGCGCGCTCTTCATGTCATCTTTGGCAGTAAGCCGTAGTAATGTGAAACATTCAAACGTTTTGGAGGATGGCTTGAGATATTTTTTCAATTTTTTCGATTAGCTTTTGCGGGCAGAGTTCACTATAAATAGCCCCCCAAATTGATGGTTGTGCCTAATTTCTTTCTTTTATGTAATTGTTTTTGCTCCAAGGGTGATGCCCAAGGCATAATAAATATATATTCTAATCTATTCTATTTTTACGCCAAAGTCACAAATCCTTCAGGTTACGTAAGGATTGGCTCTTCAGATAATCATATATACACAATTATGCATGGCTTTAGTTGATGATTTTATAAATACCAATTGCCTTTACAAAATAACAGCTTGTCTCCATTCCGTATAATCTGTAACTTAGAATTAGTAGGATTGTCTTTAAGATGACTGAAAAAGTTATAAACGACTAGCACGAAGTTTTTATACAGTTTACTTCTAAAAATATTTCTACAAACGACATTAGAAATCTCGCAGGCTGAATAATTCAACAAAATGTTTTTAAAAAGTTAAATCGAAGGGGCACTGATTTTGATACTCGATAAAAATAGAATTGAAACGAAAGAAAAGAGTAAAATAATATTTAAACAATATCAATCGTTCAACAGTATCATGGAATCGACAATAAGAGCAAAATTTACCGACATATTTCTAATCCTTTTCACTCTAAGCGGCCGAAGGGTGACTACCTTTATGATTTCAGCAAGATTTTGAGGTGAGAGTTCCTTATTATTGTTGCAGTCATCATTAGGCAATGCAATAATTCCCCTCCGTCGCCATCACTCCCAAATTCTGCGTCCAAACCTTTCGATGTTGGTTTAAATTATCCTTCGGTGAGTAGCATTTCGAAATCGATCTTTTCTTCATCTCTGTCCCAACAGAGGAAACTAAGTGATGCCCGAGAACGCAGTCTGGGATTAACTTCGCTCTAATTACCACGGGGGATGGCACGGTTGTTGCTAAAAGAAAAGAAATTCATCATCTACGCGGGACACCTGCCAGCAATAAACCTTGAGCCAAAACGCGTGGGAAATAGGGAAATGAGATGATTGATAGGGAGACAACGTGAAGGTGGGTATGGCCGGGAAGTAATTTCGAGTCTCATTTTCGTGAGTAGCAACAGTCTAGTTTAATCATAGCGGGTAAACAGAGATGTTCAACCAGGTATGAGAGTGGATGATAATATTTGCGAGTGACTGGACTAAGTTTTAGCAGATATACGTTCCAAATCGAAATTACAACGGGCGGATCAATCGGATGCATGGATCAGAATTTGCAAAGACTGAGACACGAAGAAAGTGCGGTTGAGTTGGGAGGTCTCGGAGTGCCATCGATCCTCCAATTGCGTGAGGTAAAATTAATAGGTCCATGTTTGCTGCTCTTGGAAGTTTGCGCTGTGAGCTCACCAACGTTCCTTCCACTAACCATGCGTTACAACTTCTATAACTTGAAAAGCATCGAAATGCGATGATAAAATTATAAACAAACGTATAACAGGTGTCATTTGGTAGGTATGTGTGTACTGTGAGTTTTAAGATCGAAAATTTTCATTGCACATGAAAGGAAATAAAGCCTTTACAAATATTCAGCTTACATCATTTTAAATATAACTTGCAATTTTACAAAGTAATGTAAGAGGTTACCCTAAGAAGTAGTAAAGCGGTAAATTATGAGCAATATTGATAATATTAGGAAGATTATTATTCCTTAAATACTGCAGTGCTACTAAAACATATATGTTGACGCTTTGCTATAGTCCGTATACTCAAAAGTGAGATATGTACCATATAATATTTCGTTATTCATAGAGAACGAATTTTAACTTAAAAAATTATTTGAAGTTAGGTCCCTAGATTTCACTTTATCGCATTTTTTAAACTCTTAATTACAATGAAATTGATTATTTCAATAAAAAAGTCCACAAATTACACCTTGCCGCAACCGTGGCAGATTCAGCAAAAGTGACCAAATCATATTTTAATGACGTTACTAGAAATGACTCTCGGCCTTAGTCCACAATCATACGTTTATACTGCATAAGTAAGACACTTGAAAATAAAATAAAATATATTTAATCGAGACGCGTACGCATAAGAATCAATTTGATACCATGGCTGACAGACTCTGATTAATTTGCATATAATACTTATGAATGCATCGAGAGCTAAGGCACAGGGTGGTTTTAAATACACTTCATCAGTGGAACCCATCGGATTCCAATTTCACGGATTCCAAGCGCTTAGGACGAGAAAGCGAAACTCGCAGGCAAGCAGTCACGCTGAGCACAAATTTTTATCCACGAATCCGCATCATTAAAAAGACATTCAGATAGCCGGAATTAATGCAAGCAGTGCGATGGAAAGGATACGCTGAGAGAAGGGGATTGCTATGGGGAAAGGACGAAGGTGGTTTGGCCGGCGAAAGCGGGTTGTGAAACGGATGCAAGTGGACAACATTGGCCATCCTATGCGTTCCATCATTGGCACCCCGCGGTAAAAGTCCACGAGAAAAAATCAAGCCCTACACTTGACTCAGGAGTCTCTAACGTCATCTCGTCCCGGCCTTTCGGCTCCCTCGATAGACACAATAGAACGCGGCAGTGGCGGGGGATGGCAACAGATTTTTTTCAGTACTTTTCCATCCCTCCCCGAACAACCTTTACCACCTCCAAATATCCCATTCCCAGCAAAAAGTGGTGGGGTACAGTTCGAGTGTCTATGGACAACTTGGGGTGGTAGACAGGATCGGAAGTGGGGTGAGAAGGAGACCCGTGTATGCTTCAATGAGTTTCTAGGTGCTCCTGTTTGCAGGGATGGAGGTAGCGTTGCCAACTCGTGAAGAGATGATTATAGGAGTTTTACGTTCCCAGAGAAGGAAATTCTAGAAGGTAATATTAAAAAAAAAACATTCCTATTTGTGAAAAATATGAATGTGTATATTTACATTAGTTTTGATTTATAGCAACAGAGGAAGCTGAAAAGTATGCCCAACAGGGAAACGGATCTCGAATTAATTGAGAAAATGGCATACTTTTCCACCTATACTTATTTCTGTTGGAAGATACAACTTGCTTCAAATTTTCTTCCTGATTCTGTGTTAGTAGGTAATTATTTTTTATATTAAAAAAAAATGAATTTTTGTACTTGTAAGCCTAAAATATTTGAAACATTCTGCATGACTCTCTTGTATCTAAGAACCTAAGCTTCATATTTTATTAATTTATTGGAATATTTACTAAGGGTAACAGCTTTTTTGCAGTAATTGAAGAAGAAAAACCATATAATGCATACTCTTACCTCAAAGCGAAGTGAATATACTTTCAATTATTCAATTAATGAATGACGGACAATATTACGAACAAATTTTCACGAATTACCTTAGATCAACCTATTCGTCCACTACATGAAGAAATTATTTAAATAATAGAATAATGAGATGGAAAAGGTTTCTCGGTTGTACCGTAACGAAATATAAATGAAGAAAAGATTTGTTTTAATTGTTTAATTATAATAATTTTCAAAGGCTGAACACCAATTGCCTGAAAACCGAAGGATAGCTCTTCACTCCATTCTTATCTCAGCTAATAGTTCCCATCACATTGTATGACTTAAATTAAATATTTAAAGACAAATTTTTCGAAAGATTTTTCATTACTGATTATCTCCATCTTGTTTTCTCTCCTGATTTTCCATCAGCGCTAGATTTCTAACGCTTACACAAGTTTGAGTTCGCGGATTTTGTTCAAAACTCACTGCCTCACAATAAAATGATCCTGATGACTTTATTTTATCGATTTCCAAATATACTCAAAGCGGAAAGAACATGCTCCAGTCTACGAAGCGGGAGAATGAAAAAACTCCTCGCCCTTGGTAGAGTTGGCAGGCCTAGATGGGGACCGAACTACGGCGGGGAAAGTTTCTGCGTGGTGGGAGTCGGTGCAACGAGTCAGGTTATGTCGGTGGGTTGAGGAAATGCCGAAGGTTTGCAGGGAAGGGGAGTTAAAGGATGGTTTCGAGAGAAAGTGTAAGGCTGAAACCACACACAAGTACGGCGAGGGAGGGGGGAGATACGACCAAGCCATTCGACCGACTTAACCAGGATGGCCGCCTGGTTATCTTCACGCCTGAATTATGCCGAAGGCCCCGAGGGAATACCGGCGTTGTTTGGACCCGTTGTTCGAAGTCCCCGCGGAGAACGAAATCGCCTCAAAAAGCCCACCGTGCTCACCTTGGGCGAAGTAAGGGAGGAATTGGGGAGGTAGCCGGTTATACGCTTATAGCATATTGGTCGTGCGGAGTTCACTCATTCCCCCGCATGTATGACACATACGTGCCTTTCCAGGCGTCTCGCTCCGGCATTCTCTTAGCTTGCAGCCCTTTTTTCTCCGCCTCCTCATCTCTGTTCACTTCACGGAGTCTCCATGCACGGTTGCCGGGAAAAATACTGTCCCGCCGGCCCGCTTAAACTCCCCTTCTCTTCCTTGGCTATTTTTTATTTTCGAGGGTCGCTTCACTGAGCTCTCTCACTTTGTCTAAGGCTATTTTCTTTTGGCGTCTAATCGGGTGTGGAAGGTTCTGGAGAGGAGCGTGGAATGCGTCGCTTCTCCCCCCCGTTCTACGATCCAGCGTCCTCCCACTCCCCCCGCACGTTCCCGGAGCGTTCCGTGGACCACGAGGGTGGAATTGATTGGTCGAACCGGCCGAGGAAAATCGAGCCAATAACGAAGCTTTGAGAGGTCTTATATCCGGCCTCAGATCCGAAGCTCCCACGGGAGATCCAAGCTACGGCTTCAGGCAAGGCTTGAGAAATAAATTTTGATGCAGCGTATTCCATTTTTCCAGCACAGAGAGCTTTCTCTCGCGGTGCAAAGATCAACCTTTATGACGCAGTTCGTACTTCATCAATATGGGGTTAAGAATATCCGAAACTAAAGCCTGTTGAATTACTTCTATTCAATAGGCTATAAAAAAATACACATTTCAAGTTCATAAACAACCTATCATTATATACTCATTGAAGAATAATTAGCATGAGGATAATCTAGAGCAGTAGACAGATCTCAAAATGTTGTTGGCATTGTCTTTATCCCAAGCAGCAGCCTTTTTAGGTAACCAGTCATAAATTATTGGCTGCAAAATATAAAAGCCTGCAAATGCATCTCTAAAATTTTGCTAGAGATGATTTGTGATTGTTTCTCTTAGTTACTTCACCAATATATTCTCACCCTTATCTAAATGGCCAAGATGTTAATCTGCAGAGAATTTTATTTCAACTATTCATTATGGTGGAACCTTTTTTATTTTTCTATCCTCGTGGTTTCACAGAACTATACCTGCAGATTCCCCGTTGATTCGTTCTAAACCAGTCTTAAATATTATCACGAAATCATTGTCCACAATTTTCTAATTCTTTCTGCACTTCCCATTTTCAGAAAAATAGAAAGATTCGATTCAAAGATAGTCGTATTACGCTGAGCAGGGCATATGGTAGTCCGTAGATACCGTAGAGTTAAAGGTGTACCTTTGACGCATCCCACTCAGTCCAACGTTTTTATTTCTCTTTTGAACACAAAACTGCATCCGGACACGAGGCTGAACAAAAAATATAGAAAGCCAAAGTAAGTTTCATCTATGTTAATATCCATGTCAAAGCGTTTATCAGAAATCAATGGCATGTATCGGTATACTATCGAGTATAGTAAATATTATCAAGAAAGTTAAGACAAAGTATATCGGTTTTAACCCATGCACGTGGTATTTCTCCGCACATACTCAATACACGATATAAGGGTTTATTTCTTATTTTATTATTCTTGTACACCCCTCAGAAAATGGACTTCAAGTGAAGATAAGTAAACAATATCAGATAACCAATTTTTATTGGGTAGAGGCATTCATTGGCTTTCTAATTTAATGAATTATTTTACGACTAGAGAACTATAGTATTGTATCTACAGCTGGAATTGATTTCTTATTTCATTATTGCTCAAGGATAAATATGCCATGGTTACGTTGAATAGCAGAGAGGGACAAAACATCCACTGAAAATAACTAAGAGAGGATTTCTCAATATAGGGACCTTGCCAAAAATACGGAAGTAAAATGATGAAAAGCACAGATACGCTAGACTAAGTGAAGGGAGGAAGTTGAGGTGAGAAATAGCTGAGATTTGAAACGTTAATAGATGAAGTTGT
The DNA here is from genome assembly GCA_963169105.1 of Ceriagrion tenellum. Taxonomy (NCBI): domain Eukaryota; kingdom Metazoa; phylum Arthropoda; class Insecta; order Odonata; family Coenagrionidae; genus Ceriagrion; species Ceriagrion tenellum. Next base: position 39,710,217 of record OY720643.1, on the reverse strand, counting down.
CGATTTGAACAATTTCACGCTATATAAGAGAACCGCGGATAAATAAAAAAGCTTTACAATAAGGTAGAGCATCTAAAACTAATCAGTTTAACCAAGCCTTCACCACTTCACGAAATTGAACTACAATCCCAAATTCAGCGTTTGAACTTTGAGATAAAAAAACGAGCGAATATAAATATCACACATATGGAGACCATTACAAATAGAAAAGGCAATGACCATGGATTTAAGTAAGACTTTTAATAATTGTAAATAAATGTAATAGACATTCAAAGAAAAACCACCGCAACTACTTTACATAACTTTGCTTGATTTCTTTTGCATTGAAAAGTAGTCTGTGGATCCTATTTATCTGTTTGAAGTGGTTGCTTTGGTAGAAAAATCGCTAAAGAACGATAATAACTAGACTACCATTCCAGTATCTTAATAATATACAAATATTCATACATTCTCCGATAACAGAAATAAGGTGTCAAGTGGCAGCAGTTAATCGTGCATCATTTTGCTTACAATTTGGGAACCTGGCATATAAAATTACCCGCTACACAAATCACATGCATGAGACGACATGAGCTAATACAACTAAGGTTTATTACGAATTATGTACGAATAGTCACAAAAGATTTGAGGCGATCAAAGGATTAAATATGAAAAATTACTTGCATGGACAAGGCATTACCACATTATGTAAAGTTTATACGATATAATTTATAAGCTATGCAAATATATAACTACCACTCAATTAAACACTTTTTTAATTAAGCATATGTTGAGAAACAGGATTATAGAGTCTAAGAAAATACAGATTTTTTATTATTTCGGAGAATTTGAAGTTGGACCAGCGTCGAGTCTTGCAGATGAATCACTGCGCAAACTCATCATTCCAAAATCTACATCAGTTGCCAAAATTCCACAAGTAGAATTTATTTCGATATCCGGAGAAATGAGTGACAAGTTTTAATTAAATCTGAATTTCTAAGGGAATCCTAACACGGCAATAGGCAATAAAAGGACCGCTGGTCATTCTCGCAGTATAAATTCTCTGAGAAGAAGTCCCATTGGGATCGTGCACAACCATGAAAAATTGGAAGAGCTGAGGAAAATGAGAGGCGGCTGATAATGGCCTCCCTCAAAAGTAGGGCCGATATAATGGACAAGAAAAATGTTTCGGAGTTGGGGCCATTTAGATTATGGGAAGCCAAGTCTTTTATTCCCATTCCTTGTTCCATTATTTCCCTTCGATAAACGCGGCAATTACCTCCGCCTAAGGGTTTACGCCCCAGTAGGCAAGCTATCGAATTGAATTCGCCTAAACAATAAAAGGACTCCGAATTGAGAAGCAACGGAGGAAGACTGGAGGAAAAGGTGTGTTTGACGGAAGCAGTAGTAGGGAGGGGATGTAGGGAGAGAAGCCTTTGCTATACGAACCAGGGCATGCGTCCATGAATACGATGATTTTTTTAGTGTTTTTATTTCTACATCATTCTGGGAGGCAAAAGAAAAGAGGAACACGTTAGGAGAAGGTTATGTTTGTGTATTGGAAATTCCCTCCCTCTTCCCCTCTCCCCTCAATGGCAAATACGACCCACGCCACATCTCAACACTCTTCAATTATGCTTTATTGAAAGGTTTGTATTCCGCGAGTTTTTTTATATTCCTGAGGATTTCAGTTTTGTTTCCCCTGGCTATTTTCTCTTCGGCGAATCCATTTTTCCCCCTCACAAACGATCGGTTCAACCTCAGCGATTCCGACGGCTTGAAGCCGCAAGGTCGTCCGTCGGCAGACTACTAGTAGGCACAGTTTGAACCGTGGAAGTTGCACAACTGCATTTTATGATAGACCGGAACAATGGCCGGCCCCTTTCCCCTGCAGTAAAAGGGTGTGGAAACCCCTTTCTTTCCCTTTCTCCGTCTGACCAACGACTGGGATTGCAACCCCCCAGCGTAATTTCCTAGTATGGTTAGAGAAGCACTCGCATTTATATACCTTGGCCATTTTAGCCGCGGAACCGTGCACGGAACGCAGAAGGTCTCAGGAATTGCGTGCAATTCGCTGCCGGTTGCTGAGCAATAATTGGGAAATTACTTTGAATTCGCAACTGTTTTAGTGACATCACCGCTTGAAGAAATCGGTTTTCCTCGTTGACTATTCTATCTGGAGTAGTTAGAAGCAATATCACCGTTTAGTCTAAAGAAGTGATTGGAGACCTTGGATTTCTTTCTCACAAAACTCACTTTTAACACTACACAGAGTTTCATAAAAAGAGAAAAGAAAGAGATGATGCCGTACACCGAAACCTAGATCAATTAAAATTTATCTAAGTGGAAATTTGCATTACTTTCATTTTTTATGATGGAATCCTTACACCACATAGGTTTGATGTGGTGTAAGGATTCCATCAAAAAAACCTGAAACTTTTATTACTTACAAGCCTGAAACTTTTTTCATACAACATAGTGTTATTAAATTTATTTTGTGACTGAAAACATTTCTATAGTTTGATTTATTTCGAAAAAAAGACGCACATGATAATTTTACTCCCTTTTGCATTTCCCTAAGGAATCAAGTACACTGACAATAAAAGATGTAATTTGCACTTTAATTCTCAGTATATCTCAAACTTCTCTCATACTTGCCGATATTTCATATCTGACAATATAGACGTACGCCACTTGGCTTCTTTCGAGGGATCTAATTCATTAAGGAATGCCAAATAAAGGCTGAATCCTACCACATTCCTCACGATCAGTTTGGGTAGTATGTGCTGGCCCATCAGAGGAAAATCGAGGTGATTTTCACCTTTTCATATTGAAAATAGCAAAAAGTGAAATGGTAAGTGATCAATGTTTGTTACTGTGGAAGTTGCTTCGGTCAGGAAGGAATGATACTCTTTAGACAATCATGATACCAAAATGGTTTTTCCTCTCCTATTACAGCAGAGAAAATGCAGGGTAAATATATTCTCTGGATGAATAGGCAGCCGCTACGATATGAATTCCGGATTCCTTCAGCAAAATGCAAAAATATTACAAGGAATTGATCGTACCATTATCTGTAAAAGACATCGCTAACAACTGAATTATTTTCCTGCTTTAGCAGACTGGAAAACAGGGGAATTGGTAGCTACACGTTTTCAAAATGCTTACTAATAATACGTTAGGGCACATACTTTCGATTTTGCTATAATGGTTGAGTTAATGTTTTATAATTTGACAAATACTCAACATTTCTACAAAAAACTATGCTATCTTGTCTTTTCTGTACGTTTTTTGAAACTCATTTGTGTTTTCTCACTCGTATATAAAATTCAAATTTATCAAATTAAAAATCTTGGTGGTAAGCCAATAAAGAAGAATGCGTTACTCATTTCAACTCGGCATTCTTCTTTTTCCAATAAATCAAACATTTTTTTCAGTTTTTAAATCAAGAAAATATACTTTAATACGTTTTTTACTCGGTTTTCCCGCAAATGTCTCAACTGCTACATAGTACATTGACATTTATCTTGCTACAAGCTAAGTTTAGTTATTCCGTTTTACAAACTTAACATTCAACAAACAAACTTAACACTTAACAACTTTACTCTATGAATTAATTTCTTTCAACGAGAGACTGCAGGCCATCATTCGAAATGCAACGCCTCTTTTTTGCATAATTCATAGCTTAGTATATTTTGAGTTCAATACTAAACTGTATTTGTCAATATAATACTATAACTGTCTTAAAACATACGCAAAATAATTATCCGATTTTAAGCACCAAGAAAACATATCTTCAATAGTTGCATTGGTTTTTAACTCTAGAGAGCGCCCAATTCCTAACCGTTGAAGAAAGGAGTCGGGTTTCGTTTATCTCAACTAACTTTAGTTCTGTTGGGCTTAATTTATAAACCCTAAAGTTAAATAATAACCAGAAATGCCTTTAAATCTGGCCTTGTTTTAAGATTTACACTTTGCTCATTTCATTCAATTCATAGCTTTCTCAATGGTACGAATATAATATACTCCTTCCTTAGTAATATTATGTTTTCATTAACGGAGAGTACATTCATGTACTTATGGAATTATCATCGAATTTACTCGGATAGGATCTGAAAATTAATAGGCCAAAGATTATGTTTTAAACTTTATGTATCCATCAGGTCATTTTTTGCCCGCCGATAATTAAAGAGTTAATAAAGAAATTACACAAATGATTAAACGCGGGTGAAGATTTTCTTAAAAACATATATTCCGAACTAGATGTCTTTTTCTTAAGTGCATGGATTCCGGGGAGCTAATTGAATTTTATGTCTCTTAAAAATAAACATACTTGTAAACTTGCTTCCAATACACCGATAGACAGTTCCTTACAATAGACATTTTACAAATACCCTTCATTTAATTTACTCAATTGGAAATTTACATCGATATCGCTACTGCAATTTAAAAAATATAAGAAGTTCTTTTGATTAAATTTTTACTTTGATGAATTTTCATAATTCTCAACCCTGATAATGTATTTATAAAGCGTAAGCTTTCGACATTCATTCAGCTGGCTCCTATCCTTTCATAGCTTTGTAAATGAAGAAGCGTGATGCTGTCACTAGAAATCGTAGATCGTCTGATTGGTTTGATGCATTTCTCTTCACTTTCTGCTTGCCGTATTTGACCAACTTAATATTTATCATTCCTCATTATTTTCCAAGTACATCATAGGTCATCCTCGGATATGACAACCATTTATGACATCTTCAAGCCAGGTTCTCTCTCTTAATTAAAAGTTTCTACAAAAATTGACACACTTTCAATAATAGCTCTCTCAAATAATTTATTTTTCTTCGTTTCTTTTTATGGCTACTATTTCATTGTCTCATTTTTATTCTTTGCAAGCTGTTACTATAAATAAACCACTGGAATATTAATTATAGGCACCATTAATGCATAGCTTTTACATTATGTTTCACCTCTTACACACAACTTAAATTCCATTTTTCGCCATTTTTTATTAGCGTAAACATCTCTCATTTTATGTATTTAGTAGCTATAAATGATAAAAATTGGACGAGATTAGACAGCGGAATCAAGATATTCTAAGAAGAAATAAACACGGTTCAATTCGCAGATAATATCGCAATTACAGCAGAAAATTGCGATGATCTACAGAAGCCACTAAACACAATGGACCAAGTTCTTCCAAATTGCTGCATGAAAATAAACTACACGACGATTAAAATTCTAATATGCGGAAGAGTAAATCTGCATGTAGAGATCATTCTGAGAGGAGAAAATTCATATCAAGTGGATTCCTTTACCTATTTTGGAAGTACCATAACGTGGGAAGTACAGCAGATGTCAGGCAGAGAATAGCCCAAGCTAAGAAGGTGTTCATGGTAAAAAGATCGCTGCTTTATTCAAAGGGGTTAGAAGTGCAAACCAGGAAACAGTCTGTAAAAACATTCGTGTGAAGCGTGGCACTTTATGGACAGGAAGCATGGGCGGTTGGAAAAGCTGACCAGAACTACTAAAAGTCATTTTTGTGCTTCACATTAATATTCAACAGCTGAAAGAGCCACCACCTACCTCTTCGATTGTCTCATTTACTATCATAGTGTACACTCTAAGGAGTACATGGCGTACTCCCTAGTACAAGTCCTCTATAGATGCCAAACTGTTTCAAAAAGTTCCCTCTAGCTAAAAAGGGTTTTTTTTTGCTTTTACCCGTTTTACTTTTGAAAGAATTCGAAGTGCATTTATGAAGTCATCCTGCCTCCATTATTTTTCTTGGATCCGATAATATTGTGCTTTATATCTTAATCTAATTATTTTTTCTAACTGCTTCGTTTCGACTAATTTCATAAATGATCTCCAATATATTGCTGGTGAATGCTATGATACATCATTAACTAGTAAATTATTTTTATTTTATCTGGTACCAGTAATTTGATGTCTTCTGATGATTGATTTGAGATTAGGGAGGGCAAGGACCTGATTGGTGACAGACTAACAGCCCACTATCAGCAAAGCCAGCTAGGGTATAGCAGCAGTCCCAAACTTTTATTTCAGCGAGTAGACTTTCTAAATCTTTCATCCTTGCAACCGACTTTCTAAGTCACGATGACCAGTCCACCATTTTCTTCCACATTTTTACCTGGCCCTGAATCTCGATTTTTATTGAAATTAAATAACGATTATTAATTTCACTCTAATCGATTATACTTATGGTGTCGATGCCTCAGTTAACAGTTTCTTACTTTCACTTCCGTTTCCTGAACTGGTTTCAGCTTCCGCACTGGCTCCAAACACCCACTTATCACAACCTCAGTCGCCGATTACTGAGTTGGTTTTTTAACAAGTTTGGGATAAAAATGAAGTCTCATAGTTTCAAATCCTGTTCCATTTACTTTTGAAAGAACTCGAAGTGCATTTATGAAGTCATCCTGCCTCCATTATTTTTCTTGGATCCGATAATATTGTGCTTTATATCTTAATCTAAATAGTTTTTAGATTCTTCAGTAACCATAATTTAATGCTTTTTTTATTACTAATCTGGAATATTATCTCTATAGGTAATTTCTCCCTTTCATTATAAATTAACCGCGTTACTGTGGTATGCTGCTTACCCATACCGATGCGGGAATTTATATAATCTGATTCTGTAAACCCCTTATGAGTCGCTTTACTAAACTTCCTTCTTTATTCATTGATTGATGACTTCAATTCATTTTATTACAACTGGAAAACATCTTCATCATGACCAAATACACATCCTTGTTCCCATATCGCAGCTCCAGCATACTCCAGCATTTCCTCACACTTTCTTGTCCACAACGTCTAATGGTCCCTATTTTGCCGGCTATATCCATCAGTCCATCCAATAATCCGTATTTTTAGGTACTACAGGCAACTTTTTTCCATTCTCACCACAATATCCACAAAACTATATCTGCTATTGCACATCTTATTCTTGATTTTTATTCTCTCCATCTTAATTTGGTCGTGTTTACAGGTATAGATCTTGATAATATGTTAATGCCTAGCAGCCGGAGGAATTTTATTCTTACGCGATGATATTACTTTTACTGTGTTAGAGAACATCTAGAAACGCTGTTCGGACGTAGATACTCTGTGGCACACCTATCAATAGTAACGGTCGCATATACTTAAATCACACTGATTGAGCGCCATTAAAATCAGACGGATATTTATCGATGTTGAAATTCACATCTTGTGGATTAATTTTAGACCGCTGAAATATTACTTGAATAAAAGGAATAATGTTGCCATTCAAATCAAAGAAATTAGTGCACACTGTTGATTTTGAGTAAAAAATATACAAAAAGCATCCTAAAAAAGATACGTTATTTTGCATAATTTAGAAGCCCCTTACAGTCAACGTAAAAAAATCAATTCCATTACCTAGAAGCAGTAGAGTTGTGACTTTCACTATTCACACATTACTCCATTTTTTTTCTATCATTATACTTGATGAAATATTTGGTGGTAAACTTAAAGTAGAGAATTTGAATTTAAAAACTTATGCTTTTAACTTCTTTGAAAAATGGCTAAAAATGCATGCCAAGTATTAACAGTTACGTCTAAATTTCTGCAGCGGTTATTTCGACCGCATTTTCAATTCTAATACGCACATCTTCGATGATTTTTAAAATGAATTATCAGGAAGATATCATATTCAGGACATATCATAAATTGAAATTGCAAATTTGTATTCACTTTTAATTATATTATAAATATTTCATGAAGTATTTTAACAATTTCAAGTAAATTAAAGTAAAAAAGCACAACTGTATGTAAGAAACTCTTAAGTATCATTTTGGGGTTTTGCACCAACTTCAATTTCACAAAATTCCTGAAAGATTACTCTTACTTTTTACTTTTAAGTGTTACTGTTACTGTTAAGATTAAGTTAAGATTACTGTTAAGACAAAGTATTAGCATGCATGCTATCTTGTAATTACTTCACCAAGAAAATAGCCAATAACTCACTCACTCTCTCAAACAATCTCTGCCTTAATCGGCTAAATATGTAAATTGTTGGATTACCTTGACTGAAAACTGAATGCTCTAAAGGGTGATAAACAATTATTCTGTCCTCTTGGTTGTTGTGTGAGGGCATACCTTGTAGCATTTATTTACTTTCTTCCTCTTTGGAATTTTTTCAGGGCTTTTGGAGGATTTGTGCAGCGCAGAAGAATGAATCGAAACGAAAGACCTGGACTGAAGAGAGTTCTGCGTAGAAGGCAAGGAGGAAAATAAGCTTCAACTTTGGCGCCCCAAAGTCTTCCGACGCTGGTCGGGGAGAATCCCACGTGGTGAATCTGCACTCGAGCAGTAGTCCTACTTCTTGTCCTTCACTACATGCAAAACTACACTTTAAAAGCACTCAAAAGTTCCATAAACTTAGCGATAACAATCAAAAAGTTTAATTTCCACCAATTACTAAGGCTCAACTGAAGGATACAGATGATGAAGCTACTTAGAGGGTTAAAAAAATGGATTGTAAATCCAAGAAAGTATGCATTATAGGAAGGATAACGTGAAGTTATTAAAATTTAAGATATTTTGAATGAAAATCTTTTCCATTACTAACCAAACGCAAATTGATCAAATATTACATTTCTAGCAAATATTCATGGATCTGCGCAAGAAAACACATAGGTAATATCAAAATAGAGTGACACACAAGAACTTGTTTCCATAGAGACTGTAAACAACAAATGAGGAATAAATTGAATATACCTCCTTATAGATTGTAAGGTAAAAATATGGAATTGATTTGCCCATTAGGACATTTTTAACTCTTAAAATACAGAGCACTAAATTATTTCTCTTGTACTCAAGATGGCAAAATGCTGACTTTGCGGTATTAATGATTTGAAGCTTTAATACCGATATTGAAAATTGTAAACCTTGAAATTAGTCTCATGCGTGTCAATCTATAGACAGAAAACCTTTTTCCCCTGAATGCACATTTATAATTATACATAATATAACAGCAAATGAATTTGGCATTAGGTTTGGCGTTAGCTGATGGAAATTCGAAATACTTCCGTAATGTGTAGTAGCCGGACAGGGAAAATGTAATGAAAATTTAAAAAAAAATTGCCGGATTTTAGTGCACATCAGCATTAAGATGACAGATTCTCCTATTAATTGCCGGAATATATTTTTTTTGCATCACAGAGCATCGGCGTGGAGGAAATTGCCGTCAGAATCAAATTTAGAGCACCCGAGACCATTGTAAAAAATTTGCAACAATTTGCAAAAATTTGCAAGGGTACAGTAGGGCATTGATTTTCCAAATCCTGAACGTTGGAGAGCTGAAAGTTAATTCTTGCGTCCAGCAGAAATTACGGTTCCAATGTTCCACTCGACTAATGCCCGATGTGAGCAGACACCCCTGTTAGCCTTTTCTTGTTTTCTTGCTTTACCATTTGTTTTGATTTACACTATTATTTATGTCATACGGGCATCATAGAGTAGTGATTTTGTTGTGTGGTGTTAAATTTTAATCTCAAAGCACCTAATAATCTGAAAAAAAGAGCTGGTGAATAAGATGTAGTGGATCAAGGATCTCTAGGGAGCAGGGATTTGGGAATCCAAAAATATGATATATCAAAAATAACAGTGATGATATCACAAAATTTTCATTTAATTATGATAGTAAAGATAGAAAATTGCACGGGGAAACAATAAAAATGGTAAAAAAATGATTTGGACACTGTATAGAATATATGGTTCTTGTAGGTACGAGGTAAACCGTAAATAATCAGTAGCCCACTGTTTTGTGAAAAAGATCTTGAAATTCATAATAAACTTGGGGGTAATGCCTATTGTAACGCTGATTTATAGGCGTTTCTACATCCACATACTACCCTGCGACCCACCGCGGCATGCCGCATGGGCGTGTAGCAGAGAGTGATAGGACACAAGAACCGAAAAATAAAATGTGAGGTTTTGGTAGGTAAAATTGTAAAGCGTAAAATGAATCCGTTTTTAGTGGAGTTCTGGTTTAATTTTGGTCGCCTATGGTGTACGTGGAAAGAACGAAGTTTTGTACTTTTCTGTTTGACAATATGCCTCTCTTATTATATCGATTCTGTTGAATCCAGAGATGTACTGTGGCCTGATTATGTCTATGCCGCTATTAAACTCACTTGTTCTGAATATTACAAGTAAGATTAGTCTAGCGCGTAGCCTCCTAACTCTAACAGATCCCAATCTAACCCCTCGAAAGGCAAAGAAACTCTTAGCCTTTAAAAACTTGGTTCGCTCTTAGCCATTTTTAACGAAGCGCGCTGCTTTTTTATTTATTAAATGATTTTTTTATTTAAAATTTCTGTCCAGGGTCCCTAATGATCGTGGCATATTCGAGGTAAGGCCAAACCAGAGCGAAGTATCACCTCTCTTTTGCTTTTTCATCCGAGGACCTTCCAATAATATGCTTGATAAATCATAGTGAATTTAATGTCGCATCCCACATGATTTTTATGTGTTCTCCACGATATATCTGAAGTTTCAAATAGAGGCACGTGAGAGGAGGATAAGATGTAGAGAACAACCATTAATTTTTAGTAAATCAACTGAGAAATTCAAAGGATCTTTTGGGAGTTTTCTAGATAAGGAGTTTTGTTATGATCGAGAAGTCTAAAAGTCCGCGATGCTTCAAGGGAATTAAAAAATTACCACTCGCTTACAATAATCAGAAGACTTTATGGACGGACACAAGCATTTTTATCAAATGGTATGACTCACTTCATCCAAAAATTCACAAAGTATCAGCATGAAACCGGGAAAGTACTACCAGACATTGTTCCACTGTTGATCGGTAACGGCCATAGTCATCAATCAAACCTTCCACTTGAAAGAGAAAACAGAAAAGGTGCGGTTGTTTTTTGTTTGGCCTTCCAACATTACCTCACTCCTACAACAGCTGAACTTAGGACATACTGAAAGCTTCAGCCGGTATTACAGAAAGACACCGCTGTGTTTGGTTCTGACAATTAAAGAGGAAAAAATAACAACCCTCCAAATCTACGGAGAAATTGAACTGAAGTATCTAAAGGTATTTAACAGCTGAAGGATGGTCTACTATGAAAGAGACTATCAAAAAAAGCTAAAAATACGCCCTGTCCAAGAAAAGAGACTCTAACTACACCTCAAAAACCAAATGCAATTTTTATGCAAACTAGTTGGCGCTGATAAATGAATATTCGGGATTTGAAAAATGTGACCAAGAAAACATGTGATGAGGATGATTGTCATCCTCATCACATAGACACCTAATATCCAGGGTTATCATCATCACATAAGAACCTCTCATCAATGCTTTCTTGGTTTGGAGAATGATTTGGAGGGTTGTTATTCTTTCTTCTTTAATGATCAGAACCATAACAGCAGTGTCTTTCTGTATTAACGGCTGAGCCTTCAATAAGCCCTAGGTCCAACTTAACATAAGACAACAACATAAAAAAAAATTGTAGGTGTGAGATAACGTAGGGAGGCCAAAAAAAAACAACCGTACCTTTTCTGTTTTTTCTTTAAAGTGAAAGGTTTGAGTGATGACTCTTGCCATTATCGATCAACAGTGAACAATTCTGCATCCAAGAGAACTATAGTTCTCAAACGACGACATATTTGCTGTAAAACACCCTTTTCAACGAGAAAGCTTTTCACTGCCTCAATACTGCAGTAAGGTGCTTAGAACAACAATGAGAATGTGATGTCGTTCATTTACGGTATTTGTAATGTCTGTGAAAATCTTTGACAATATATGTTAGTGAAAATAAAAATGTAAAATTAGTAAAAAGTGTGAAAATAAATTTGTATTGCCTTCTGTATGTTAGCTTATCTATTTTGCGTCTTAATGCTCCTACGACCCTACATTGTACTGTCTCAATTTTTACCGCTAACAATCGGTTATACGAAAAACCAGATAACACACACAGTCTCTAATAGCTTCGAATTATTGACGCTCGTGGAAAATGTACCATGATAGAAAAAAATTCATCTCAGCACTGAGAATTTTGTGGATTTTTTTTTCTATTTAAGCCATATGGAAAAGGAGAAATTGAATTTTCTATTTTTCTAACGCCACAAAATGAGTATATATATGAACACCCAATGATGGTGATATCTGGTGAAATGAGGAGAATGTTAGCTTGGTATTTCCGAACGCCAGCAGCATTATTTTGAAAGGAATGAAATCTATTAAGATACCTTCAAAAAAATATATTGGAATCCCCAAAAATGTGATTGAGACAATCAAGAGTGCAAAGAATTTTATTGGAACAGAACCAGTATATTATTGGTGCAAACTAAACAAACGTGGTTCAAATGTACCCCAAGGAGGCTGAATTCACTAAGAAAAAATTATTATTAACTTGACCGGAGTTCGAACCCGGGTCTCCCAATGGCCAGTTAGGTAGGTTTGCCAGTCACATGGCCAAGCCCAATCAATCTTTTGACTTCGCACCCTACTTGCTGGTGAATTTGGCTAATACACTGACTAGCAATAGAGAGGGATGCGAATACCGGTCAAGTCATGGAGACTTTCATCCTCTTGGTGTACATATTTGCACCAGTACCTTATCATTTGATAAAAACAATGGTGGAAGAATTACCATAGATATATCATTTTCATCGTTGCCATATTAATTATATTTATTTCAACTTGTAAACGAAATGATTAGAATAGACAAAATATGGACATCTAAGGGGTTTCATGTGTGCCTATTTCAAAGTTCTAATGCTTTCCACGAAACATTTTTCCTTCAGCTTTAGGAAAATTTTAAATACCATTTCATGGAATACTCATGCCTTCACAGTTCCTTACAGAATAAGACGTCAATTGGTTTATTATCAATACATATACTAATTACATTTTCTCTACAACGATTTTAGCCTGAGTGACCAAAAATCGCATGCTTTGATAAGTGTATATCAAATAAAGATGATGGTTTTTCCAAGAGAAAGCGGTCTTAGATTTAGCATATTGAGAATATATCTTTATTTTGTTGAATTCATATGCCATGAGCCACGATATAATTCTAACAACGCCTCAAATTGCCACGGTATACATTTTTCTCACTGCCTGGGCTTTCATCACTAGTTTTGTCCCAATGACAGCCTATTAGAAAAAGTTAAAAATGCTTATTCGCAGTTACTCATTGTGTAAATGTGCAAACACCGCTTGCTGACATCAGCAATGATTAATTTAACCATCCACTTGATAAAGCGAAAGTGGGCATTCTAGGTGAAAATGCGGACAATGTAGAAAAGTAAAGCTTCAAGGTGAGCCCTGGACCAGAACCGCCACTTCTGAATGTCGGCAACCGTCCTTCACCTCAAGTGTCCACATCGTCTGCATCGGAAGCCGCAAAGTCTTTACAACAAAATAGGCACTGCCTAGCATTTTTATCGTCAAAGTCGGAAGCATCTGATGAATTCCTAGGAGCGCGATGCCAAAATGGCGCATGAATACTCCTGAACGAATCTATCTGTCATCCGGAAGCCACGAAAAGCATATCCAAGCACTAGATAAAGAGATCAATAGGAAGTAGCAGCCTGATGCCTAAGATTAACATATGAAAACTTGAGTTTATGACTAATTGACTGCTGTTATTGTTGAAGAGATGTACTAGGGGTGGAGAAATATTGGATTTATTTCCACATTAATGCTTAACAAATACATGTGATTCTGAAAATGAATTTAGCTCTTTCTCCCATGGGGTTGGAAGTCTTAGATACTATGGTTCTTTTAATTTTGACCATTCAGGCTCAATAAGTTGATTATGAAACACCTCAAGAATGGTTTTTATTAATAACAAGAGGCTAATAGTTCGTTGAAGAGTGGACGAAAGCCAAGGAAATAACTGTCACAAGACGCTATATAAAATCCGATCAATTTGAGTATCATACGGCAAAAGGTAAAAAGTGGGCCCACTCATGCGGGATCTTCAAGATTTAATACAGGTATAATTCAAAATATGGCTTATTGTAAGAAATGATACTGGAAAAATGGAATCAGAGAGAATTTAGAACGTTTCCTGCTAACAAAACCACTCTTATTAAGAGCTAAAGCGAAGGTTTATAGCGTGAATTACTGAAAATGATACTCCTCACTTAATGAATATTCGTTTTGTATGTTCCAAGTCTAATTATTTTAAACTATGTTTTTAAGAAGATTATCATCATCGAAGTAGTCGATGACTTTTATTGTCGATGGTCGCAAAAAAAAGAAACTAAAATATAGAAAGTACTAAGTCATTTATTTCGTGCAATTTGGTAGGATAATTTCTTCATTATACCATTCCTTCAGTTAAAGTTGCGATAAGAGTGCAAGAATGCCTCTGTTAAAAGTCCAGCATAAGTAGAAAGAACAAGGAAAAGAATTGAAAGAAAGATATGTCAAACAGAAAAGTGAAATTTTATCACGAAATGGCAAAACCTGTGATTAAAGAATGGAGAACGAATCGGTAACGCTGTGGTGCGGCTTAGTGAATTCCACCAAGGAACTCTCTGTGTCTAGGGGAGATAGTCTGTCACTTTTGTCGACGGCTATACATACATACCAATCACTACGTTCCTTTCCGGGAAAGGTACAGTCACAAAGGTTCACTCAAACATACATTTGTACACCTAAATCTGCTTCAATAATTTCCTACATACTCACCTATCCTTGCAAAAAAACCTCTTTTGCCTCATTTACCCCCATACACGGCTTCATACTCGCCCTCCTGTTTTTAAGACTCCTAATATTCCTCCTCCTACCTCGACCTCTCACTCCGTTTATTTCACTGTTACATATCTTTTTAGTTATTCGACTCTCATCCATTCTCTCAACATGGCAAAACCAACGATGCACACTCCTTTCGTAAGTCCATTCATGGAGCATCAAACCGACATTCATTTATTACCCACTCATTACTGACCCTATCCATCCTACTATTGCCAAAAACACTACTCAGATAACTCATACCCATGGAATCTAATCTACTCTTATGTCTATAAACACCAATTTTTGCCATTCAAACAAAAATAACTTTGTAAAGTATAAAAATGGACTCTGGATTACATTATAGACACCAATGAGCTCATCATACAGTTTTAATACTTTTTTGAGCATTGAGTAACGGTACTTCTTTTTAATTTCTAAAAGTATAATTGTGCGCCTCGCGAGAGAAAGAGAGTGACTGTATGACATATTGCGATCATCGAACGAAACCAACGCCGCTTGATAAAGTTGTTCTATTGCGCCCCTACTGTGAATTTTTATCTTATTTTGATCGATATCCGACACATTTAGAACCATATTGAGTCATTGTATGTAAGAGTATCATCCAAATTTTCTTATAAGATCGTTGATGTTACTAAAACTGTCCACGATTGGTAGAAGATTTGGTACAATTGTGCATTGGAAGCACACGGACTATTCCTCCTGGCTGAGTCAGTTGTATTGCGAGGTTTTCGAAATGCATTACAGCATCTCTCTCTCATCAGGTTCAAATTTATTCTATGAAATAATATAAACAAAGGAAAAACTCACTGCGCAAAATGTTGTTTGACTTTTCAGCAACAGTCGCTTTGTTTGAAATGATATTTGCATAGAGCGGTTTATATTTAGTTTACCAGATATGCTCGTTTCTCATGTGAACTTTCATAAAGTCAGAGGTGCAATGTTGTCAGTAACAGTGAAAAAGTAAACAAGGTAATGGGGAATACTCGCGGTATTTAGAGGAGCAACCGAGTTTAAAAATACTGTGCCATAAGAAAACTAGTATAAAATTATAGTGATTCTATAAATGCTTGGAAACGTGGCAAAGACCAGTAAATTTGATAAAAGCGTTGACCACAAGCCCCATAGTGTCAGCTGAATTTTGGACACTCTACAGACTAGTCATTTTCCATCAGGCTGAAAGGGAGGCATTGGTATGATGATGGTGATTAGTAGGCGGTAGGCAGAAGGCACCGATTTATCCCCTAGAATGCCAGAGAACAGGAAGGAAAACAAACAAAGTGAGAGAAAGATGGTAAATGATGGGTGGCGTAACATATCACACTAAACATATCTAAAAGTTTACGCATGAAGCTGAAAGAGAGGAAAACTTAAGATTTTACAGACTAGTATTTTAAGATTTCATGGTTAAAGCTTTGAAAAATGCCTCTTGCATTTCACGCAGTTGTATCAGTCCGTGTGTCCTGTTTATAAGGTCATATCCCGTCTTTAGTCCGGGCAAATGAGAGAAAGGTTCCTCACCGGAAATTATGCAGCAGGAATCTTCCTGTTTGAATAATTGTCCCAGCAGTTCTACATCCTGAGCACAAATTAATTAGCGATTTTACGACATAATTATCCACACTGTAAGAAAATTCTGCATGTTTGTATAATTGTCAGACCATCCCCATATCCTGAACAGAAATGAATGAAAATAGTTAAATAGAAGATAAGCCCGAAACTTCTATCCATCTAAAATCCAACTGACATCATAATTCATAATTTTAGGCTTATATATGCCATGGAGAAGTACAATATAAATTCGAAAATAAAGGCTTATAAAGATGAACTTGTAAGCTTAAAAGTGTATTGATTATTTGTAGTAATAGCAGTCTTTCTTTTTATACATGATTAGAATATAGTATGATATAATAATATTATACGCTCGCTCATCATCAGAAGTAACTTTAGCATTTTGTTTCATTTCAAACCGGATATTTACTAAACAAGTTAATGAATGTTACTGAATCGATGAAGAATCATTGATACATTATTGCAAAGTCCCGTGACGATTGTTTTATAGTAAAACCTGTATTAAATTTTAGAAGCCATCCATTTTTTTCATTATCCTCAGAAAATATAACAGATACCGCTCCACGGCCAATATTTTGGAATATTCATTCCATTTATCATATCACTGTCATTATAACAACAAAGACTAACCTCTGGTGTATGGTAAGTCAATATTACCTTAGATATACTTGAGAAATTCAACACGCAATATTACGAACTTTTCCCAAAGACTATCACCTTATCGTGGTGGAAGGGCTTGTGATCTCTGATGACCCCAAGATTTAAACTAGCAGAAGTAATGCCCCTGGTAGGGTCCCCATCCCAGATAGTTCGGAGGTTAGGAAACAGACAAATGGTTGCCTGCGTAACATCTATACCTCAGCGAGGTGGCTTCGTAAGGCGTCTATCACAAAACTTACTGGCTCTTTACCACGTTGCCAAGCATTTATAAAGTCACTCTAAATATATATCAATTTTCTTATGGTACAGTATGTTTATACTGGGTTGCTCCTCTAAACACCACGAGTATCCCGCATAACTTGTTTACTTTTCCACCGCTACTGACAAAATTACACCTATGACTTTATGAAAGTTCACATGGAAAACAAGCCTATCCAGTAAAGTAGTGTGGTAATGTGGCGTGAGGCCTCTCACGTGATGGTGTCACTTAATAAACACTAATGAGACTACCACAGTGAAATAATCTTTCATTTACGTTCAGTTTTTATACTAAAAAGCATACTGGTGACTACGAGATTTGGACCAATAGAACGAGTGTCGTGCCCCACAACGGAGAGAAGAAGTCACTACGGTCGTCTTTACTCTAAATCCTCGCTTGGTAGTGGAAACAAATGGTAAAGCAGAGGGAAAGAAGGTTATAAACAGGAACGTAGCAGCCCGAATAGGTACGTCGAATGTTAGGAATATGCTAAGAGAAGGTAAGTTAGAGAATACAAAGAAAGAAATGTTGAACGTGGATGTAGACATCATGAGTTCAAGCAAAATTAAGTGGAAACAGTGGGAACTATTTTAGTGACGACTAAAGAGATATATTTAGCGAAGGGATGAAAGAACGGGGTTACATTCGAGTTAGTAGACAGTTTGAAACAGGTGAATGACAGGAAAATAGTCACTGAGCTAAAGGCAGATCCAAAGAGTTTATTTTTAACAGGTTTATATGTCTGTCATGAATAAATGATGGGAAGAGGTAAATTAAGTATAAAATAAGCAGGAGGAAACAATTGGTAGAACACCCGGGTGCAAGCAGTTGTTAGTATTGGGGGAATGGAACGCGGTGTTATGAAGTGATTTCACGAAAGATATGAGAGGAAGGTTGTAGCTTATGGGCTAGGAAAGAAAAATTGCACTAAAATAAAAGCTTGTTCGGAAAAATGACACTAAAGCTTTAAATATTTTATGGATAATCAATCTATTATAACAAATACACGCTTCAAGAACCACCCTCGACGCAGGTACACATGGAAAAAATCGGGAGGCACAGATAGGTTACAGAGAGGTTATAACATTGTAAGACATAGAATCGGGGATAGAATTAAGAACTCGCATACCTATCTAGGGGTTGATGCGGGCTAAAACCAAATCTTATTAGAGATGAAATGCGGCAGTAAATTCAAAAAGATTAGAAAGGGTAGATAGATATGAAAGCGGAATACCGCGGTGAACTGGGGAAATGAATAAGGAGTAATTAGAGCAGGTTGATAGAATCATGTACACGGATCGAGGAGTGAGAACAGTGGAAGATGCATTGGGGAGTTCAAAAAAAGGAATTGTCAAGTTGACGAATTTAACGGTAGAGATAGTAAGTGCAACTAAAATTAAAAACCCATCGGTCAGGAAGGAAAAGGAAATGAAAGAGCGTTAACTATAAGCTCGGTAAGAAAAAGTATCAGAGATTGAACACTTGACCCTGTAGAGAAACAAAGAAAGCAAGAGAAGCTGAAGAGAATAGATCAATTACCAGGAAAATTTTCCAAGAGTGGAAAGATTAGATGAACTATTTAGGAAAACATTTATTCCGACACCGAGGAAGAGTAAGAAAAAGCATGTGAAAGGTTTACAACAAGCTAATCATCCCAGGAATTATAATCCTTAGCATTATAGGTAGACGGCTAGAGAGTAAGGCTAATGACAACGGGTAATGAAAACGACAAGTCATGGTCTAGGAAAATGTCGGGAGCGCAGGACAAATGAGGAGTAATGAGGTAGTATGAAGAAACGATATTTCGGGAAGGCATTTTTTGGGTGGACTGGAAGAAATTAATCAAAGCCTGGAAGGTAATAAGGGTATATTTAAGGAGCAGACGTCTCATTCGGAATCTTTTTACGAACTCGACGAAGCATGACAGGATAGCCGATGGAGAATGGGGAAGGGTTGTGATAAGACAGGGAGTATGGTAAGGATGCCCATTATTGCTGTTGCTTTATAACGGGTATTCAGGAAAAATTGTCAGTGAGATTTGCAGATGATCAAGCATTGTTTTGACCATAAATCAAGCGATCACCTTCAATGATGAATGAGTTAAAGTTGCAGAAAGAGAATTTTGGAATGAATATAAGATATAAGACTAATGTGATGAAAATCTATAGAAGTATGAAGGCGGGGATGAAAAGGATGGAAGGGGACAAAAAAGAACAAGTCAAGCAGTTGACGTATGTGTATAATACTTTCAAGGAAAAGAGGTTTGGTGGTTGGAAAATAAGATGTAGAACCACCACTGATATAGAAGCATTAAGAAAGAGGAGAGAATTGATGAGAGAGGATCTTAGTAGAGACAAAAAGAAAAGGCAGGTGAAAATTCTAACATGTAGCATGACGCTAAACGGAGCGGAGACCAGGGATGCGATTCTGTTTCTTCATAACGTCATAGCGCCGTGACCATGCGGGAAAATTGTGAGTAGCTCCACGACATTGCAAATCTATTATTCGGATCTCGCGCCATTTTAGCTTGTGCAAGGCTTATTTATTGTATTGTCGCAATGGTCGTAACGTCTAAAGAAACGGAAATGCGCGCTGCGCTTTACTAGTGACAGCAAATGCTATAATATCACCTCGATATGATGGCGTATGTAGAAACAGAATAGCCCCCCTGGACACTGCGGAGGGAGGATATAGAAAGACTTGAGTTATTTAAGATACGAGTGTGGAGAAGGGTGAATAGGGTAATCTGAGTGGTGAGAAAGATGAACGAGGAGGTTTTGAATACGGTAGGAAAGGAGAAGAAGCTAGTGGCGGGGGTACAGAGGAAGCGAAATAAATGGAAGGTGGACGTTTTCTAAAGAGACGGAATTGTGAAGAAAGTAATACTGGAGAGGCCATTGGGGAAGAGGGGAAGACGAAAAAAAAAGATTAAAAATCTGGACGAAATAAGAAGACGGTATAAGAAATTTAACAACTATTGTTGAGCAATCCATTAAAGAAAAAACAAAATGATGTGCTCGGAATTGGGACGTTAAGATAAGATACATACATGCATTCATGCCAATCACGCCGTTCCCTTCTGGGGTAGGCACAGTCACAATGTTTCACTCATAAATACATATTTGTACACATAACTCAGCTTCATGAACTGCCTCCATACTGACCTATCTTTGAAGACCTCTTTTGCCTCTTTCACTCCCATATACTGCTTCATACACACCCTCTTGTTTTTAAGACTCCTAATATTCCTCCTCCTGAGAATTTGCTCAACCACAACTTTCTCGGCCTACCTCTACCTCTCGCACCATTCATTTTATTATTATATATCCGTTTATTTATTCGACTCTCATCCATTCTCTCAACATGACCAAACCAACGAAGCACACTCCTTTTATATACATCCATCACTGGAGCACCTAGCCCACATTCATTTATTACTCATTCATTCCTGACCCTATCCAGCCTACTTTTGCCGCAAACTCTCCTCGGAAAACTCATACCCACGGAGTTTATACTGTCTCTAATGTCTATCCTGACTTACCCATGCTTTACTGCCATACAACAAAGTGGGGAGAAGTATATTTGTGTACGCGGAGATTTTCGCTTCCTTAGACAGGCTTGATATGCTGCACAGGCTTTGACAAGCATTCCTTGATATGCTCCACATGCTACCTACCACTTTTCTTCCAGCATTCGCACGTCTCTTTATCTCCTCATCTATCTGTCTATCTTTCGCATACATCTTATCTGAGTACACAAAAGCATCCACTTGTTCAATTACTTCACCATTCACCTGGTTTCATTAAGATAAGACCTGAACAAAAACCTGCCCATCGGATATGCTCGAAAAAAGTAAGTGAAAGCGAAAGTAAGGAAAAGCGTAGAGGTATCGAAAAATTATATAATCGCTGAACATTACTTGTCAAAAATTAATTTCTTAGATAACATAGAAACTATGTGAAAATTGCAAAAAGTGAACAAGCCAATGAAATTAAATCATCAGTGCTAAATAATGACTCACCGTAAGGATCTAGGGAAAATTATTCGAGAGTCTGGTGTAAATATGAAAGGTAACAATTATTAACAAATACGAAAATAGGAGGAGTAGGCACAAAGCATCAAAATCTAGGTGCGGAAAAAAATGAGCAAATCACTATAGTTCATTTAGAGAAGTAAAAAGTCTCATTTATAGTCGGTAACAAAGTGACTCGTCTAAAGTTCATCATAAGTAGGTATTCTGCCAAATGTTCATATTATAAACACTGGATTATCTTTTGTTGATAAAAATTAAAAAATTTAACACATTTAGTTTTTCATGAGTCCATATCCAACGGTACACAGCATTGTAGTTCTACATATTTAACTAAACGAAATCGCTTTTCATAAAAATCACATATTACATATTTTAATGAACTCATGATAAAAAAATTGTCACATCATTGTTCATGACAAATGAATTTAATTAAAAATATTCCAATAAAAGTAAGAAGACTAGCAGATGCCAAGATTACCGTTAACAGTTTTTTCAGCTAACAGAAAAATCTGGAATCTCTATTGTTAAAAGTGCTTATTTTAATGATAACCTTGCGCTCCAATTATGTTGAAACATTTGGAAGAAAACTTGTGAAAATGCAATTTTTTGGGAAAAATTGTACAATTGATACTCTGCGGTTTACGCAAGAAAGTGGTGTCTCATTGTTTTGAGATATCATTTCCGTCTCTGGCCAATTAAAGAGGGTACAGCATATAATAGATTCACCAGCACTATTATGTTATTAAATATGATATTCCTATGGAGAAGCTGGGATCGCAGTATTTTTTATCCCTCCAGAAAAACTACTACTCGTTTACAAAAACATAGACGCACTCTGTCACGTACTTAAATTACTCTTTCAAACTATGATTTTCGATTGAATAAAGTGATGATGCTCAAAACCTCAGTATAACAGATCCCGGATGAGAATTGTTTGTTCAAAAACTTGAATGAAATTGGTCTCAAGATAAGCATCACATCATACCATCAAAATGACTATTTAAGTGTATCGCTAGTACGTTGGACTGTTGTAGCGACACCTCGAAAAACTTAATTGGTAATAGTGCACCTCAATGTTTATTAGCTCCCTCTAATTTATCCACGCCCGCTGTCTATTGCCACGTTTGTGTCCGCCCGCATTTTATTTTGGATAAATTGTCACACATCTCATTTTCCTGCCTCTTGCTATCTTTATCGAACTCATTCTTTCATAGTGTTCAAAATTTCACTAAAATGGGGAAATTTAATATAATATAATAAGTGCTTGAAACCAAGTTTTAAAATGAATATATTTGGTAAATATCTGAACCAGGAAACAAGACCAATCCGGTTTCAAATTTAGTGCAGATTGGAATTACTTGATCAAACCGTTATTGGAGCAGTTATTAGGTAATAAGAAAACTAGGCTATATGTTTTCATGTATGAATCCATTGAGCCCACACGCGCGTATTTCTATTCATATATGTCGGATAATCACATTGTGCCTTTTATAAGTTAATATTTCCCATAGTTTGGTTTCATAGCAATATCACACCGCACCCATCGTCGCAAGAAAAAGAGCATAATTGCAAATAGTTAAAATAATTTATTGCTAAATTGGCAATGTAACTACAACAGAGTGAATTAAAATATGTCGTTAACTTATTGAATTTTACGCTAAATTTTTATTAGAACTACTGTCTGAATCCGTCGGAGATCGCACTGGGTGTAAACCCGTCGTAACTTGGGCCGGTCTATGCAGTTAAGAAACAAACTCCAAATTTTGGCATATTAGAAATCCCATGGACAGTAAAACCAGAATTACTCCAGCGCACTCACACCTTGTTAACAAAATTAGAAGCGCTGCTGGCATAATTTGGGCTAAAAATCATCAAGGGAGTACTTAACTCAAATTAAAAAGCATTCAGTAGCCCGTACATTTACCTCAAATTTAGGCATTTATTGTTAATAAGAACTTTCAAATCAATCACCGATTATTAGGCTGGAGAGGAAACTATTCATTGACTAAATTGAAATCGTATTACTGTTACTAATTTTATGTCGTCAAAATTGTAAAAATGTCCTTGTTATCTGTCAAGGCGTGGAGACATTAGGACTGGAGCCGTTGTATGTTAAGAACAGTTGTCCTAAGCATTTTAAACTAACATTTACAATGTCAATGTTGGCAGAGAACAAAAACAGGAATATGGTCATCAAGATGTAAAATTCAGTTTTTGCTACTATTTGCATATTTACTACTTTTAGTTTTACGCTGTAAGTTACGTTTCAGCTGCTCAATGTTTTCTAATACATCATTTTCTCCCCTGCTAAATTTCAACGAGCAACCTCCGCTCAATAAACATAAAACCGGTTCAATCACTCTATCATGGAGCGCAACGGAATTGTATTGCACCTCTTCTAAGACTATGCCATACCATTGTGTTACTCATTTATTGAGAGATAGTAAAAATTGAATTTAATTTCCTTATTTGTACTTAATCTTTGATTAACAGGAGCAATTAGACGTAAAATATTGCCGTTGATGTGTCAACAAATCAGTATAAATAACATTTTTGATTTTTGAAATTTTAAAAATTCAAGATAATAGCGGAAAAAAGCATTGCAAAACAATTTCGTAGCATTAAAATAAGGGATCGAGGAAATAGGAACACACCACGAGCAAAATATGACATGACCACGAGCATCATGGGCTGAAAGATATTTGTTTATATTTATCCTACCCCACATTTTTAGTCACCAAGAAAAATCTAGAGTTGAACTAAAAGACTCTGCAGGATATAAAATATACAAGTAGGTATGTTAATTAGAAGTTATCTGCATCAATTTTATGAGCGTTTAGAAGAAAAGTTGACCAGACATCATAAGATTTAAATTGTCCATCGGGGGAAGATAAAGTTTACTGAAAAGGGCGATTTCGTTGGAATTCGAATATAACTCGATGTATGTGATTTGAAAAATATCATGGCCCAGGTTGGCATCGAAAATTAAAGCTCAGGGTGGATTTGAATTGGAAAGAAGCATGTAACCCTATTCGCGCTTATTGCAAAATTTGAGAAAAGGTTAAAACTTCTCCCAAACCTAGTGCTACAGACGCAAGAAAGTCTTACTGATGTTGCAGAACATTTGGCAATAAAAGAGTAGTCCTATGAACACAACTAAACGATAATAAAACGAGGTAACGAATCTCGATACTGATTTCGAAGAGAGATCATATGACAAACCCAACCCACGTCTCCTCGGGAATAAACAGGTAAACAAATCCCAAACCGAAGGCTGGTGACGTTTGCGATCGAGGTCGCATTTTTATCAGCTGTATAATTCACCAATGAATACAACTAAAAGCATGGCTAATTCTGGACCGGAAAATACTAGGATGAAAAAACTTATTAGATTTAAAATTTTACTTTTATTTTATTTCATTTATCCTTCAAATAAAGAGAAATATTCCGTTTATATTTGAAGGTACGAATGGCGCTAGGAAATCTAGCAAAGTAGTAGTTCTAGCCGAGGTTCTATGTATATTAAACAGTGAAGTGAAGTTTGGAATGATGAAGCTCAACTGCGACCCTTGTAATTTTTATGGACGATATACAATAATCCAGCGCGATGACGATCAGTTAAACAAGAGGCAAAACTTTGACTTTGACTATGACTTTGGAGAAAGAAATTTTAAAAGACCGGTGAATTAAGTTAAGGTATTAGTGTAGAGACATAAATGGAAAATTTCGTTTCTTTTGATACACGGATAAGATGCATAAAATTTTCAATTATTTATTTAAATAAAGAAAAGTCTGAGAATTCCAGTACGAAAATTTTTATTCCCGCACTACATATAAAGGGCTCATCTTGAAGCTTCGCCTATTTCCTCACCATAAATGATGAATTCGTGGGGTATTTTAATGAAAACAATGTATGGATAGCGCAGTCTATATGCTTGTATGTGATGAAAACCATAGAAACCGTAAGATTCACTAAAAATTTGAAGTTATGATTCAGGCATTATACTGCTCGCGGGTGAAAAGCGTTCTAAAACGTTTTGAAACGTGTCACCATAATTTTATAATTCGGTTTGCTGCTTATTCTGCAACTAATTCAGCTATTTAGTATTAAAAGACTAAAGACAAGCATGAAGGCGGCCATGGTTGTACCATATATTTCTGGAAAACTTCTGGAAAATATTTCGGAAATAAGCTACTTCTGGAAAATATTTAGGAATTTAGCTATAACTCAGAACATTAAAAATGAGAATATGGAACATACGTGGATTAATATACCAGATAAATAATTAAATATCTTTCTCTGGGATAATTTTACCATACAAAGACGAGAATTTAAAGTATTCTTCGAATATCTTACTTTGAATTTATTATAGGTAAAACTCAAACACAATAATACCCTTCTCTTTAAATAGCTGAGTTTTAGACAAGAGAGACACTGTCCACTGTGATCAGGTAGGTTTCTTTCACTTAGTACTTAAACAAATTGCATCCTCGGATACTCTGTAATTGCAAAAGATATTTCTTTTCAGTCATAAAAACACTAAGATGCTCCTTGCTTCAATGAGTTGCTTCCAGTAATGAATATGTTACAAACATTTGATTGAGGCTATTATCGTGCATTTTCCCATGGAATGCTCACCCATAGTTGTTTATTACGCAAAATACATAGGTCCATGGATGACGAAAAAATATCATACTCGGTACGCGATAAAAATGTAATGTACGTCAAGGCAACAGTTTCTCCAAAATAAAGGAAAAAGTGATAAAATACCATTAAAAAGCGTTGATAAATATAAAATTTACAAATTCATCCATCTTGAAATTATTCTGTATGATGAAGACACCATCTGTAGCACAAGGAAATGAAATAATGAAACGCACACCAGGAAAACATTATATTTACCGGAATGGCTAAAAACTGACTGCCTTTTCTGTACATTAATAACCCCTTAAAATGGCTAATACTTATTTATTTTAACTGTTGATAACAGGTTATTGTTTATAACACAGCTATAAGGTAAAAATAATATATAAAAAGCAAAAATTTACAAAAATATAATGTCTTCTCAAGCATTAATATGTTGCAAACTTCCACTTTCCCTTCCAATTCAATCAAATATTAACAATACTCATCCTTCGTTCATTCCTATTTAGAGTGAGCCCTGAGTGAGCAAAATGAAGACGGAGGCTTTCCCCAAATCTGAAACTTTCAGTAGGGAACGACCTCAAGATCTTGACATGGAAGATCACATTTATCCTCATGCTACTTTCAATTGGCAGAAAAGTATTGTTTATCATAAAATAAAAAGGATGTTTATTAGTGTGGGCAAATTTTTATGCTTTCAACCCATGAATGACAACACACTGCAACTAAAACAATGTGAGGCACAAATCTTCCGAAACTCATTTTACATTTAATCTCTTCTATATCTTTCTCCTTATGTCTCTAGCACACGGATAAAATTTTAGCATGTACACGAGAAAAGGTTTTTTGGACGCCAAGCATATTATGCAACTACCAGAGTTGACACCTATCTTAATTAAAACGATGTGCATTGTAACGTGTAAAATCTAGTCGAGGCTGGCTTCGTAAAATAGTTGCGACAAGGACCTTGATTAGAGGAAGAAAAATCTAGTCGTGTGGTGCAGATATATTTATTGATTCGGAAATATTCAGAGCGTATTATATTTTCATATAACAAGTAGAATAACTTCTAGAACACAACAATGGTCGATGAATAAACTTTTCTTGGTGGAGTGTTTCAATTTTCTAAGTTATTGTAACACAGACAGAATTTATGAGTTTATAAACTAATTCCGCCCACTAAGTATACTGTAATTAAATGATTGAGGCTTAGTGAATGATTAATTTAAGGAAGCTTGCTACCTATACCTATCTAGGAGTAATCATTCCACTAGGAAAATATTTTTGCAATAACCACCATCTTCCAAATACAAATAATTATAACTTTCATGGACACAGATTTTCGTATCCAAACAAAGAAAATTACAAAAACTAAATCGCAGTGTTAAACACACTTCATCTAATAGATAAAATATGCACCTGTTCCTAACCAAGCGTATGGAATATCAAACGGGTACAGCAACGAGAAACGATGCTCAAAACTAATAAATGAACATGCTTTCAAAGTAGATCGTGTCTCTGCATGAGTTCAGGGATTGGAGAATAAACGACTTGTGTTTACAGGTGAAATTATACCAGGACCACAAAGTCAAGAAATAAACACGGATGATAATTTCTAAATACACCACTTAAAAAATATGTAAGCAAAGAGCTTAAACAATTAACCACGACCACATGAGGGAAAATGCCCCGAGATATCTAGCCAGGAATAAACCTCAAACTTTTTTTATTATGATCAGCGACGCCTGGTTTGAAAAAAAATATAGGAGCAAAATCAAAAGAAGACAATATTTTTATACTCCCTAATAAACTTGGTCGCGGGATATTGCGTCTCGAGCGTCTAATAATTTCAAAACAACCTTCATCCCCGAGCTTGGGCACCCGAATATTACGCATTAATGGGGGAAATTTCGTTTTTTTTCACCCAGGCAGGAGTGAAAATAATTATACATAACGGAGCGGGTAGAAAGCTATTCCAGCGAGACACCGGACCGGATAGGCGCGGCCCCGCAAGGGTCCGGGCGGACACGAACCCTGATGCGCAAGACCCCGTATCCGTTTTCGGAGGAGAAAGATACGAGGCGGGCGGGTTTTGGGCTTGGGAAAAAATTAACCCAACTAGCGGGACAGGAGAGAGAGAAAGAGAGAAAACGAGAGGGTTAAAAAAAATAATCAACATTTTTGCAAATGAATTTACATCCGGCAGAAACAGCCAGAAATGCAATATCAGCAGCTGCAGCATTTGATCAAACTTTAGCCCCAATTAATGGTGGAAAACGTTGCGAGAAAAAGTCTTTACTTCCCTCCTCTGCCTCCCGCACTCACTGGCCTCAGCACAGGGACTCGATGCGCAATTGACTCGCCAGGAGAGGAACGCCGCTTTCCGAGAGAAATACCGGAAAAAATGACATTATTTCCCCTTTCATATTAAAAAAGGATTCGGGAAAAAGCATTCGGTTGGGCGGGGAAAAAAAAATCTTTCTCGACTTCCACCCCTTCCATAATACCTCCCCCCCCTCTCTCTCTCCCATTCCATTCTCACGGACTTTTCCAAGCCTATACCCCCTCTCCCTCCTCTATCTAGTCCTCCATGCTCATCCTTGTACCCCCTCTAATTCTCCTCCCTCAAGAGACTGAATGCTAACGAGGCAGGCGGATTGAGGAAAAAAACGGAAGGAAAAGAGATGTAATTAAAATCCGCCCTCTCCGGCGGATTATGAATATGCCCCGATTTATACACATGTGTAAAAGTATAGGTAATACATTCTTCCACCTAACTATCTAAGGAAGTATAAAACGATGGAAAAATATATATATATATATGTATCTAAAACAAACTAGCCAAGCTCCTTACCTTATTATTTAGCGCAGTCTCAAAATAATTTAAAAAAATAAACTTTGGATGGATCAAAAAAACTGTGTTCACAAAGCTACAGGCCAAAGGTGACTGCATTTTTTCGGTCCGGGTTTTGAAAATTCTACTCGTAGACTAGAGGATGAGGGTTGGGTTTCCGTGGGGTCAGGATGTGATGGAGCAGGACAGGTAGCAACGCAAAATTTCAAAGATAGGTCCGGCCCCAATGCTCTATTGTCCGTGGCGGCCATGAGAGAATTCCGGGAGAGAAATTACATGAAAGGACGGGAGTTGGGTTGGGGGAAAGTTCTCTCCCTCCGGAAGGGAGGGATATGGTCGCGAGGACGAAGAGGTTGGACTGGGTGGTTAAGGGAAAGAGAGGGAGCCGGCCGGGAGATGAGGAAGGGTGGGAAGGAAGGTAAGCATGGGTTTTTTCGTCGGAGGGAGGGAAGGTTTTTTGAAAGCCTAATCCATCCGGAATATTTCAACAAGGAACACAGGAAAACGAGAGACAATTTCAGGCAGTATTTTTTCAGTGGCCCCTTGACCAACCACCTACCACACACATACATACACAAGCTCACACGCGAACCCAACGCCCTCCCACTTGGGCGAAAATTTTTCCCGCCCTTCTACAAACCGAAACTACCCCTCTCCCGCTCTTCCTCCCCTATTTCCACCTTTCCCCTTCCATTCTCCTCCGATCGCTTCCCTTCCCCTCCACCAAATATCTCCCGGCGCGCCAAACTCCTCTTCCCATAAAGGCAACTTGCATTCCCAAAACACAATTTCTTCCTCCAAACCAGTGCCGTTTCCAATACTTCCACCTCCGTGATATTGCCTTCTGATATGGCGCTGTCACTGTCGTATCTAGGAAATACACACTTGTGCACATCATTCAAATTTTAGAATATAATTCCTTAACCAATTTGGTCATGAAATGGTTCTGACACTTTGTTTCCCTAGAATAACGTAAAAATTAATTAATAAGGCCTAAAACCTCAGTGAGTTCAGGAGTGACTTCGCGGAAATCGTTGTTTGATTAAAAAAAGAACACTTTGTGTTTCTCCAAAGATTAATTTTAAATGGTAAAACTAGTTTCGGTACTCATGCCTCATCTTCATATACTTGTAATAATTCCTAATAAACCTGCGGAAAAATACCAATCGTTCTTTTTCATTATAAAGAATATGTAACATACATATTTTCTTCAAGGAACATGATTTCATTATTACTTCTAAGTTTTTAAGGCGATTTGTTCATAAAGCCCCCGGATTCCTTCATGGTTTTCGTATTTCGTTATGCTAATATTTTTTCTGTCGACGTCTTTAAGTTCAGAATGAACTTCTAAGCTCAAACACAAGAATATGAACCAGAGCACTGTTGCGGAATCTACCGTCTTTTAAGATGCCTCTACCTGGGAAGAACCTGGAATTCTTACAGACATCTACAAACCACCGTGAACACCTACTGATAAACATCGTACTTTGGTTCACTAAGTAAACACCGACAGCTAAAGTAATTGTCACCATTAAGGAAAGGTGAGCTGTTTAATGTAAATAGCATATTTTGAGGTATGGGAAAGGATGGAGAGAATCTCGGTGTCGTAAATAGCATGCTCTTAACGGAAGACGACAAATGGGTCATAGTATGTCCGATGCGACTGACAGTTTTCTACACTTAAGATATTCTCATAATGGCACTCGGGTAGGGACAAGGAACAAAAGTTAAAAAAATGCCACTACGTTCAGGATTCATTCTCAATCCCCGGCACAGCGAGCTGGCCTCAGCTTCTACATAAAAACCTTACGTCTTTCAAAAGTTATACTTTATGTCCCCGATACTAGATGAGAAATCAGGTCCTACACTTGGTAAATCTACTTAATTGCAAAGTAAAAATTTATGACCACCGACAAAAGATAGATAAACTATACGAATTAGATAGCTATGACACAAAAATCCAAGTATAATCGAAATAGGACACCAAGTGTAAACAAGAATCAAAATTGAAACGTCAATCTTTCCCGCCTTTTTGTTATATGGGACTCAATGGAATCAATGCAGGCAAAAGGCGTTAGTTACAATGAAGTGGCGCTGCAGCCAGCTCCTGAGAATGAAACACGTTAGCAAAAATGTACCCATTCATTCGATTAATTTGATGCAATGATTTTTTCACTCAAAATAAAATGTTTATTTGTTGGCAATCCGCAACTTCGACGACATGGCAATAAAGATTTCCAGTGACTTAAAATAGTTAGTTTAATCCAAAAGGTTTAACTTATAAATGTTACCCTTGCAAATATTCTTTGGTGTACTTTAAATATGAATAGTTATTTTACTCCTTCCTATAAGAAAGGAGATAACTATTGGCAAAAAAACATCTGAGGATAAACGAAAATTTACTTATATGCTTTTGGGGTGTCAATTCGTGAGAAAGATTCAATGTTCCATAATTTAATGACGCCAATGATTTGAAATTAGAAGAATATAGTAATAATTTGACATTATCAAATATATGAAAAATTAACACCACTATATCTAAATTATTATTCACTCACAATAAAGGATTAATATTGCTCAAGAAATTGTGACTGATTGGCAGTGAATAAATGATTTCGGATTGCGGGTGTAAGTGTATTTTAAGTACTAATGAAGAATGAAAAGAAATATCTTCGCAAACATTGCATTGCGGATCTTTATACTGGCTCAACATGTGATTTTTGAGCAGTCTGATAAAAAATTTCAAACATTATGTGAATTATACTTGTTGTTAAAATATGAAAGCCATATGTGCGTATGCTTTCGTCCGCGTGTTACTCTACTTAGTATTAATCAAGGAGATGATTATACTAATTGTCAATTATTTCACTTAAAGATGCAATCAAGAGATAATATCGCAGAGTTTTTAAGCTCCTGTTTTGAGTTTTACTTTCTCTGAATCACTGCTTACGTTTAAAATTTTCATTTTTTAATAAAAGTGTCTAGTTTATTTCTACATGTGTATTCGCTGACTAAATATGTACTTATGCCTTGACCCCTCCCTGAAGGATCAAACATTGATCATGCCCACTGCTTCATTTCAAATGTAATCTACTCAATTTTGCGGTAATCAAGACATTCCTTTGAAAACACCGGTGGGTCCTCCTTCCATACTACGTTGAATATTTCACATAATCAGCTTTCCTCTATATTCCCTTAATCATTTCCCACATCGCGTTCTCTTGTCAGGCAACGTCACCTCAAATCCACTCGCATTACGTCTACGGCTCGACCAATCCATGCCTCGGAGAAAAAAGAGAAGAGGGAATGATTTTTTTATCTCAAGAATAAAGCCTCCGAAAAAAAAAGTGCACATATTTATGCTCGTATAAATACGAGAGAGCGCAGTATAAAACACGGGAGACATTATATTCAGGGGAAGGAAGGAAGGAGGTGGGAATTGGGTGGCATGTTTGGGTGGGTGGGGAGCGGAGGAGTGGGATGTGGGAGGGGGAATAAATAAAAGAGACCAAAAATTAAAAAAAAAAATTGAAAGGGCGGAACTAAAATAACCAAATTCGGGAGGAAAACATAGTGGAATAACCGCGAGGGGATTGCGTCCACGAAAGTCTTTACCCCGTGTCTTTCGTTCCTCGACCCTCCACCTCCCCTATTCCACTCCCCAAACCACCCCCCCCACCAAAACGCTCCCCCCACCACCCAGTGTCCCCCCATTTCAGCCCCCCTCCCACGGATATCTCCCATTCTATGGTCCCTCCCACGGGCTGTATCCGCCCTCAACTCCCCTCCCCTTCGTCTCTCCTTCCCCCATACATTCTCTCCTCACTTGGCAAAGGGGGTTAACTCAACTCCCCCGCTTCTCATCCCCCCCCACCCCGCTTTTCCCCACCCGTGCCGGCCCTTGCGCGCGTCCCCGCGAAACCCCTCCTACGCCACCGCTGCCGCCC
This sequence comes from Ceriagrion tenellum, assembly GCA_963169105.1. NCBI lineage: Eukaryota > Metazoa > Arthropoda > Insecta > Odonata > Coenagrionidae > Ceriagrion > Ceriagrion tenellum. Next base: position 39,677,510 of record OY720643.1, on the reverse strand, counting down.
CCCCCCCTCACTCCGGTGGTTCCCGTCGCCCCCGGCTCCTCGCACCTTGCAATATTCCGCCTGCCCAAAACACACCAAAAGCCATGCAGCTCAGAGCCTTGCTTGCTTTCTCTTCGTCTCTCACTCCACATCGCTCCTACGGATACCTCACGTACAGAGTGGGGCGTGGTCGAAAAATGTCTTCCATCCCGCCCCTCCCCCCCAGACGATACTCTCCGCAATCATCCCCCACCCCACGCACCAATTCCTTCGCCGTTTCGAGCCCCCACCCCCGGATCTCCGCTACCCCCCCACCCTACAAACCTCCATTTCCTTCCCATTCCACGACACGAAAACCTTCCCACTCCCCCATCCTTCACTTTGAATCTCCCATGATTCTGCCCATCCCCCCCCCCCCGTCCCCTTCCTCTCGCTACCTAACTACCCTCTCCTGTGACGTATCACCCTTCCCCATTCCACGTCACTGGACTTCTACGTCCAGCGCTCCCACACTGCCCCGCGTATTTTTTTTCCGAAGCAGCACCTTTCCTTCGGCCATTCCATCACCCTCGAGAGTATACAAAAAAAAGTTAGCCTCCTCCTCCTCTCTCTCTCCCCCCTCACTATCTGAATTCAACGATTTCAGACCCGTCCACGTCTCTTTTTTTCATTATTTCCTCATCTCATCTCTTCGCATTTCCCCACTCCTTATTCCTTCCCTCTCTCCCTCACTCCTTATTTCTCTCATATCTACCTAAAGCTTCTATCCCTCGTAAGTAACCTTCTCTTTTTTTTGTTTCTAACCGTTTCCTATTGCGTTTTCTATCCCCGCGGTCTCCCCTTATAATTCTGACCCCCCTCCCTCCGGAGTCGCCCAATACGTACTCGCGAGCACGTTCTTCTACACACGAACTGGCTCTAACGGGGAGGAGGGTTGGGTTATCCTCACCGGAATCCCCACTTCCTCGCCATACACCCCCTTCCGCGCGCACACACGGATACCCTCACAGATACACAGACGTATATTCGGGAAAGAGACGAGAGAGGAGGCCGGTGGTACGAAACTGCATTTCGGCAAACGAAAATGCACGCGCATACAAGCACTTCGCCGCTATCTTTCATGCCGCCCTTTAGTTTAGCAAGGCTGTTGTGCCCCCCCCCCCCCCGACTGTATTCCGCCTCACCCCAGCACATTTCTCCCCCCCCCCCCACAGACTTACCCGTCCCAACACTTACCCGTACTCCGCGAACTGAGCCTCCTCCCCGCTCCCCCACCCCATGCATCCTCATTGGACGTGGCCAAGTGCAGGGTTTTGCTTTTTTTCCACTACTAAAACTACTACACACCCGCCTCCTCTCCTCCCCCCCTCTTCCCTCCCCCCTCCACACCCGTTTCAGGACGTCCCGGGTGGAATTCCGCCCGTTCCTCCATATCCACTTGACTGGACACGCCGAAGCCCTTCGCCCGCTTTCTCTCCGTCCCTTCTCCATAATTCTCCCTTCTCCTCCTCCGTATAACCCCTTCGCGCACCCCGTACTTTCCCCACAAAACCCTAGAGACACTTTATCCCGACTCTCCCACCGCCAACCCGCGTCGCTTCGCTGTCGCGCTAGGGGAATTAGACCGGAGATGAAGAGTAACGCGCTTCCGGTAGAGGGCTGCTAATTGTCGCCAGCGATCGACAAAAGTGTCGTTTGTGACGGCTAAAGTGAACAGCCTTCTAAATTTGGATTCGTTAAGTTAGAGTATCTATTTTAACCTGCTTGAAATATCAAGACAGTGCTGCTTGAGTTGATCTCAATTTTATCATTTAATGCAGGAAAGATCTTTATCGAGGTAGAGAGGGTAGAAATTATAGACTATAGAAGATAATAGATGAAATCATACGTGATTTTACCCGGGAAAATATTGAAGCTAGAAAAATGAGCTAATAGCCCCATAAAATGAATCAGTTGAGCAGTATTACGCCCAAAATTGTATCTACATTGGAAGTGTTGCAGTATAGTGATTATTTACTTTGAAATGTCCAAGATGGTGGTAAATCGCTATCATTCATTCTATATTTCGGAAATATTTTGGGAACATTGCAAGCGAAATCCATAGAATATGTTTCGCAACAAAGCCATCTTCTGGCATGTTCGCCATGATGCTATATACTATCATCCAAATTCCATGGGTTTGACAGCTGAGCCCCATATGTACATATATACCCAACAACTACAATATATCCTTACCAAAATTAGTAGTTAACTGTACTGTGACCTAGTTATTTTTCTTCAAATCAATGCTCACCAAGCAGTCGTATAGAAAGAAAGTTTCTTAAAAAATTTTAGCTGAGATGGACAGCATTCTAATTTAGCATCCCTTGAGGCAAAACCTCTGTAAGGTAATTAGATTTACCAATATAAAATTACTTAAGGAACAAACCTCGTGGATTTAATTGCATCAGCTGAGTGTACTAGGGAGCAATAACCTCAGTATTGTCACTTTACTCATGTCTGAGAGGAATAAAAACAGAATTCGACCGTTAAGTGCTTTCCGTAGTAACACATGTACCAGCAGTTGGTAGTAGAAATTAGATTGCAGCTATCTTCCGCTGAAGCAGCAGTATTTTACACAAGGAATATTATCTTGTTTCATATATTGTAAGGCCATAGAGAGATCAGAGACTATAAAGGATTTAAAAGAATCATGTTGGTATAATAGTTACATCACCAACCTGAGAAGCATCCAAAGTTGTCTTACAAAAATCAGAAGGGATTTTTGCAATAAATAGCTTCCACCAAAGGCTATGCGATGCATTATGTACCACAGATTTGCTTCACATCTTATTAATCAAATCGTTTTCACTCGACGACATAATCAGATTTATTTTGATTTTAGGCATGTTTCATTTCAATCGGCAAAATTCCCGTTACACAATGGCAATGCTAGCCTCAACGTATTCACTGGAAATATACGCAAGCAGTAGGAATCTTCCACTATCCATTCCCCTAGTTGGAAGGCAAAACAGAGAAGTCTGGTGGCAGTAATCATACCTTTTCATGGACCAGGTTGAGGCAGTTACTTGAAAGTACCCCTGAGGATTCTAGTAAACCAGAAATTGCCGTATTATACTTGGAAAACTAAGTCATGAGAGCAAATCCCGTGGAAGGGCGAAGGATGACATTCGTCCCTACCATTATTACCTACGCATTGTCAGTGTGAACTATACCCGTCACAGCTACCGCAGGAAAACTTCAGCCCATCAGAATAAACTTTAGAACAACTGAGTGAAGTTAAGCGTATTGAGCATGGCATTCAGTGTTGATGGCACGCATAGGAAGCCAAACAGGTCTAATATGTTTTTGTCTTAATATGTTTCATAGATTTGTGAACCAAAAGCGAACCAGCAACAGATCTTTATTTACCCTTTCCAAACATTCCGTAAATGTTCAGTGGTTCTTACTGCTCAGCCAATAATTTGTAAGTTTATCGATCTTTCATCTATTTTTTTCCACTTGGTGATCTCCTTCCGTAATAATAAAAAATTATTAATTGACGTATATAACAAATTTGAACACACTCATCTATTCTTTTAACTTGACCAAGCCGACTGCTTGTAATCCTAAGTCTCATTTGTAAGCAGTTTCTCCCAGCACAGCAGCCAAAACTCCTTTGTAATTCATGCCCAAATACTATGTTTGATTCAAATGAAGTTTTTAGTCAACATTAATAATAAACTGAATCAGGAATCGCAAAATCACTTCTCACTCATGATTTTGTGATCTCAAGAACTATATTCTGGATATTGACTTCATCATTGGTAGAATTGTTCTAATGTCAGTGAAGCCTTGAACAGGCGAGTGTTTATCCCATACGCAGTTGCCGTACCCGTTCTGTGAATGAAACCATGGTTGTCGTTGGAAAGGGATAGTAGATTCTACTTTTCTGCTAGTTATTTATTGGTAACGTCATCCCACTGACCTAAAATTCCTTAAAAATATTTAAAATAAAGTTTAAAACATTTCATGTATTGCATGTTTAAAATATACTATATCACCTTGTTTTAGGCTAATCCTCAGCCTCTAACTGAATGTCGTGGGATATTCCGACATCAGGTCTCCACAGCGATATCTTGCAAAACTGGGCTCAGTTATGAATGTCATTCCGGAAGATCAGTTTGATTGGAACCTACTCTCCATAAGAAACCAAAATAGTCATTTTTCTTTCTTTCGCTGACATTTTTCGATTCGTAGGATCCCCCGCGGTTTTTTTACTCACAGTTTTCAATATTTCCTCTAACTTGCTTTTCAGAAAAGTGTACTGCAAAACAATATCTGTACGAATTTTCAATCTCTTGCTTCCTCCATCTTCTTACTAATAAGCAGAAATAACATTCCCAGGATATGAAATTCGTTAATGTCTTAAATATGATTCTACCGATCTGGCTAATAACATCCTTTAGATTAGCAAGGCCCATAATCTAGTAACGAGAAGAAGATTTGGTAATAGAAAGCTTGAAACGTTTCACCGGTTGGCATTAATAATCGTTTCCTTGCACGAAGGATTTGACACTTTTCTGGCAAATCGCTGATGCTGATAGCAGTGTAAATTAGTTTCCCAGAATTTTGGAGTTGGTAATGTAAATATAATAGCAGCCAATAAAAGAAAACCATCTAATGGAACAACCAGCTGGAGAAATTCGGTTCGCCATTCAAATATCTAAGAATTTCGTAGATGGAGGTAATGGTATCTCCTCTAGGACGGGGAATCCGTGAAAATGGGAAACTTTTTTCGAATGGTCGCAGAGGCAAGCAAGGCGTTTGATTTCTAAGAAGAGGCAATTAAAGAGTCGTGCATTGACTTCAATCCATTATTGAGCAAGGCACTGGCAAGCTAGCTCAGTCATTAGGGCTAATAATAATGGAAGGTATTTTGCGTCAGAGATATATATACACTGATAAATTCGGGATTATGCTCTTAAGATAAGCCTGTAGCTAGGATTTGGGAATATTGAAGGTCGTCATATCACAAAACACTTGCATAATAGTTAAATGAGACTTAATGGTAAACAGGTATCATATTTTCCCGTGGCACAATGGGGTACTAAATTAATGAGGAAAGTGTAAAATATTTGGATCATGTTTAATGATAATTGGGAAAAAATACTTTCTAAAGATGTGGAAGATTGAAAAATGGCCGACAATTTTGAGAATTAGTCCCTTAGATGTGTGTGATGCAAGAATGGTATTTTGTTTTCCGTTGTCAGTACACCAACTCGAGGAGTAGTATTCGGAAAAATATCATGACAAGATGATTGACACTTGACTCACAAAACGAACAAATTCGATAAGTACAAATTTATTACGATCTAGATTTCACGAAATGATGCTGATACACCTGATGATGCTGTAATAAGCTAAACCTACGTCGCAATAAATTTGTGAAATTTGCTTGTTTTGCGATTTTTCAGTTATCTTTCGGTTCCACAAAATATCGTCGGAATCTTCAGAATCACGACTAGGTAGTGATTAGCCAAATTCTTTCTTTAGTAGCCAACCCGAAGGCTGATTTTCAGCAGTTCTCCAAGCTTGGTGGTGTCCTGTCAATCTCTTCAGATCCGCGCACGAGTGGTAGTCTAGATCCTCTTCGATTTGATCAATGAACTCCATTGTAGGGCAAGGAGTTTTCCTAAGGAGTTTTTTCCTTCCACAGAGCCCTCTAAAAATGTAAAAAACAGTTCTTACAGTCTCGGAATGTGCCCTATCCAGGAGTTGCGACGTCTTCTGATCGCATTCCACAGACAATGGTCCTCCTCTGCTCTTCTTAAGACATCCTTATTCGTGATTTTATTTCTCCAACTGATTTGAACATATGTCGATAGCACCATGGCTCAAACGTATCTATCTTTCTCTTCCTTTGGTATTCCATCTTCCATTTCAAAGGCCTTGCTGCTATAAAACACTTTCTGCAATAGAGGAGCCTTGCAAGCCTTGCTTGCTGCTTAAAAGTCTTGCTGTAATAGAGAAATACGCTACAGATAATTGTTTTTAGTTTTTATTGTTGGATTATTGTCAGCTATTTTATTTACCCCAATTATAGTGGGCAGAAAGTCGGAGTGTGGATTATATTCAGCAGCATACCTATACACTAAAAAACCATTTTCAAGAGAAATGAAGAGGTTAACGGTACGAATAGCTTATGGGTATAAATTTGCGCTCTTAGTCACAAAATGATAGCCTTGCAGAACAGTTTAATTAAGAGCAGGGAAATAAATAGGAAACAACCAACTATTTCCAAGCAATTTAGCCCTGATTTTTCTGTGAACCAGAGCTACAGGGTAAACAAACTAGGGAAATTGTTCGAGCAGTGTACATAAATATAGTAGTTTAATTCAGGTGATAGCTGAAATATTGAGTTCCCCTGATCAATGTTTCAGTACCGTAACTACACCTCTTATCTCTATTGGCATAGATGACGGCCTATCTATGCACTCAGACGATTGCATCCAATAACGTCTTGATAAAATGGTGCCCATGAAATTGGACAACAAGAGTGAAATCAAATTTCAATATAACTTATTGGGTTTTATGTAGCGTTTGATTAGAATTGATTACTGCGGTCTTTATTGCATGAAACTTTGACGCAATATCTGAGCCAACATCTTTAGGCAGCTATATATAACCGATAAAATTGTTGATTTCTGAAGGGAGCGATATGGTTTTCGGAGGGTATTCTGCATGGAAAGGCATTTGACGAACATTTGCTCTAATACATGATGGCTTGTGATATAATAAGTGACAATGTAGTTAATAAATAGATATTTAAATCTTAAAAGCAGTAGTAAGAAGTCCAATTGTTTACATAAACTCCTTGATAAATATTTTAAAGACAAGAGCCAATCAACGAAGGGTAAGCAAATGCAGGGTCTATCAGTGAGTTTTCATGCATACAGAATTTAATTTTTGTAACATGCCACAGCAGATATTGTTTTTTATGGCCACATAGGAATTTTACTTGACTCATATGTTCTGTCTACACGTTGTAAATTATCCTGTCAATGCTAGAATAAGGGAATATTCTTCAAAGCTAATAACATAGAATAGAACTAATAAATTCCACTGGAGAGGTTCCACAAAGTGAAGCCTGAATTTATTAGTTATATTTTGGAAGCCAGTAAGGCAGAGCAGGCAAAGTTGTATTTCAAACATTTCATCAAATACCACATAACATAGAATAAATCCCAATGGGCTCTGAATAAAATTCTTGGGTTTACTTCCGCGCCTGATTTGTTTGAGAATGCGGAGGTAGTGTTTTCCCAATTCAATTTTTATTCACTACTATTACAGAGGGAAAGAAAAAATAATGCATAGACTGAAATACTCATCTGCCTGCAAGGGGAAAATCTTATGATGACTAGAAAAAAGAAGACCCTGTAGCAATGATTTTGGCTTCCCATTTACGCCGTCGGCCGCCCTTGACTCAGATGGTCGCGGCAGCGGGCGTCTCATCTTCCGCCTAGTTCCCCTCGGCGTGTCTCCCCTCGACTCCCGACTCCTCCCCTCCCCTCTTCCCCCCGCCACCCAATCCCCTCGTTACACTCCCACCACCCACCCGGCCGCGCGATGTTTATACATTTTCACCGTTTCTCATTTTTTCCCCATATCTGGAAGCTCATTCGATATAACTTTTCCGCCCGCCTCGTTACGTACATTTTTTTCATATTTTGTTCTCCTTCCTCTGTCCCTTTCTCCCTCCCCTCTCTGTTACGGCTCTCCACTCTATCTCGCTATCCTTCTGATCCTTCCTCTCCAAACTCCTTCCATTCCCCTCTCACCCCTTCCCTCTCATTCATTTTCTTCTCCCTCTATTCCTCCCTTGAACTCTGCTCAACCCCGCCCCGCCAGAACATCGAATCTCTCCATGGGTAAAAATTCTCCCGTTGGATTGGATTTTTTGGGGAGACAACCGACTGCAAAGGTCATCTGCAACATAGGGGATAGGTAAGGGAGGAAGGGTAAAGAGAAACCCGGCATCGGCATCAGTCTTATCTTAAAGAAAGGCGCCAAGGGGACCACGTATTAACGTCTCATCCGATAGACGGAGTACTGTACTTGAAGAATCCTCCTCAAAACACTAAATTAGAGATCGGGTGTTCTCTGAAAACCATCCACCTCTGCAGGGATTTGAACCCTGGCCGCCCGTATAGTTTGCCAGTACTCTAGCCACCACACAAGCCCTATCACCTTGCTAGTATATATAAGAGGGAATCTGAATGCACAATAAATTAGAGAATGTGGGTTTATTCACCTACCTTGGAAATATTCGCAATATCAAAAATTTCTCAAAGGAAAAGAAATTATACACAATTCTACAACAAACTAAATTCAGGCAATGCATGGTCGTGTCTAAGAAGGGATCGGGATTCCTCCAAAAAACATTCAACTCGGCTGGGATTTGAACCGTGGCCGCCTGAATGGTTTTCCAGTACTCTAGCCACCACACCAACCCGATCCCACAATTTCTCCCGTTACCTCCTCTTCAACCCCCGAACCAAGCCTTCAAAACCCACCCCTTTCCATCCCCAACCTCTCACCCCTCCAAAACCCAAAGGTTATCCTCCTACCCCTTCTGTGCCTCCCTCTCCGCACCAACCCTCCAATTCTCCTTCACCACCACCCTCCTCCCTCCACCACGTCGAAAATGAGCGAGCAAATATTTCCTCAGAAAGCTCGAGGAGAGAGGAGAGAGAGAGGGAGAGAGAGAGAGAGAGAGAGAGAGAGGGAGAAGGGTTTGTGTTTGTAGCGAGTGGAACGAGAGAAGGCGAATGTGTGGAGAACGTTTGTGCGGAGAAATGTGGACGGGGGAGAGAGGGAGAGAAAGGGAGAAGCGAGGGAGTCCGACATGGGGAAAGGAAATCATATGCGATAAATATATGAAGGGAATGCACGCCGGGGCGGTGCTGCTCCATGAAAGTACGGAGCGTGGTATGCACGCAAGATAGGAGTCGCGTGTTGGGCGCCCACGCGTTCATTTGGCGGACGGTGGTGGACGTTGAGTGGAGAGAGGGTGGGTGGAGGACTCGGGGAGAAAGTGGAGGTTTGGAGGGAAGGGGGCAGGGAAAAAAGTGTGATGGCCGTGCCGAGACTCGCTGTACGCACATGCGGGAAAGCATGAACGCTTCGTTAATAACTGGTACCAGTGAACAGAATGGGCAACGTGGATGATGGAAAAGCTAGGGCTGTCAGAGACTGGGGAAGGGTTACTACGCTAGACTAAAGCCCCGTTCACAAACTTAACTTGTCTTAAGCTGTTCCCGAGTGCCAATCGGGGCCAGAAATTTCCAACCAATCACAGCACGCCACTTTGAAAGTCGATATTACAATCGATTGATAGGCCTTATCGATATTGTTATCCCGATTACTTCCGCACTATCAATAGTAAACCAGGCCTTGCTATTGGCTAGAATTAAGAGAAAGTTGAGAAATGCTCAACTCCAAGACTACGTCATGTCGAGTTAAGCCACTTTAAGTTGTTTTGAACCAGTGTGTTGCTTCGTGGTAAATCAACTCCTAAGTCGCGCCAAGTAAAGCCATGTTAAGTCAAGTTGTTGTGAACGATGCTTAAGGTTAGGAAAATCTAGGAGTGCACACAGTTTATAAGGCAGAATCCTTGTAGAAGTCCATAAAGAGAGATTGGTAAAAGACTTAAGCTTAAGTTAGACTAAGATTATTAAAATCTTGGAGTGCACACAGTTAATGAGTAAGAATCTTTGTAGAAGTCCATAAAGATAGGTTGGTAAAAGACTTAAGCTTTTAAGGTAGTTTGAGCGAAATATCATTTTACCTAGGAATCAATTAATTTGGTCTCATTTTAAAGAATAATATCTCACCCTTCCAATGATATCAAAAATTCAACCCCTAACAACATTACATTCCGAGATATTTCTCAGAAAATACCGGCCCTTTAATATGGGAAATGGTACGTGTATGCACTCCAGAGAGATATTATTTAACAAATGAGGCATTTTCTACACTTATATCTCGTCAAAAAATCAGCAGTGTGTAGTTTGTGTGTTTTTTCAACTATTTTTTAAAATATATCATCCTGTCACCGCAGTAAATTCTTCGAGATCATAATAATCCTTAAGTTTTGATGGAGTCTCAGAGGTACCACGTGAAAAAAATTAGTCAAGCAAAGATTTATTTGGATTTTCCATTTGATTACCTACAAATTCTGTCATGTATAATTATATTATTGCACCATTAATAATGTAAAATTTTATTCATGCGTCTCACAGCTGGTGAAATTAAAAGGTATACTTAGAATATGGTCTCTATAATGATTAGGGAACTATCTCGTTCGCACTTTCCACTCTTTTTAAAAACTTAAAAAAAAAGTATTAGTTAGTGCGAAGACTTCCGCGGTGCTCGCGACAACGCGGTTAAATAGCCAAAAATACAGCCTATATCAAAAAGTTTTTAATTCAGCTACTGTGATACTATCGGTGCTAGTATCGATAATATATTTTTAAAAAGGATTTGTAAGTACCTACGCCATTTAAAAATACTATTAATTTACAACAAGTTACTCTTTACTGATCTACAATAAAATGCTAAAAAGGGTCATAAATAAACAGTTTTTAAAAAAGATTTTCAAAATAGAGGAATGACTAAGTCCCACCTTTCCACTTCTTTAAGTAATGACATGAACAGACACTAATATCAGTACGGAGAAAACGGTTCCAGGCTTGATTTAGTGGTACCTAGTTAGCCTACCACCTATAACCTAATTTTCGCTCATATAATAGTATCTGCGCAGCAGTGAACCTCTCCTAGAGTAACATAAAAACGTCTTTATTTAGAATGTCGAGGGTTAAGATAAATAAATCATTATCTTGGTTAACTACGACAAGGGTAAAGATAAATTTTGCATTGTCAATTTCCTCTAAGAGAGCAGTAACTTCAGACTCATCGTGGAGTAATTTCGCTAATTCGGAAAATATACGACTCTAAAGTAATGTTATAGAACATCATTAAAAATAATTTCGAAGGGTTATTGAGAAAGATAGAAAAACATCATGTTATAATGCCTTGTGCCTTGTCGCCGTGCAAAAAATATTTTTATGTGCAAAACAGAAAAATAAAGGAATAAGGCGTAATAAACAATATAACATGCAGGAAATCTGTGTGTATCTGGGATGCGGAAAAGGTACGCAAATATGCCGCAAAGTGGCCTACGATGGCTTGAAATTTCAAATTATACGAGACTATGCCTATTTGTAAGGAACAATTTTATCTGAGCATTTCTATGGGGTTTTTGCAAGGACTTTGACAAGTATATAGAGCAAATACTTTGGCAAATTGCGTGCTTTAAGGCGTTGAAAAGCTTTCATATATAAAAAAACCTTTTTTGCCACTTCATTATTTTGCATGATTTTTAGTTTTATCAACAGAGAAAGCAAAACTTTCGAGGTTCTATTTCTTTTGTAACACTAATGTGTTTTGTTAAATTTTTGTTTTCTTTTATCGACAAAAACAGAAGTAGTCCTTTGATGTTTCAAGGGAAGCATTTATTTTTCTCCTTTGGGCACCAAATTTTGTAAACAATCATCGTAACACGGCTAATGAAAGGAATATGTCTGGAGCTGCAAGAGACTGTAAGGCTACACGATAGACCCACTATTACTGAAAATACGCAGAATGTTTAAAAAATGGCCCAGTATGTATAATTTTTATCCCGTACAATCTTTTTAGAAGTGACGGGAGCTTAATGTTACGACATTGGGAGGTGTTAAAATTCCTCCCCCCGGAATGGTATCAATAAAAACAGAAAAAATAGATAAAGATACTATGATACAATACAGAAATATCGTTTTTCGTCCTTTTTGCGACTCTTTCTGCCTCATGCTACCCTTCTTGCCGGGTGCATTTTCAGCCCTTGCCACTCGTAGGGCAGTATGTGGATGCATACGAATATCCAGAACATACACGAAGGGTGCAGCTGTAAGTATGAGTGTGTAAAAAGACTCTCTTTTGAAGAGCCATTACAATTTTGCAGTGCACTTCGTACATTTACCCAACCCGCATTGTTATTTATTTTCTGAGCGCGAGGACCGTCGGAGAATAGGACGACGTTCTCATATCCTTGCGTTTCATTCCCAGCATGCGTTCGCTTCCCGCCCTCCACAATTCCTCCCCATGCGACCACCCCCACCATCCTGCCACCTCTTTTACAACACCCCTCCACAATGTCTCCGCCCTCACGCCCCTACTCACCAGCCCTCCGCCGTTTGCAAATGTTGCTCCAAGTTTCTGGAGAGAGAGATACAGTGAACGAGAGTTCGGAGAAAATAAATAAATAAATAAATGCAGATACATATACGTATACGGGCATGAACCTCCCGCACTCTCTCTGATATTCAACTCTCCTCTCACTCTCTCTCTTTTTCCAACGGCAGTTTCCACGGAGTTTTTAATAAGTGGTCGTTTTTAGAATTTACGGTAATCAAGATGAAGTGAAAGGGCTCTCGCAATGAAAACCGCCCTCAAGGATGTAATTTATCCTTAACGTTTATGACTATTTTATCTGCTTTCTTTTTTTTCATACTTTCCCCGCGCATTTTTTTTGTTTGCCATTCCTTCCTTTCCCCTCACCGTCCCCAAAAAAACTCCATATTCCCTTCCCCGCCCCCCTTCCCACGCCCCACCCCCTGAGGGAGTTCGCACGGGAACTGGCCGGCTCGAGTTCTGGCCACACTATAGGAACGAGGAAAAGTAAGCAATGCCAAATTCATAAGAGGAATCACATAAGCATTGGTGCCGACGGCCTTTGTCTTATGTAGCCGGCTTATTTGTCGTTCGTATCGGTTGAGATTTCGATTGAAGCGTATGGGTATTGATAGGAAAATACGAGAACGGGGAACTGTAAACAAGATGCTCGGAATCTGAGGCGGAATTCATTGTGCCTCCTTGCGTCTGAAAGCTTGTAGGTACTCTTCCACAAACCCTGCAGGAATATCAAACAATGGAATAAAAAATTTTATTCCAGCCGAAATAAGATATGTTACTCTGCTCGGTCAACTATTTCCTTCCAAATTGATATCATTCTCCGAATAGAGAATCGTAAAATTTCCGAGCAAAGAGAAGTCAATTTCAAATTATACCATACATATGATAGAGCCTGCTCAGGCACAAAGATGATTGAGTGACAGACTTCTACCTCTAGAATCATCAACCATATGTGTTTTCCCGTCTCATATTCCAAGACATGCTGTAACAAACAATTTTCCGAATGAGAGACACAAAAAATATGGCGCGACAGATAAAAGTGAGGGCTCGATGCAAGCATATTTTTTCTCATACAGAACTCTAATGAAATTTTATAAAATAATGGCTATCCAAACAATACCATATGGATCAGAAGCTTGGGCACCTAAAAAAAAACTCTACAGAAAGATAGAAACATTACCACTAAAATTTCTTAGACCTGTAAAGGTCTGAACACGTCAGGAACAAATATAATGAAGACATAACGCAAGAATTAGAGGCAGAATCAGTGACTGACGTAGCAAAAAATTATAAAGAAAGATGGAAAAAACATGTTAAGCGTATGACCCCAGAAAGAATTCCTAAAATGGTTTTAAAGTATAAGGTTTTACGGAGGAGAAGTACTGAGAAACTGACATAACGATGGTGAAGCCAGAAAAGACAGCATGTTTAAGTCAGGAAGGCAAGAACATAAACCATAATATTGATATATCCGCTCATATCATTGCATACCAGTGAATCTAGTATTTATTAAGATGTCTTTCTGTGGTAAAACTTTGAAAAAACACTAATGCAATTTTTGAATATACGTTAGTATATAAAAAGGCTAAGCCTTGTCGATGGAATTGCATTCATTCGTCTCTTTTTGCAGCCGTTATTTTCATCTTGTTATTGGAGCTGCACTTGCTGATTGATATTACACTTAACACTAGAAGTACCGGACTCTCCATCATACCGATTACTACTGACAGGGGACAGTTAACCCCTCAAAAATAATTTTACTAACGAAAAAAAGACGCTTTAATTGAAATAAGGTGATAATAGTTAAAAAATATCTTTTGCTTAAAATTAAACGTAATTTGGTAAGAATTGTGATTGATATCAGCGGACTATAATATGTCACTTCAGTATCGAGGATGTAGCGCGTTGCATGAGAACTTGGAACCGGGACTTCTCGTATAAATACGTACTTCGTACATGAATTCGTATTTTGAGTGCTTATAAATTATTATCACTGTTTATCAAAAAAACTTCATGACTTTAAGGAAAAATATTTTAACTAGAGACCATAAAACTCCATTCCCTAATGACAAAACCTGAACAAAACAGGGAAGAGATAGCCCAGGGTCATTATGAGCCCTCTGATAGTAACAGGTAAAAGGCAATATACACTAATTACTATTGCACCAATGAGTTTCTTGTTTTCACCTTATGTTTTCCTACAAAATCAAAAGTCAATAAATATGAAAGAGCTGGACTAATTTATTCAGAAGAAATGGATTGTCCGAAATGAAAACGGGACAAAATGAGCATTACGTTACTTCCAGCGTTAAACAAGGACGTTCTTGGTTATCTTGCTGTCTTTTTCCCCGTTACCTTTCCTTCCAATATGTTTTTGAGGAAGAGAACAATGTCTGATATTATCCTGTTTATCCAGGTGTCATGTTTCGCAGCCATAAGTGAGCACGCTTCATACGTAACTCTTCACAAATCTTTTCCTTGAGTCAATTTATAGGTGAAATTTCACTAAGAGGTTACGCTTCCATTGAAATGCTTGTTGAAACAGGCCAATCCTACTTTGGACCTATTTTATGCTTTTATCTTCCTTTTCTATTAGACTGACCAAGTAGCAGAATCCTTTGACCCTATTTTCGAATTTCCTAGTTTTGTTGTGGATTGTGTAAGTAGATAATCTACCAACCAAAATCTAAATCAACGTAGCAAATGTAATTTTTACACATGCAAAAGGCCTTCATTGGGTTACAGCGAGCACCCGGGTAGTAAGCAAACACCTAGAGTGCCTCACAGAGAACCGAACTAAGGTGTGCGACTTCTTCCAAGAGAGCGCAGTAGTATCATCAAAAGCTGGATATACCCCATCATTCATTACGCCTTCGGGAAGAGATTACCAAGCATTTTTAATGCAATGAAAACGAGCAAAAATATATTCGACCGGAGAGTACACGAAGTTTGACCCATCGTGCTTCCTTCACATGCGGATGAATATTTTTTAAACCATTTACACTATAAAAGGCCAATGGCTCCGTGTATTTTTTTATTTGAATATTGAGAACTTAATTGCGCACTTGATGTTGAAATAACTTGTATTAAGTAATTTTGGCACGTATTAGGAATGATCTCACACACACACATGGATGTTATGAATTTGCTGCTATGAGAAAATGCCCGTATGTGGTTCACATATTCATAAACAATGTATGAGAAAAACAATACTTTGTATCTAGAGACCTTTTAATATTATACGCATAAATATCTACCGAGAACAAGTTAATTTTTCGCGAAGATGATATAAGACATACTTCTCATTAGCAAGTTATACGGGTATAAGTTAGTATTGACCATTGTTAATATTAGCCTTTTATGATCATGTATTAAATAAATGAATTCTTTAATAATTTAATAGTTAACAGGGTAATTTAACAGCTACAAATATAAAATTATAATAGAAAGCATAGGCATGATTGACCGGAAGACTGGTTCTCTAAAACTCTCCATTTCATAATGAAAAACAACTGTAACTTTCCACACAGAATTTTTAAAGGAAATCTTTTAGGAAAGTTACAATTGTTTTTCATTTTGAAATGGATATCTATCGCTTCTGCAAAGTTGAGCCTGATACGCTTTTATATATCTTACACCTCGTCTACGATTACTTTTCTGCTAACCGCAGTCTCCCAAGACATTGCACATGGTTTCAAAATTTACATTCATTATTGCTTTTAGTAGGATATTTCGTCTCAAGAGTGTAAGCTTTTGGCTTCTTTTACTATTTCACAGTAATGCAACACTTCATCTATTTTTGTACCAGTCTTGATCAGTTCTATCATCCGTAATATATGTAAACGACCAGAATTTGCACCTTTTCCTGTAATTAGAGCAATAAGCTACTCACTAATTACGAAACTCATTGCACAATTATATTTAAATTTCTTTTGACAAATCCTTGAGATTTGTATTTGATTTGTATTTCGATCATGTACTTCACTACATTTTTCAAAGACCTAAATTAAATCCTAAAAGAACATATCGAAGTTGATTTCTATCTACATGTTGGTACGTTGGTACGTTTTCAACACAAAAACACATTTTTGGAAAAAGACTTATGATTCTAACCATTCAGTAAATCCAACTATGGCTAATTATCGGAAAGATGAATCTTCTGGCATATTTCTAAAAGATCCCTTTGCAAGTTTAATCCTATCTCGAAGTCTTATGCATGTCTGGTTTGGACGATATTATACGTAATGAATGATTTTAATGACAATCCTCTCAGGCTTGCATACGTAGCTGTAATTTTCATTTTAACAATTATCAAATAGGATGCTCCAAAATTTAGGGCATGAGAAATTCCGAGTCTATCCGTTAATACGAATAAATACGACATGTTTTCGTTCTCCGACAAGTATATAAAACCCTATGTATCCACAAGTACGTGCAAGTTTCAGTATTATATGACGTAATGGAACTTTATAAAGATAGGTAAATATTGTTTAGTTTTAATTTTTTTATTGATCAATTAAAAATCAGAGTGAATCTTAATAGTCCCGAGTGAGTAGCACAACGGAGCGCGTAGACGCTTCCCATGCGCCGTCCGATCATGAAGCGGCCAGCGTCGACGGTGTCTACATCTAGTGAATAACCGGTTGAACTCTGTCGCTGCAGTCGGACGCCATTTGCGGATGGTACTCGGGGCTGATTTTGGTGTTTGCATATAAGGGAAATGATGGTCTATTCCATGAACTACACATTCGTTGCAAGCAGTAAGTTCGCGTCTAAAGTACTCTCTAGCTGTAAGCACTAATTATTTATTGGATAAGTTATTGATTATACAAAATCGTAGTGAATTTGATGATCGATGCATACATTTCCGTAAGGTTATATGCACTGACATTTTCTTCTTTCCGGCTGCTATCGTACAAAGAGATTAGGAATTAAGTACTCAGCAACTAACATAAACGATGATATTTTAAATTAAAAACTTATATTTTGAAACATTTTACGCATTATGTTTCAAGCATTCACCAAAATTTGTTTAGGAGCAAGGCAAGCTACAGCGAATAGCTCCTCACTTCGGAAAGTAAATGCCTGGATGAAAAGCAGATGATGATTTTCTCAATGGTTAACGATGAATTTGATATTTTTCAGAGAAAGACCTTCCATTGTTTTAATATTTACCTCATAGAGCAGCCATAAAATTCAAAACAAGAGGACGATACTCATTTATACTAATTCAACTATTACGACTCTTTCACTAATTCTCATTGGTTGGTTGGTTTAATCCATGGCAAATATTTTTCTGTCTTTACCTCGCTTATTGATTCAACACACCATCAAATTGACTCAAATAGTACCGATAATGAAATCCTTAATACTTGAGATGAAGAATGAAGCACAAAACGAAAAACTGGTTATTTATTAAAGCATTTAGATGTAATTGAAAAAGAGATTTAATTATTACTCATTACAAAAATTTAGGGAAGCAATATAAATTGGTAAAATTTCCTAGGTTTTATAATTTCTCCAGCTCCCATTACCAATAAGATATTAATGGAAAACGCACACCAAGATGGAGTGATAGTTAGAAAAAACCTCCTTCAGTCTTAAAGATTCAATTCCTTGAAGGTCATTAGTTACTTAGTCTTCAACGGACGTTCAAAACATTGAGAATAAATTTTCGTGAAACGCTTGCGAAGAAATTTATCACCATACTCTTTCAGCTTCCCGACTTCTCGCGATTCAAAGCATTTTAGACATGACCTTATACAATCGTAAGAAGAAAACTAAGAAAAACCAATTTTAATGAAATTTCGATTAAGATCAGGATTCAGGTTCCATTTCTTAGAATGAATTACATCAAATTGTGCTTCCCCTGGTTTGTACGGCAATAGTATGGACATTATCAAGGAGGTAATGACTTGGTACGACAAAAAAACAGCTCAGATATTCGAAAAGGATCTTGATAATTATTTTTGAACTTTTATTTTGCTATGATCCCACAAATGTTAAAAGTTCAGACTTCGTTAAAATAATACTCAGCAATATTTATATCCAAGTGATAAACCTATAGTGTTGGTTCTAATCATTTTTACTTAGTATGAATGAAAAATGATTTATCTGAAATATTTCAGACAGTCAACAAAATACTTCGGGGCCATACCAAGTAGGTGATGAAATCCCAGAATAGTCTTAGAACGCTCTCTAGTGACTCTGTTCTCATGCTCATCCTACTCAAAATTATATAAATTTGACGTCTTACAAACGCGATGAAACCTCTGAAATAACAGCCTGCCTAATGTATGGCAAATTACATTCGTTTTTGGGTTTTTGTATCCTTACGTAGAGCTTTTTTGTCCGGAACAACTAACAAATTTTCCATCGATTATAATTTGCTATCCCCACGCCCATTACACTTGTCTCAAATGAGCAGACGACCTAGCGAAAAGTATAGTTAGTAACAAGCATAAAAGTCCGTGACGTTCTCCATTCAGATACCAAAGAAGGAAATTCACGAGTGGATGTGGACTGTGTGGCTAGCGGTCCAGCGAAGAAAGGTGCTAAAGGTGAAAGAAAGGTGGGGAAATGCTATGCTGCCTCGCGCCCCTGTTAACAAAAGATTCTACAAGGCCACCCCTAAGCCACCCCTAGCACGGAGGCTGAAAGTATTGAATGTATTGGTTATGAAACGGTGTCGAACATCTTTGTGTTCATACTCTTCTGGGCCCAAGTTATGCACGGCCGAGTGTGAGATGGGGGAACACTGGACAAGGGACGCCCCGAAGACTTTCATCTCGTGTCTGAGAGGGGAGAAGCCTTCTGTGGTGGTCGAGCAAGCAGCGAGGGCGGGAGGGAACGAGGTCCCCGCTGAAGGGGAATGCGCAAAGAAGAGAAAGAGAATGCGATGGACGGGAGGAGAGGAGAAAGGGGAGATAGTTGGAAAGGGGTCCCCACACATGGCCACCCGAAGATGACTCGAACTCTGGCGAAGGGATAGAAACTGGTACCACGAGTTCCGATACATTGGCAAACTTGTCCATACGAGTTGGAATCCATCGGAGATGTGCCTTAATAAACACTTCCCATCTCACTTAAAAAACGTTTGGGTTCCTCGGCCATTTCAAATTTTTACCCTCATCGGTATTTTTTCAACGATCTCTAGCTCAGGCAGGGCCGCGTAAAATATGTCCACCCCAAGAAAAAAATGGCGGAAACTACCTAGCAAACGTTCGCCATGATATGTACACTCTCACGTCTGGGGTCACCATACCAAGGTTCAGTTTCATATAATAGCACGTCTAGTGAAAGCATGCTGCACCTTGCTAGAATGGAATTCGTCGGGAGATTACGTTCACTGGGTGGCCTGTGTCTATATGCATTCCGATCACCATGCAGCTCACATATGTACTTCCCATTTTCGCGACTTAGACAATGTCGTGCCATGTTATCAAATTATTTCCATAACTTGATGCTTTTCCATAAGTGATCGTAACAATATATTTAGTAATATAAGTACTACTACGCGCATATTGTCAGTAACTCGCAAATTGTTGGCAACATTCAAACCGAAAGCTTGATGAAATAAAAATCTAATTCTCTCCTGGCACATAACTTAATTGAAGGTTGTCCGATTCCTTCTTTAACGGAGAGTTCAACCCCAAGGAAAAAGCGAAGTCTTCAATAGCCAAATCTTTGGTAGTCTCTATTCTCTTCCATTAAAAACCTCGCGCGGCTGTTAATTCTGATTCAGTTAATAAATAATTGGACTACAGCAAGAAAAATAGCAATTTCCATTCAAGTTAGCAGATAATTTCCCCTGAATTTAATAATCAAAATGGATAAAATTGGTGTTTCACATATACTCATTACCAAATACTTTATTTCTCCATTTCTTCTTCTGGGATTAAGCCAGATTTTTCTAACAACATACCCCCTACTATCTTGTAGACGTCTTCAGGTAGAAGGTCTTTCATTCGAAGGTATACGCCTCCGGGAGGTAGGAGGTATACACATATGCCTCCTGGGAGTTAGGAGGAACGTTAACAGATAATCAAGGACGCGACTGAATTCCGGGAGAAGAAATGAAACCAATGCCGACTCGCCGCAAAAATCTCAAACAAAGTTTTACTGTTCCATCTGGTTTTCCCACAAAATATGGAACTGACCATTCCATTAGATTTCCGAGAGGAACTGAAAATTTCCAACTGCAATATTTTACCAAAACTTGTTAATATAGTTTTAACCAAATTTTACCAGAACTTGTAAATAGTTTTAATAGTTACGAGGGTCACAGTAGATTAAACTCCTCATAGCCATAAACATTTATGCTAAAACAGCATAATCACTCACACAGCTCACCGATCGCAGAATGCATTAGATCGCTAAATAGTAACAATTTATCAAATGTGTTTGGTATGCTGCAAGCTAATTCCTTTAAAAAAACTTACCGAATCGGGGATAAGAAACTTTATGAATTTTTTGAAGAAGACCAAAATGATGAATGTGTCATGGAGAAATTGGGTACAGTATTTAGGATTATGGACATGAACATTATGAACCAATACATTCTTCACATTTTTGAAATGAGGGGCATATATGTTGCAAGGCAAGTTGCAAGTTGTCATTAATTATTTGGTGATATAATGCTGATTTATTAGAGAATTGCAGTAAAATTCTCTTTTATCCTAAGGACAGGTATTTTTATACCTGTGTATGTATTCTTTCAAGTATATTTTGTGAGCTGTATATCAAACTAAAGTTGAGTTCCATTTTTGAACATAAATGCGAGCCTAAATTAAGGACCATGAAGGAACAGTGGCACATGCAATGACATAATGACATTTATCCACTATCATCTACTCATAATGTAATCCAATGGCGTTGAAAATACAGCCATCAGCAGCCGGAACAAGGCAAGAAAAATAGTAAGATGATAATCTATGTAAATATAATCTCCGAAGTTACAAGTGATGAAATGTGTTACAAAAAAGGCCATTCTTTCCACTTGTTGGGATTCGGCCGCGTAGTTGTTTTTCTGACAAGTTTCCCCTCGACCTGAAGATGCCTCCAGAATAGGAGGAAAAACGTTGTCGAAAAAACAACGACGCGGCTGAATCCCGAAATTGAAAAGAATATCTGCTCGTCGCAGAAACCTGGAACAGAACTAAAAAGACTATTGAGTATGAAATACTGCATTTTTTAAATTTATAATTTAATTTTCAACAGCTCCTTCATGGACCCAAAAATCTTTGAGATGTAGTCAGCCTGTCACAGAGTGCCTACTCTATTACGGGCTGATTGTGACACTTCAGTTCAATGCTCTCTCCTTCATTTTTTATTCGTTATATTTGTTCAAGATAGCAAGTGGTGAGTTAAAATATCTCAGACATAATATTTACAAAATCTTCACCACCAAATTGATTAAAAACTTTTAATAAAATCTCTCCCTTATCTTACAGTTGTGCGTTCAGTTTGTCACTGCCACAAGAGAGTATACTGTTCATTTTTTTGCAAATACATTCAAATGCAATCTTTTGCCGTACCATCGAGAATCAAGCCTACCTAAACAACTTGAGTTTACTGCAATAATAAAATAAACGCAGGATGAGTGTAACAACAGGAGTTTCAACATATTCGAGAGTAAAGCATGATGATAGAGCGCCCGCATGTTGGTCAACCACATCCAGGCTATCGAGTTCATTGAAGTCAGACCTATTCTAATTTATATGCTTTAGGTTTAATTTGCTACCATATTCATTGAAGCACTACCAGAACTCTCAAATCAAACCCCTCGGTATTGGATATAATTGATGATCATTTATAAATTGTCCGTCAGTTCAAGATTATTAAATCTTTCAAACGGTGCAGACATTTTTCAACCATATTAGGTAATAACCATTTCTTGCATTATAGTCGTACGTGATATTGGAGGTTCTGACGAGCCCAATCTTTTAATTAATGCATACGTCACAAAAGGTACAAAATAATTTCAATATGTTATGTTTGTAAACGAATTTCTTCGGAGCAATCTTAAATAAGGCACCTTAGTACAGACACAATGTATCTGTGGTGGAAACCTGATCCCTGGTAGAAAAAGGCATTGTGTCTTTACTACTACTGTGCTTGTAGATTTCACCTTATTTTGGCCTGAAAACATCGAATAACTCAAATTAGTGTTATTTTCAGACTGGTATTTTAGGCGCTGTTCACTAAAACTTACTCAAAAAGCTGAATGCAATGCACAGAATTAATATTTGATGCAAAGAATTTTCGCAGGAGTAAAATGATTTTGCCTTCGATTGCAGTAACACATTTGGTGTTAGAATAAATGTTATATGTCACAATAACTGGTCAGAATAAAAATTGCTGTTAAGCGGCTAAAGCTTTTACCAAAAATTCCATAAAAAGCTGAAACGCAATCTAACACTTATTATGAACATGAGACGGCCCACTATTTTGACCGAGTAGCTGTAACAATTGTGACACTTGGTTTGGTCCTTCAATACTCTCAAGTAATAGTTTACATTTATTTTTGAGAGGTTAGGCAGCTATATTTTGGAAAATATTTTATATTGTCATCCCGAAGGTCCTAATAAATATTTTCGCTACTTTGATAGAGGCTATCAGGACCTTTCTTTCAAGAAAAATTTGTACTCTGAGGGTATGTAGTCTGGTATTCATTCGTATTTTAATTGCTTTAAATGGCAGTTACATTTGAAGGAAAAGCGAGAACAAATTAAAGAAATGAAAAGGATCTAATAGTCGTAGGTAAAAAAAATATCAGTAGCATTTTAATGCACACTCATTTTAGCGAAATGACAAAAATGTATTTGATAATTTGGGAAAAGTTATCTTTCTTTTTACTTTCATTATAAATTTTATTAACAGGACTTTTATACCTTATTTTCCACACTCACTGATAATACTCAACTTTGGCTACATTATTCATTTCATTATCAGACATAGCTCCATGCTAAGTTAGAAATAAAAAAACATCGAAGACGAGAAAATTTCCCTATGAATAGCGTGAACTTTAAATAACGCTATAAACGATGATAATAGAAGAGATTTTTGAAATAAAAAATTCAAATTGCATGACACTTATCTCGATGGATACGACTTTTTTGGCTCTGAGTACACTGTGATATACATAGTTTAACTTAGCTACGCATCCGAGATGTCCAAGGAAGAATAATAAATATATTATAAGCGTTTCAGCAAGGCTACCTCGGCATTGTTTGAATAAATTTCTTTTTGATACGTGTCAAAAATATCTACATCTACATGTAGTCTTTCTATACTGACGAATAAATATCGTTGTTCCTCTAGCTATGGCACATTTACTTGGAATAGCTTTAGTTTGAATCAAATGGATTGAACGTTTCGCTTCTTGTAAACGTAATATTCTAGCTTATATTTTCTTTTTTAATCCACTTTTTCCACTATGTTCTATCTAAAAATTCTAAAAATGGCGTCCAATGTACTTGATAGAACAGAATATGGGATGAAAATCTATGGACGATGCAACAATTTGAGAAGTTAAACATTAATTGAACCCAGTCGAAAATGATACAAAAATATGTACATTTAGCAATAGTAATTCTTTTACATTTTAAAAGCTGCTGAATACAGTAATTATCTAACACAAGGGGGCATATTTTTACACATTTACCTGTTGTTCTTAAATGTCCTTTCTAGATGGCATCGATTCCTAAGATCAATGGAATACTATGAAATTGTGACCATAAATCGAAAAACTATAATCTCCACAAAATATTTCCACAAGTTATTTAGAATAATCAAAAAATTTTTACACTTATTTAGGCCAACGTGCCTCAGTAGAACCATTTGAGAAGTCAATCTTGTATAGAACTTATTTGCATCTATTAATTGATTGCAAACATTACCCAAATTAATATTGAATTAAAGGGTTGAATTTACGATTAAAATTACAATATTTTCTCCACCAATAGTACTATTTATTACAAACAGCAGCAAAAGTAGTAAGTTGAATTTCTTTCAGAAATTAAAGGCAGTTGTTCTCGAAAAAAACTGATAGAGCTAACGAGCCAGAGAAATAAAATATAACAAAGACCATATTCTTAGTAAAAAGCAAGGGAAAGCTGAAAAGCTTGAATGGGCATGATGTGAAACATTTTAAACGCTGAATAAAATGCGCAAGCTATATTTCGAAGCAATAGTTAATTATGACTTGAATCCGTCCAAACAAATCAGAAATCAATCCATTAAAAATATTAAATGCACTGGTTTGAACAAGTTTTTAAAACTATATACTAATAAAACCAAACTTCTTCTACAGTTACATGAATATATTCACATAAACTATAGGAAGAAATGGAATCAAATCACATACATGCGCTTAGTCTCAGGCCGGGCTATACTTCATTAGCTAAAATTAAGAATTAGCCTTTCAGATATTCGCACTAAATATGCGATGGTCATACCGTATAATTGTGGCCAATTTTTCGGTCGTAAATAGTCCTTGAGTCATTTTATACGTAAATATTGTCAAAGTCAAAATATTTCAAGTGTTTTGGCCACTGACACCATTTACAATAGCATCTTTGTCAGCGGGTGACATTAAGTAAAAAAATGAACCTTAGATAACCTTCCTTCACCATCAACTTGTAAATTAAAAAAATAGTATGACTTTAGTGAGCTCTAAATTGATGAAGAAATAAGTTGTTTCGACACTATACATACTACAAGAGAAATATGGTTTAGCATGCAAAGTAATAAACTGAATTCAAAGTGATTGAAATAAAAAAAAATAACTATATCAAAGAAATCTACCAAGGATTCAACCGTACATGAGATAATTGTCCTGGGAGGTCTGAAACTGAAGTAAAAATTTACGACGGCTTCCGGCATGGAAACAACTTTTAGCGATCAACATACAGCAAGGTAAAATCATTCCAATCTAGAAACATAAAATTTAACAATTAAAGATGGATTAAATATAATCGACGGACGCTGCAAGTATGAGACAAGTAGATTGATAGATGTAAATAAAATTTGATATCCTTATATGTGGAAGAGGAAAGCCAAATATGTATGCGTTAAAGGAAAAGTTAATTTTGTATGATTTAACATTTTCCCGGCGAATAACATCTGTGTAAATTTCTAGGGTAGCCTTGAGAATGGGTAACGAGTCGGAACCCGAAACGTCGGCTGCCTATGAATATCTTACCCGGTGGCGAGCCCGAGAAATTTACACGAAAAGTTAATTCTTTACATGCTTTCAAAAACGTCCACGAATGCCACATTCAATGGTTTGTTCATATGCATCATTCTTTCTGTTAATACTCTCAGGCAGGTTCTGCTGTTAAATTTAAATCCAGATTGGTTTTTCTTGAGGTGGTCTTACATTTTCCTTACCGCCTTCCGGCCTGATCTGAGGTGATATGCTGAGACGCACTATTAGTGTAATCCACCGGGTGAGAGACTCAATAAGTGCCAACGTTTCAATGGCCAAATTGTCCATCGTCTTCAGGGCCAAATGAAGCCGATGATCATTCTGTCCGGAAGACGATGGATGACTAGGCCATCGAAACGTCGGCACCTCTCAACTGGTGGACTTCTCGAATAGAGCTTCTCAACATCTTCCGGCCGATTACGCGCGTATTATAACGCAAGTGACAACAGAGTCACAAAGCATGAAGTAGCGTATACACCATGGAATGAAATGGTAGTGCTTGGAGGTGTAACTGACTAATACACCTGACAGACAATCGCATGGATTCAGGTTCATATGCCGGAGAAGTCAGATGGTTTTTTTCATTACGAGCTTGATTTTCATCTATTTAATAATTTCATTCGGGTTGTCTTCGGCTTATCATCCAAGTAAATTGACAATTTCTTCATTAATTTGGTCTGCTCCCGCAGCTTCTTTTTTCTTATGATATATCATATCTCGCTTTTCTTGTCCCTGTACTGATCTGGAATTAAGAATTTTACCGACGGCCTCGTCCAAATGGGGAGTTCTTCAATCTGGTGCTTTCATCTATTCCCAATGTTTTCGTCCTATATTCCAGTTCACATCGCTTGTCTAGTTGCCATTTGTTTTTCTTTCTCCGAATCATTTCTTTACAATCTTTTGTGCTGCTTCGTTGTCTCATTTCTTCTTGCTATGGTTGATTCAATCGCAGCAGACTACATGGTCTCCTTGCATTATAAAATGACGAAATTCCTAAGTATCTCGTTAAGTATTGCATCGCTTACCCTAATAATCATCGTAATCCATGACTGCTTTATGCTGGCTCCTTTACTCACCGGCTACTCTTCTACTACTTTAGCAATTACTCTCATCCATCTCCATTGATCTCAGTTTCTCTAGTTTCCAGTCAATGGCTGTGAAGAGGATTCCTCTCGGATTCTTTACCATTTTTCCAGAAGCACTGTGTATCACATCTTTATTCACATATTATCTTCATTACTTTTCTTATACGAAGCGGCTCTCCATGACTACGTGGTTGCAATCAGACAATGCACTTGCCCTGGGATAGCTTTATCACATATTTGTTTTATTCCTGATTTATAACAAGAAAAATTTCGAAAGATGGCCATCGCTCATTCAACTAAAAATTGCGTTAATCTGAGCTAAGAGCACACAGACGCATGGTAGCTGATTTGATTGTTTATCGTATCGAAAAGAAGACTGTCATAAACTAAGACAGAAAAATTATTTTTGCCAAAGTTATAAGAAATCAATGAACAACTTCATCAAAAAAATAATATTATAAAGTGTTTTAAATATTATAAATGTTTTAAAACCAATGGAATATGGTAACCGAACAAACCGCGGTTAGTAAACGTCAACAACCGTCAAACGGAAGGATTGAGTCAAAAAAGAGTTGAGTTTTCAGATCCATTAGTCTTTTGACACCATTTTGATCCTCTATTGACGGTACTTATATGAATCATTGTTTCATTATAAATATCCTTTCATTCTAATATTATTATGAACTAACAGGTAAATTTTAAACCTAATTATGTTTATATGCGAGATAAATTCTCCTGGGAAACGTCTAGCGAGAGTATGTAAGCAAAATTTTACTCTCCCAATGAAAAGTCCAGTGGAAATACGCAATATCTCATATTTTATGACTCTATGAAGACTAAATAATCCTTGCGTTTCGATGCAACATGATTAGAGTTACTATGCATGAGCAATAAGCACGTGATTTCTGCAATCTAAGGTGCGGAGGGGCCCAATGCAACGCCCGGGAATGCCCAGGCTCTCGCCGGCAGTGCAAGAGCGCCCGGTGAAAAGCGCTCGCTCTTGCGGCCTTTACGCGACCGAAAAGAAAATGATTTTAATCATTATCCCCCAGACGTAGCAAACATTTTCGCAATAAACAAGTATCAAAATGTGTTCTTAGCGTGACGTTACATGTAAAAATATTGCCAAATAGATCAATATAATAAAAAAAATATTAATGAATTCTAGAGCTATTTTTTATTTTCCTAAACATGATGGGTTGATAATAATCACAGTAGGAATAAATATAATCAGTAAACCCACGGAGAGTCAGTCAAGTGAATCCAGCAGCAAACATTTACTGATTATATAAACATGTCAACGGATCGCTTAATCATATAACCGTATTTTATTCATTTTAAAAGAGTAACCCATGGTATTTAATCAAGTTATTGCACAAAAATGCTATGCACCAATGTTTCTCTAGTCGGACATACTCAAATATCCCAGTATCAATTTATAAGAAAGCTTGCACTTTACGCCTCTGTAACCAAAATAGTTTTAGTATAAGCTCATCAACTTAGTAATAGTTTTTTTTAATTTAAGAAATATCAAATTTCTGTTCTACGGAACGTGATATTAATCCTCCATTGATTTAGGATGGTACCGATTCCATAGAAAGGTTTAATGTATAACATTGAGAACCAAATATTACCGCATCAAAATGCATGCAACAAAATCCGCTTGAGCAACAATCATCGGAATGGTCGTTTCCAATGTAAAAATATGATTTACATTACGTGTGTAGCATTTGCTGCAATCCAAATTTATATTACTGATTGAGGAGCTTTGCTGGAGTTACGTGTAGTATTTGCGCGTGGACATACGTGTTTGTATGTAGAGAAATCCTAAAAAAAAAGATATCGAAACGTGATAAATTATGAGTTCTTTGCTCACATACTGAAAAAAGTACTGAACTAAAGTACGTAAATGAATATATATAATAATGAACTTCACCGTCTAATACGTACCAATCGCCAAATAGTTATATACAATAAAATAATGAGTCTCAACTCAACATAGTTACTAAGGATTCAGAGATACCTCCCTCGGTTAAGATTGCCTAAGGAAATGATTATAATTTCATGATTAGCTGATAAAATTGTGATGAGGAAAAACTCTTCTAAAAACTCTTCGTCAATACTTAACGGTTTATTTAAATCACTATCCCATTCAATCAATATGAACGTCCGAGTTTTGTAATGATAATTTCTATATCATTGAGACCTGTTCGAAGACTATCCATACAGGTATTCAAAAGAAACCGAAATCTTGCAAATTTTGCGACTAATTTTCCTTAAAAATAGAATAGTAAGATTAAAAACTTCTTGATAATTCTGCAAGTGTTCCTGAATCGGCTGAAGCCTAAAAGGAAGGAGTGAGAGTAGCAAAACTTCCCCAGCTGAAGAAAGCTTCATAACCTTTTCTATTAACGTTAATTTTAAGATAAAAAAGCGATTGTGCAGGAGAGTTTAAATGTGTTATGGACATAATCGACGAGGAGTTCTGCAAACCGTATAAATCAGTCCTGTTTTAGTTTAAAAGTTAACACCTTGTAGGGCTTTAACATTTTTTAAGACCCATCAATTATTCCTTAAGAAAATATTTTTAGTCGCAGTCATATTAATGGTACTCAAATATTTGTTGAAATAGAATTCTAGCTGCACAGGCGTGTTTTTTATTTTATATTCCGCATTATAAATAAACATTTATCAACGATAGTTCAGTCTAATCCCAATCACAAGCGTAGACAGTGATTCTTCCAACATCCATGATTTACAAAAACTTACAATTAGTAAGTACATCAAGCCACATTATTTCATTCCATGAATGGGAAAAATCAAGTCGCAATCGAACCTTTTTCCGAGAGATAATTACGGAAAAATACGAGACTTATACCTCGGTTTTGATTTTTTAAGATATTTACATGGTTGTTATTTATATTTGGACTTTTAAAAATAATTTCAACATCAGTGATACATTAGGTTACTATGAATGAGATATGAATTTCACACAAGGTATTTAAGACTTTAGGCTATCAGTAAAAACAATTTAGACACCTTATCCCGAATTTCGTTCGCCAAAAATTAGTAGACAGTCTTGTTTACCCGCATATAGACTACTGCTGTGTGTATACGCCAACCTAATATAAGATCTGAATTTAAAACTTCTGAGCATTCAGAACTCCTGTGTGAGGTATATCTGTGACATCAAATATTATGAGCATGTGACACCATATTTTTAAAAACTCGGATGGTTAAAAATACAAAACAGGTGCTTACTTAATAAGACAACGTTTATATACAAAATAATAACCGCAGAACTCCCTACATATTTATATCAGAATATATTGAACAATGCTACAACAAATAACCATATAACACGCCACATGGAAGAACTCTATGTACCACGATACCGAACACTGCTCACGCTAGTTCTTTCTTTCTACGACACTTCTTGCGATGTATGGAATCACTTACCTGAAGATATTAAAAAATGTAAAAATGCTAACAGATTTAAAAATTGATACTATAAAGTGCTATTTCAATAACAGTAATGAATGTGTTACTTTGTGTAACATTAAAAATATATACTTATTATTGTAATGTTGTTTTGAGGTCTTGCTTTCGCATTCCAATGATATTGTAATATAATTAGGGAATCGAATAGTGTTGTTCTACTGTAATATGAATATGTGTTTTAATCCAGTAATGGGATTAATTTCTGGACTCTAAATTATGTATTATCATTTGTGGTCCTAAGGGACGTAATCGTTCTGGAAAAAGAAAATTCTATTCGACCACAAGATATGGTAAATGTTTATTTACCCTTACTTACGACACAAATTTCATTTTCAAGTCACAAAAAATCCTGATAAAGACATGTAACATACATAAAACCATAGTCATGTCACTCTGGAGGGTATTAGAAATATTCCATAAAGGAAGGGTTATTCTAAAAAATGTACGTTTTTCACGTAAAGTGAAAAGCAGTACAGGAGAGAAATAATAAAACTTTTTGTTTTGGAGTAAATCGCATGCTGTGTTTTCTAAGTCTTAGTATCTGAAGCGTTATTTTTTTTTGCTCTCACTATCTCAAGCATCATAGAGGTGTCTTTCTTTTGGGTTTTTACTGATTTCATTACGTTTTAACATCAACATTGTTTAACATTACTCGGAATGTTAAATTGCATATGTTCTTTTCCTTCTAGTTTATCACACTCGGGAGAAAATGATCCTTGGTAAAATCATATCCTGTTTAACACATTATGACAATAAAGCAAACCTTACCAGAAATGTTTTCCACGTGGTGTAAAAACTTCTTATTCGAACCACATATAGTATGAAGACTGAATTAATAAGTCATTATTATGCTTCTTCAAGTCTTCTTTGTCCTATAGTATCAAATATGAAGTCTTTACGGATATTCATTAGGTAAAGGAAGATATTCTCAATATCATTATCAAATAAGAACATGAGTTCTCTCGCAAGATAAATGATCATTTCAACTTTTCACCTAATACTAAGACGGTATGTGCACACATTTCTTGGATTTGATGATCGATGAGACTAAAAACATTTTCCCTAATAAAAATACATAAATAATGAATCCAAACATACAAATACAGAATTTTCTTAAGGTAGAGTTTTACTACCATACTGCGCCACATGCTGTGTCATATGTGGGAAGAATAGAGCAGGTAAGAAGGTATGCTTATCTGGGGAGCATGCTGTCGGACGATTGTAAGAGTAAAGTATAAATTATGTTAAGAATAGACATGGAAAAGGAAACGTGGACCTTAGGAAGAAAAGAGAAGGATTGGATCAGTGCATTTGAAATATGGGTGTGGAGGAGGCTTGAGAGAGTGAAATCGGTGGATGGAGTAAGAAATGAGGAGGTGCTGGGAAGAGTTAGGGAGGAATGAACACTACTGAAAACAAAACAGAAGAGAAATAAAACAAGATCTGACATATTTTAAGAGGGAAGGGGATTTTAAATGCAGCAGTTGAGGGAACAGTGGAGAGAGAAAAGAGAAGAGGAAGAAGAAGGCTGAAAATGACCGATGAAGGGAAGATAAAAAGTAGTCATAAGGAAACCAAGGAAGAGGCCCGGACAGGACAAATTGGAGATAGCTTTGGTGTTTGTGACCTGCCACTACAGAATACAGATTGATTATGACTGTGCCACAAAAAGGATTAAAATTATCTTTGTCAAACATAATCAAGTATTTCCATCGGTTACAAATGTATATTACTAGTTTATACAACTCCATTCCTTGCATTAAGTTATTAAATAATGTTTAAAGAAATCTGGGACAAAGTACGTGAAGGTTAAAAAATCATGCGGAAGAGACAACCGTAAATTGTGATTTACGGTTAGAAATAACGTAGGACTAGATTAAATTGACCTTGGCGCTAACGATTGGAGGTCTACATAATACATCAGACACACCAGAATATTGTGTTCGAGAAGGAAAAGAATCTCTTCTGTTAAATTTCGTCATGTATTAAAATAAAAAAGGTGAATATTGTCAGTATTCGATATGCAATACGAAAGTTTAAAAGAATTTTAAAATATGTAATTGTTGAGAACATTGGCAACACTCGACAATGTAGCGCATATGTTTTGAGTATAGGGGGATATACTAGCTGGAAGAATAGCTCAAATGAAATTCTTTAGTGGGTACAAAAAAATGACCGAAACCTTTTTGGTAAAGAAAATAGTTTGACGAGAAGGGTTTCAGCAGTGTTAAAGTATGGACCATCCTTACAATTTGGAAATCATCTGGGCATTTACTCAGAAATAATTTTGTTAGGTTTATCGAAATATAGATAGTATAATATGTTACAAGGACATTAAGTATTGAACAAAATAAAAGCTAATATGGCAGCCAATATATATCACTCAGGAGAAAAATGGATACCATTAGCTACGACGCGGAAAAAAGTGCCTCCATAAAAGAGGAGAGCATGCGGCAATCACATTATAAGGAATTAACATACAAAAGATTGGCATAAATTGATATACCTGGGTAAAACATCAAAGAAAAAAGGATAGCTAGGATGTAGGATGACAAATATAGGATACGTGGGCAGCAGACTAGAAGTGCCGAGCAAAGTCAATCCACTGCTTTCGATTTCCAAAAGTTGTAATTCTATCAATATAAAAAGCAGAATGCGGAAATTTGCTGACGTTTATCACTTTTCATATGCATCTACAGGTGTAACAAAGATCTTCAATACTATTTCCCCTATCTAAAGTGCAGCGGTCCTAAAATTAATGACGAAGCATTTTTCCCACTTATGTAAAAATGAGCAAGGGAAATCACCAAAATTTAGTTTAACATAATTTTCAAAGAGTTCATCTTATCTCATTAGGAAGAAGAAATGCTTGATACTTTTTGATCATGAATATTGATAATGATGGAAACATTTCATGAGCTCTCATGCTACTTAAGGTAATGTGAAACTAACATAATAATTCGCCTTGAAGAAACGGGATTTTACGTTTCGCTTTCTTCAGCAAGGATGTGTTGTAAAGGCTCTTCTATTTTAGACTCCAAAGACATAATGGTTAACTCCGAAAAAAAGATATACCGCACCGCACATACAGTAGAAAACCCCGTATTTGGCTGAAAATTGATAATAATGATTACTTGACCATGGTCGACGACTTTGCTCTAGATGTTATGCCACTGTAGCAGCTTTTGCTAACTTTTATTCGTCTTAAATTTCTCGCCTAAAATTTCCAGTGTTAACCCTGTAGGTAAGAAATTTTTAGATTTAGTGACATCATGCACTTTTTATTTCAACTCATGCGTAAATGTTATAGATTTTTCACTTTATTGCTAAATTATTACATAAATTGAAACTGTATAGATCTGCCCGGCGTCATCCTATCTTGTAAGTAATGCTCAAGATCTTTCTGTTGGTTAAATCTATTTCGTGAGTCCCAATATATATTATCACATGCATCAAGGAATTTTTTCTTCTGAGTGTAGATTCAGGTAGAATAGGGCTGTAGCATAAGACCAAGGAAAATAAAAATAAGTAAAGAGATGAAACCATCCATTCATCCTTTCAGCGCTACTACTCATGAAGAATCCAGGCCTCCAGAATTATTTGCCTACATTCCTCTCTGCTCTTGGCCATCGTCCTCCATCTTCTTACCCCTATCTTTTGTAGATCATCTTCTAGATCATCCAGCAATCTTTTCCAGGGCCTTCCTTACCTTCATGTACCTCCCGGTTTCCCATTAAAAACTTTTTTCAAGACAACCGTTTCCGACATTCTCTGATGGCGTCCTACCCAACTGATCCTCTTATTACAACATTCACTGCTTTCGGCTCTCTGTACAATCTGTCCAACACTTAGCTTGTACGTATTCTTCAAAAGCCTCGATCACTTATAGCGCCATAAATCATTCTCAGTATCCTTTTTCCACTTCCAAAGCATCCCTTCATTTTCATCCATGTTTCCGATTCATAAAATATCATTGGCTTCGAGACAGATTTGTACAACTTGATCTTAGTTGGCCGGCTAACGTTTTTTGACCGTAGCCTGTACCGAGAGCTGTATGTACATCAGAGTAAAATGAAATTTGGAGAGTACAGACAAGGAAAACGAGATGAAAAATGTCACGAATAGGTATGGATTCCATGTGCTTGTTTATCGATAATATTTTTGAAGCACTTCTAGTTGACAAAATGTAGAAAATAATATTTCTTCCAACTGATGACACAAGATTTCTAATTCTTTGAAAAATAGGGAATTGAAGAAAAACAAATCATAGAGTTCATCGTTTACGCTTTAGAAGGAAAGCCTGTATAAAAATCCTATATACAATGTAAGAGGAAAAATAATGTTAGGGTAAGAAAACGGTAATTTTTCAGACAAGGGATGTAGGGGTACGGTAAGATGTTAGTCCTATCATAAACACTGAGGAAAATGGCTCAAGAGGTAAAACTGTAATAACGATACATTTAAGTCAAGAGAGAGTCAAGATTCCGTTAGGGTTGGATGGAGGTTGAATCTTCCGTTTTCCGGGGTTTCCACCGCGTTGCTCCATCTTGAAGACGATATTTCGCCGGCTATCCTGCAGGCTTCCTCAGGTCCAGGATAGCCGGCAAAATATCGTCCTCAAGATGAAACAACGCGGCGGAAACCTCGGAAAACGAAAGAATCAACGCTACGTTTACTTTGTAACTAATACCCTGAAGAAAACGCTTCAGCCAAAAGAGGACGAACGCAAAAATTGATTAATTGTCTCATATTTTTTTTATAACCTGATAAAACAAATGGAACTAAGTACACAGCAGGTAATTGTGTGAAATTAATATTATACATCGGAAATATAGAGTTCATATCCAAAAGAATCTTTAGGTTACCAACGAAATGATAAAATTTACACTTTTTCCAGTTTTATCTGTAACCGCAATTAAAAATGGCGTAGCGCTCTCGGACCACAAAAGTTACTGTTTGCTCACAGTTTATAACCTAAATTAGTCCAACTGAATCACGAAAGTATTATCTTTTTTAGCTTGATCGCATTCAGCCTACACAAAAGACATCTTTTCACAAGTAACTCATGCTTATTAAGGGTTCGCAACGGCACAACGTGGTTCTTCGTTCATCAGAATTTTCAACGTTTGAACAAAAATGGTATTGATCTAAAATTACACCTACTAAATTGCATAGGCAGGGGTGTAATGTGGATGCATATGGTGTAATGCATAGGTGTAATGTGGATGCATATGGTGAATTGATTGCAAGAATCATCAATGTCCTTGGGGGAAAAACTGCAAACGATCAATTTTCGAAAGAAAACACGAACGCTGAGAAAAGAGTCATAAAATGCAACTTTTAGGAAAACATCTCTACGTGGCTATCAATTTATTTCTTTATTACTATGCAATGAGATGTAAAACTGTCCGTGACCTTTAATTTCACAGGAATATGATGCACGCCATATGCCTCCAGGCAGTTCATTTTTGGCTTAAGTACAGAGCAAAAAAAGCCAGGTTTTTCTTTCACTTTCATTGCTAAACATTATTGAATGCTACCTGTTTGACACATTTAGGCCTTCATAAACATTCTTATATACTCCTTAAAAAATTAACAATTTTAATTTCTTACACACCAAATAACTATTAACCTTAGTAAAAGAAATATTTAGTAGTAATTGTTCCTGAAAAAATAGTGTTTTACAGAGCAACCGTCATATCATGATAAAAATAAATATTTAATCAATTTTTTCAAAAAACAAACAAAAAACCTATTAATAAACAAGATAAAACTTTGTAACTTACATAATTTATTTAAAACTAGCTAACTGATGGTGTACCTGATGATGGCGCGACAGCTGAAACCAGTCGCTAGTCTTAAGTAAAAATTGAGGAAGTCACAAACTTTTATCTCTTTTATTACGACATCCTTCCACCAAGTGAATGCTTCTAGTTTCCATATTACATAAAAACTATTTATAGGCCGATGAAATGGAAAAATGTCCAGATATTTTAAGTAAGGATCCAAATATAGTGGACATCAGAAGACTCATCTTCTTGTAATTGTATCTAATAGGGAAACGGGGGTTAATTCAGGGTTCACGACGACCAAAACGCATTTTTTGATCATCTTTGGAAATGAATGTGAATATTCTGAAATCAAACGGATCAATGAAGATGAGCGACAAAATTGAATTGTAAGCCAACATTAATCGAGGGCTTATTATTCCATGAGTCACCCGCAGTCACCTTGCAATGAACCGTAAGTAATATCAAGTACGTAGAGATTAAGTTTTTCAGAGTAATGTTCAAGTAAAAACTTCACATTTCGGTCGAAATAATATCCACTGCTTAGCAACCACGGTCGGAATGGACTTTTGGGCAGCTCATCTGCATTTAGCTCAAAAGGAAAATATGATAAAGCTTATGAAGGTGTTTTGTTCTTAAAAGATTTATGCAACTTCTTTACCTTCAGGCAATTTGTCAGCATTTTGTAGAACATCAAATGACCAATTTAAACTTTCATTAGTAATTCTTACTTTCTTATGCAAAATAACCAATTTTCAACGACCTATAGGAGAGCTTATTTTTTATTTTTTCAAGAAGGGAGAACTTATTTTAATGACTTTTTTCAGCACATTAGATGCTTTTAGGACAGTATAACTTTCAATTATACAGAAGCTGGATAAAGGGTACATGATGTGTAAAATTCAACGACAATTTCGAAAGACTTAATTTAGAGGGAAATACAGCCGAGTTCTTTTCCTTACCAACATGTTTCACAATACTTTCGAGAGCACTTCGTTTGAGAGAACAATCGTAGTTATACATTGGCATACTAGATAACTCATTGCGATAGTTGCTTACTCATTGAAATTTTGCCAATATATGTCATAATATCAAACATTAAATTATATTGTTGCTAAATTTAATTCATAGTCTATTTTAATGGATAAAAAGTTATATTATATTATCTATTAGCTGCCAATAATTGCAAGAAAATACTCCTTAAGCCAATCTCACGCCGTTGTATCTTATCTGAGATCCTACCTGGTACTTGGTTCACATCCTACTTTACCTGACCCTCACCATGTTACCGATTCATAGCTGGAGGAGGTAGATGGTTACAGTAAGGAAAATAAATGAAGAATTTCCTAGCATGCAGAATTGAGACGTAGAAATAAAATCAATGGAATTTATACGTTTAAATAGATGATTTCTCCCCCGCTCTTATAAATACAGCAATCCTCCCTAAATTTCCCTGGGTCCCATTAGAATTCATGCACTGTATCATCTGTCCGCCCAGACAGTTCTACGACATGTATTCCCAGAATAAGGGCAACGTGAGGTTAAATGCCCATTACTGTTTATAGCATAATTGCAGCAAATTATAAGATGTTGGATGATTCATACAAATCATTATCATTATGCAGTTAAGGTCAGGAAAAAAAGAATTGGCGATAATATCTACAGGTCATTACCAAAAATATCTTCTCTGCAATCTTGTATAATACTGTTCGTACTCTTATACACTAGTGTTGGGTGCCATCTTTCTTTCACTTTTTAATCCGAGGTCTTCCCTATTATACGGTTGATAATTCATAGTTCCTTCAATACTGTGCCTCATTTGTTTTGTATGCGCGTTCCTCACGAAACGCTAGATGTTAGGGTAATTCCTAGGTGTATGGCTTTGTCTGAAGATTTTATGTTGACTCCACCCACATTGCCACTCGGCGTTGATGTGTTGACTTCCGCAAGAAGTTTGCTGTAGTGCATTTACAAAGGCTTAGTTATAGCCGCTTGTGGTGCATTTATAAAGGCTTAGTTATATTTCTGGTACCACGAATGAATGCTGCTGAAATCATATGATAGAACTTGTCCATGTCTTCGATAATTTCGTTGTAGATTACCGCATCGTTTGAAAATCATCTTTGTAGTCTACTAACTAGAAAACATAGGTCATTGATACACACAGCAAATAAAATGGGGCCGAACACGCTTCCTTGTGTAGCACCATATATTATTGTAACCACATCAGGGCTCTTACCGGCAATAACTACTTTTTGTTTGAGAACGCAAAGAAAATCACATATCAATTTCATTATTTCTTTATTTCATTCTAACCATTGCAATTATAATATGGTTTTTTGGAGAAAAAGTTTCTATGTTGTTCCTGAAATTAAGCAAAATTGTGTCAACCTGGTTTTTCGATTCACCTGATTTTAGAATGGCATGAAGGAAGGACGCAAGTTGTGTCCCCAAAGATTCACCCTCAGTAGAAAAAAGTTTCAATTGTCCAGGAAGATCATAATATTTGAATCGTGTTCGAGAATTTTGCACAAAAATTATGTTAAAAATATTGGCTGGTAATTTACAGGGTCATGTCCATTACCTTTTTTAAATATCTGTGTGACGTTGGCCTATCTCTTCTGCACGAAAACAGCTTTTCAGTAGTTAAATCACGTTCAATGATTATGTTAGCCATCGGTTCATTAATGCCGGGAATTCCAGGATTATGTACTGGCACCCTTATTGTTTACTCCTTCGAATTAGTAGTATACGTACTTGACAATATTTTTTTGTGTTACTTTGCCATATTTGTCCAATTAAAACCATAATTTCAAATATTCGCCCTGAATCTCTCTCGCAAAAGACAAGGATGACTGGGGGCTCTCATCTAGTAATTCACTTAAAATTGTTATCCTGAAGTTTTCTAGATTCGTATGTGCTAAGTTCCCGTAATTCGTAAGTGAGTTCTCTCACCGCAAGCTCTATCCTTTTATTATAACTTTATTGTATTTTAAAATAAGTTGTGTCCTAAGCTTCAATGTCTCTCCATGATTATATCGGTGAGATTCTTTACTCTCATTTTTTAAATTTGTATAGAAAAACCAGTGATTTCTAACTATAGTATTTTCAAAAACTATCTCCATGATGCATCGACGTTCTTGTATTTTATTTTAGCTACAAATTCCGTGAATGGAACTTTTAGTGTTCCTCAACATTTAATTAAGTTATATTTTTTAAATTAGTTGACTTTAGGCTGAGGCTATACTGTGGACTCTACTATTATCTTCATGGTCGTAAAAATTACTTTATGTTAACCAAGTTTGAAGATATCAACGTACTTGATCAATTTAGAGTGACTGATAGCAAAGAGATTAAATACTTTTATTTTCTCTCTCCTCTCGTAGGTTTGCTAACTGCTTGCGTATGTAAGTGGTTTCAAAGTGCATTAAGTAAGGCCATACTCATATCACGCATCCTTAAACTTCTTTCCATAGCATAGGTCCAAAAATCTTTACCATAAAAATATTTGTTCGGAGTTCATTGGTTGTTCAATCCTAAGATTGGTTGACTGCAGCCCTCCACCCTTCCCTTTCTAATGCTCGTTCCCTTACCTACTAGTATCTCTTCCTCTGTACTTTCCTCTTTATTTGGCCCATAAGCTTATTCCTGGGTCATCCTCTTGGGACTTTTCTCTCTATTTTACCTTCAATTATGTTCCTCACTAACCCATTGTATCTCAACATCGAGACTGTGGGTGAATGATCATATGTATGTATGAATGTGGGCAAGATTTTAGCTGCGTCATTTCACTCAGTATCTACATAATTTACTCGATATACACTTGATATCCCGGTACATTGTCAGCTCATTTGGTGGGAAATAATATAGTAAATGTGTATTGAAATCTATCGAAGCAAATGATGCATGAACTAACTGTTATACTCGCATATTACGCTGAACACATCCTCAGTACAAGTTCCAATGATGAGTTCAGAAGATAAAACTCACCATCTTTGCAGCTTGTCTCTCTAAAATAGGAATATTCTCAGCATATTCCAATTTGAAAGTTAACGGGTAAGTTAAATAGGAAGAGGCCATAAGGCGCACTTTACAGAAAAGCAGAACCAGATGGATTGCCCTCGCCTGGGTTATATGCTCCAGTAATGAACATATATGAAAGAAGTGCGCTTCGTTGGTTTGGCCATGTTGAGAGAATGGATGAGAGTCAAATAACGAAACAAATATATAAGAGTGAAATGAATGATGCAAGAGATAGTGGTAGACCGAAAAAGTTGTGGTTGAGGAAATTCTTAGCAGGAGGAATATTAGGAGTCTTAAAAACAGGAGAGCGTGTAGGAAGCAGTGTATGGGGGCAAATGAGGTGGAAGAGTTTTGCAAGGATAGGTCAGTATAGAGGAAATTATTGAAGCAAAGTTAGGTGTACAATTATGTATTCTTGAGTGAACTTCTGTGACTTTGCCTACCCCAGAAGGGAACGACGTGATTGGTATGTACGTATGTTATATATTTTATACCAAAAGTTAAATTTTCAAAAAATACATTAAATACTAAATTGGTAAACCTTACCCTATGATTTTGAGCCACAAAAACTGATCTATGTTATTTATTAACTTATCCAATCCACTCACAAATTATCCCAATAAACTTCATTACAACCAAGGGTTATTCTGTAATATTAACTATGAAGACAGGCAGAACGCGGGCTTCCTAAAAGAGGTGGCACCGGTCATTCAATGCAATGACTATGAATTATATATACTCTGGCTCGCAGAATACGTCTACTTTTCCTTGGAATTACACCAAAATGAATGATTTATAAGTATTTTTATTTTCAAACCAGCTTAAATACGTAGAAATGTGCTTTTGGCTGGTAATGTAATTTATAAAATAAATGCATACGACAAATTTAACATCCGAATCAAATTTAACATCCGAATGAGTCACCCAATCCTTGGACTGAGCAGCTACAGGCCTCAACTCTTCTCGTTCAACTCTTGTATGATCAGATATCTTCTATATTGAGACATAATTTCAAGTTTACCCCCTTTGCTCAAGCTTCGTTAAGTTATTACTGGGTACGGTACACATTACAATGCAGCCATGACAATGGGAGCCTTAAGTGCCAATATTGATAAGCTATGTTGATATTTTAACTTGATAGGGAGTGCTAACTGAAAATTGTATAAGCCAAACTTGTAAACTAGAATGATTTACTTATTGTTGACAATATATCGATTTACTAAAATTCTGCGGATAAGGTACTACGACAGGATATTTAATACCATAATTTGTCAGCATAAATGTAGATTCAAATTGCTTGAACGACATAGTGTACCATTACTTTATGGATATAGTGTAATAAGTGAAACATTGGTAAAAATAGTGGGAGTTGAGCGCACGGGATAAAAATTACAAGTTATTCCCATTCAAGGTTTGATAGTAAAATAGAACATCTTCAGAACCATATTCACATCTCTACCGTTCTCTTCTTATCCTTTACTACATGGGAATAGAATATAGACCAGAGTAAATCATTTCACAGGCATTTGCATCTGGTATCCATATTTTTTTCCTCATTAATTAC
The DNA here is from genome assembly GCA_963169105.1 of Ceriagrion tenellum. Classification (NCBI taxonomy): domain Eukaryota; kingdom Metazoa; phylum Arthropoda; class Insecta; order Odonata; family Coenagrionidae; genus Ceriagrion; species Ceriagrion tenellum. The sequence continues at coordinate 39,636,086 of OY720643.1, read as the reverse complement.
AAGTCTTTATAATTTAACTGAAATCAAAAAAGTGTTTGTTCCTAGAATTTGGTGTGATATTCGATGCTATGGGTCTAACCAATCACCCAGCTAGGCTCCTGCTCGTCAAGCTTAGGGTTAATGTCTACAGCTCCTTATTAGTAAGAAGATTGAATAGAATGCAAGGCGTCCAGCATTTAAGTTTTTTTTAAATGATAAATGTTTTATTTGCCGAAGCAATGAAAATGATATCTAATAGAAAACTCATGAAATCTATAATATATTAACTTATTTTTTTGAATCTTAAGGTCATTTTATAAACCACTCAAATTGAGAATTTATACTGATCCAACTCCTCCATATCTCATTCCATAGAGAAATACTTCCCTTTCCTTCTAAGCAGCTTCTAAAGTAAAGAAAACTCTAGCTTTTGCTAGTCCCATGCGTCTGCGTGACGTGATAAACTCTGCATTTTAACAGCAAACGAGATTTTACCACTACTTCGCGATAACTTGTAAGAATAAATAAAAATAATGATAAGGTATTTTTCTTTTTGCAGTAGTTCTCAGTACATCAGTCAATCATTAGCTTTACACATGCCGTATTTTGCGAAGCTTAAAACGGATTCTTCATTTACCTTTCCAGTTCATATTCGCCAAATATATTATTTTCTGAAACGACTTTTAAGAAATACGTTATTGTCAAATGTCATGTACATACTTTGGCCCATGAGCAGGTAGTACAGGTAGAGGGAGATATAATCCCTAACCCCACACCAGCACTACAGCTTCTTCGTTATCTATATTTTATTAGGTCTTGCCTTGCCTAAGGAGATATTGATAGAGGAGCAGAAGCGCTGGTGTGGGATTATGAGAGTACATAATTTGGCTAAATATGAATTCCATCCTTCCTCGTTGAAAATGACTGAATGGTTTTGCCCGTATATTTTGCTGTATAAAACCTCCAAATGTCCCATTCCAAACTATCACGGGAAGTGGATTTTTTAGCTTCCCAAATACTACGTAAATAATCATTGATACCATCCTTATGCAATCACTTCAGATGTGGTTGAGGCCTTGTCTCAAAAATTACAACAAGGTCCTTTGAGAAGCGCAATAGATATAACAATTTTATGGACACGGGTACCGATTGTTTCTTAATTTTTCAACTGCAAAATAGCCATAAAAGGTATTCTTTATTGATTATTGAGTTAATCAAAAAACATTAGTAATAAAAGGTAGTACACTTAATACCTGCGGATTAGGGATAATAATTTTACTAATTTATAACATACCTAAATCATCGTATTCTTTATTTCGTCCTTCCAGTTCATCCAATACCTATCTCAAAATTAAAATTATAGCTTATTCTTAAAATTATTTACAATAATGAGTTATTAACAGTAATCTAAAACTACCAATTTTTATCAAGTAAAATACCTATACGATTATAATACATATTTTTATATTTTCGAATTTGGGTAAGACATTTTAAAATTATGTTCATGTGACTACTTTTATTTGTTTCTATTGTGAATTTAAGTCATTTTGAATCCCAGGGCATTTTAGTCACGCAAAATGACCACATACACCCTTTTTCCTGCTTTTTGACCGCTTCAGCGTCACAGAACGCTCCCGCGACCATGACTGGCAGTGAAGCAGAACATCGAGCCGCGGGCCCGGTGAGTCAGAGAAGTCACTTGCCTCACTAATCGAGTGATGACTCCATTGAATACCAACTTATATTGCCAATTGAATGCCAATTTCACTCGGTAATACCTGAAAGAACCGCTGGACTCACTCAAAACACACGTCTCACGCCTACTCACGGCGCCCTATGATTTATTTTAGGGAAGTTTCGGAATTTTAGGAAGCACTATGTAAAACGTAATCCTTTATGCAAGATCATAAGAGATTAGAACAAACACTTGAGAAGGACAAAAAAGGTTCAAAATGGGTGAGGAGAGAGAGAATTGCAAGCAAAGATACAAAACAGATAAACAGTATGGGGTGATGAGACTTATGCCTTGGAGAGCTGACCAGTCACAATAACTAATAAACAGGAATTAAATGAAACTTCAGGCCTTAGAACGGTATGTACAAAAAGCACTGCAAAATATTTAATGAATAATGATAATAGAAATAGATACATAGTAATTATAATTAGTAAATTGCTAAGAGGAACAAAGATTTGAAAAAGAAAAGAAAATATTCAGTGATTCAACTTCGCATAACCACGTTCAAGAATATAAAAACAAATTTAAAACTAGCCAGGAATAACTGTACTCCGTATACTTTGATAAAACGTTGCATTGAGGATATACTATTGAGACAAAAAGCAAACCCTGGAAATATTAGTGGGATTAGGAAGTTTTAGAAATATGCACGCGAGTACAAGTATGTGGCACAAGTTGGAACACAGCGATCAATCGTAGAATGCTTAAAAATTTTGAATTGACGTTATAAAGTAAAGGTCATACCTACTTAAACCATATCTAGATGCATGAAAAGATGAAGTATTTACTTAAATTTCCAAACATTGCATGTAACAAATGATGTAGTACGAAGTCATTCGCACGGGTGCATATTCACCAGGGTTGAAATTCGCTATGAAAAAAATCATTTGACTTGACCGGGATTCGAACCCGGTCTGGCTAACACACCTGACCGGCAATTGGGAGATCCGAGTTCGAATCCCGGTCGAGTCAAATGATTTTTTCATAGCGAATTTCAACCCTGGTGTATTTACTCAAAAATGAATGTTTTGAAATTAAATATAGTTATTGAAAAATCAACCAAAAAAGCATATTGCTGAAAAGAGTTAATCAGTAAAACATTGAAGCTCTGCAATCCTTGAAATGGATTAAGAGAGATCACATAGCCAGTTTTGCAAAACTATCAAGGCAGACAAAGGTCTGCAGCCAATGGTTACCTCAAAAGATGAGCAATACGAACAGTTTTGAAAAGTATAATCATTTTATTAGTATTTTATTTTTAGTATTCGTATTATTTAGGTAACTGTAAGTACCATCCAAGGCAAAATGATTGTATTAACATTATTATGGTAAATAATAATCTTGTAAGGCATGGAATATGGAAAGGTAACACAATTAACCTATCTTGAAAGTGCTAAATGAGTTGGGATTACAAAAGATATGAATGAAAGAGCTGCAATGAGAGGTGGCGAATACAAAGAGTATAAATTGAATGGAACAAAATTACGCCAAAGGTAGTGAAGTGTTCAGTTATAGTCCAAATACGAAGCATAGTGTTGACAGGTTTAGATTCTTTGTCACTGAGAGATGAGAATGGACGCAGGCTATAAGATGCGGGTTGGGGGCAACTGGGGGAACGAGGGTGTTTACGAAGAAAAAAATGGAGACGTGTTTTTTACTGTGGAGAAGGAAAGAACGGTAAAGGAAAAATCCCCAATGTGAAACGTAAAGGAAAATATCCGAAACATACACCAAAGAGGATAAGCAAGACGAACTGAGCGGTTTTCATATTTTAATGATTGTGGACAATAGAAGAATGCATGTTAAGCCTGGTGAAGGAGGCAATGGTAAGGAATTAGACAAGCTAGACAATCATTCCCATCACCGTAAAAAAATTTATTTAGTTTCAAAAGGTATTATATATTAATATTCTAGGGCCGAGCATTTTCACGGATGAAGTATATATTAATATCTTATAACTGCGCAACGTTGTAAGAGAATAACAGCGCATTAGTATGTGATTCTGAGCTCAGCTTTGAACTAATTTACTTACAGGTTACAATAATTTTGGGAGTAAGCCCCTAAAATGCTAACGACGAATGATTAAACAGATGGACAAATTTGTGATAAAAAATTACAAAGGTAGTAGGAGTTGGTCGGTAGGTTTTTTTGTCAGAATTTTGAGTGGATACCGATACTCCTAAGGATATTTTGTAACCCCGTTGCGCTTCCCTGTGCATTTTGGAAAGGCGAGGGCAACCAATGCCAGTATCTTTGATGGTGACTGCTTAGTCCGTTACTCCTTTAGATTCATAATTCATAGTAAGTCGATCCACATATTCTAGTTCCATCTTTGGTTCATCACTTTCTTTCATCTCCAAGAGTAGCAATCCTAACGTATGCCACTTCTCTGACTTTCCGCTTTTATAACTAAAACAGTTGTAAATAATTACTTACCGTTTCGTTGCTCCAAATGTACATTATGCCTAATAATCGTAAATCGCTACATTTCATCCTGCCTAATGGGTAATTATTAGCCAAACCTGAATCTCAATCTCATAGTAAGGAGTGCCCTTTTATCCATTTTGTAGTAGACAAGGTTATTGGGGAATTGCGCAGTGACAGATTATCGACGAATTTCGTAGCAAAAATTGTGTCCATACCCTTCTCCCCAAATTCGCATCGAAGTTTTGACAAGGTTTTACATACTTTATACATTGATATATTGGTAATGATACAGAAGCTAACTTAAGATAGATTTTCTTAACAACATTTGATATTCCACATCCATAAACTATATAAATTGAAATGAAATCTTTAAACCTGAGTAGAATAGAAAATGGAAGCTTATTCATGGCAAACTAAACACATTAGAAATTTTTACTTCTACTAATGCTTGACTACTATCGTAAAAAGAATTTCTTAAATTTCAAGCTGAATAATAAGTGCACGACTGTAATATTGTGGAGATAATAGAATCAGTAAAGCTGCTATATTTGCGGATAAACACTGAAAATCTTTATGCTAAACTTTTATTTTAAACATTTATTGACCTCGATATTGGCTAATCATTACAACTGAAATAATCAGCGTCTATTTTTACTGTATAAAATGTTTTATTTGAGGTTGTAAAATAAAATATTTCTGCTGCGTTTGGCAACATTGAGCCATCGGCGACTGACAGATAAGTGTGAATAACCAAACGTCTTGCAGGTATACTTTAGCGATTTAGGTATATTGAAAGTATGCATAAAACTCCATCCTTACGAACAGATAAATAATAAAGTTAACTTTTTCGCAAGCGTATAACTCGAAAAGTGAAAAAGACTAGTAATATTTACAGAGAAAAAGTAACAGGGTGGTACAGGCCGTGTATAATTAATCACAAGTCCTCATGGTACATAAACTCCCAGTGGAGCATTAAGAAAAGAATTGAAAGTAGTGCAAAAGTTGATTTTCATACTTTTGAACATTACTTTAAATCAAGGTATAGAGATGAAATTTCCACAATCAGATGGTTGAAAGACCGAGAAATAAAGTTTTGCTATATATTTTGTGTATTGCTTTGCTTTTGCATTGTGATTACGTTTCCAAATTATCTATTTTACTACCATTTCAACGATTGATATTTCCTTGGCAACCTGAAATAAGGCTATAAGCGAGAAATTTCTGCCGGGATTTTTATGACTTGCGTTAAATTAAATGATTGGTATTAGCAAATTTTAGTGAGATTCCAATTGGAGTTTTTGTACCCTCAACTCTCCTTATACGCTTAGTGGTTTTTACATGACATCTGTATTTGACCCATCACATTGTTTTCTGTCATTACGGCTCATTGGCATGCGTGGTATGTTACGTACATAGAATTTAGCTCACTGCTGGACACCTACGCACCACACCTTTTGAATATAATACATTTCGATAGCTCTAAAATGTTGGTTGAGGTTCCAATTCGCTCCAAATCTTCAAATTACTACTTTATATTTATCTTCATAATGAATGAATTAAGGATAGCTCTAAAATGTTGGTTGAGGTTCCAATTCGCTCCAAATCTTCAAATTACTACTTTCTATTTATCCTCATAATGAATGAATTAATTAGCCGTTCATTTTTAAAATTTGGATATAGGTACAAAATACATATTGGATCTCAATTACGAATAATCGGTCTCTTTAAGACTGTTGGCAAAATACCAAAATACCATACAAGCCATTAAGAGTGCCACAGGCAAAATACAAGCCATTAATTAACTCAGATATCTAACCTTTTACTCCAATTAGAAAATCATTGGAATCAGTACAGGATGTTAAGATAAACATGACGATGACAGCCTTGCGGGTGGCCTGGTTTTCTGAATGGCTAGAGATGTCAGTTTTATATGTATGGCCATTGCTGAAAAAAACTCCATCATATGAAATAAAATCTTACCTTAAAGGATCATATGTGTGGGAATGTATTTATGATAGCCAATTTCTGGTTCTAAAATGCACTGATTAGTGAATTTTACTCACAGTGAGCTTTATCGTAGGAAAGCCAAACTACACGGCTCAACTGAATAAACTGAATAGTTTTAATGGTAAAAAATGGAGTAGGAATATTGTATTTAATACTTAGGTAATAAGTTGGGGAAAACGGGAAATTTTTGGAAGGTTTTTTGAACGAATTACGTTGTATAAGAACTAGCTAACTACAGAGTAGTAACCGTATTCAGGACAGAGAACGAAGCGTAACTACAGATAATTGTAAAAAAAAGACTCTGAAGGCCCTTGTAATTTATGGATAAGACTTCTGGTAATTGAGGATAGGGAATGGGAGTATTTGCGCTTCGCTTTATTAGAATCTGCGGTGGATATGGACGATATGAGTTAGATAGAGAAGAAACCAAATAATCATTTGTTTTTTTTTTGCATGAGGATATATTTGATGGAGTATTGCAGGAGGCTTATTGGGCTAATGTAACCCCCGATTAGATGCGAGGTAATTCTGAAGGGAGTGGGTGGGGACCTCGTCGAGAAACTTTGTCTCTATAAAGACATGCACGATTTATTGGATTAATATGGTGTTGCAAAGAAAGAAAACGTGATATCAATGCAAAGGGAATGTGAATTATTTATGGCATTCATTACATAATGCCTTTATGCTGCGTACATTAACAAAGAAGCCTAGACAGTCGTTGATACTGCTCTACAAAAATCTGTATCCGTCTTAAAGCAATTCTTTGAGACATGGTAATCAAAACAAATCTGTTTTTTGTTTTTCAGGTCTCACTCTGATCTCCATGGTGGTATTAAGATGGCGCCTCTTTTTATAGTGTTAATATACTAATCACTTTTTCGAGCGATTTTTCAAAATAATTGTGCGTTCCTAGTGCATATGATGTGTTATGAATGTTAATAATGATTTCAGGCCATTTATATTTATGCTTAAATATTTGCTATACTGATTAAATCTGCTTCTAATTCAGGCAAACCTTTACTGGGTGAAATTGCATGGTCAGATTTTTACGCATTACTGAATAAGTAGATAGTTTTATTAAAATTTGCGTGATTTTGCAGGGTTAGGTTTTCCTGGCGCTTTGGTGAACAGTAAAAGCTGCAAAGGTAATGATTTAGCAAAGTAAAATATCTATAGAACTTGTTATGTTAATACTTTTGCTGAATTTCATCAAAGTTTGTCTCTGGCATTTCATCGCTCTTTGTATTCAAATGCATCACAGTTTCCCATTCCTGTAACAGTGACTCTCATGTAAGTACAACCCCGGCCCTTAAATCCATGCAGCTCCAAGCTTTGATCTTTGATTTAGCAGGTGGACGCGTGACGAGCTAGACTAGCCCTTCCGGTTCGTCGGTACTTCTTAGCTAGTCAACCCTTCCCTTTAAATCATCTTTGCCATTTTATTGTGCACCTTGCATCGGTTGGGGTAGTCTCACCTCTATTATTGCTAGCGAGGCTGTCTCAGTCAGAGCAGAGGTCCACTTCCACTTGATTTAGATCCAATTTCATGGATTTTATTACATAGAAATGCTATACCCGCTATATTTCTAAGTTTCATCCTTTGATCTCAAAAACTTCACAGGTTAATGTATACCCGGGTTATTTTTGGAGACTTGTGGCATGTTAAAGCCCTGCTCAGCTTTTCTTTATTCATTCTGTATCCTCGAAATTTGGCAGTATGCATATGTAATATTTTTTGAATATCTAAAGTCTTATTATTTTCATCTGCGTATGGTGTTTATTAGTACCATTTCTTAATATTAGCTGTTACTTCTAGTCCTTAAAAGTAGATTTACATTCGTTTGCGGGTCAGAGTGGCATGAAAACTACGGAAATAGCTTGGCGACGCTGAAGGCCTTGAGAACGTTGCTTATGGAATCATGAAAATCTTTTTAACTATGCTTATTTTCTCATTATACTTAGTTCTTGTAATAGTATCTTGTTTTTTGAATATTGATTGTTTTCGCACCCATTCGAATTCCATGTCGCTCATTTTCGTTCCGTTTTCTCAGAAAGCCAAATTAACCTTTATAGAGATCCTTGTCTTTGTCAAACGCAACATTATTTTCTATCATAGCAGCATTTCCATATTTATATTAATACCCTTTGCCATTAACTATCAATCTTTGCTGGCTGAATCCGTGTTCTGAATTGTGGAAAATATAAGCATTCCAATTTATGCCAATAGTTTTGTAGCGAGTCATTATTTGTCAAATTGCATGGTATTTTACTGCGACAATATTTAAAAATCTCTTTCCTTGCATATTTGGGGTGCTAAACCCCTATCTCAGTGTTTTCATTGGTGTTAAAACAAAGACTGCAAAGCCAACTCAGAGAAACCCAAATTCCCAAATTTTCGCTTCCCAAATGTCTAAGTTTCGGCGTTGCAGCGTGAGATTCCGTGTATTTCTTCCATTAGATAATTAAATTTATATTTGAGAACATTATATCTATCAATTCAACCACGTAGATTTGTCTTATATATGAGTTCAAAATTCACTTCAGAATAATGAATGTGTTTCACATTTCGTCTTCCTTCGTTTCCTTCATGGGTTGACATTTACACCGCTTTCGGTGAGGGTTAGTTATCTGCTCTTTAGTTATTGATCAATGAAGATGATGTGATTTTATTTAAATCATTCAGAGTTTCCATGTGTTAGTTAATTATAAATTAAAAGGATTAAGTATAATATCTTCGTAACTGGCCTACAACGACTACAAATCGACATACCATGCAAAATTTGATTTAAGTTGTTACGTCAGAATCGAAGTCTACGGGGGGCAATTATAATAACGTCACTTTCTATGTATGTAATTCTTCTTGTATCCCACGTTTCAATTTTTCTCGAAGAATACATTGTTCTCTGTGTCTTGTAATAAATGAAATTTTAGAGATTTTGTTCCAACAAATTAAATAATTAATGCTCTTTTAAGGCGTTCATCTCCGTCACTTGATTCTCTCCTGAAATAACTTCCCATATAGCTTCGTTTTGGTGATTACATTTATTGGTATACTATTGCCGTTTACTATCAGCCTTAAATATGTAATCGCTGTTAGCGCATTTCGTATTCTTTCGACAATTATTCTAGTATACTATAAAAATAATTTTACGGACTTAATCTGTTTTTTATCTGGTCATTATTCTCCATAAATCAGTACAATAGGTCACCTCTGTAAATGTCCTTCTGCAAATCCCTTCGGTAAAATCCCTTATACTGCAATTTAGAGCTTTCTATGGGCGTTTAAGTTAGCGTTTCATACGAAAATTCATACTAATAGCGGTTGGATCCAAGCCATCTCCTGTTTTGATTAGCTGAAATATTTTGATATTTTTTTGAAATATTTCATTTTTTCAAATGTTTCCGTTTTTGGGTATTTGATTGGGGTATTATTTTTAAGTTGAAGGTTCCATCGAGCAATAATTTTCACAGATTTGCTTAAACATTTCGAATGCATGTATTTTCTCAAAAAAAATTTGTGCTTTGCTATCTTCCGATTTTGAAGGATGAGGTTTCAATAATTTAAGTAGTTTATTTTTGCTATCATAATGAAATTACTTCTCACATTTTGTCCTTATCTTTGCAGCTTATTTCATCTGTTTGCAATAAAAACAGTTGTTTTACTGTTGTATTTGCGCCGAATCGTAGACGAATATACACAGGGTACCTACAGCTATAAACCTGGCAATACTGATTACAATACTCTTCAGGAAACGGGAGGAGGCTCAAGATTTTGTATCCGCCTATCTCTGTCTGCGTGAATTTTAAGAAATTTTGATTTTAAAATGATACGTATTGATCGTCATTTATTTAACTATGAATAGTTATTTGATTACATAATCAATTATGTTCTTCACAAACCCACTTTTTTCTTTATAGAGGACCATCTAGTCCTCTCCTCTTCTATTTTTCTTGAAAGTTATTTATTTTTAACTTTGTATGCCTTTTAGATCGTTATCCTCCTCCTTCAGCCTCTTCAGCATCATTTACCAGACTTTGGTAGGACTCTAGTCTGTTCTGGTCTGCTTTTCCAATGGTCCATGCTTCCAATCCATCGAAGACCACGCTCCCCATGAATGGTTTCACGCACTGTTTTTTATTTTGCAGGACTATCATCCTTGAACACAGCAGTTGTCTTTTAACAATGAATACTTTCCTTGCTTGTGCTATTCTTTGCTTGTAATCGCTTCATTTGTCACTTCGTATATCTAATATTCATGTATTATTGAACTCTCCTGCTTAATTATAGCCTACACGTTCTTTCAGTAACGGAATTTCTTAATATTTGTACTCGTAGACGTGTCTTAGAAATATTTGGAATAATGCATGCTTAGATATATGATTAATTACATATATATTTTTGTTATTTTTTCCAATGTTATTTGGCATTAAAAAATTGTTTCCTAAGTATCCTGATCACCCTAGTTTTTTTTAATTTTTATATTAAAAACAACGGAAATTCAATGCGAAGGATTAATGCTAATGCAGGTTTTCCACTTCAATTTGTATAAATGTAGGATTTTAGAAGGTTTGTCTAATGAAATGAAATAATTGGACTCTCCAACGAGACTCTATGCACAGTTATAGGCAGGCTATACCAGTGATAGGCAAATACTTTCTCACTGGTTGAGAGTGGAGGTTATTAGTAATACTGTTACTTCGGACAGGTACAGTGTTGATGAATATATATTTTATTGGCCATCTAATCAGGAAGATTTTATATAAATACTTCACTGCTTTTATTGAATTCAATTTGAACGTTACCTTATACTTGACGTCATATCATTTTGGATTGCAATACGACTGTTACAGAATATGGGTTATAAAAAGAGCTATTTCGAAGTTTTAAAAATTGAATAGCGTTTCCATTGTTCAAAGTATTGTAGGAAGAAAATAACGTGGTTGATTAAATTTCTTTCAGACCACGATCCTTGTTACAATCCACTTCCATTAGGTTTGAATTACATTATCAATAGATATTCACATTGAAATGGTCGGTGGTATTCAGAGATGCTGGGTGTTTTCATCCACTGCAAATGACGCATTCTTTGTGTTATCTCCCTACTTAGCACTTATTTAGGACTTTTGAACTACATAGCGAATCTCAGACTGGCTGTAAAGATACATTTTATAGGGCTGTTTTAGGATTTGGCCCAGGATAAAATAAAAAAATTAAATATCGTTACGGTATAGTGGTTTAATAGGCAGTGCAATTAAAATAATCTTATGCTCTTTATTTTTCATTGCTATAAATAGCCCACCGTATCTTGCTTTATAGCAAGGAGGATCTTTTACTTTGCATTTGTGATTGACTTTACGATATGTTCAGCCAATATGTGGCTATTAATTTCGTTCAATGATGTCCTTTCTGCCTCTAAATGAGCAAAGAGACAAGAGGGTTTATCTAATTGCCTATGACGTTTGTATAAGGGAATTCACCCGGGTGGATCTCGCTTTCCTTGCAAGATAAAGTGTTTAAAATTACCCTCAATAAAAATAAGTAAAATCACCGTAAGTAAAATGTGCCATTCAATTTTTTTCATACGTGTACTAAGTAACATTCATGAAGTGATTTCCCTCTGCTATCTATATCTACACACTACCCTGTTAGAATAGAAGCAAAAGAAGGGGGAGGCCAGGGACGGAGAGAGGACAAAATTGTCATCAACATCACTAATGTTTGGTTGAAAAGGGAATTATTTTACCAGTCATTTGGCGGTGTATTTCCCTCTAGTTCTATTACTTCCATTGGCTCTAGATATATACTATATACAATACGTTAGAGCTAAATTTCTGTGATTCTAAGGCATTTAGCAGTGGATATATCTACGGCAACACTACAGATTATTCGGATGTCTGCTTCGTGCAAGGTGTCGTTCCTAATGTATTCACTTTTTTAGAAGTATGTAGCTCAATGTGTGTGTCACTTTTTTGCCGCTTTTTCCCATCAAAGACGATAACCCTAAATTTCTTTAGTTTAGGATCCCGCTATCAGATCCTTTCATCAGTTTTTTGGCACTTTGTGTTCACTCTTGACAAATATTAACGAAGCGTGCGGATTTTCATGAACGCGCTTAATTTACTTTGCGAGTTATATCGTTCTCTTCAGGGTCATAAGTCCCTGCAGCGTGTTCGAGGTTCAGTTTAGCAAGAGCTAAGATTCATTTATCTTCTTCCTTTTCGTCATAGGACATTTATTTAACTCGCTTGATAAGGTCTTGTTTCTTTTATGCAGCTTTGCAAATGTTTAACATGCTTCACCTACGTTAGACCTAAATTCCTGTGATTCTCAGGCGTTTAGCAGTGGATATATCTACGACAACACTACAGATTATTCGGATGTCTGCTTCGTGCATGGTGTCGTTCCTAATGTATTCACTTTCTTAGAAGTATGTAGCTCAATGTGTGTCTCACTTTATTGCCGCTTTTTCCCGTCAAAGAAGCTTACCCTAAATTTCTCTTAAGTAAACGAAAATTATGTAGAAATCTCGTCAAGTAAATCTCCTAGAACATTTTTATTGATGTTTAAGAGCAGTACGCATTATTTCCTATGTTTTATGGGCATTGAGTAATATAATTTTCTCTGACCTTGTGTTTTATCGTTTTTTAACGGTATTTAGTTTAGATTTTGAATCTATTAGTTTATTTAGAATTAATTTAGATTTAGATTGAATCAATTGGGCTAATTCCGCTACCTTCTGATCTCCAGTCTTATTTTTTCTCTAACACAACGAAGTTCTTTCTCTCATATCAATGCAATATTGGAGTTCCCGAATCAATTTCTTTACGAAGATTTTCCTAGAAATATCTTCATGCTATATCGTGTATTGTCATCTTTAGCTCTGGGTACTTATTTCAAGTTTGGAATTTAAATTTACTACACTACAAAAAAAACCTTACTATCGGATTATTAAACTACTTGCTCCACAGATGTTTTGTAAGTCACTTACATTTTCTTATGATCACTAATGCCGAGTAAGATGTTGACGTTATCAATTATCAAAATATGACTGGAAGTCAAAAGGTCTAATTCTCTTACCACCAGGTGGTTTGTAACTACTTCGAATAGTGCGTATGTTAGCGCATCCAGTAATGCCTCGCTGGTGACTGTTATTATTGATCTATTTTCTACCCTCTACCCAATAGGCTTCCCAGTTAATTGACGTAAAGTTAAAATATTTGCCTATGATAATATGATTTTTCTATATCCTTAAAAGTTGATCACGTCTAAAGATTTTTCACCCTGATAATACCCTCACCCTGACCGTAATAATTGACCATATTTTATGATTTTCTGCTCCTGATGGCTCCATTTCGAGGATCATGTACGTAGGAAGTTGTCATTACGCAACTACGAAAAATCTATTTTAAGCATTAAGAAAGTCAATTTTTATATAGAAAGATGCATGATTTAGAAAAGATGATGAACGATGGATGAGGACTACATTTAAGGTGCTGGTTGCAAAAGAAAGTTTAAATACGCGCATAATCATACTGTTTCAAATTGCACTCATGTATTAATCTTAATAATAATGAATAACAAGATAAAGAAAAGGTTTCAATGAAGCCCTAAAGCAGTAGTAATGGTGAACACTTTTTAGGTTTAAAGACAGAAAAGTGTCACCGATCCATCGAGTTACATCGAGAAAGCCAAGTATCATAGCTTCCATCTTGGGTGGTTATAGTGGTAATTAGAATAAATGGTCATGTTAGGAAGGTTTTTAAAAACAATATCAACGATTGCATGAGATAATTATTTTTGGAGAGGATGATGATGATGCACAGAATGACTGCTTAAATCAGCTTTTTACTTTACATTTAGCTCCATTCCTACCTCTTCCCACTACCCTTGGAACACATAATCCATGCCTTATGAGGCATTACTAATTTCTAATAAGCTCCTTTATACCCAAAATAATTCCAATTTTCAGCAGTGGACGCATTGGTTTTTTTCAGTATTGATTAATTGATAACCTATTTGAAAATAGTCTATACTATCTTCACGCTTTTTCTCACTGCTATATAACCAATAGATTCGTCATCTCATTTTTATATTACATGAGTTAAAATTAATCTTAATGTTGGGCCTAAAGAATATTCCATTTCGAAGTACGCAGGTCTTTAGACGTCTTTGAGGCTTTTCCGGCGTGAGAGGTTCAGTAGTTTCCATCTGGCACTCATGGAGTCTTTCACCCGCTGGACTTTCCGAATAGAACTACTCTAGTCTTCTTTTTTCATTTCATCTTCATCCTTACGCTTCATCAGCTAGCTCTTAATGAATTCACACTCTCTTATGGTCTTATTCTCTTCATTGATACTCTGACTGGTAATTTAATATTTCTTTGAACTTGTATATTTGTGTTAAATGCATCACTATCGCATTAACTATGAGAGATATCCTCAATATTAACGAAAAAAGTATTGAAATTCGTAAAAGTGATGGAGATCAAAACATTGTATTCCAAATGTATGTCCAAATCTTAAAAAGTAAAAGAGATATCCTACCGGAGGGGGATGGGATCACTTCAGTGACTTGAATTCATTCTTATGCTCTTAACCCTAGACCGTGGTATTAATTCCAGCTGGGGAGAACTTTCATCGGTATCCCATTTCCTAATTGGATTTAATGAAGGTGAAAATTCAGGTACAAGACTCTGTAGGATGATAAATGTTCCCCTATAATACCATAGGTGCTTACCGTTAGGAGGAGGCCGACGCCGGACTTCACTCACCTTTTCCCTAGTCCATAAATAATCCTACCCATACCAAAATAATCACCTATACTAAATAGCACAAATTACCCGTCCTGTCCATCATGAGGATATGTACTTGACAATATCTTAACACGCGATTCCCATAGAGAAAGGAAACTTCTAATTAATTTGCACAAAGTTAATTATAGCAGCGCTGGTACATTTAGGCTAGGTACATGAAGCTCAACAGTGGGATCATTTGAAATAACTTTGATTTATCTCGGGGAAGGGAGTAAGCGGTTTAGAAAAGCTTAAAAAATTGAGTATATTGAGTATTTAAGCAGAGAACTATTAAAAAATTTGCATTTTTAATACAATTTCTGAAATCTCTGAGAAAAGGATTTCAATGATTACAAAGAAAAAATACAGAATACGAGTTAGAAAATTTTTTGAAACTTACTGGGAAAGGTGCCACTTACTATACGTTTAAGAAGTTAACGGTAGTAATGAAAACTCGAATCGACCACTGAGCATTTGTTAGTAAGTTTGCATGCGATGGAAGTTTTACACACAAACCTTAGGCAGTATACCGTACACAACCTGTTTCTACGTTGAGTCCGACTTTATTATCCCCATATTAGTCATCTCCATCTTATCATAGTTTTTTACTCACCGCCATATGCTTTCACCTGCCAAAAATCAAATTCGTTTTTTCATCGTCTTTCTTCAAAGCTTTTTATTATTGTGAGACAGAGAGCATTCCTGGAGGATGTTATTTTTGAAGACTTCACCCTGATAGATTTCCAAATCTGAACTTTTTGCGAGCCATTTTTGCATCTTATTTAGAGAAAGCATGGTTAATAAAAATGTTTACATAATATTGTTACATTACAAGGCCGGAGTGCCCAAGTTTTCTAGGTGTTAAAGCATATCTAGTTTACACACCCGGGAAACCCTAATATCTCCAAATAACTCTGTAAAATTAGCTTGACATTTGTATATATTCGTGTTTTTTTATTTCCAATGGCTTCTCTGCTAGCCTGACTATTCCGACTATCAACATGTTTTCATTGTATAAAAGAAAGTTCTTGAACCATGACAACCTTTCTACCTTTTCAGAGACTATTATCAACTAACTTCTAGTTATTCCTCTTCTTCGACTAAATTGTAAGGTACAATGCTGCTCTGCCTCACCCTGTGTTTCCTAGACTCGCATATCTATAATTGAAATGGATCTATACCATATTAAACATATACCAAATCAGTACGCAAGAATCGCATCAACGATTCAATGTCTCTTAATCTATGAATTATCTTGTACATTCTTGTCCACATATTTCTACGTCTTTTAGCGTCTGGAATGTTACCTAAACCAGTCGCGTAATAGTAATGCCATTTTTTCTGTCATACTTAAATTTTTTCGTCGTGCCTACTCTTTATTCTAACTGAGAACTTTATGCTTGCATTTTCCTTAGTTAATGGAGGATGACCGAGTTATCAGCTTCACAGCTATTGTAGCGAGTAAGAGGCGAAGCTATACTTCCCGCAGTTTTGACTTGCCAATACCGCGCAGCGTGTAGTCCTCGGCTGCAAACGGCGTCTAACCCCAACGGATCGGCCTCTCACGTGAAGGTGTCACGTAAAATTGCTATTGATAAGACAACAGAATACGTAATTTAAACAAAACCTCGACATCACGGGTACTACAGAACTGATGACTACATTGATACTAGTACTAATACGGAAATGTATTCTGACATCTACGGGATTTGGTCCAGTGGGTCGGGTGTCATGCCCGGCAGCAGAGGAAGCATGGTCCCTGTGGTTGTCAACACTAGAAGTAGGTACTTGTACGGAAGTAGGGGCTAAAATTTTAAATTTGAAAAGAAGATGCATAGCCGTCATATGGCATAGATAACCGTCCAAATGGGCACGTGAAGTATTAGAATATTTCAACAGGCGGTCAAGTCAGAGAGTTTAAAAAAAACGGAAAATATGGGTGTAGACAGATGGATACAAGGGAAGTATGATGGAAAGACCATTAAAGCGATGAAAGCAGAGATAATGCAATCAAGCGTGGATTTGTAATGAATAAGAGACTCGGTAGAAAAGTATTCTATTAAGATCAGTTGAGTGATAGGAGTATAGTCGTTAAGCTAAAACAGATACAACGAACTTAGTCAGGTGTATACGCCTACCTAGAATCATAGAGAGAAAGAGGTTGTTGAGGTATACGATCATCAGGAGAAAATATTGATACAATTCCTGGAAGCAAGCAGTTGGTTATAATGGAGGGTGGAATATCGGTAGTGGAAGAAGGAAGAGATCTGTAGGGAGTGATTGATTACGGGCTAGGAAGGAGAAATGTTCGCGGCGAGAAAGCTGTAGAGCTTTGCCGGACCAATAATCCAGTAGCGACGAATATATATAGTTCAGGCATCACCCGCTGACAGAGAAACTCATGGAAGTAGCCGGGAGTAACGAATATGTTCCTGATGATTTTTTTTATGGTGAGCCACAGATTCAGGAATAGCACCAAAAGCTTTCATGCATTTAGGGACTGATATAGATATAGACCACAATTTATCATTGATGAATTATCGCGTTAAACTAAAAGAAGAGGGGCTGGAAGTTAAGGAAAAGAAATACAGGAGAATTGACTCGGGAAATGAAGCAGACGTATCGAGAGCAAGTCGATAAAATCATGGGCGCAGATCGTGGAGTAAGATCAGTTCAAGGTATTGGGGGAGCTTGAAACAAGGAATTGTTGAGTGGCGACTGCAACATTGGGCGTACTAGGTGCAACCAAAGTTAGAAAACCGTGGGTCATGGACGGAATGATAATAGAAATGCAGGAGAAAAGGAAATGGATGAGCGTTAGCTCAGTGCTCCGCAAGAGGAAATGCAGGGAATCCTAAAACAAGCTCTGTTGGGAAATGGCGAGGGCAATGATCCTGGGAGCACCGCCCATGCTACATAGATTGTTGCTTAGGAAACAGATGAATTGTAGTCTGCCAAACATTTTTACCTCAGTGAGGTGGCTTCATAAGACGCCTAATCAAAATGGAGTGGCCTCTCACGTGATGTTGCCATGTAATAAGCATCATTGAGGAGGTAACGGAATACCATCTCAACTACGAAACCTTGAAATTATATTTAGATTTCATTCGTACACGAATCATGGCAAATGTGGGAATCAGCCCAGCAAGTCGAGTGTCTTTCCCCTCTGCAGAGGAAACAAGACCCCAGCAGTCGACATCATATAAATCCTTACTCGAAAGTTGAGACAGATGCCGAAGCAGAGTAAAAGAAGATGCCAAATAGGAACGCAATAGTCAGAATAGGCTCGTGAAATGTTTGGATAATGATATGATGGATAAGCTAGAGAATATAAAGAAAGCAATGGTGGAGGTGGGTGAGAAAGTAATGGATCCAAGCGAACTAAAGCGGAAAGACAATGGGGACTATTGGAGCATTGGCTTTTGAGTGATATAAAGTGGAGGAGATGAAAGTCAGCTTGGGGTTTCACTCAAATCTATAGAAAAGTAGTCTATGTAGAAAAGGTGAGTGATAGGGTAATAGTCGTTGAGCAACAGGCAGGTCCAAAGAATTTTGTAATTATACAGTTTTATGTATCTACTTCGAATCATAGATGGAAAGAGGTGGACTGGGTAGGTACCTAACTAACTGGATGAAACATTTGCTAGAACACCCAGGAGCAAGCAGTAGATATTAATGAGGGATTCGAACGTGATGTTAATAATGCGTTCGCGGAAAATATGGGAGGGAGGTGAGCAAATATGGTATTGCAAGGAGAATAGATCGCGGCTAGAAAGCATTAGAGTTTTGCTGATTAAATTATCTGTTATATACAAATATATGCTTCAAGAACTACCCTCGACGCAGGTAGACAGAAAAAATTCGGTAAAGTCATACGTGTCAGAGAAATTATGCTCAGAGATTGGGAGATAAAGTTCCAGGGAGAGAGATAAAACTCGTATAACAATCCAAGGGCTGATTCAAACTCAGAACATCTCTAATTAGTGATGAAATGCCACGGTTAATTACATACATAAGAAAAGTTAGTGGATAAGCTTGGAGAATACAGAGGAATGAACTGGGGTAATGAATATGGAGTATTAGAAGCACATTAATGGAATTTTTAACACAGATCAAGGACTGATACCCGTGGAATATGTATTGATAAGTTTGAAAAAAGGTATTGTCAAGGTGACTAATTCAAGAGTAGGGGTAGTAAGTGCAGCTAAGATTAGGAAACTGGGAGTCACGAAGGAAATGATACGTGAGTTACAGGAGAAAAGGAAATGAAAGAGCGTAAACTAGCAGCTTGGAAAGAAAATATCTCGATAATCAAACTAGAGATTCCAATGAGAAAGAAAGAAATCAAGAGAAGCATATCTGAGAGAACAGATTAGTTTGTTAGAATATTTTTTAAGAGTGGAGAGCAGATGTACTGTAAAGAAAATTAAGGCAACTGTAGGGCGATTGAAAGAAAAGGGAAATTGCGGCGATAACAGAAAATGGAGGAAAGTATATATTAGAGCTGATAGATATCCAGGAGAGGAGGAAGGAATACATCAAAAAGTTATTTGGTAAGGAAATAAGTACCAGTAAGATAGATATAGAAAAGGAAGCCGCAAAGATGGCATCGAACCAGGTATCCTTGATAGTGAAATCGAAAGAGCTGTTCAAGACAAGGAAAGGAATAAGGCGGAGGGAACACATAACATAATTTCAGAGTTTCTATGAGCCAGAACGGAAAGGGAAAATTTTTTTATACTAATTCGTAGGATTTATGAGAAAGGAGTTCGGCTGGAGGACTTCACAAAGGCAACAATTATTCCGACATCGAAGAATAGCAAGGCAAAAAATTGCAAGGATTATAGGGAAATATGCGAAATTTCCCACGCGGCCTAAGTAATCATTAGAATTATACGCAGTACGCTGAGGAGCAAGCCTAACCAATACCTGAGAGAGGACCAGTGTGAATTTAGGAGACGGACAGGAACGCGGGACGCAATAAGAGTGATGAGAACGCTGGTCGAAAGAAGCCTAGAATACGGGAAGAATATGTTAGCTTGTGTTGTAGACATGGGGGTCAATACTGGTATAATTCAGTCTCGGTGAGGTTGAAGGTGCCAAGCCTGAGACCCTCAGTAAATATCGAGAAAATTCATCCGTCTTTTATAGTCTCTGCCAGCAAATCCAGCCACAGCGTTCTCGTCGCGCTTCCTGGATAACGCTAATTTTGGAAGGGGTAAAAGGCAAGATTCTGGCGTCTCAAAACCGGAACTACTTGGCTAAGAGAGTAAACTTCGACAGAAAATCTTAGGTCCTCCAATGTAGTCGGGGTTAAGCGTAAGGCCAACAACCTCACCTCAGAAAAACCAAAACGTTGCGGAAACTTCACAAAAGCCTCGGATGCCGCACGGAAAAAATATATTATGACATCAGCGACTGACACGGAACGGAAATAAGGATCTAGGTTTTGCGACTTGAAACGTTAGAACGATGCTCAAACCTAGAAAGATAAAAGGAATTGCTCCGGAGTTAACCAAATTCAAGATTGATCTGGATGAACTCCAAGAAGTAAGGTGGCAGGGACAAGGTAGCATAGGCAGACCAGATTTCAGCCTTCTTTATAGCGGGCCTGAGAGAAGAACAGTCCGTATGCAACTGGAATAAAATGAATGACAAAATGCGGAAAATTCTGCTGGAATTTGATCCAGTCAATAAAAGTCTCTGTAAGGCCAGATTTATCTGAAAAGTTTCTAAATGTTTCGTTTATATTAACTCATGCCCCCTCCATGTAGACCAACTTTTAAAAGATGAATTCTACAAGGAATTATAAAGATTAATGTTTAGAACACAAA
Organism: Ceriagrion tenellum; assembly: GCA_963169105.1. NCBI lineage: Eukaryota > Metazoa > Arthropoda > Insecta > Odonata > Coenagrionidae > Ceriagrion > Ceriagrion tenellum. Next base: position 39,615,312 of record OY720643.1, on the reverse strand, counting down.
ACAACGACATGGTCATAATTCTTCTTGAAACTTCAATGCACAGCTGGGGCGAGATAATAGCAGCTCTAAAACCATTAGCCGCTATTCACCACACCAACAAACCACACTAGCAACAAAAACGGCGATCTTCTTTGCTTGCAGAAATAACTTAGCAATAGAGAGTACTTTCTTCCCACAAAAACGAATCCGTTTTGGTATCTGGACAGCTCCAGGTTCATAAATTGTCACAAAAAAAGCAGATCATGTGTTGGCACGAGCTAGGCATACGTCATTGATCATCGACGTTCGGGTCGTAAGGGGCCGAGTTGTGACTCCGATCACTTTCTTGTCAAGGCCACCGTGAGGGAAAGGATGAAAGCTGTTAGAAATCCAACAACCGCGAAAACAAAGAAGTGCAAATTGGACCTACTTAAAAACAATAAAGGACGAACCCAGTTTCAAAATGAGATGGAGAGGAATTTAGCAATCCGCGACAGCTAGGTTGGCGTAGAGGAGAAGTGGAGGCAATTAAAACATGCAATTAAGGAAACTGCAGATAAGACATCTGGGGAAGATAGGAATGCAAGGAGCAACAAATGGTTTGACAAAGAGTGCGAGGTGGTTTTTATAGAGAAAAATACAGTCTGGAAAAAGATGAAGTAAAGGAAAACTCGTATACATGAAAGAAACTACCAAGAGCTAAGAAATAATGCAGAAAAAATATTGAAACAGAAAAAGAAACTTATTATAAAAAGAAATATTGAGAATATTGAAGAACTACATAAACAAAAAGAATTCAGATAGTGCTGTATGGCTGTAAACAAAATGAAAACTGACTACGTCCCTAGACTTGGAGAATGTAACGATAAGAATGGGAGTAATATAATCGAGGAACAAAAAGCGCTAGAGAGATGGGTTGAGCATTTCCAAGAATTTCTCAACAGCGACAATGAGAACGAAAATGAGCACTTAGAGAGATACGAGCCAAGAGAAGATGAAATAGCTCAGGAAATATCCAGAGAGTAGGTGGAATAAATCATCAGGGAAATATAAAACAACCGCTCTCCAGGAGAAGACAGTGTAGTAGCCGAGCTATTGAAACATGGTGGTCCAACCCTGCTAGCAAAAATGCACAAGCTAATGTGCGATAGATGGTCAAACGAGATAATGCTCGATAAATGGAAGACGGGAATAATATGCCCCATATTAAAAAAAGCAAAAAACTTACATGCGGAAAGTACAGAGGTATCATGCCGCTAAATGTAGCCTACAAGGCTATGTCTAGAGTGCTAAATATGAGACTAACCACCCTTATGGAAAGAACACTGAGAGAATACCGAGTGGATTTCGTCCGAATAAGAGCACGACCGACCAAGTTTTCACAGTTAGGCAGATGTTGGAGAAATTTTATGAATATGGCCGAGGCGTGAATTTTTTATTTATTGACTTCAAACAGGTATTTGAAAGTATAAATCGAAGAGAGCTCATGAGGGTTCTAAATCGGCTCCAAATCCCACAAAAACCAATAATGCTGGTGGGGCCTACCCTGGTTGATTCAAGGGCGAGAGTCAAGGTCCAGAAGAGGCTTAAAAGGAGGAATTCAGGATCAATGCTGGAGTTAAGCAGGGCGAATGGTTAGGAAGTACTCTGCAACCTGGCACTACATGAAGCAGTGCAAACCATAGACCTAAAGGAAACGCTGGTTGAAAAGTCTACTCAGATATGCGCGTATGCTGACGATATTGTAATTGCTGCAAGTAGGCTGGCGGACCATAAGAATAATTATATACTTTTGAAAAGGAAATCTGCCCAAATAGGCCTAAAAATTAATGTGATAAAAAACAAATACATGGTTATGTTGACGGCAAAAGACCGAAGAGAACCCCGCGACATAATAACCAGTGGTAACATATAATGACCAGTACGACCAATGGTAACATATAACACTGAAACCTGGACAATGACCCCTGCAGATGTGAGAGCTCTCAGCATCTTTGATAGGAGGATACTCCGCAGAACACACGGTCCAGTGTATGGTGAAGGAGAATGGAGGGTAAGGTATTATGAGGAAAAAGAGAGGCTGATTGAAGGGAAAAGTATTGTAAGATTTATAAAGTCCCAGAGAGACCGTTGGTTGAGACACGTGGAAAGAATGGCTGAAGAAGAAATCCAAAAGCGGATGATGAGGGGAAGGCTGTTCAACCAAAGAAGACAGGGGTGCCCAAAGATCAGATGGTTGGACCAAGTGCAGAGTGACCTGGAGAGGATGGGAGTCGGAGTATGGCGGGACAGGATCGCCTACCGGGACGCCTGAAGAGCGACAGTGCCGCAGGCCAAGGCCCACCCCGGGCTGTAGCGCCACCGGATGGCAGTGATGATGCTTTGTCAACATTAAGAAGGCGTTTGATAAGGTGGGTTGGGCGAAATTAAATGGAATGAATGGAAATGGAAGGGTTGAAAAAATGATGGGTCAATTGGAGGGACATCTCATCCGGATTCTTTATATTAACGAGATGAAGCACACTAGGGTTGACGATGGAGACTCGGGACAGGACGTAATAGGACGGGGAGTTCGGCAGGGGAGCCCAATATCACCATTTCTTTTTAATTTTTTTTCGTGCATCCAGAAGAAATGGCAAGGGAGGCATTGGAAAAGATGAAGGTAGAAATAAAGGTAGAAGGGGACCTAGTGAAGTTGGGATATTTTGAAGATGACCTTGCATAGCATTAATAGCCAGCCAAGGCGATACAGTCAATGATGAATTCGTTAGAGGTGCAGTAAGACAGGCATGGAATGGAGATTAATCATAAAAAGAGACAAGCAAGAGAGCAGGTCAAAATATGAGCGTAGGAGAGCACAAAATAGAGAAAATTGAGCAGTTAACGTATCAAGGTAGTACTTTAAGGGAGAATTGGTTTCATGGTTGGTGTAAGATGAAAAAATGTCATGACTAAGGAAGAATTTTCAAAGAATAGGGTGTTAATGATTGAGAATATGAGTAGTGACGTAAATAAAATGCTGGCGAAAACTATAATATGGAGCGTGACGCTTGATGTAAGGTGTCTAGGTCAAGGCGAGGAAGGAAGTCCGTAAACCTGAGGGGTTTGAGATGTAGGTGTGAAGAAGGAGAATAGGGTATGCTGGGTAGCGATTAACGGACGAGGAAGTATTGGATATGACTGGAGAAGTCAGAAAGCTAATGGAGGAGGTTTGAAAGAGGCAGAAGATATGAATGGAGGATGTAGTGAAAAGGCAGGGAATTTTGTACAGGAAACTACTATGGAGAATACTGGGGAAGGAAAAGGATAGGAGTTCAGGAAGAAATAAGTCGAGGATCTCCTAGCGGGTCACGCATAGAAGGAAAAGCCAAATGATATGCCAGAAATTAGGACGTTTACGTACTGTTCAAGCACCTGCAAAATGAGTTTGTAGTATACTCAATTGAACTGACCAATGCCTATATGTTTAAATAATTTTGAGACTGAGGTGTATAATGGAAAAAGTAGTGGAAAAAACTCAGAATACCCAGAGTAACAAAAGACAGAGATTTGATAATAGTGATTGTTCATTTTGCATCAGAATTTGCTTAATAACTAAATCATATAGATAATGAACGCGCATTTTTCTACCTTATTTTGGGATTTTTGTAAGGTTCTAAATATTTTCGAAAAAATGAGGCCTCCAGGAAACCTTTTATTTCCCTCATGTTACATAAGTTTTTTTCCAATGCCTCCCTTCTGGAGGAAATACTTTTTCTTAAGATTCTGACGCTGTATTCAGTGCACTTGCCAAACAATACATTCTGCATTGAACAGAAAAATATACACTTCTTCACCATGAACGTCTTTTAACGTGCCTTCTGAGTTTTGGAATTTAATGCAACCAATTTTTCTTCCAACTTAATAAAGCGCAAAGCATGGCATTTGCAGTTCATATACTCTGGAGATGCAGCTAAAATAAAGATTCTGTCCAAGATTCTTGAACTTCTGAAATTGGGAAACCGCAGATATTTAACACTGAATACATCTATTGCATAAATGGGTGCAAAACTTGAAAAAAAAACAAATTAAAAAAGTATTTCCAGTACGATACAGGTATTCAAGATTCACCAGTCTGAAGCTTTGAGACGGCGTAATTATTTTGACCTTTGAAAAACAGTTTTTCATCGTTAAAGTACGGAAGTTAATTCAATGCCAAGAAAACACTTAGGTACATGCAAGCACATATAAATTTTATAATCCATGACAAGTACATGGAAAAGTACTTTTAATGAGGTTGACGCATAGCGAGAAGATCAGTTAAGGATCAATGGGCATACCTTTGGATGGGAGAGACGCTAACAGAATTTTCTACACAAACATAGAAGGCAACATAATATTTCATATTAATCTATAGAATATATACAATAATTAAAACAATTGGTAAATTAGATTAGATCTGCTATTAACACTGATGCATTGGTGCATTGATATTTTTGCAATGGTAACTACTATAAAAAATAGAAAGTTATAAAGGCTCTATGTGTTCCTGGATCCTAAATCAAACAAAGAACTCAGTAGAGAATCCGAGATCATTAGAAAAACCATTTTAAAATGAGTTCAGTTGTGAATATATTACCTACTTGAAAATCCGTGAATTTTCAGGATAATATTAGTCTTGATTACTTGCTACTTTAATCTTAATTTATTCAAGCCCCGTTTGCGAGGATAATTTTGACATGACTAATGACCAAAAATTCTTCAAACAAAATAATTATATCCGCATTTAAATAAAATACTATAAAATGAGTTGAATTAAATACTCTAAATATAATAATGCTATTACACTTTAGGTAAATATTGAAACGGAATACAGTCACATAAGGCGGAAGATTTGGCAAGGAAAGCAGTAAAGTATCATGAGAGAGTTGAATGGTAAGATTTTATTGGACCTTGATGCAAAGGAAAATAATGAAAAGAGTAACTAACGATACTTGCGTAAAGCAATAACATATTGGTGAAACACCCAGAAAAACGTGTTCTTAATTTAACATGTAATTTTGTTTCCATATTAATCTTCCATTAAATTCTTTTTACGATGAAAACATTTACTGAGAAGGAGAGAAATCTCTCCTCTCATCCCAGTTATCCCAAGATTATCACTTTCTATCGTGTGTAATCTTCAGTTTAGAATATTTTTACTCAGAGTTAGCGAACAATACCCTACAAATAAGAACTTCCTTACAAGTTCAGAGTTATGGTCATACATATCCTTGAAGCGTAAATATTTGCAGTTATTTACACTATAATTATGATTATCAGTTATCATGTGTATATCTGATGGAATAATCTCTTGAGAGAGAGCGTGTAGTAAGGGCGTGAGTATAGAGCGTGTAGTAAGAATTCATGCCAGTTTATCCTTATGTTTATTGCACGAAATCAACATTTAATGAATTGCAAGTTGCTGTTGCATTCCTTTGTATACATTATTATATACTTGGCTCTTTTGTTCACACTCAACGTATAAAGAAGTATAATTACCTTTAAAATTATTAATTATTACCAAATCAATGATATCTAGTTTCGCAACTGATGCTGACTACGAAGAAATCATGGATAAGGAAGCAGCGCACGAAGCATAGGAAGCACAAAAGATGAACAATGTTATATACGAGCAATAACTCGTATGCACTCGTATGTAGCGATTTTGTCTCATTTAGTTGGATGCAAGAAGAATATATGTGACATATATTCCAGAACCTGACTAGCTGCCAATTAATGAGGGGAGTTAACGTTTACTCATTTTTGAGAACCACTTCATGAAATTTTGAAAGAAGTAAAAGCATGATTAAAAAATTGTTGCACTAAATTTCGTAAAATCTTTCTCATAAAAAAATAAGTTTGAGAGTTATACTAGACAAATTGATTAAGTATGTAGAGTAGGAGTAAAAACCTTCATCTATCAGATTCTATGAGCCTGGGGTCAGAAAACTGATCTTTGTGGTTCAATGAAACGCAGTGAATTTTTGTCAAATATCCTGGGGTTACGCCAAGCGGTTAATGTTTAACAATTTCCTGCCATTTTACACTGTACATACATGTATTGTAAAATATTACAAAAAGCCAAAGATAATGCTCAGCCACATTAAGAAATGCTTACACCTTGGGAGAAGGTAACTGCATGAAGCATGGCTGTAAATACATTAGTCCAGTACCTCCGAAAGCCTCGGCTGGGCGGTCCAGTACCTCCGAAAGCCGAGGCTTTCGGAGGTACTGGACCGCCCACTTCATCTGAAGGAATCACAGCATCTGAAGGAACTCGAAACCTAACTCATGCCTTTGCAATAATGATTAGTATTGTGGAATTAGCCTTTTACTACCCTAGAGCCTGGGAGGTTGATGGTCGAGGATCAAAAGTGTTGTCTGATGCATCAACTTCTGTGGTGTCCTGATCTTCCTCGGAGTTATCCTCACTCAAAACTTCGTTATTTAGCCATCGTAACTTTCTGACTTCCTGTGTACACTTTGCCAAAACACAAATTTCCTTAAGACTTCTCTTTTCCATGCACTGGCCTAAAATTTCTGTATTTTTCTTTCCTACTGTAAATATTGCCGATAATAAGATGGTCTCCACGCTGATGAAAGAGGAGCGTCTATTTAACAATAGGAGATTTTGGTGCAAACGGCAGTTCCAAGATTTTTTCTCTTCAAATTTACAAGTACGTATATCAAAGAGTTTCTTAAAATCATTTATAATAATGTTTTTTTCTTATACAGTTTGGAGGCTTGTAGAATCTGATGCTATTCTCAATAAGCGGAAGTTGTGGCGATGAGATATCTTTAGGCAAAGCAAATATAAGACTCTACAAAAATCTTACTGCCCTCCATTTCCTAGAATAAATTTCTTAACGGGAAAATTTTCTACCGCGAGAACTTACCCCACTGAAGAAATCACAAGTGAGAGAACGATCCGCTCTTTACGCGGGGTATAGTCATTCAGCGAGGTAAGGAATTCCATTATGAAAATGATTTAAAAAACTTGGCAATTTTTTTGTGCTCAACCATACACACTGCGGTAAACAAGTGACCTCGGCCTCGGCCGCAAAGTGTTAGCCGGGATGCCTATTCTGAATTGAACTCATCTTAGTCATGTAGTTACTGCCATGCCTTTTTGTATTAGAAAATGACGATGACGAGAGATTGACTATAGATTGACCACAAGACTATTGTCCACAGCTGCTTAATTTTAAGAAATAGGCAAAGAATGTGAGGAAATTATTAAGTACTCATTTTAGTAAGAAATAAATGACAGGAAAAGCAAGAAAAATTTACCAAATATGATAAAGTTGATTTTTGTCATACACGCGATAATCTGAATGATTCAAATATCTATGTAACTATTTCGTTATGATTGCAATGAAACTAGTAAAATAGAACATGCAAAAAGTAGAGAAACAAGAATTAAAAATAAGGAGGAAGAAGAAGAGGAAAGAAATTTAGAACAAAGGGTAAAAAAAGGACCAAGTTTTTACCAAATATTGGAAGATAAGGCTGTCTTGACAGAAAAGAAGGATCCTGAGTTATATGGAACTTTAAATACCACAGAATATCCTGAGTTGAAGTCCATGAATAATAAAACTTTCTAGCTTTCCGATTCATACAAATTCAGATGAATCGATTGGTAATTGGACTTCAAGAATGGTCGTGAGAGGATTTAGTCAGTGAGAGGAATTAGACTACAATCAGCCTTTCAGTCCAGGATCTAAGGTGAGGAAAATAACGCCTCAGTACAGTGGCCAGTAAACTGAAGTACTTCATGACTCAATAGTGTTAGTATACCGAAAGCTAGAGAAGACGATAACTATCTAGCAACCAAAAGAAAATGGTGAAGGAAACGATTAAGTACGCAGACAAAATATAAGTGCATATGGACTCCAGCAAGCCCCGAGATGTTGGTAACAGGGTTTGAAGAATATCTTGGAAATCCTGGTTTCAACAAAAGTACTGATCCTGAAAAGTACATCTGACAGAGGGATGATAATAAGCTGGTAGTGGCATCACATTATGATGATGAAGATATCGACAAAAAAGATTAGGGAATTTTCTGAAAGAGCGAAAATCAAGATTTAACAGTTTCAAGAAAGTCAGAAAATTATGTCTTGAAATAGAGCAAAAGGATGATATCATCAAGATTACTTAAAGAGATTTTTCAAATGAAATTGTGGTTCTTCACCTTTTAGATAATAAGTTCTTTCCATCATCAATGCTTAAGGCTGAAGAAACTTCAGATAGATCTAAAGATAAATCAGGAGAAAAAGCAGAAAAAAGTTATTTTCCCTTACAAAAAAGCTGTTGACGCTTTAATGCTTCACGCAAGACCGGATGTATCATACAGAATTGACTTTTATGTAGATAATTAGAACATCAACCTGCAGGAGAAGCATTTAGAATCAAGAGAATTTTCCGCTACATTGCAGGAACCATTGAAAAAGGTATCACCAACGTTCCTTAATTAAAAAAGGGTAATTTCAAAATGTTACATTGACACAAATATCAGTTAATATACAGAGACTGATTAATAATCATCAATAATAGTCGTCATGCATGCAGGAGCATCTATCTGGCTAAGTCAGAGGCAAGCTACTTCAATAACTGAAGTAGAGGCCGTAGCTGCAAATGAAGCTGCCAAGGAAGCAATTCGTTTTTGCTAGACTGTTCGGTGATGTAGTCAAGTTGAAGCATATTCTGTGGCTCAAATGAATAACTCAGCAGCAGTTCGACTTGCACTAAGTCCAGAATTCTATCGAGGAGCAACACAAGGTTATCAAGCATTTTTTCATCAGAAAAAGAGGAACCGAGACAAGATTAGAGGTTAAACAAATTTCAACAATATGAAAATTGCAGACATTAAAACCACGATGCTCCACGGATTGCAGATACTGTTCGATGAAAATTTTCTGACTAACTGTAATTTTGTAGAAACAAAATAAAAAAGGAAAGAGATAAAGAAATGGGAATTGCTATATGTTAATTTATAGTAAAACGAGTTTGTTTCTATGCAGTGTAGTGATTTCCTCTGTTGCTGTCAACAAAGTTAGGCAAACATAGATAATTGTGGTTCATAGCTCCAAAAGTAAAAGGGCCTATGTTAGGGTATATGAATAGAGTGCTCCTAGTTCCTTTTTCAGAAAAAAAACAACTCTTAAATAATTAAAAGTGCCATAACAAACCCAACCCCGCTTTTGCGCCCCGCAGCTCTTCCTGTTCCGTAAATTTCATATAGACTCCTTGCACTCTCCACGCAGATTTTTGGACGAAGATTGGCACTTGCTTTGGCAAGGCTATAGCTATGAGAGTTATAAGAAGTAACTGCACGACCCTTCGCTATCTCTCCAAGGAAATGACAATCGCCGCGCCGCCGTTTTATAAGATGGCGGAAAGCGGATAATGCACTCTTTAATTTTGATAAGTTTCCGCTTCCATAATTAATTACAATACATTGTACGTTATGCAATGAATTGTAAGTAATAATGCGGATGGGGTGTAAGAGATGTAAACATAATTTAGTATCTAAATCTCAGCTCTAAGTAGGTTAAACGGCGCGCCTCCGTCGTCGGACCGAAGCCATCATCTTACCTTCGGTGATAAGGACTTTATAACACCAGTGGAAATTGATAAGAAGTGCAACAATCCAATCTGTCTCCACAGAAAATGAGAAATCATTATAAAATAGATAGTTTAGTAGAATGCATGTATCTCAGTAAATTCCTGAGTAAAACACGTGTCTGTCCTATAAACATTAGAGTTATGTCTCATGAGGAGAAAAGCAGTGTACACCTCTCTAAACCTAAGTTACCATTATGTATAATATCGTTATTGTACATCGGCCTTAATTCATTCAAAGTTTTGCCTGAAAATATCAAAAGAGAGAAAGTTCTCAAAAGCATTCTTTATTTAATGAAATCATGGCTGTACTCAGTACAATATAAAAATATTTAACACAAAGGTATAAATTAAGCATTGTATTGTGTATTTAACTGCGTGTACAATTTTTTCCGTTTAAAAGAATAGTAGGACTATTGTTGGAAACTTTTGGTGTAATGCATATCTTGCTTGTCTGACCAATTTTTTATTATCGATCTGTTTACCAAGCATGTCTTTGTTAATTGAAGGTAGCCGTAGCCATAGGTATCACCGAAGAGCTACCTTAAGCTTCCATTTTATATGTTTAAAAGAAGTGTATTCATCATTATTTTCTTTCGGAGTAATAAACATCAATTAACTAATTTTCTCATAAACGTATGTGTAAATGCCGATAATCATATTCTAAAAAAATATACGCATGCAAGTAAAACTTATAATCAATTTCAGAATATTCAATGTATTCTAAGTAAAAATACCTACTCCTTTTTAATCTCATCTTAAATAATGGATATCAACTCCTAGTAATATAAAAAGGGAAAATACCCTTGGTGGTCGATATTCCATTCAATATAATTTTTTTTCGGGTAGATGTGTGAAAATAATTCAAAATAAGATTATGTAAGGTGCCAATGAAAGAGAAATGAGGATGTTGCAGCACAGATACGCAAAGCAGTGAATGTATCAGAGCAAATCTAAGATTACGGGACAAAAAAATAAAAACGGAAATTGCTCAAAGACTTGAAAGAATGAGAATTTTAGCATTAAAACCTCACAGAATTTTGAAGTGTGCAATTATTGTAGTTCTTAAAAAAAGAACGAAATGGAAAAGTAAAGATGCATGAGAACCATGAGTTTAAAATACACGAAAATTCAGCCCAGATATTGGAGAAAAGAATAAAGCAACGTATTTGATAAATGCAGAATTACATCTTCGCAGCGCTTCTTATCTCCTTTCGTCGCTAGTACTTACCTACACAATAATGAAAGACAAGAAAAATAAAATAGAGAGAACTTAAGAAAATAATGAAGGTTGATTAATATCAGCCCATATATGGCTGACACGAAACTTGTATCCGAATCATCTTGTATATTTATGTCCGCTTGAGATAACCCATCTATGCTAAGACGAGTTCCATTATTGCAGTATCCGGTGATCTAAGTTTCAACAATAATTTTGATCTTGCCCTCGAGTGAGCGATATGCGTTGTAGTACTTACGTGGTACTTTAATTCTCAATTGCCAACCGTGCACCCAATTTTGCCGTCTTTTAGTTTTCTCAAATATTTGAACGGAGCAATATTGCACACCATTGCAGATGTCAGATGCCACACGGCGGGACAAAAGACCATGTTTGGACATAGTAAGCACACTAAAAACAAACCTACACTTTACACCAGCACACCTTCTCGCACTGAGCATGAAACGGATAGATACGCCTCATAGATGTTGAGATTGAAAATAGATGGCAATATGCCTTCCTTCAGCTTGATTCACCTACCTTATCTACTCTGAACCCCTGCTTTTGTAAATAATGATATGAAACTTATCTAGACTATTCTCATGATCAGCACGTTCGCTGTTATCTTTCATTCGCGATATTACCTGGCCAGCCGCTGAACCGAATATGCACCAATATGCACAACCAAAGGTCAAAATTGCCAGGAAAAGCTAAGCTCAGAAATTTTCTAGAATAAAAGGGAAAGAAGGATCCATAGAAGTGAAATGATATGACTGGGACCGGTGAAGAGAGCCGATTTTCTTGAAACTCAACCTTTTGCCACCACGTACTGATACACGACAAGCAATTTTTAAATAGAGATTATGAGAAACGTTTCCATCGTTTCATTATTTTTCAATGGTGGCACAAAGTCTACGAACTACAAGGCTGATAATTTTTCCTTGCTTTTTTTGATTATTCCATCCTATTAAAGGGATCGTCCTAAGACTCCATAAAAACATTCTTTCTAGAAGTTTGAAAATGGATGAACTATCCCTCCTCCTGGTCAAGTTAATGCATCTAGAAAGAAATTAATTGTGTTTTTAGGTTCTTAAATTAATTTTGCAACAAATACTCTGTATAATAAGCGGGTAAAATAAATGACCCAGAAAATTGAGTTCGTGGTCCTACAAATTTCGACGACATACGTCGACTTTTAATGAACTTGGAAAATTCTAAGTTTACCTCAAAATTGGCAGCTTTCGGAGTAATAAGTCAACGTTCGATGAAACTCTACTTCGACTTTACAATCAACCAGTTCAATTAACTTTACAATTACCGTCCCACATCCCACACTGCGCAAAAGAAGACTTGAATTCGAACATCTTGTGACTTTTTAGCAGTTATGGTGGAAAATTAGGTAAAGCCTAATCCTTGGTTATGGCAAATATCTAACAGAGTGCATATCATCTCTATTAAATAAGAATGACCAAAGACTGAGGCAATGGTTTGGTTTTGTCTCTTAAGATGTTCTCATAGAATGCAGAGTTGTATGAAGTCGAAGCAGGAATACGGGCCCCGCTCCCGATGCTTATAGATACTTACATCAAGGCGTTTAGCCGAGAAACATGTTTACAACTTCGTTCAAGCTAAATGAGAAGCTACTCCAAGGACTCAATTGCAATTTTATTTTCACTTTAAGCTTATCTTTTAAAATATTAGGTAAAAATTATACCATTACTGAATAGAGAGCTACTTCATCTAGGAGTTTTAAGGAACAATACTCTTTAAATTAATTTGGCATTTAATAATGCGTTAAACTAAAACTGATGAAGAAGAGGTAAATAAGATGAGTGAATTCTTCTCGGATAACACACCGGATCGACGTTTCCATAATGGCCAACGTTTCGGCAAGCGTCACGCTCACCATCATCAGGGCTGTAAAATTAAAACATGATTGGCCGCCTTATATACCTAGATGTGCCGGCCAATATATCCCGCAGAGCAGTTAAGAAACCGTTATATGTTTACTGTAATCATTCTTCTTAGCTGATTACATCAAACTTTCTGGATGGTTCGGTGTGTAGCCCGTGAATAATTCACTCATCTCATTTACTGGTAAGAATTAGATCATATTTTACATGTGAAACATATTAGCATTAAATAAACCCTTAATTTTGTAAAAAATATAGGCCCGTTTTTTAAATTCTCTTACTGCTATTACCTCCATGGTAGCTTGAATAAGACCTCGGCTTGTTGCAACGCCAGACAGCTAAATTTATATCCGAGATAATCTAATGTTATGATTATTTCCCTTAAATAAACCCCAAAAATTTCAATTACACAATGAACTCCAGCCTATTTACCAGGGTTTCATCAGTAATACATCTCTAAGTAACAACGGACCAGAAACTTCTCAATGCTGACCACATCCAAGTAAAGACCAACATAACAAGTAAAGCCATATTTCTGTTAGACCTACTATACCATTTCACAGAAATTAGAGATCCCAGAGAATTACAGTCCTATTCTACATCTATTGTTCTACCTACTTTCACCTATTGTTGCTTCATATGACCGATGTCAGCCCTAACTAATGTAAAATATTTGCAATATATCACTAACTTCTTCACCCACATTGTTAAAAATAGTGTATAACCTCCGCAACCTACCCTCTGATGCTGTCTTGTCCTCACTCTCCGTTAAAAATGTGATAATATCTTGCTTACAACTGATCTTAAACTTACTCATAGTACACTTAACTCAATCATTGACTAGCCCTGCCTTGTTTCCTTAATACATTTTAGAATACCCACCCGACACACAGGATTTACTGTTCACCATATCCCTACTCCCAGTTTTTGACTTACCAAGCGCTCCCTCGTTTTTTGCCTATCTTCTCTCGTAAATTCCCATTCTGTAAACATCGGCCCTTTCACTTTATCTACCAACGTCTTCGTTAATCTAGCCATATGTTATTCCCAAAAAAAGTAATTTTAACTATCTCACCATGTCGGAGTAATATCTGTTACGTTCTTGTCATTGTAATTACGTTTGTGTCCTTTTTTGTTATATTTTACTATAAAATTACTAATAAATATACAACGCTGGTTTAATTTTGTAACCGAAGTGAAGTGCTAATGTTTCTACTCATAAGTATATGGATGTTTTGGTGCGTTTGTAATAGTCACGAAAAGATTCTCAGGCATTTACTTTTACTCGTTAAGTTACATTGCGCTTGAGCATGCATGTGAGTCATAGTTTATATGATAAAACGAAGGATAAGGTAGAGTTGAGATTGATCGTCTTGATTGCTAGCATCATAGTAATATAGAATATTGTGGCCATTTTAAATATTACAAACAAAAAGACTGCCGAACAGCCATCTCGTAAATAATTTTCACGTCAGTGGCTTTTTTGTGTAGCCTCCTAATGCAGTTGATTTTCTAGCTGTAAAACTGTTAAGGCGGTCTTCCCGTCTAATTATTTTACAATTTAAAAAGAGTTATCTGTACATATGTTCATTAGTAAAGTAAATGATGGGATTTTATCATTTTTTAAGCCTAACTTTGGCGAACAATCACGTTATTTTTCACTTATTGGCGAAAGTCTTCTGCTTATTTTTCCGTTATTTAACAAAATCATTTCAAAGGAAGCACCTTAATTAAAGGTATTCAAGGTGGGTTTAATGTCACCATAAGAAGTGTCATATGAAGATTGTTTAAGTAAAAGGTTTACGTTTAATATGTCAATGGTAATGTAACCATAGATTGAAAACCTTAACGTTTGTACCAAGATATGATTTATTTGCTGTAGAGATTCGCGCCCGTCGTTTGATTACTCTGAGTGAAATGTACTGCCATAAAGGTAGTGGGATACTAATCCCTTTGTACTTTGCAGCTATGTAACTTTAGTATCTCATTGAGTTTACATTAATATTGACGTAACCGGTTTTCTATTATTCATTTTAAGTAATAAGGAAGGCCGGCTAAAAGATATACAAATTGTATTTCCAAACTCCAAAAGCACAGAAAAGGTTGCCAGGTATACAAAAAACGGCATGTTTTATCATAGCATCATCTCCAGAAAAATAGACACGTCATCGGCATGGACGTTAAGAATTAGCAGGTAGTATCCTTGGTTTAAAAATAAGTAGAGGGGTTTCAAATTTCAAATTGAGTGAACATTTTACATCTATTAATTAAGAGAACATATGTTTTCACACATTATTACTAAATGCGGACTATCGTGTTAGATTTTGTTTTACTCATACATGCACGCACTGATACTGAAGCTGTGGTAATCTTGCAATGAAGATGCTTAACAAAATACAATTGTTTCAAGTACAACGTGCAGTTAAATTGTAATAAAATATACTTAAGGAAAATTTATTTTCAAGATGTGAATACGCAAGTTCGTTAGTAATTTTCAAATAACGACAGATTCATTCTAATGTTTTATTAATACTACGCAAAACCGAAGACTCTAATTAGTAATCTGTTTAAAGGTTTACACGATAGATATCCCAGAAAACATCTCAATCAAAATAAATCGTAAACAGGACAAACTTTGTTGAAAGATCTAAGGCTTTCCTCTTATATTGCGACGTCGAAGGTTAATCGAGCTTTATGCCAAGTAAAACTCTCCATCTTGGCACACGTCTTCATGAACGAGTCGTCTATCGTCATCAGGGTATGTCTTACATCGTCTGAGGGTACCTTTAAGATGACTGGAGTGTAAGAACAACTGCTCGACACTCAAGGTATAATTTGAGATCAAAATTTGAAGGGAAAAAAACAGAGGGATATACTCATAAAAATTCGAAGATATTTTTTTTCTACAATAGGAGATAAATTCATTGCTGTGAAGTAGTAGTTATGTATGAACAGAAATGGATTATTTCTCAATTCACCACAGTACTTACCTAGCCAATGTCTTAAACTACTCCTTAGGTTTTCTAAAATACTTGAAGAAGCCTACTGTTTGCTTAAAATTCTTCCAGAGTATCCGTAAGGAATATGACCGCACATGACACGAGCAAATCATTACCCTTGCTTGAAGGACACATTATCTATAGGAGGAACCGATACTCTAGCTCAAAAGAAATTAGGCATAAAGTACAGTTTCCAGAATACATGTCTAATAGATAATTAAAGCAGTGCATAATATGTCTGAAAGCAGAAGACTACCACCACAATTCTTTAAAATAATGGCAAACAATGATATGGGGAATTGGGGGACAAGGGTATGGGGTTGATCATGAATGTTCCTTACAGGAAATTTTTCATAACGGTGTGCAATATTATTAGGTACATTGACAGCCAAAATGTCTTCCGTTCACCTTTTTTCTGGTATTTAGATAATGTACGCTGAATAGTAGATCACTCATGCATGGTTTTCTAAAGAGAAAAAAAAGAATCCTGAGTCGTAAGCATGATAGACCTTTACCTTGAGAAAGATATAATGGTCAAGTTCCACACTATAAAGTAATATCCAAACTACAGTCGCAGAAAAAATAAGAACATGTAAACTGACAGCTTAATTAAGAAGAAAAGGGGGTAACAAGGAGTTAGCTTCAGCATATGTGATGAAAACCCATGTTGCACCGTAACAATTCAGCAGGACAATGGAGGCAGCCTGACAAGGTGGGAGACCCGAGAAATCTTCATAACTATCGTTTTACGAAAAATACTAATCCTTCAATAAGGTCATTTTTGCATAAATTATATAAACTCCACGACTTCCAGAAAAATTTTTGCTGTCAATAGAGTAACTAGTTTAAAGGTTAACAAGAAAGATATAACTATGAAAATTTCATTTAGACTCATTAACGGTAATCTTTGAAAGGTTCAGTTAAATGCTGCAATGCGTTAGTGCAGTCATTGCTTTCCAGTAAACACCGAATAAACATCTCATTTACAACGTGGAAGACAATGACAATGGAAATGTACACTTAGTTAATTCCATAAGGTTAAATATAGAGCGAAAATGAATGCTCTTGCGGTACAGCCAGAAAGGGTTTCAGATCCATCATTCAAATATGATGAAAGGTTTCCGACAAAAGTAAAACAGAAAATAAAACCATGGGTATTCTTGACAGGCTAAATATTGAGGATGTTGCAAGCATACTAGCAAACTAAATATTTAAAGCAAGAGTTTATTAGTATATAAATCAAGTCACATTATGTTACACGCTACAGATTCAGTCTTCAATTCGTGGTAGTAATTAGTATCCATACTAAAACAATACAAATTTCTACTTTTCCAGAGTTTTATTTTGGATGGTTTTACTGACTTGTGGCATTACCAGGTACCTGATTTTGGCATAATTGCGGTACCTGATGGTGCCACAAGTTAGTGAAACACAACGTATCATCCGAAATTAAATTCTGTGGAAAAGTACAAAACTCTATTCTTTTAGTATGGATCACATAATTTTCTAATATTTGCTACGAGGGAAGAGAGTCTCACAAAATGATAGCGAGACAGGGCGGAAAGCTAAAGAATATACGTGAAAACAGAACGCTGACGGTACTTCAAAATTTCTATGCTAATTAATCGACGGATACAGTATAATTCGCTCATTTCATTTGTGGGGTAAACAAAAATGATTATTTGAGAGAAATTCAGAGCCAAACAGGCAGGTTTCAGAATTTACTTTGCACCCACCATTTCCGCATGAATATATCACCGGTCTTACAACATGGCGGGCCATCTCCGTTTCTAGTTGGGTATTTAGTTTCGTCAAAGATGTTCTGGATTTAGTTGAAGTTATGCTTCACATTGTGCTTTCTAAATCACTTCATTTCTATCCTTCCTAATTGTCAAATATTTAACACCCGCCGATAGAGTGACACCTCGTTCATTTTTCTACAACGCCTATGGTCCACATTTCGAAAGCACACTGGATAAGGAGACTTTTTATACTGTTAAATTCAAGCACTCGAGTGGATTACAAGGAAGGGTGGTTTCTGTCATCGCCTTCGGGTACAGATCTGAATGCTGCGCAGGTGATAATTCCTGCTCATACAGCTTTCATTGTCCTAATATAACGAGTTTTGCCAATCGGTTTCTTTACACAGAAGAAACTACACCTTGCTTTCAACAAAACAGGTTTAGGCACAGTAGATGCTATCTTCAAATTTCAGAAGCGATTCTTTATAAAGCAAGTCTTCCCTCTCTTAACATTGCAGTACTTAACATTCGTGAGAAACATTTAAAACAAAGCCAAAATGTAGGTATTTATTAGTGTAGTACATTATGGATTGCTTTTTCTGCTAAGTCAAAGCACCAATAAGCCACCAATCTTCAAACCGGTTAACCAGTGGCTAAGAGAATATTTTGCAATCAATGTAATTTTCTTCCGTTATAATTTGAATGCTTCATTTCAGATGAAGGTTTTTCAACATAATAAGAAATTTTATCAGAAAGGGCACAAATAATTTACTTTTCTAGTACCCTTAAACTAAAAATATCAAATAAGGCTCTATTACTGCACACTAGCAATGGAAAGTCCAGGTAATGAAATTTAAACGATTGCGAAATTTATTTTTGACTGTTGTCGCTATTTTTTCTTCTTCACTTTTCAGATAACCCCGCAGCCTCTGTGTACATCTACATCTACGTGATACCCTACAAGCCACGACGAGGGTGTGTGGCAGGGGGTGAAGATCACCAAACATGCCATGTGTAATGTCAAGGAATTCCGGAAATAAGATCATTTAGTTCTTGAGACGGCTTATATGAAATCTGTCAGTGCCATCGCATTCATGAATGCGGTTGACCTAGAACGGCCGCTCACTTCATTAATACCAATACAAATTTTGTAACAAGAGATCCGATATATTAAAACACGCATCTTATTTTAAGGCAAAAACACTCGTATCAGTAAAGCTATGTATGCAGTCATTAAAAAAATGAATTTGAAACCAATGAAAATCAATGCAAAGGACGGTTTTAGTTTCTAGCTTTCCAATTATCTATAAGTTATGATGGCCTGGATAGCCACGTTTTTTCTCACTTCACCATCAAAATACATTAACCCAGCGCTATGAAGAGACTTGGTTATAATTCATATCTGTCAATTTTTCAATTTAATTTTCTTCTCAAACAATTCCAATCTCATTCAAACCAATTTGAGGGTAAAACTAGATTTTATTCACACTTAAAGACTGGACTGCGGAAATCAAGTTAAAACGACACCGAAAAGCAAACCAATGTTTGGCTATGGTAGATGGGGGTGACCAACTTATGTTGTAGTGGCAAGTTGAGAAATACACAGAGACCATTCAGAGCCATTCTTGTATTAAAGGTCGACCTCTCTCTCACGAGCCAGTGGCGACTAATTTTTTTCACCGATGACCCTACCAGAAGGAGAGGTAAGTTAGACTTTTGACTGCTGCCACTAGCACTGCTAGCCATTGCAAGGGGACTAGTTTTTTCTCAAAATACTCCCCACCTCGTCTCAGACACTACTATTGGAGCGTGCCATGAACGAAAGGTTGACTGGCGTAAGAGATGCACTAACTCATGAGAAAGAGGGTTGTGATGTGTTGACAGTGACAAGGCCGCATAATACCCTGCGGCTAGATTAACAAATAATGATATTCTCTATAAAAATTGTAAATTACATAGTAACTTTAAACTAAATGAACATTTGCTTGACCCAAAATATTTCTGGCACTATGAGAATGAAAACCTTAGCAGCTGCGCAACAAAGTAAAGGGAGTTTACACACTCGTTCCAATATTCTCAAAATTTCTAAAGATAAGATGTTTCATTAGAACACTAATTTTCTTAGAATTATTGGTACAGGCAGTAACTTGGTGGAATTCCTTCATAATGTAATGATAATTAATTTAGTTTTCTACAAAAGATTTATTATTTTTTTATGACCCGGGTTTAATTGCTGCGCGACATCATCAGGTACAGAGCTTGTTAAACACATGGCTTGAATAGACAAAAAAAAATAGGGAAGGCTCCTCGAGGCACCGATCCCTCTCTCACCCTATTCCCAGAACCTCCAACCGTCACCCGAAGACTAACTTCTTCCCCCCTCAATTTTTACTATTTTTACCATATGATTTACAGGCTTTGTACCTGATGATATTCGATGAAATCCGGGTCGTAAGGAAGTGATAAACCATTTGTGGAAAGCTGAGTTACTCAACAATTCATGAATTTTCTAGGTTCTGACCGAAATTCAAACATTTTTCTAACAACAAAAAACAATTTTCCTCATCAAAAATTTAAATATAGGTACTGCAAAATATATGATCTTGAAAAACTGTAAACATTTTTGAAACTTATAAGTAATGTCACCTAAATTTGATGTCAATCAATGTAAATTATATGGCGGAATGAAATAATTTACCTACTGTCTTCAATTGCGCCAATGACATAACGCAGACGCGCCTCAAAGCCCATTATTTAAACCTACTTAAAAACTACAACGATGGAGCAAGTCCTCATGGTATTTCCTGGCGCCCTCCATTGACTATGTTCTTTGGTAACGTAAAACGGAGGAGAACAACCGACAATGGACGAGAATAAACTGAATGCTAGTAAATAACTTAGACTGAAAATTTTAAATTGCAGACAATGAAATGGAATATGAAGATAACACTCTTCAGTGATGATTAAAAATATCACGCAAAAGGCGTTAAAGTTCCTTATCCTTAAATAAGTCTTCGGTTTTCATGCCCGAATAACTCATTTCCTCGTCCGGCCAAACCTAAAGACGAATTTTTTAAAAACCATTATAAATACGGAGGATTTGATTGCTCTCTCATATGCGTGATTTTGAGTTTACTTAAGTAAATCCCATCTCCCGTAAAATTTCTTCATTAGCAACGAGAGCATACTGGATATAATCACCGTGATTAATCGTTTGAGTCACTCAAAGTTGAAATTTTTAAGTAATGTTCATCACTTCCAATTCTACATATTTGTATTGCAGCATTCGTCAGCTGTATAATTTTGTTAGGCGAAAAATTTTGGCTGGGCTTTAGCGTGGGTCGCTGTTATCAATCAGACTCGTAAATATTGACGACAATGGCGGCTTAAATGACTAATTTACAAATTCTACAGTGCTAAACTTAAGCAGATTTACCTAAATTAAATTCACATGGAGCTTTTAGATTCTATTCTTTCCTTCTCAGGAAATTTGCAATAATTTTGCTTGTTTATCTCTACCTAGTCTTTCAGAGTGAAGTAAAATGTGGAAGCGTAAAATGAACTTAGACTTCTAAAACCGCCACCCACATCTGTTTTCATTGTGTACCGCCAAGTATGAAAAAAGAGTCCTAATACCAGCACCTGGATTTCATCATTATAAACTGTCTTAGAGGAGAAGATATAGAGTACACTAAGTCATTTGACTTTATTGATCCGTATTTGTTTGGACGTTTACCTTTTGGATGCGACTTAAAAATGGTATACCAAACAAGGGAAAATAGGCAGGTTTATTTGAATACTTTCCAAGGAGTCCCACAGAGGCGTGTTATAGGCGGTGTTAGGAAATCAGCCATGAAAGGGAAGGCAGTAGCGAGATATATGGGGAAAAAGAATGGCATGTCAACGATATGTCTTAGGCTAGTTCCTTGCAATTTTTCTTATGGTCACTATTAGTGTAAGAAAAAAAGGAATTTTTCTACAGTTGAGAGTGTCAGAGTATTTTCTTCACTTTGTCGCTTACCTACATTTATAGAATAATAGCAAAGTTACCCTTCAACGGGTTTGAAAAAATATTGAACGTATTATTTAAGAAAAGTACAAAGCCTGAGGAATACTGCCAGCGCGATCATTTGAGGAGATCGTGACCGATCTTGTGTGTTGTGTTCATTTGACCACTTCGGCCAATGAACAAGGGAGTTTTTTATAGATTACTATGCCTACATGTCAACGGTGCGACAAGACAATTTTTACACCAAAACGAGCTTACGGCAAGTGTGCAATGAAAGTATCATTGTAGTCATTTGAGGTTATATGGCTAGCGTAAAAGAGTCCTCGATGATTGAGTGAATATAAATTAACTGCAATTTAACTTTTTTGTGTAATATTTGCAATGTAAGTGTTCTATCATATACAACAGTGTCCCTCTGAGAGCTACTTTGAAAATAGTCATTAAAGAGTACTTCCTCATTGGTATTTTGTCTCGCCAGCTGATTTTCTGCATCCTTCGTTAGCACCACATTTCTAGGGCCTCCAATCTGCTCTTTTTATGTTTCTCGACAGTCCAACATTCACACTCGTAAAGGGCCACACTCCAAACATACTATCATAACCCTCTTTCTTACTTTTAAACTAACATTTTTACAAGTCAGTAGAGTCTTTTTATCATTAAAAGTTATTTTTTCTAGATGCATTCTGTTCACAATTTCTCATTTACTCCTACCATCTTCTGTTATCTTACTGCCCAAGTAGCTGAATTCTGTAACTTTTCCTAGTTCCTCATTTATTCTCATCCTTACAGGTTT
The DNA here is from genome assembly GCA_963169105.1 of Ceriagrion tenellum. Lineage (NCBI taxonomy): Eukaryota > Metazoa > Arthropoda > Insecta > Odonata > Coenagrionidae > Ceriagrion > Ceriagrion tenellum. The sequence continues at coordinate 39,593,016 of OY720643.1, read as the reverse complement.
ACAGCAGTCTCTAACACCGTATACCATCACTTTAGTCTTTCACTTATTTATCTTCATTCCATATTGATCCCTAAAAATACTTTCCATCGCTTTAAGTACAATTTCTAAATCTTCTCTCTTTTCTGTAATTATGGCAATATAATCATCATATCTATATTCTTCCCATTTACCTTGATTCCTACGTCAACATTTTCCCTTACCTTATCGATCGCTTCTTGGATGTATGCATTGAAAATCATTGGTGATGGAGGACAGCCTTGTCTAACTCCTTTCCTTATTTTAGATGTATCTTCTTTATTCTTATTTCTAATTAAGGCTGTTTCATTCTGGCATGTTTTAATTATTATTCTTCCATTGTTGTATTTCAGCCCAACTTTTTTCAAAATCCTGAACATTTTTGGCCATACAACATTATCAAATGCTTTCTCAAGGTCAACGAAAGCAATATGAGTTTGTTTATTTTTAGACATTTGTTTTTCAATGAGAAGCCTGAAAGAGAGTATTGCCTCTCTAGTTCCCACTCCTCTTCTAAATCCAAATTGGTCCTCACTTAAAGTATTTTCCAACTTTCTTTCAACTCGTTTAAGGATTATCCTAATAAGTCTTTTTGAGGCGTGTGATAATAGACTGAGTGTGCGATATTGCTCACATTTCGTAGCAGATGATTTCTGTGGTACATGAACCATAACGCATTTTGGAAGTCTTCAGGTATTTCACCTGTCTTGTATATTTTCCTTATAAGCTGTAGTAAAGAAGCTTTCATTTTGTCACCAGCTTTTTTATTCAGCTCAGAGGGAACGTCATCACAGCTTATTGCTTTCCAATGTGGCAAGTCTTGCAATTCTTTCTCAAATTCTTCCTGTAAAATATCTCTCCTAGTTCTTCCTCTTCTATTTATTCACTTGATTTCATTACATTATCTATTAGTGGTGTATATCCACCCCTTATATCTACCTCTTACATTTTATAGATTTGAGATTGGAGTAATTTGTAAGAAAAACACCACAATGCATTTATAAAGGTTAAGTTGTACCCCAATGAAGAAACAAATAATTAGCGTTCTTTAAGCCCGGAAAGAGCGTCTTAGTTAGGATTTGTGTACTATTTTGGTAAATGGTGGAATTTTATGGCAACGATACAACTTTGTTGCTTACCTTAGAGGTAATTTTTTCTAAATAATTGAGGGATAACACGGAGCTATTCGGCTTAATTGCGGCATACCAGACATTACTCTTTACTGGAACAGGTATCATGGAATAATTTTCCAATTTCGTGGTGATTTAGAAATCCACGCCGCTAAATCACCATTTTGTTGCTGAATCCGATGGCTTTAAATAGAGTATATTTTTGGTGTGGATTTTATCAAATGCTTCCTCCAATATTCCAACATAAACAGATTTTGCTCAAACAGGATATAAAGGATTGTAATTAATCTTACTGATTCAAATATTGCAAGAAAGATCCGTCACTTTTGAAGGAGGAGAAACAAAGAATCAACGAATTCAATTGTTGGAACAAAATTATGGTCTGCACTATGGTACACAAAATCAGATAGCTAATCGGAATTTTTGGCCCCTGTGAACCATTTAGATGAAGCAGATACCTATAAACAAGATCAATTTATACTCTCCTACATGTTTCTTATTGAAAAATTGATAACTACTCCTTCTCTAAAACTGCCTTCATCTTATTGTCGACTTTTTCAATCAGGAATGAGTTCTTTTCGCGAGGATCGTCAAAAATTTTTTTGTTAAAAAATACTTTCTGTAAGATTCCAAATTCTTACTGTTTGATATTTCCCCACCTACTATACCCATTTCTAAGAGCATAAACGTGAATGGTAGCTGACGGAAAATGAAGGATCATGAATGATTTAGTGTTCTCCCAGCATACACTTCTGATGATGTCCTTTAGTATTTCCATCCCGGTATGAAAGGTCACTAATGCAAACCTTTAAATGGCTTTCTCTGTCGTATCTCTGACAACGATGGATAAGCTAGCCATCAAAACGTTGGCATCAATGGCCTTACTCGGTCGGAAACTAGATAGACTTGAAGGAACAAGGCTTGGCAAAAGTTGTGATTTTGAAATTAGCAAGCAGTCAATGATGCATTGAAAGAGAGCATTTAAGATTTTGTATGGTAAAAGGTTACCAGCGGCTTGGATAGTCTTAAGCTATCTAATTAAAACCGAATTCTCTAAGCAAATGTAACGAATGTGTTCAAAATAATGCAAAACGTGATTGGAATATTAGATCAGCCTCTCAACATTTCCGCCGGCTACCTTCTGTTAGGGTTGATTGACTTCAATACTCAGAGATAGTAATTTATTGATGCCAGATTTCGGGAAAGTAATTTAATTGGCCTAACTTAAATCAATCTAGGTGAATAGGTTCTAATATTCTTCTATAATTAAGTTCTCTCATTATTCCTTAGGTAAGCTTGAGCTGGGTTCTATGGAGAGTACACTGGGCTAATTTGTTTACTAGGAAGAGGACATATAAAAGTTTTCAGAGGTAATTGCAGAAAATAATCACAGTGTCGTGGACCCTGTGGTCATCCCGCTGACAGAGTGTAACGTAATGCAGACTTCTTGATTTGGGTTTTATGAATTCATTTTCAATATACCACGAATCACTAGACCATGAAATTTTAATGTCTATTGGAGTCTTTTTCAATAGTGAGCAAAATATTCCGATCAAAAACTCATCTAATGGTGTTTTAATGCTGGACTTATTTGGCTGTGATCTGTATTTACTCGTAAAACATGAAATATTATTAACTTTCCTTTAAATTTAGCATAGCTGCAGATCGTGTATTTTATTAGTAGCTGTAATAATAAGTATTAAAATTGGTTTTGATTTGCAGGTTAACAAAAATGAATGTAAAATCATTCCATATATTTGGTGCTGACAGTGTTTAAACCATTACAATAGTTGCTGAAGGATATCACAGTAAAATAAAAGGAGTGCAGCAGGTTGTGATTTTGGTTGCAGCAGATATCTATTTTGTAGACCATCGGAGATCGCCATTTTCAGTGCAGTAAGAGAGAGCACAATTGAGTCGCGGCTGGCCGCCCCTCAATATAATCCGGCGGTGACTCTCATACCTACGACGAGCACTCAATAGAACTGGTTAGGTAACTGAAAAGATGCCGAGTGGACTATGTGGCCATAATGACTAGAGAAATTTTGGAGTCTAAAAAAATGCGGAGGCTTTGAGGATCGACCGCAGAGGGGAAAGTGCTAAACACTTAGGGTATAACTGCCGTAGGTCTGTGACCTTCAAGTTGAATGAAATAAGCTCGTTGACTCTGTAAAAAGCATAACCTAATGGCCACATCTGAAACTAAGAAATAGTGATTTCAAATGATACATACTGTAGAAAAAGTTGTGAGTTACAGGAGCTCAGTTATAAATGCATTAAATTCTGATTTACTCAAAACATTATTTTCATTCTGTAGCATCACGATTAATATCGAGTTAAACCTAAATTATACTCATAGTAATAACCACCCTATCACTGAGATGAGATAGTATCTTAGACGTTGCAGATTCAGATTGAATCGTTCAAATCGATCTGAAACTGTTTTTCTGAAGAATGAAAACCAGAGCATTGTTAGGATTCACCATAAAAACTCCAATGAGTCAATTAGGGAGCAACCTTTGTCCTACAAAGAGTAAACAAGAAATACCTTGCAAAAAATTCATAATCATAGTGTGAAAATTGACCTTGTACTCCTCAATACTTCTGCACTGCTGGAGGATTTTACAATCACCAAAAAACTCGCACGATGAAAAAAAATGATGAAAAGTCCATCTTATCTCACCGTATACTTGGCTGAAAATCTCTTTGTTATAATCGTTTTAAGACCATAGCAAAAATGTCATGAATATGTGAGTAAAGGACAGAGTAAATAATATTCTGAATCCTGTGAATAACGCCAACGAACTGTGCATAGTAAAAAATTACGTTTATCACAAATACAATGTTAATGATTCTTATTAAAACATAAAAATAAAGGGTGATAAATACATCATTATGGTTTTTAGAAGATAAATATGGCTAATTCTATTGCTTTCATGGTTGGTATCGCTTTGAGGAGAATACGGACTTTTCTATTTCATTTTAAAAATGAAAATGTCAGGGATAAGTTCACTCTTAAAAATAAACTTTAAAATCGTACTCTCTTGGAGGATTAGCTCAACACTACGAACAAACTTAAATATATGTTAATAATTAGCTAAAAATCTTACCATAAAACCGAAAATAAGGGTAACCTTACTGTTTTAGCATTTTAAGCCATAAAACTTAAACGACCGTCAAAGAAGAAAACCCCTCTTCAATTTTGGTAGCAGGAACAGAAGTATGATAATCATAAAATAAAAATTTACCATTTGAAATACATTCAAGTAGACATCAAACAATAACGACTAAGGATAACTTTTCGTATAATCATCGCACCCAATGAAACTAAATTGTCTACCTAAGAATTGATATTCTAAATAAGTTTAAAAATACTGGAATGATCCATTAATTTCCTATGAAATGAACAACGTACCAGAAAACACTGATAATTTTATAGAGTAACAGAAAACGGCTACCAGCATAAACCTACTTTACAGTGGATGCATGCTGTTCAACGTGAGTTGCAGCACTAAGACCAGCTGTCTCTGCCAATGAAAGTTAAGTCACAGCATTAACCCCCTGCATTTCATTCTACCACACTCTGTGCAACAAAGGAAACGAGCGAAACAAATGGTTAAGATACAATTCAAAGTCATCTTTTCAAAACTCATTGCTAAAGGTGGTTCTTGGGCTTTGAAATTATATTTTTTCCAAGTTTCTTACTCGAACACAACAGGTATTTGAGTAAAATTTTGAATATCATTTCATCTAAAGTAAAGCTAACAGTATTCAGCTTTATTACAGCAGGATTTTTATAAACTATCTGTCTCCATTTGACTTGTTTTGCTCAACATCAAATAATAATAATTTTTAAAAAATCAACTTGTTCCATGATTTTCAAAAGTTTGCCGTCTCGTCGTCTCTTGAAGTAAAATATTTAATCGTCTACTGCTCGCTGGAAAGGTATTTGAAACTCAAGTTTTGCGCAACTTGACTCATTTGTATTGACTAAGAGAGCATTGCATGACTTGCGACAGCTAAAAATCCAGAAATCTCGAAAATTACTCCCTCCCTCAGCAATCGTCAGTCGAAAGTTCCAGAAGCTGTTCCAGGTTAAGGCTAAGTTACTAACTAACTTACAGCAGAAACTAAAAGTGGTTGATTAAGGTCATAGAAAATCAGGAAATTCCGTCGGTTTTGGACACAGGTTTTTGGAGCACCCGGTTTTTTTACACGAATTACAATGAACAGACACTCAGCGTTCTATTCTCTACATTGGGATTGCATACAATCCAATTGGAAGAAAGCTACACTCGATAAAATCCCCATGGAAGCAGTTTCTCAATGCCGATATGATAGTTATTTTTCCATCACCATGGTAAGTTGTCTACTTACGCAGGTACATGGCGCTTTCTCTCTCTCCCCGACTTCCCTCTTCATCCTTGTATAGTCTCCGCTTCCCTGTTGTAACCCATGGTTCCAGTTGTTATATTATTTGTTTTTTAAATAATTTAATCACAGAGTGAAGAAATATTTCCAAGGAAGATGAAATAAGCACAGAAAATCTTGTAAGAAGTAATGATGATACCTTATTTTGAGCACATATTCCATTTTTTCAACATTCGCAGATATATTCAATTAAAAAATTGAAATATCGTTAGTTATGCGTGCAGAATAGGCCACTATTTGTCTCCTTTACGCTTAAAAATGTCCTTAGTTTTTCCTTTAATTCTTTGCGTGAGAAATACCGAACACCCCCAGCCTAATACTAAATAGGCTCCCCTGGAAACATTTTTCTGGAGGGATAATCGCGGTCGAATGTCATACCAGGCTCTCCTGGCGGACACAGAAAAAGTTAGAATAAATCACCCTCATCGCGCACGGAACGCGTAAGCAAAAAGCGTAGTTCCATTTCGGCAGAATACGGGGACAATCGTCGCGATTGTCCCCGCATTCCCGGCCCGTCGGGTGAAAATTCATTGGAAATTGATGTCATGCATCTTCTCTTGCATCCTTTCTACTTCAATTAACTTAACCATTGTAGCTTAACTTCGTAGAAGGTCTGAAATATAGTATTTAACATTGAAAACGGCAAAGAAACGAACATAATCTGGCTTTGAATTTATGATTCCGTAAATCAGCGAAACGCATTGTACATTTTAATGATTATCTGTAGAGAAGAACTAAGCATTCAGTTTAAGTCCTACATTTCCTTCTCATCAATTCAGGAATAAAACTCATTAAATGTATCAAAAGACAGAAAAAACGCTTCATAAGGCAGCATGGGACGTCTGTAGAAGCTAAAAATATACCTTAGTTTCAGCTTAAAAGTTTGTTAGTCATTGAATTATTTTTTTTTTATTCCAACCCTCGCCTCTATTCTGTATTCAGCTCAATTGTTTATGTTCCTCCTAGCTATTCCGCACTGTATAGGTATCATTTTTGTCAGTCAGTAAGTCTATCTATCCCTCATCCAAGAGAGGATATTTCTTTAGTTTTTACACCTTCTCTGGATCTCATAATGTGACCTACCATTATGATACATCTTCACTTCATTGCGCTTCACAACATTAAATTAATTAAAAACTATCATTAAAAGTATTTGCTCTTTTAAACGATTCCAAATTATCTTATTACTCTACTTTTCGAGATACATGTGAATTCATTCTGTTTTTCATGGATGAAAGGTCCACTCTTTTGGAATCAACACATAACTATAGCTTCATGTCTTCTATGCTCTTCCAATATAAAAGTCGAGACAAATATTATTATAAAGCACATTTCTATTCCACACTTCAATTGATAGCTATACACTGATTATTTTACTCATTAAAAATGATCTATTTCGCACCATTCTGCTCAAGTTATCTTACGCTTTCCTTCACTAGGGATCATATTTCTTACGAGAGAAATTATCCCAATAGGTTTTAGGTCTAATTAGAGCATTCCAAGTTTAATGGAGAATATTTCTTGAAGATTTATAAAAATAACTATTACTCTGATTTTGTTTCAGTTCTTCCACTACCATTTTGGAAAATTTATTCCATCAAGCTGAGCATTCTATTCAGATAATGTTTGTTTCTTTAGGGGTCACTATGGTATCAACAAAGCTGGTTACTTTTTGTTTTTGCACGGGTGTCTCTTTACTTTTGACTTTTCAGTTAATTTATTATTATTCCTCCACTCCAATCCTCACATAAGGACCATAAAATTCCGGTTGTTTTCAAATTACTGGCCACTGCTCATCACGCAACCAGGACAATACTGTGCTGTGCTGCCTTCGATGTTAGGAAGGATCTATTCCCAATGATCTTCTTATTCCTCATGTAATATTGGCTGTTCTTGTTTGCTTTTACTGAAGCCGATTTAAAGGATACGCTCAAATTACTTCCCCCTAATTACACACACTTGCAACCGTGAATATGATTCATCATAAATACCATGAATTGTGTAGGTGAACAATGGTAAATATTCAGTGTTGATTTTTTCTGGGCAGTAAAATATAAACCAATATGCTCGTTTTACATTCATTTTCGTGGCATATAATAGGATTTTAGGAACTTTTTTGGATTTTTTTATTATTTACCTTATTCAGGTGTGTTAATATATAAAACTGGCAAGAAAATTAGGCTAAATGGAGTACTTGAAGAAATTACCGATGACAATTAGGGTTTCTAGGTTTGTTTGAAAAAAGATAAAATGAGGAAATGAAGGATTACAATATGGGTCATAAACGATAAATGGCATAAATGATCGGATCAAAGGAAATACAGAGGAGGTGGCGCCACGAAGTTTTCTGCTGGTTGAAATACTTCTAACTATCTAGAACATCTATCTAGAACAAAATTATTTTCGTAAAAAATTATCCTGAACAAGAGTTTTTCCACAAAACCATAGAACTTGTGATAAATTTTCAACACTAAGAATGGAAAAGGGAATAACTACGGAATTAGATTCAGGAGTAGCTACCGAGGCTCATTGGGCAAGATGCAAGTTCTAAACGCCAATATATTTTAATACTTTAAATTTTAATAATAAAATATTTCACAATACTACGACACATATCGGAGGGGTGGATTGAGAAGTAAAATTATATAACCATTCACAGCATTATGGAAACAATCTATATCGTGCAATTTCTTTGAGACCTTTGATTGTGAATTATTTTAACAAACATTGTAATGAGTTTGGTTAAGAGGAGTCATTCATTATTTAGAATATCCTCATAAATGAGTAAATATTTACATGGATTGTTTTAGATATTTTAAGAGGTCTGCATTCATTCAAAAACAAATTGGAAACAAATAAAATTTTGAAAAACGTAGAAGCTTATACACCAGACTGGTAGTTTAGGAGTACATATAAGTACACCATAAAATAATATTTGCCAAACCTGAGTAAAATGCACAATTTGAGCAGAAATAATTATTGTTCTTCTAATTTCATCTTATTTTATAATATCAAGAGTGTGCCAGTTATGAAAATGATTTTTTTACACATTCAGACATGTAGGTATATCTTGAAGCTTGAACATGGTACTACAGTCATTTAAGTGAAAAATCTAGGAGCAGTACAGCATTCAAACAGCAAGGTCAGCGGAGGGAAAGAGTACTTGAGAAATTAGTGTACATTTCTCGGGCTCGCCACCGTGTAAGATAGTCAGAGGCAGCCGACGTTTCGGGTTCCGACTCGTTACCCATTCTCAAGGCTGCTCAAGATCAAGGTAACGAGTCGGAACCCGAAACGTCGGCTGCCTCTGACTATCTTACCCGGTGGCGAGCCCGAGAAATGTACACTAATTTCATTCGTCGGGAAAGTGTTAAATCATACAGTACTTGAGAAAGTTTTAAAAAGAGAATTTTAGGCATATTTTTTGCTGGTATAGGAAAATGTGCACTATAGTATAAGAAAAACAAATCAGAGGGGAAGTGGGAGACGTTAGTTGCATCATAAAGAGAGTAGTAAAGGTGCAGATATGGCATAAAACTGGTGATCTATAAAGTCCACTTTTTGCCCCAGAGACGATTAACAGTATTTCTTATTCCTCATCAGTATAGGTCTATGGTGTCTATAAATCAATTAAAAGTATTAGGTATATAATACCAAAATCATGTGATGTACGCTTGTCATGTGAAGGGTAATAACTTAGGTAAAAATAATTACTATGCTATATTTCAACAAAACAATCAAGCATTCCATATTTAAATGTCTTGCTCAATACTCCCACCAATTTGTTCAACTTTAACAAGCAGTCATTCACCTCAAACATCCGTCCTCGTCATAAATTTTTTTCTAAACTAGACATCAAAAATAGAGTTTTGGGTATACATTGGCTTGAAACTCTTATGCTTGGTAAGAGCTACACCTGACTTTTAAAATGAGAGAAATTGTAGTTGTAATGATATTCTTGGTGTTCTCTCACATGGAAAATAATCGCTTATTTTCTATTTAGAAGTAGAATAATTTTGTAATGGCCCTGCAAGTCGTTATATATCATTGGAAAATGTACAACCAATTATGGCAATTGAATAGAATAATTAATAGTGATTAACAGGAGATGAACATAATTTCATGTTAACATGAGTCAATGACTTACTCTTAAAGGGAAAAAAAACACCTAAGTTCCTCTGCAAAATCTGAAAATTAACCAACAACTTGGTAAAGAAAATTATTAGGTTTTTTGGGTATCCTTCAGTTACGATAAACCTGCCAATATAATTGGTAACATTATTTCCCTTTATTGGACACGGAGAACTTATAAAGTTTCACTATCTCAAATTATCGACCCCGATTTATTTACCACAAGGTAATTGGCGTAATCTTTTCTGAGAGGAGACATGGCAAGTCCTTTTAATACAAAATCATCAGGCGAGAGTTGGCTTAAATGTGGCGAAAATGAATACTTTGAATGTGTTCAACCCCAAAAAATGAATAGGCAGCGTTTAGGCTGAGCAATAAAAGATATTTCATATTTGAGAACAAGGTGAAAAAATACTATTGAAAGCACAAATCATGGAAAAGTATTACTTGAAAATACTATCCAAGTACACCTGCATAGGCGTTTGAAAAATTACTCCCAGGTTGACAAAGGGTTTTTCATATCGAAGTATAAAATTACAAAAGAATTTCAATTTAATTGAAGAAAATGTTATCCTCTCCTTAACAACCCTATGGCAAAAGTAAAGGTAATGACATATTAATTAATACTAAAAAAATTGAAAAAACAATGCTAATATTAAATAATAAAAAATATGGAAAATATAATACCATATTAATACTGGTCACTGAAGACATGAAAACTGTGCAAATGCATAGAATGGCAGAAATAATTAAGATTACGGTTCTATACCATGTTTTTGAGCGAAAATAACAATGAGATACAGTAAACAGGAATATATATCACTCGATAAGAAAGTGTTCTTTGGCTACAGTACAAATGACGTTGTGGGAGCTCACATTTACCTGATTGATTCACTGTAGAAACCATTTGTAAATCCCCTTGCAAATAACCGGCAACTCACATTAAACCTTTGATAAGTCGTAGAAATGCACGTAAAAGGATGCGGTATAATATAATTCTGGAGCATTTATTCTTATAACATAATATTTAGCGAACAACACGCAGAAAATTTAAAATTTGGTGAAAGTAACAACGTGCAATAACCCGTAAATAGCACTCTCATACTGATAGACTTTAAATGAGGTAAATACACATCCGCATTGAATAATTGTGAAACAACATGTACCTTTTTTCCAAATTTGAAAATTTTTCAAAATCTATGCACAAGAAAAGTTTTTTCCAAAACTTTTAATCGTGAAATTTCTATTGAATTTGGTTGTTTTTTGTGAGGGGAAGATGCTTTCAAACAAGCTTTCAAGTGTTCAAAATCTTCATATTGCAAGCTTTTTTTTACTAGTGGAATTGAAAAAAAATTGGTTCATTTGCCACCATGTGCACTCCTCATCAAAATTCAGATGTTAGGGATACTATGCAAGGGAACTATGTGGGCTTTATTTTTATAAAACACTGTCTAAGGGCATCAAACGTTATAGAATGTACTATATTATATGCCAGTAATGTAATAGTTGCATTGAAACTGATGCCAAATATTTTTTAAAATTATAAAACAATTGTTGCACTAATATATAATAAATGAAAATAACTTATCGTGTTCCAGCTGTTTTTTACGACATGTTTCAGGAGGTACATTTCTCTTGAAGACGTTTCTGGGTAGCGGGAGCTTTTCATTGTAAAGGTGAGTCAAATATTTAACAATAGTATCACAGTGCTCATAATTCTATGAATTTATCTCAACTGCAAAATTAGATCTATGGTAGTTGAATATGTTATTGCAGACTCTGATGTTTTCAACTTGCTCCAGAGAACCAATTTCAAAGACCTTTGGGAACGCTCAACACGATAACTACCACGTGAGCAATTTTACCCCCTAATTTTTCCAAGAAGGGACCCTGTAGAGTAAGTGGAAATTATGAGACACTCCATTCAGCAATAAAACAAACTATTATTTTCGTACCCCAACATACATCTTTCAGCCAAAATGACCTTGATAACCAGCAACATTTTCCGTCTCACCAACCATTAATCTACGCTTCTCCTTGCCCAGGTATGTCTCAACCTTACCCGAATTTCCATTATCTTCCCCACCCTTCAGGCACAATGACCACAATCATCGAAAAAACACAAATAATTTCTGTAGATAAGAATGTTGTAAATCAAAAACCTCGCTCTTATCTAAACAATTTGAAGAAAAGTGCTGAGTAAGTTAGTTTATGCTACTAAATATTCACTTACAATTGAAAATTCAAATAATACTTCATCCATTAACCTTGTTCACAAAAATCAAGTCATGGACACATGTTCAAACCTTCGGAAATTCAATTAAGAGGCCTAACATATATGTTACGTCTATAAGTAATAAGCCTTCAAAAATATATAAAACTTTCTATTCTAACTGATAGTTAATTTCATGAAATTCATAAAAATAGATCGTTGAAATGCCAAACGAGTTTGCATGGTGCACTTTTGTAGATAATTATCTAAGAGCTAATTTACTCTTGAGTGCTAAGAATCACTATCAAAAATTGATTCATTCATTTTTCGCTGATGCTCTTACTGCTTGCTTAACAACATTTTCCAGTTAGCACAGAAATTGGCAACTAAAAGTTGGCACTGGAATGGTCCGGAAAAAGTTATAGCTAATCTGGTTCCAACGGGCACATCATTTGCTCCAAGCAGGGTTCATAAATTCATACTATTTCACACGCATACATACGAAAAAATAAACACATCCAAAATAACATATACACGAAAAATAGTCAATTTTATATCTGAATGCTAATTTCTGCAAACAAACAAAAGCAGTGACGCTCTCAATGTCCGTCATCTTCACTCTGCGTTTGTGGATCCTAAGTATGAAAGAATCTAAAACGTTGTGTTCATTCAGATAAACAGCACTAAACAATTCTCGCCTTAATAACCCAAGCCCTAAACATAAAATAAGCACTAAATTGCTTATTTTTGAAAAGGTGGCACCACAAAAATCAAACGGATCTTGTAGAATCCTCTAAACCAACGAGTGGAGGGACCTTTTTACAGAAACAATGTCCTCGAAGTGGTCTTTTTATGATCAATGTCAACATTTTTGCTATTGTAAAATGCAGCCTATTTCTTCCATTCTTGCTACCCGCCCTGACAAATATTCTCCTCCCAGTTGTCACAATACTCCAATTCGATTAGGGGAATATTAAATCCCTGGAATATTATTATAATTACTACATACTGTCAGGAAGAATGTCATAATGTCATATGTGTGCAAACCTTCATCTTCTGTGGGCACTTATGAGGCGATTTCCCGTCGCCTTCCTCATTGCAGTGCCTTGAGAATTTTACTCTCGCAATGGCTGTCCAAACCAGATTGGACCGGTCTATTGCCTATAAACTGGCTGCTGTCTCTCAGGAGTGGAATCGAACAAGTTTTAGTAGCGTGTAGGATGTTTTTTGTTGGTCTTATTGAGTCGTCCAGAGTTTTTTAATCAATATATTATTATATTTATATGAAGGTAACCGCGGCGTTTCAGAATTTGGAGATCAGTTCTCGGGTTTCCTTCTGCGTGTTGTCTTTTTCTGAAGACAGTTTCTACATCCATCCTGCTGGTGTCTTCAGGTCAGGCGTCATGGTCTGTCCTTATGTAATGTCGGAATATATGGACGGACCATGAGTGGCATCGCCACTTTGACCTGAAGAGGCCAGCAGGATAGCTGGAGAAACTGTTCGCACAAAAAAACAACACGCATAAGGAAACCCGAGAACTGATCTCCAAATTAATTCTATTTCGCTGTAAAAAATGTCATTTGTTTCAGATCTGAGAGTCCGGCACCAAACGGGTGTCCGAACGATGTCCCTCTTTTAGCCGTGGTCTCATGGTTTCCTCTAAGACTCCAGACGCAATTAATACCTCGCCTTAGGTTGTGGCTCACGTCAAGGGATTTGGGTAACTTCTTTCCTCATCGTACTTCATACTCCTAATGGTTATTTTAGCATGAAAGCAAAGTATGCACCAGGGTTCGAGTATTTCCAACATGAGGAGGAATGAAATGTGAACACAAAGTTGAGCCGAGCTGCAGATTTTTAGTTATAAGCCAACCAGCGTCCTTCAAAGCAATGTGATAGTTGTAAATATGTTTCTGTATTTCCTTTTGACCTCCTCTATTTTTTTCTGCGATAGACTTCTCTAGGAGATCTGAAAATCATTTTCGGCCGAGGAATGGTTCTATCACTGGAGTGAGAGATCTCCTTGTGATGTGTTTTTCTGTGTGAAAATTCAGCTGGTTTCTGAATACGAGTAAATTCTGATATATAGGCTAGCTCTTCTGGGAATACCGTGAAGTATAAGTGAAAATCTATATTATTCATATAAGTTATAATTTTTAAGATATTATTCTTCATAAGTTATTATTTTGCAATTTGGTGTATAGTTCAAATTTATTCTTATATTTTGCAATTTATATTGGCTACAGTTTTTTTCTGCACCACTGCGTAATAAAATGTAAGTTTTAGTTTGTATTATGGCATAAAAAGGGAAAAAACGAATGTATCAACTTTTAGAATTAACGAAGGGAGAAAAAGAAATTATTAGCGATATATAAGATACACCACACATAGGTAACCTACAAGACAATGACCCCAAAAAGAGCTTCAAATGTTTGGTAAAACTATTTTTTAAATCATTTATAAATAGCGCATAAATTTCATAAAATGTAAAAATTAGTTTCTTTGAAAAATATAGCGAATAATATGAATTTTACTCACTAAATAGCCAATATATTATCTCGGGGGTCCGCCACCCTGAGACCTAAATCTCACATGTGAAATATGCGAGCGTAATGAAGGGTTAAGTTAAGAGGACAGGGATGCGTTTAGGGATTTTGTGGAATTTTTAAAATTTTATTTTGATTAATATGTCATACAACTACTCAAGTAGCACGTTGGCTAAAATGTCACAGTATTTACTCCTGGTCATCAATACGGAAGGGAACATCAAGCCCTGTTTTATAACCTCCTTGAAGTTCCACCTTTTAAATCCTTTGTGTACGCATAGAGGAACTACCGGCAGTATACTTATTCTCATATCCAAATAGGCAAATATAATGTTTTTGTTTTCGGAAATTAAAATGGGTGAGTATGAGAAATTCAGGGGCTAAATATTGGAATCAGTAAGTGAAACACAAACTGTTTACAAGAAAGCTAGTGTCTCAATGGGGTATGTAGAAAATAAAAGTCCAGGTTTGGCAAGGAGTTGCAGTTGAAAATTTTGGATTGGCCTTCTTGAACAACCAAAATATAAGTGAGCGAAAATATAAATGTAGACAATTGCAACAATACAACAGAGAGAGAGATGAGATCAGGAAGAAGCGGCATCACTTGATTGACAGGATGAAACAAACCAGTCGTTCTTGCGTCGAGGAGAGTAATTCAGCGGCTATTTTAATGCGTTACCGTCTAAAGTTAGCACTGACAACGGACTTTCGTAGACATTTAAAAGCAAAATACGAAGAATTTTATGCATGGATGTAGTCTGATTCCGTAAAAGAGGATCTTGAGTAAATTCAAAGCCTTATTGTGGAGGTATTTGGTCATTGTCCGGGTCATATTAATGAAAACAGCTTCAGTCTAAGGAAATTTGACACACTAAACTAACATCACTGATTAAAAACAAATTGAAGCACATATTTCTTGATTTATACACATATATATTGAAAATAACTTACAGAAATTATCGCTAGGTAGGGAAGACGTTATGTACCAATAAATTATTCGGCTAGTTATAATGCAATGGATTTTGAGGTCATTTCAATGAGTTGCAAAAAGTCGGGTTGGCTTAGGGTTAGCATATTTAACCCAGTCTCAGGGTTACAGGCTCGCGACCATTTGACGGCAAATATTTTCCGTGTTTTTCGTAAATTTTGTAGTTGGAATGCGTTTTATTACACAACGAAAAATGAAAATATAACTATCCTAAAAATGTCATTTCCATTGAAAAATGCTTCGTTGCCAGAATTCTGAAACTAATAACATTCCTTTTCATAATACTTATCAACAATCATCTTACAATACACCTTTGCTTTTGTCAGTGATAAGGGAAGAGCCTAATTTTACGTCCTTACAATATATATTTGTATAAGCGTCAATTACAAAGAACAATAGAAGTATCTCATTCCAGAGTAGTCACAAATTTCTATCAGTCCGTATACTTCGATATAAAATAAGCTTTGATTTTTCGAAAAATGATGATTCAGCTGGAATATTTAGGAAGTGTCACCGTTATTTCTCTTATCGAGAATATTAAACAGTCAATCTTAGGGAATACAGAATTGGACCACAAAATATATTAATGGTTTGAAGAGAAATGTTATTTCTGCATGACAGTGTGATTCCAAACTAATTTTACTCATCAGCAACAGCACTTCAGATAGGAAAATAAAAATAGCATATTTTTGTATCCTTATAAGTGCTAAGGTGCAGGCAAATATTTTGTTATATTTTTTATTTATTCCCATTCTTAGCCCCGCAACGATGTTCGTCTTGCACTGCTGCAAGCGTGACAGAAAATAAAACAGTAATCATAAACTTCGCATAGCAATATTGAAACCAGCTTTCTGCTACTACTTATTTACCTCTTGAAATACAGTTAAATTTTCAAATAAGAGAAATTATAGCTGCAGAATGTGATCAGTGAAAAAATTACATAAACCCCAGAATTCATGAAATACATCTCGTCAGTTGGAATTTTGACCAATTCCAGCAAAACATCACATCCGGTTTTTGCTCTTACAAGGAATATCTCCTGCCTTCAGGTGCGTACTGCTACAATCATATCAGAAGATACGGAAGCCGGAGTGTCCAAAAATAATCGATTTGCCCTTAACGGGACTAAAACCCAGGTATAATCTATTGATTGACGGTACGTTTGCAGCAGATTGACTTTCACTTTATGACTGGCAGTAAGCTCACTTCGTTACCTCCCTTCTCCGGGCCAAAACTCCGCCTCACTCTTCCCCGCCTCTTCCCCCTCCCCCCGAAATATCCTCCGTCGCTGCGATAGCAACAATAGCAGATAACGGTGACACCGTTAATGGGTTTCCTTTAGCCGAGGCTTCCATGCTCCTCCTACATTTCCCCCTCCTCTCGTCCCCACTCACTCTCATTCCCCAGCCCACTCTGACCGCCCGCTTGGAATTGAACCCGACGCAGAATATCCAAAGACGGCATTTGTGAATGATATAAGGGGGATATCAAACCCTTTTGCGACGAGGAATTCGCTGAAACCAGCGAGTAGCAGATCACGGGAATTTAAGCCCTTGATCTTCGTTCCCTGCGAATGCTGCATCCTTTCAGCGAAAACTGATGAAACATGCATAAGGAAATTTTTCCCGAATGGTGATTGGCCATCGTTAAGACCCCTTGGGCGAATGAACTACTAGCTCCTGAGCATTACCAGACGGTGTAAAAATGTCCAGCATTCTCAATGGTCATACGCCCGGCAGTTCGTATACGTTAGTACTCTGGTCATAATCATCAATAATTTTTGATTTCTAACTTTTTCACTCAGAAGCGGATTGATGCAGCGTTTCAGCTCAAAAGTATACCCGGATGTATTTTTGAATACTTTGGCGTTCAATGCGAAAGGGTCCCGTATTTTGAAATGTACCGATTCCTTATTATCCTCAGATCAGCAAAGCATAGGAAAACGTCGTGTTGCGCGATTATAATCGTAACATAACTTTTTTAATATTCTGAGGAGCATTACAAGGAGCTGTTTGAGAATTATGAACACCTTTTTGATGATTAATTGATTAGGGTTAGTAGCAAAATAATACAAAAAATATCAATAAAAACATTTCTTTGAATCTGTTTCAATATCCAACAGTATTTTTGGAAACGATACCTACGATATTCGTTCTGAACGATTTCTCTTAAAATCCCTTGTCCTAAAATTCCCTTGGTTTTTCTCATCTTAGATCTGTTTTCAGAAGATTTTTACAAGCATAGAAATAGTTTACATGGTCACGTGGCAAATAAAAAGAATTCCATGAAAATTCTTCCTGGGCACGGTTAAGATGGATTTACTTCGCATTGGTCCATATTGTATTGACTGCTGTTTCACCGCCGCAATATGGTCGGAGAACCCACTTCAGCGGTCCAAAATCGACTTGTTTCAAAAATTTGAATTTATGGCGTATATATTCTCATAATAAGGATAAATGGTCAATTCACTATAAACCAAATGAGTTTTCATCTTTTGATGACCCATGTCCTACTAGTACAGACGGACATTTGGAGAATCAGCCCCACCACTTAAAAATTATTTTCTCACACTCCAAAAGGAAGCTACATGTAACTCGACACAGGCATTTTTTGCCACGCAATTTCATTATTCATTCAATTAAATATATAATATTACGTAAACCAATAATATATTTATAATCTGCCAAATCATCTTTTCTTGCCGTTTTTGAGTGACAACAGCAAGATATTCTTAAAAGATGCTACGTCACGCACTTTACCAGTATCAAATAGGCGTTAAAAAAATCTTGTATTACCTCGTGTTGAGACAGTAAGCTAGGACAGGTGGAAGCCTAAGTCTAGAGGACGGAATAAGAGTTTTGTACTATAAGGGTAATTTTATAAGCTATTGGTACTCCCGGAGAGCGTGCTGCAGGGTTTCCGATAGTTTCTCATTCTAGCGCTCCATCTGAGCAGTACGTACTGAGTAATAGCAGTCTGTTAGCATTCTCAAAGAGGTTAAGTGACATAGAATTAAGTAGATCCATGACAATACACCGTGCAAGAAATTACACATATTATTTGGCATATTACATTGTATAACCATTTCGGTAAAAGACTTGGTATAGTTGAAAATCTACACGCTCTAATTTAAATTCTTAACCAGTACGACTTATATAGGTTCAAGAATATAAATGTGATTTGCAGTACTTTCCTGGTAGCATAATACAACTGAGTTTCATAGGCTATAAGTTGTTTTATCTATTGCAATGGGGAATCTTACGTGGGGTGATTTAGAAGTTGTTACACTAACATATTACTTTAACTGCCTGTCCCTCAATAGCACGGCACTGTGCTGCTTGCCACGAACAGATTTGTCGTAAATATTTTAATTGCATACTTAATTTTACATTTCCCAAGCTAAAAATCATAAAGAAATACATCTTGATGTCAAGGAGAACGTATTGTGTTTGGTACGTACTAGTTTCCTGCTGGCCCAGAATATTTTTACAGTTACAAGCCGAAGTCTTCTTTATGTAAAGGCCAGCTGATTAGCCTTTATGCACCTATTGTATTGATTAGTCGTAAATGCATATACTTTACGGCGAAAGTAACATATTTTCACTGACCTGAAGAAGCTGATATCAAAATTGGTGACCCAAAGAAGCGGACTGACACCGAGGAAAACCGAGAAGACCGACACTTCCAATAAAATCAAAATACACATTAACTCCAAAGCAAACTCATGCACTTGAGAAACCTTACTACTTTGGTCTTAGCATCACCTTAAAAAAGACTGAAAGTACTTATAAATATTCAAAAATATATTTTGTTTTGGCGAGGGCCACACACCATGTTTTACACGGTGATTTGACCCTGCGGAACTCGCGCTGAGCCTCCTGAGCTCACCTAGTGTTTATTACCGTAATATTTTCCGATGATTGGTCACTATGACGCGAAAATTCTCTTTGTGCTTTTTTATTACGCTTTTAGTAACGTTTTACATTTACAACGCATCTCGTTCACTCACTCGACAGGCAGGAATAGGATATTTTGTTTCACATGCGCGCTGCGCTGTCTGAGCCCCTCAGGCTCGACGCGAGTGCTCGCGTTACTTTTTAGATTCGCTTTCTTAGAATTTAATTTTACGCTCATTGTGTTTTTGACACAATGTATGTCATTGTAGCCAGTTTCCAAGGCCTTTGTATTCTCCTCAAAACTCTGCCTAATATTTCGAAAGACACGATCAATCATGCTGGAGTCAGAGATTCTCTCTCCACTATAATTTCAACCGCGCTAGAGTTTCCGCCGAAAAACCGTAAGTATCATTTCATGTAAGACACTCACTTATCATTCATACTTGTAATTAGGAAAGTGCCATTTTTTGCATATTTTATTGTCTTCATTGTAAAATTTTACGACTTTCAACGCGCTACCGAGAGTATTTAGGCATTTTTTCATCTTTCAGTAGTAGCAAGGAAAATGAAGTACGATCCAAATAAGACATCAACGTTAAAGAGATCACGCGGCTACTTACTCAATGTTTAGAATCCTCTGAACCGGAGTTATCTGATGCAGAACTGGAAAATGAGGAGGAGAACATCGAGCTAAGGTAAGGCACTCTGAGATTGAACAGGAAATTGAAAGCAGTGAGGACAATTATAGTGAAAGTGACTCTGAGACCAGTACTTCTGCTGAATTACTAACTAAAGACAAAATAACAAAGTGGGTGACCTACTCACCACCTAAAAATGTTCGAAAAAGAACGCATAACATTGTTTTACATCTTCCTGGGGTAAGAAGTCAAGCTAAAAATTCTGATTCTATTATGTTTTGTTGGCAATGTTTTTTTATAGTAAAATGTTGAGACCCGTTGTAGAAAATACAAATGTTCGAATTAAATCCGTTTGAGATTGCTATTGTCGAGATTGAGACGCTAAGGAGACAGATGTTGTTTAAATTAGGGCATCCTTTGGTCTTCTATATTTAGCTGGTGTTCGTAAAATGAATTGTCTAAACTATGCTGACATTTGGGCTTCTGATAAGATATGGATAGAGATGTATCCAGTTGTTATGTCAAGAAAAAGATTTCATTTTTGGCTACAATGCTTACATTTTGACTAGAGAAGCACCAGAAAAGACAGAAAAAATTGATAGGCTATCTCCTATTCGAGAGATATTTGAGAAATTTGTCAGCGATTTCAAAAGTGCTTACACTCTCGGTGAATACACTACTTTTGATGAGAAACTTGAGGGTTTTAGAGGTCATTGCGCATTTTGCCAATACATCTCAAATAAGTATGGGATTAAAATTTTTGCATTGGTAGATGCTAGGGTTTTTTATGCTCTAAACTTACAAATTTATAGTGGAAAGCAACCCGATGGACCGTATTTGGTCAGCAACAGTCCTACTGATATTGTAAAGAGGTTATGTTCCCCTATTAGGGATACTGCTCGAAACAACGATAGACAATTGGGTCACCGGTTTCGTTTTGGCAGATGATCTCTCGAGATGCAGAATTACCATGGTTGGTACTATTCGCAGAAATAACCGAGAATCACCTCCCTGCTTCGTGCATGCAAACAAATGGCCAGAAAAATAAAGCTTTTTTGCTATCCAATAGGGTTTTACTTTAAAGTAATATATTTCAA
Organism: Ceriagrion tenellum; assembly: GCA_963169105.1. Classification (NCBI taxonomy): domain Eukaryota; kingdom Metazoa; phylum Arthropoda; class Insecta; order Odonata; family Coenagrionidae; genus Ceriagrion; species Ceriagrion tenellum. The sequence continues at coordinate 39,571,931 of OY720643.1, read as the reverse complement.
GAAAGAATAATAATGTTCTCACGATCTTGACTATGCATCATGACAAAAAATAGATGAATGAGCAGGAGAAGAAAGAAAACCAGAAATGATAACTTTTTATAACATGACAAAATCAGAAGTAGATACACTGGATCAGTTATGCGCAGCAAACAATGTTTCAAGAAATACGAGACGTTGGCCGATGACAATTTTGTAAGCTATGCTAAATGTTGCTGGGGTAAATTCCTACACAGTATACCTTGGAAACAAAAACCCTGAATTGAAAAATAGGCGGACGTATCTGAGGCAGTTGTCGGTGGGGCTAGTTGAACATGTCAGGAGAAGGGGAGGCATTAAAACACTACCAAAACAGCTAGGGGAAAAATAATACAAACCTGAAAGACAGAGATAATGAGGTGAGATTAAAGGTTTCAAAAAATACAGAACACCCAAAGAACAGCGGTCAAAGAAAAAGAGGTGAAGATTGTGGGTCGAAAAAAAATATTTACCAGGTATAAATGTAAAAAATGGAGAAAATGTATTTCCCTTGAACATGCAGATTTCTTGTGCAGTGTGTGCCTCCAAAACGAGGTTTAGAGTAAATTATTTCATATTTTGTCCATATTATATTCTAATCTACTCACTATGCAGCGGTTTCATGAATGTGTACATCAATGACAAACATTGCAATTGTATTTTCATTCCAAATCTAAATGAAGGTAGAGTTAAATAAATAATTATTAGCTAAAAATGGAAAGTATTAGTTTATATGAAATTAACCCTCTAAGTATTTTTATCCTGATAAAAAACACCAAAAAAAGATAAAAATATCGGTTTTGCCTATCTAAGATCTCAAAATCAGGAATGAGCCTTACAGTGTTTTGATAACAGGCGCGAGTTCCGCAAGGTTAAGTACTAGCACTGAGATTAAAAAGATATAAAACAAAATATTATACGGATATACTTAGGAAATCTCATAAAAGAATGACCATCAAAGGATATAAAGGATATAGTGAAGAAGTAAGTAAAGAAAAATAGCTTCTAACGGAGAATGTAATAAAGAATAAGATGGAAAGAGGACTAGGAAAAATTATACGGTAGAAAGGTATATATGGATTAGTTATGGCTTTGGAGGATAAAATAGGTAGATAAACCATTATATTTAAGTGTATTTAACATAGATAGCCACATGAATATTTTTTAATCATACGGGGTATGCTGAAGAGAATATTCCAGGTACTCTGAAATTAATTGAAAGAACCCTGATATAATCAGTAGTCATACTTACATTCATATTAGCATTGTGTAGTCTTGGTGATAACCCGTGCAAAACATGTTTGAGCGAGCTTCCCGGGCATAATGTTGCCGCAGATGACTATTATGAAATTACTTTTGAAGTTTCATATGTGTTGATGAGCCAATGCACTGAAAAAAGTGATAGTTTTTACGACAAGAAAATATGCCAGGTGGTTCAAAACCCTTATAGTAATCGACCTTATGTATATTTTACTGACTCGGCTATCACCTTCAGGTACCAAAATTTTGACCAGATTTGCCAATATGAGCATTGATCAGAGAATGAAAAATTCCGAAATGAAGACCAAATCGATAAAAAATAGTGTTTGCGCTATTTAGCCATAAGTACTGTTACTGATAAGGAGATTGGAAAAAATCAATTGATTTACACTTGCGTCATTGACTAGAAATCGAAAAACGGATTGAGAAAACATTTGTTTACGTGGAATGGAACTTTATGCTTTCTACACTGAAGTGCAAAGGAATAACATATAATGACAATAAATCACAGAGGCAGAGAGTTGCTGACGGTATTTTATATAGCTTAAATGCGGGGGAGACAAAAGTGGTGGAGAGTGTACGGCAAGGAAGAGCTAAGTCAACAATGACTCTCAAAATTCAAATTGCTTTGAAGACGTGATAATCATAAAATTGAAAAAGTACATTGCATGAAGATACATTACTTTCATTACCGTGACCATTCAGATAGGGAAGAAAGAAAATTATAAGAGAATATTGAGCAAGAAGGACAAAATATTTTAAGAATTACCACCGAAAATCAACCAAAAAATCGATATTACATTGATGGATAATATCAGGAAGACTGAGCCATTGTCATACTTCGGCAAGAAAGAAAATATGCTCGCATGAAAAAATTTTGATAACTAGGAATCTGCATCGACTGTTACGGGGAAAGCAAGATCAGTACATTGATCAGTGTATCCCACACAAAGAAAGTACTAAACCAAGAGAAGAAGGATGATAAAGAGGAAGATCTCGGATGAAATACACTAAAATTATAAGGGAAGTTGAAATAATAAGCTAGAATGAATTGGTTGGGTAAAATATAAATGGAGTAACTACAATCCATACTTCATATTAGTGACAGGTAGTGGTGATAATTATGTGTATTTGTACTTCTATGTATAGTGTTCTAGGACGATAACTGCTACGATAATATTCTATTTTAGTCGATAATTAAGTCTCAAAGAAAAGGTATGCATCCATAAAGATTTAAAACCGAAACCTTCTTTTCTTAATAAACGCTCGTTCAGGGAAAGAATTTAAGCAAAATTTCTTTGCCGTAACTAGTTACATTATGAACACTTGACACCATCTTAACGAGACGCGGAGGAATGACCATTACAATACTTTAGCTAATTTAATTTTACTTGGGTTTTATTGTCACCAAGTTCTCTGAGTCTAAAATATGAATCCAGTATTTTGAATTTTCAATAATGTTTCCTACTTAATGTCCGAAATAATCAGAGGAAAAACGCTAGCATGAACAACAAAAAAATGAAAGGCTAAGGATCTGAATTTATTCAACTACAAACATTTATGGAGTAATCGATATATAAAATATGTACAAAGTGATATATAAAAAATGGAAGATTGTTAAATATATGTTCCATTTCCATTTGGAGATAATTGAGTTTTCTCAAGGAGGCAACGGGTGGACGAGGAAGGTTGAATGAAAATATGAATATATACATCCATATAAGAATAGAAAAAATTGCCGAGTGAAAACAATATTGTCAGAATGGAAGGAAATGAATGACAAACATTAAGATATTATTCTGATTCGTCGAAGAATAATTGGAATTTGAAAAGTACTGGGGAATACGGCCATGCTTGCCAGGCTTGGTGTTTAAAAATTAATAAATGGTAGCATGGTGATGAGTAAAATACTATCAGTATCAAATTTCTGCCTTCATTTGGAATGCTGTATCCATAAATTATAACAGTCTGTTCTGACTGTCTGAAGTTGAAACCTAGAGTAAGAAACAGTAGTGGCATTACTCTTGATAAGATGCTGTCAAAAATGGGAGTCGCAATTTATTTTTCGGCTCAAAAATCAATTTCAATTTAGTTATAAGTTTTCCACAATTTGCAACTCTATTTGCTATTTTAGATTAACTATAACGCGGTGAAGGATTAAGGATGATTTACTTTCTTTAAGATCCGAAGGAAATAATTTTCCACGCTGAGCCAATATGTAGTTAATTATATTTAATATGTAAGCAATTTTTCACAATGTTTCATCCCTAATGTATACAATTCAATCTATTTGCATTCAAACGGGTAGTGCGTTTCAAATTCAAAAAGTGACGAAATAGCCCTCCGTTATCTGCAATACAAATTCTTCAAACCCGTTTGCTCTTTGTTACTAGAACGTAGATCGATTTTTTGTTGGCGGTAGTTCTGATTTACGTCTTGAAATTGTTGTTGATGTAGAATATGGGCAATAAATCAAAAATAACTCCGTATATGGGAAACTTATTGGGAGAAAAGTGTTGAAAAGATAGAAAAAGGAAACAAACTGCTCTAAAAAGGGCAGTCAATATGAACGTACCATGGACATAATAATTCGCGCATTGGCAATGAATCGATTGGAAAATGTTAATTTCCTTTTGTATGATTATTATTTTCTTAAGTTTTACCAAGGGCAAGCACAAACAAATTTCACCGATAGACCTTCGTCCACCTATTGTATTTACTCTTTCGATTAGGTTTACACTCTATTGCTAACATCCGGTAGAATATGAGAAAAATTATGAACTAGAACTTGTAATAGGTAGTAAGCGATCTTGTCTGCAGATAAAATTTATATACGGTAATGAAAAACATTGGAAATATCTGAAGAAATATTCACTTTTTAACTGCAATAGGGCCACATACATAAGATGAGCCCTAAGAATTCTTTCTTCCATCTCTTTTTTTCGTACAGCCGTGTGCTAATTCATTACATATCTAATTTTTACAAGCAAAAGTTCCTCCAAAGTGGAAAAATTCTGAACCTCTTCACAAGATCACTTTTTGAATATTTCCTGGATTCACAGTCTGAGACACCAACACTATGTCTTTGATTATTTTTATTTGAACAATCCAAAATCTGTGATGCAAAAAGCGTGAGAAAAAGCAATCGAAAAATTTGGTGTCACACTAATGCGAAAATAACAATTCAAAGAGTAGGAAATCATGAAAGACATGCGAGGAAACGTTGCCGAATCATCCAAACTTAAGAGGTCCTTCCGGGAGTTCTTCGCTCATAAACTTCATTCATCCTCCTTGGCCTCAATTTCCCCACTGATAGGCTCCATGAAGTTTTACTACACCTTATAAACACAATGAAAGAAAATAAATAATTTCTACTTTTAGGCTGACATCGTTTTCTCAAAAACTCAGGAGATAGTACCTTTTGGTGAAACAAAGCACACTTTGAAGAAGATTGTTTGAGAAAATGGCAAGGGAGATTTTGAGAAGGCCTATGATTAGAAAGTTAATTTTTGATCTTAGTTCATTTTAGCACTGTATAAAAAATTTCTGATGACTAAAAATGTGTCCAATGCGGTCAGCAGGATGCGCAAGGCCCTTTCCGTAACTAGTTTTACATCACGGTTCGAGGGTTAAATCACCATCCAAATATGCACGCATGGGGTGACAGAGAATAGAAAGAGGGAGAGCTTCACCTTGAAACGAGAGAATGAATGGTGACGGGACGCACGCTCCTAGCGTCATTGATATCCTAGAAGTGATCCCCGCCAACTGGCCAAACAGCTAGTGGGGAGGGGGGAGAAACCTGTAACCATCGAGTAATGAACTAGGGACATAGGGAGGAGATCCGACAAGTGCAATTCTAGCTTCAGCAGCATTCCATCCACTTACGTACATATATCTCGATGCAGGGGCTTCAATAAGATGCAAGCTGCAGAAATAGAATGCTATCAATCAGAAGCTAATAATCTCGCACGGAATATTTCTATTGTCTAAAATATTTGTGTTTGCTTCAACGAGGAAAGATTATACGCATGAGGAAGAGTATACACAAATAATGTAATTTTCAACATTAACACATTCTTAAAATCCTACACAAAAGGAGAGTTTTACGGATATAAAAACTAATGAACGGATTTCCAACGGGACAATAGGTGGGCAGAAAGTCACTTTTTGATGCTCATCATTAACTTGCGGAAATGTCGTCGTCTAGAATTTCATTACATCAACCTTTTTCTATGACTTAATTTCCTATTTTTCTAGTTTTACCTTCGATGATATCCAAAGAGCTTTGTGTACGGCAACCATATTTTTCATTAGTTCATAATTCAAGATTTTCAATAGTTAATGAGAGATTTTAGGAGAAACTGCTATGAGCAATTTTGTTAGTTAATCAAACAATTAATAATTAGAGAATTCTCAGCGAAATCCAGGATATAAAAGTTTAAGGTACTATTAAAAGAAAAAATAATTGCTGGTTTCTCGTACCCGCAAAATTCTCAGCACTATAACCACATTTTTTCTAAATAATTTTATTCATTCTTCAGTTAAATTGTTTCACATTTGGAGCTTTTTAGTCGTGAAGAATAAGATAATCACATTTGGTGCATTTTAGGCGTGATCACGTGATACGAACATTATTTCTCCGTCGGGGTCGTACCAAAAACATGGGACTATCCCAGCCTTTTTCTAATCAAGGTATTCACCTCGAAAATCTATCTTAAGTAGAACTCTTTTTGCTTATATAATGTCCTATTCAAGCACTTCTCAACCCCTTTCAATGAACCAAACTTTCACGCTATTTTTTCCTCTATTTTGGTGTCATCCTGAAATTTTTTTCCTCTATCGCATTTTCGCCTTATATCAACAAAACTAGCTACCGTTTGGAAAAATCTGTTACAAAATACACACGGAGAAAGTCATCATTTTAAGAATGACAGTGATGTTAATTTGTGGCACCGAAAGAGTCAAATAGGTCCTCCCGCAATAAATGGATCACAATATTTTAATAGCGATCTCATTCTGTCGACTTTGACCTTTGGAGGGCCACGTAAAATAACCCATTGCATTCTTCGTCGTATCCTTTCTTCACGTTTCTTCTTATGCATCAACAATTTTTCAAATTTTCCCTATACCCTATATACGTTTCTCCCCTGTCTTCCTTTATCTGGATACCTTTGCAGTCCTTATCAATCTTCTAATAAATAAAAAATAAACCACTGGTTGATTATCTTTGAAAATATCGGATTGTTCCTCCCAGTGCATATTATACAAAATATCTCTAGCGAGATGGAAGAGTGAAAAAGTGAATGAGAGCAAAAAGAAAGTGTCTTGTTCTAGGTGTATTTAGCCTCAAAGTATTAGTTGTTAATTTATTATCATCAAAGTATAGTTAATCATTTACAATTCTAAGATGAAAAAAATGGAATGAAAGAATGAAGTAAGATGAAATTTCTTTGTAGTAGAAAAATCTTGAGCAACACAATTTATCATTTCAATGTACAAACTCCAAATCTTAGAATGCACGAAAAGAAAATACATTGGATTGGTCAATCAATTGGGAACCCATGGAGGCCTTGTGGACATTATTCCATGACAAAAATACCTTAGACGGTGGGAACATGAATTCGAAAAGCGGCAGGGCATCATAAAAAAAGGACTTCCATAGCCGGGGGAAAAATGTTATTTCACGAGGATCTAAATAATGAATCACAACTTAAAAGAACTTTACCACTTTAGCTCACACGAACCTTCATTAGTTTTGACCGGCTAGTGTTTGCGTCTATTAGACGCAATATAATTCGTAGCAAAATGTTATAAAATATTTTTTCGCGCAATGTGATATACATATTTTGGCTGGATAGTGAACTTGGTATTCGTTTGGCAATGGAAGCCTCATGGCGATTCAAATAAGACTTTTACAAAGAATTGGCATTGATGACAAAGCTCTACTGATGATCATTTTCAAGTCGACTTTCTCAGAGATCGGCTTATCATAATTAATGGACATGAGAACCCTCAATAGGTATGCAAAAAAATGAATCTGTTTTTCGTAATCATGGATACATGGTAAAATTAAGAAATTAAATGAGGTATTTACGTGTCTTCCACTATCCAAGCAGGAGTAAACAATAACCAAAAGGTGGCTCTAAATGCCGGAAATATTATTTTAAATTCCATCTACACCAGATAAATGAGCGAGATAATTTTCTCCATTGACTCTTTTTTTATTTCAACATTACGCAAAGATTCATGCAATTCCACGTTAGTACAAAGGGCAATATACAGATGGGAAATGGTTTTGAATGCAATCAATACAGTAATAAAACTATTTTGGTAAATTCAACAGTAAGTACATTAAAGTATTTAAGTACCGATAGGCCGCTTTGCAATATTTTTCTAAGGTAGTGTATTCGTTACGGTACAGTATGTTATAAGTACTTTACAGGAATATGTAGTACAAAAAAATCTATCGTTTATGCACGGATTGAGTCTTCACCATGTGAATGAGAGACGGAAGATATATGGAAGCTAAAATTATCAAAGGAGTAAGAAAAGAATACAATCTCTCTCCAGAACTCTTCAACATATACTTGGAGGAGGCCATAAGAGAAGTATAAGAAACTGGACTAAGCGGAATAAAGTTAAATGGAGAAGAAAAAAATATATGCTCCGCTGGGCAGACGATATCGTAGAAATAGCTGGTAATCGCGATGATCCTCAGTGGTTATTAAACGTTATGCACTAAGTAATCCAAGAAGACAACGTAAAAAATAAATAAGATGAAGACTAAATCCTATAATGAGGTAGGGAGAAGCTGAATGTAGAAGTCACCCTGAGAGGAGAGAAATTAGCGCAAGTGGACTTCTTCACCAGTCTCGGAACTATCATAACATGAGACGGATGAAGTACGACGAACATCAGGAAGAAAACAGCCCAAGCTAAGACGGCGTTCATGGGAAAGAGAAAACTAGTGGACTCAAAGAGGATAGGTTGTGGACCTATTCTCTTTAAGCAAAGCAGTTGTCAGGTCACAGTATGTAAAATCATTCGTATTCGTAAAACTATTCGGAAAAGCATGGCCCTAGGGACCAGAAGCATGGACCATTGACAAGAACAAACTCCAAGGTCTTCTATTCCTGGTGCTGGAGTAGGACGCTGAAGATAAAAAGGTAGGACCAAATATGAAAAGATAAAGTTTACATGCATGTGTGCCCTCTCTCCTCTTATATTCAATGCTTACATCCAGGAAGCTATAGACCTAGTTCGTGAAACTACTGAGGTGGGGATTAAAATTAATGGACAGAAGATAGATATGCTGCGTTATGCAGATGGCATTGCTGTGATCACAGAGACCAAAGAAGATCTAGAAGGGATACTCAACACAATGGGTAGGATTTTCTGTAAACAGTACGGCATGAGAATAAACAAACGCAAAACCAAGGTGATGGTTTGCAGTAATGAAGAACAATATGAACCCCCAATTATGAGAATTGGAGGAGAGAAGCTAGAAGTAATAGAGGAATTTGCCTACTTGGGAAGCAGAATAACAAGAGATGGTAGAAGCCAGAAAGAAATTGTAAGGAGAATACATCAGGCCAAAATTTCATTCTATCTTAGGAAAAACCTACTCACCAGCAAGAACATTAGTTTGGAAATAAGGAAACGGATGATGAAAGCATTTGTTTGGAGTGTGGCCCTATACGGGAGCGAAACATGGGTAATAAGAAAACAAGAGAGAAGGCGGCTAGAAGCCCTGGAGATGTGGCTCTACAGAGGGATGTTGAAGCTCAGCTGTAAAGATAGAGTCACGAATGAAGAGGTACTGAAAAAGGCTCAAGAAACCAGATCCTTGTGGAGGCATATCCAAACAAGAAGAGACAAACTCGTAGGGCACATTCTAAGACACGACAACATCGTTTTAACTATAGGAGAAGTAGCTATAGAGGGAAGGAATCGCTGGGCACGACCAAGGATGTCATTCATGCAGCAGATTTTGAATGAAATGGGTTGCACCACATACACAGAAATGAAGAGAAAAGCAGACAGAAGAGAGGAATGGCGTACTGCTGCAAACCAATCGCAGGGTTGAACACTGAAGAGAGAGAGAGAAAGTGTACAGAAGTGTTGAAGTAGAAAAAACCATATGGAACGCCATACAGAAAAGAAGAACCAAATGGTTAGGACACACCCTGAGACATAAATGAAGGTAAAATAGAGGGAAAAACCCCCAAAGAAAGACTCAGGAATAAGTTCTTGGACTAATAAAAGAGGAAAGTACATAGGAAGAGGTACCAGGAGGTAAGGGAACTAGCGTTAGATAGGGAAGGGTGGAGGACTGCAAACAATCAACAAATCTAATGATTGACTGAATAATGATGATGCAGTAGGTGGCAGAGGAATATGGTTGGAAAATACATAACAAATAATTCTAATGAGGTTTAAATTGCAATGTTTTCCTGGATTCAAAAAATATATGGAGCTAAATATGATCGGATGATATCTAATCAACCGTGTATCCTTATAATTCTCATTTATTATATCTTCCCTCCGCAATATTTGCATCACTATGGATCAGCAATCAAAGAACTGGTTTTCAGCAGCTTTCCATTTCATTTATTTGTAGCTAACAACCTTATTTCTTTTTAACATGAATTTTTTTATCCGCTTTATAATTTCTTTCATGCATCGCCTGTCTCACTCAATGAATATTTGTAAGTAGAATATTAGTTCGTAATACTAAATAATGTTTTCATATACCCTATCTACTTCATTGCAATTGCTAATAATCTATATTAAGGCTTCCGTAAATCATGGCTATCCTTCTAATCCAAGAAGAGGTTTCAAACCTCGTGGTGCTTTCTGGAGTTGGGTACAGACTAGGGTCATAACTTTATATAGTAATATATGATGTTAGATTTAAAACGCTGAGTATAAGAAAGAGTGTACAGAGATTGAACTTGCTATGGAAGAACATACATACATCCATATCCATCATATACATACATAGTCGTTCCTTTTCGGGGTAGGCAAAGTCAAAATGTCTCACTCATAAATACATAATTGTACATCTAACCCTGCTTCAATAATTTTCTCCATACTGACCTATCCTTGCAAACCTCTTTTGTCTCATTTACCCCCATACACTGTTTCATACACGCCCTCCTGTTTTTAAGTCTCCTAATATTCCTCCTCCTAAGAATTTCCTCAACCACATTCAACCACAATTTTCTCGGCCTTCCTCTACTTTTCACACCATTCATTCTACTCTCATATATCTGATTCGTTATTCTACTCTCATCTATTCTCTCAACATGGCCATACCAACGAAGCACATTCATTTTATACACGTTCATTATTGGAGCATTTAACCCACATTTATTCATGAACCACTCATCCCTGATCCTATCCATCCTACTTTTACCGCAAATACTCCTCAGATAACTCATACCCACGGCGTTTAGTCTACTTTTATGTCTATCCTGGCATACCCATGTTTCAATACCTTACAACAAAGTGAGGAGACGTACTCCTTTTTACACGGCGATTTTCGCTTCCTTAGACAAGCACTCATTCCTTGATATGCTCCACATGTTACCTACCACTTTCCTTCCAGCATTTACACGTATCTTTATCTCCTTATCTATCCGTCCATATTTCGAAAACATCTCGCCTAAATACACAAAATTATCCACTCCTTCAATTACTTCCCCATTCTCCTTATAAAAAACTACTACTTTAGTCTTGCACGCATTTACCTTCAATTCCATTTTCTCCGTTGATTTACAAAACGTATCTAGGAGCTTCTGTAATCTTTGTTGACTGTCTGAGATCAAAACAGCATTATCCGCATATAGAAGAACTCGCAAGTTCACATTTCCAATCAAAACACCGTCGTTTTCACTACATGTGTCTCTAACACATTTATCTATAAATACATTAAACAGCCATTACGCATCCTTGCTTTACAACCCGATTTCTTACAAACCTCACTCAGAGCCCCATTAACTCTTACACTTGCCTTACTATTGTCATACATCGCCATCATAACATTCAATAACTGCCCATTCACTTCATAGTCTCTCAAAACATTCCACAACTTCTTTTTATTTACTCTGTCATATCTCTTCTCTAAATCGACAAACGCACAGTACACTTTCTTTCGGACAGTCATACATTTTTCTATCACTTGCTGAAGTGCAAAAAGCTGGTCACTACATCCTCTCCCAGGCATAAACGCACATTTCATAAGTCATATTCTGTCGGAAGTAATATTCCTCACTCTTGATTAATACTTTACTGAACACTTTTCCCGGGATACACAATAAACTAATGGCCCGATAATTATTACATTCGGTCTTTCCTTCCTTCCCTTTGTACAAAGGAACGATGATAGCATTCTTCTAATCCGCTGGAACAACAGAAACCTGTAAGCATAAATTGTATAGTTCATGCAGCCTACAAATTATTAATTTACATCCTCACTGCACAATTCATTGGATATCCCATCTATGCCTGCAGCCTTCCCATTTTTCAATGTTTTCACAGCCATTGTGACCTCCTCACTGATATCCTTTTCCATTCTTTTTTCTTTCCATTCCATTTTCTGTCCAAATCCCTTTTTCTTATCATCACATTCTCACATACAACTTTACAAGGCTCATCCTCAACGCCTGCAATATTATTGTGCAATTCTTGAAAATACTCTCTCCAGCAGTCCCTAATATTGCTCTCGTCCCACAAGATGTCTCCACTTTTGTTCTTTACCGCATTCATTCTCACCTTCACCAATGTTAGACCTTTTTACCCACTTCCAAAACAGCATTTTATCACTTTCAAAATCACTCTGCATTTTGTTAGCTTCATCCGCTTGCATTCTTTCTTTGCTGTCTTTCACAACGATTTTGCTTTCACTCTTTTTCTTTCGGTAAATCTCACATGCCTTAGTACGCTCTTCCTCAGATTTGGCAGCAATCACATTCTTGTACGCCTCTTTCTTTTCTCTGACTGCAATTTTCACTTCTTCATTCCACCAAGCATCACCTTTCATTTTTTCTACCACTCCTTTTCCACATACACTTTCAGCGCATTCCACAATCACTGCTTTTAAACACTCCCACGCATCATTTACATTCTCGTTTCTGATATGCTCGTCCCATTCTCTCTGCTTAAACGATTGAGCATCCTCAAGCATGGAGCCATACCGAATTCTTATCTTGCTGTTTAGCAATCTTTACACTTTTACTCTCAACTGCTAACGCGCAACATTCTTCCTTGGCACCCACTTTCTGCCCAGATTCACTTTGGAGAGTACCAAATAGTGGCCTCATCACTCGCGTGTCCCACACTAACTCTCTCAATCTCATCTCATACACAATTAAATCAATCATGCTTTTACAATCGCCCCTTTGCCAAGTATGCATATGTATACTCATATTTAAACAATGTATTCGAGACAAACTATCCTTTTTTCAAGCACACACTCACCAAGTTTTCTCCATTATCATTCACTCGGGGGTCACCAAAAGGCTCAACCACTCTCTCAGATGCATCCCGCCTCACATCAACCCACCCATTCATGTCACCTAGTAAAATTATTCTCTCACCAGGATCACAATCATTCAAAACCTCTCTCAGTTTTTCCCAAAACTCATCTTTCACACTGTCATTCTCTCCATCCACTGGTGCGTAGCACGCCACAATCAAAACTCTTCTAATACCTACTTTCATGCGAACCCAGAGCAATCTAGGGGATACTAACTCGTATTTCCTAACTAGCCACTTAGCTCTCTCATTAAGAATGAGTCCTACACCTTGACTCCCGTGTACATTATCTTCATCTCCTGACCACAATGTCAGACTACCGCCATATAATGTAACAGCATCCCGCCCCTTACGCTTAGTTTCACATACACATAGGGGAAGAAAAGGAGGAAATACTAGGAGCTAGTGAAATGAAGCATAGATGAAGCAAAATAAAGTGAAAACAATCGAGGAAAAATAATAGACCCTTAAAAATTATGGTCACAAAAGAAATAATAATGAAGAAATGGAAGAAATGGGAGTGTAAAAACAAACAAACTGAACTTGGCAAAAGGAGTTATATGAAACTAAACAATAAACTTCGGCGAGTAACCAATCGAGCGAAGAAAAACTGGTGTTAAGGACAGTGCAAGGAATCTAAAAACTACAGAAATAAGGGGAATTTGGTGTACTTGACAGTTATGTGAAATTTTTTGGTTGAAAATTGAGTGGCAAAGGTTTAGGACAATATTAGGCTAAGGCAAAAGGTTAACGATACAGAGTATAAAAAATGTGAAGAAAAAAACAGGTGGGATATTAATCAAACATGAAGATTCTTAAGAGAGGTGAAGAGCACGTAGAATATCTATATGACAGCGTAAACAGAACTGTTAACTTGGATACAGAAGATGAGAGACAAATAAATAAGGACAGCTTCGGACCAAAAATGGTCTACAATGAAAATGTGAGGGCACAATGAGTTATTAAGGTTAGTAAAAGCTGGGGGAGTAGATATTATTCCTCCGAAGTAACTTAAGAACTTTGATAATTGAGGTTGACAACTTTTTTCGATCACTTTTGTACGATCTAGAAGTAATGAGTATGACAAGAGGACTTCGCTAAAAGACTCTTGAATCCTACTCCGATGAAGGAGAAAGTGACTAAATAAGAGTATCATATAACTATAAGTTTTATTTCGGAAGAGGCAAAAGGTTTATTTGGAGGGCTTCAGGCTTGTACATATAAATGAAGGGGAAGATTGAGAGAGTGTGACGGGCGAAAATTATCACAAACGCGGAAGTAATAACAAAGATTGATGAGGAAAGAAAACTATTTGAGATTAAGATGAGGAGAAGAATGCAACCGGATGAGATGTTCGGGGATGAAAGGGTTGTTTAAATCCATGAAGAGGGAAGGATATTGGGAAAACGGGGTAGGGAAAGAATGAGACTTGGTTTTGTGGGCGAGATGAAGAAGGACCTGATCTTCGCTGGTTTCACAAATTCAATATTTTACCTAAATAGAGCAAAACAATAGTTAAAATCGAAATATATAGTAACTTCCATTTAATTCTACTATTAATAGTAGATACTAAATCCTTCGATAACATTACTTTTGGTTCAAAGATTTCAGCCACAACTGCTAACATCAAAGCTCCCTACGAGAAAAGAATTATATAAATTTCTGCCAAAATTTTGAATTCTCGTTTACATCCATTTTAATATTTTGATATTTTGATCTTTAGAAAATAATTAGGAAATAAATTTCTAGCTCTTTTTTCCATATTTTCCCAGAATTTATTGCCGGGAACTTCAAGATTCTTCGCCACAAGAAAGAAGAATTAAGGACATTTGACTTTTGGTATGAATTTCTCATGCCTACTTCGGTCTCATTAAACTAACAACAACAAAACAACGTCTTTGAAGTCAATTGTTCACCATTCTAAAGCTATAAGAGCCTCAGAATGGACGAAATAATAAGGTTGAGGATAAGGTAACGACAAGCATCCAAGTACAAAATATGGGCATGACGAGAGAGGAACATGGCTGCGAATTGAAGGAAGAAGTAGGGAGAGCACCAAAAGAAGAATACACTAAGGCAAAAAAAATTCACTGGCGAAATAATTCTTCTGCACTCAGTGTAAAAAGGATGCAATCATGAGTTAGAAATATTTAACATAAAAATATTCATATGAAGCTTCTAAAAACGGGTGGGAAGCTGTAAAACAGAACCACTCACCCGTTAGGAAACCCGAGAGGACGTTGAGAAGTTCATATCTCGTAAAGCACCAAATCTTATATTGTATACAGCCTCCATCTATTTAAATCATCTAACTATTAAAAAATCGTAAACCTGCAGTAACCTTAGAAGGGCTGTGCAAGAGGTAGTTACAGAAGACTTAGCGGTCGGATATAACAAGAAACGTGGTACACGAAGACACATGTAGAACACCCATCTAAATAGGAAAACAAGATAGATAGATAGGGAACATTCTTAGAGTAATGAAGGAAAAAAAAATTTGCATGAAAGATAAGATAGAAAAATAAAAGCGTCTGTATAAGACCAATCCTCGTTTCTTCTTATACACATTGGTGTAACCAAGTTGTGTATAAGGTAAAGATTATTCAAAATACGATATTCAATATTAATCGAAAAAATTCAATATGAATAGTTTGTAAATCTTACTTATTGTGTCATGGTGAGTTAGTGTATTTACTTTCAAAACTTAAATCTCATAAGTTAAAAGTATAAGCTATTGATAAAAGTGACCAATCTTCTGCAAAGAGTGTAAAAGGATCAGAAAAGTGATATGAGGTTTAGTATAGCGTATAATAAATTTCAGAAGAATGCAAAACATTATGTTCTTTGCAAGCAAAAATAACCTATTCTAACACGGCCTAATGTGCAACAAAAATAATTTTCGATGATCCCAAAAATAAGAGTAAATAAAATTTGGAGAAAAGTTGAAGCCGACAATTCATAAGAATGTTTTCGTTCTCCCCGAAATGTAGAAATTACAACCACGCTTTAGATATTTAGAACAATTTCCCATAATTGACATTACTAGAATGAAGGACAGCATTATAGCATTCCGAACGTAAAAAAAATTATAAAATTTAAATCATTAGTTTGCTACGGATAGGAACAACTGCCACGCAATAATTTCAACGGTAAAACAACATATTTCACAGCATAATAACATGCATTGATACAATAAAAGTGGTATATTGTCAGGAATCCCTGCCGTGGATTCATTGTACCGCAGGAAATAATAAAAAATATAGAAACTGTAATAAAATTTTTAATATATTATCCGTGACCTTTTGAGAATTTTAACTGAACAAAATGTTCACAGAAGCAATAGGAAAAAGTCACCAATTCCTCTAAGAGTAAGCTGATATGTTTTCCCTTGAATTAAATTTCAGCTATCTGCTGATAGGTACTGATACAAACAAAATACTTCTTTGAGTCAAAACTATTTATTTTCATATTAACAAATCTTTCGGTGCTTCGCAGTGCGATTTCTCCTTCCAATGTGGCAAGGAATACGAACTGGGCGTAAAATACGTTTTTCCTTCCGTTACGACTGCAGACGCACGTGACGGACGGCGCACAGCGTCGTCCATTAGAACAAATTTACACCCTCCGACTCGTTTTCTTATCATTTCAGCCCACCGCTCACGCGCTAGATTATCCATTCATTAGAATACCTGCGTGCGGGAGTGAATAAAACAAGCCAAGGCGGAGTTTTGGATGTTAATAAATGTTTAACGCCGCCGCCGCATAACGTGTAACGCGCCGGAATTCCAGTGGGAGCGGCGGAAACACATTGTCTAATTTCCAACTAAAATAGTTGGGTGTCCGTCAAAAAGCTCGGGCAGTCGCCGGAGAAGCTCCGCGGGAGAGGCCACGTCCACGGAGTGCCAGGTGGTTCGCCTCCCCCCCCACCATCCCGATCCCTCCTTTTCCCCCCCCCTGACCCTCATAAGGGGGCGGGGCGGAGTCGGAAAGGTGAGAGAGTGGGGCTGGATTTGGGGGCTGGTGGGGCGGAGATGAGGGCGGGGCCCCAAAAGGCTCGTGCTGAGGAGCATGAGGGTGTAAATAATGAAGTGGGCTCCTAGGCACATGGGCGCGCGGGTTAGCATCGCACAGGGGACCATCAATTCCGTCTGATGAGAACATCGTAAAGAATGTACGCGGGTAAAATTTGAAAAATAAACAAATGAGGGATGCAATTTTTTTGCGTCGGCTCCCGGAATCGGGGCTTGGAGAAGGGGGATGGTGGATGGGTGAACGGGGTGAGGGGAGGGGGGTGTTAGGAGGAATGAAAATGTGAGACGGGGAAAAGAGGTTGGAGAGTAATAGAGGAGAGGAGGATGTGGCAGAGGGCTTGTTCCATGTGTTCCGCATGTGGACTAGAGGGGGAGAGTCGAGGAGGAGGAAAGGAGGAAGGTTTGAGGCGGCAGGGAGAGGAGAGAAAAATGTAATTGCTCTCGATAGCAGCGGGTTGAAAAATTCTCGGGCCAGAGCGCTTTTGCCATGCAAGTCATGCAAGTGAACGTGCCCGGCTTGGCATCACGGCCGTGCACGCGTAGCTTTTTAATCACCCTCGGTGCTCCGGCTGGGGCTATAGAGCGGGCGAGTGGGATAACTCCCGGTGGATAACGCCCGGGAGAAGAGTGGGGTAGATACGCGGGCCGAAATAGCGCCTTCCGCCCCTCTCCAGACCTTGGGCCGGCCGGCGGATCACTTCACCCGCGGAAGATAGCGTCCCTGCCCGAGGCGGCCCGTGAGTGCATCCCCCCGGTCCGGAAACTAGCAAGCCCTACGATGGTGGGTGGGGTCGGGATGGGGGCCTGGGGGTGGAAAGGGGTGTAAAAGGCACGTGGCGGGGGGTGAGAAGGGATGGGGGAGGAACAGAACCATCTCTTGCCGGTTTCCGCGCAGCCTGTAGGCGCTTCGGACTCCGTACGCCCCAAAAACATTATCTATGGCGGGCGAATAAACAAAAATTTCTCCGTCCTTTCGTTTCGCAGGAGATCAATTTAAAATTTCGCGAAAATGAAACAAAAAAACATACATTCCCTCTGTCTCACACACACACACACACACACATGTACCGACATATAACTGAAACAAAGTACGCGCGGGCAATATATATATGTATACAAAAATGAGTGCACGATTTTCGCAAGCTATGCAATCAAGTTTCGTCTCCCAGCCACCCCTTTCCAACATTCTTCCCATCCCCAACGTATTTTGTTGGTGTTTCCGTGCGAGCATGCATATACATATAAAAATGCTCACACTGTGCACGGTACACCTTTCGAGAATTATTTTTCCCGAAACTTTGTTTCCTTTGGAAATTCCTGCTCCGTCTCGTGCCTTCTGTCGAAGTTTATACTACAAACAGAGCTCTGCTTCTCCAGTATTTACATAAATTGAGCTGTAGATTGAGATTGTTTCACTGTCCAAAAAAATACATTTGATAAACTCTGGGGTAAAACACGTTCCAGAATTTATGTACGGTTAGGCTGCGTTAATATATTTCACATTTCATGTGCTAGAATAATAACTGAACTCAGTATTCCCACTCATTTAACCAACCCGAGTGATACTTATCATGACGTTAGAAAATACTCCAAAAACTTTAGCGAATAAAAGACGTAATTAACCAAATAAAATATAATTATTATTTAATTTAATAGGCTGGAAAGAATGCCGAATTTTCCCCCTGACAACTATACGCTACTTCTCTTTTGAGTAAAACAATTCTTCATGGAGAAGTAGTAACTCAACTTCAAAAATCAAAGGCCGTCCTCGTTTGAGGACTTATTCGATGGTGGGAAAATCAAATTTTACTTCTTGCTATAGAAACCATCGCTCTAAAATAGATCAGCCGGGTATGAAAGCAATATAAGGCAGTATAACCTTTACAAATGAATTTAATATAGATTTAATTGGGCTATCCGCTCTCGCTCTGATAATACAAATTGGACGCTGATTATTTAGCTATATTTCCCATAAGCCAGTTTTAAAAATTTTTGGAACTTAAATGGTGAATTCAACTGCTTGCAAAGTAGATGGTGTCTGGCTTGGCATCACTTGATTTACGTAGGCATTTGTATGCTATTGGCCACTAAACTACGCTTATAGACATAATGTATCAGTTAAGAAGACAAAATGGATAGTTATTACACAAAAATTTATTAAAAGACTATGTAGGTTTCTCAGTGGCTCGTCTTCATCAGGCCACCTGATAAGGCCAGGATCAGGCCATCTGATAATAACGAGCCTGATCACATGATGATGTCGTGCCACATCGAAACCTAGATCGTCATTTAACATATTAATAAGGAATAACTAAGTTAATATTTTCATTTGCAGCGCCAAGAAAAATCCACCTGGTCACTCGTGATGCAATGCGGAGTACACCAATTAAGGTTGTTCGCAATATCTTGAGATCACGTTGACAGAGAGTAAGAATTAACGAGAAAAATATAAATAATATTGGTTGCTGGATATGCTCCTTATGATTTGCTAAGTATTAGTTAGAACAGAGATCACACTTTTCCACAGAATTGTAATAACAGTTGTAACGCTTTTCAACTCACAGAGTCATCATCAGGTTCTAGGCACTAAGATACAAGAGACAAAACATGTATGTAATTAAAAATAAGGGGGTATAGGAAACAGGAGTAATATATAGGGAGAGAGAAGGTGAAAGATTATACCGAAAAAACCAAGAACAATGGAAAGATAGGAGAGGAAGATGCAAGGGAACATTGGAGACTGAGGGTGAAAGGAAATAAGGGAAGAAAAATAAGTAAGGAGGGACAGGGGGTAGAATCTGTTGGAATTAGTTGCCTCCAGCCGGGCATGATCCAAAACTTAACTACTTAAATATGCTGCAAGACACCCTACGAGAGGATATTTCTTGAGTTATGATTAGCAACCGGAAATTTAAGCTTTACAAGAAAATAATATTTACACGAGGCAACTTCACGGGAAATCTCGTAAAGATTCCATTGGTATTATTTACATACGAAATACAATAAACACATCATGAATTCCCAGAAAAACTGCCAGCCATGGCACGTCAGATCATGAGATGTTCTAACTGAGTATCTTTGATCCCATATCTTAGAAGACTGTGATAATTCTGCCCAGAGAATGTCGGATATTACTAGCACAGTAAAACAAAACGAATATACCTCGAAATTTTTATTGAATATAGCAAAAATACGTATCAAATGATGCTTCAGTTGAGGATATTGTTAATGATGAGAAAGCAGTAGATAGATTAGAGAGACCAGCACCTCAAAAATCCAATAATCCCAGATGATAAGATGACACAGGAGCATAAGCAATTTAATACTTAAATACGGTGCTCCATTGTAAAAAATTCAGATAAAAATGCTCACTATAGGTACAGAGAAAAGAGGTTGAGATATTAGGGAAGGATTTGAGTGCCTCTTATTACCACTATGATATTGCATACTGTTTGTAAAACTATATTACTCTTTGCACAAGTGTAACTCAACGTGTTTCATAACCTGTGCCAATAGATTATGAAACCTATTGTAGTTGGCTCTACAAAAATTAGTCAGTATGGCAAGAAAACCTAGCAAAACAACAAGAAGAAATGCTTGAAATTATATCTTTTATCACACTCAGATTATAAATTTACAGATACTTTCAGAGAAAATCTCGCCATTATGAGTTTATACAAAGCTTTTCATGACAGAGACACTCTTTGGAGGAATTATAGGTGACCATACGCACTTAACCTAATCTCTAATGTACTGTAAATATTTTCTCGTATTTGGGATTTTAGATAGGTAAGAAAGAAATCTTTACTATTTGAAGGAAGCATCGTATCAAATGATGAAATAAGACATCAATGTTTCAGTATTTGGTATACTCCTGCGATCTTAATTAAAAATTATTTTAGGCGTTATTAAAAAAGTCGTTAAATATCCTTATTATAGTGGTGAGAGTATCAATAATGGTTAAATAAATTACGACTCATTCGAAGGATAAAAGTGACTGCAATGCGAAAGTTTTAATATTAACTATGGGTTTTGGATGAAATATGATCACTTCAGTAAAAACAGCATGGCCATTATGTGATGAGATTACAGGGTAAAACAAAAATTCGTCAAAATTCATGATGCTTAAAAATGTAGACGCCAAAAAATGTTAGTGAGATGGAAGCAACTGCTTACGGTTAACTAATAAATAAAATTCTCTGGTATAAATAAACAGGTGAATTTAAATATGCCCAAAATGATGGAAATTATCCATGATACCATTTTCAACAACATCTTCCAAAGCGTAACACTTGACGCCATTTTAAACGTAACCGTTCATAAAATAATTATAAGCCTAAAGATGACCGTAAAAAGGATTGAAGTGAACATTATATTGCATCGGTTAATTCAAGTATTCTAAATACTGCTTTGCCTTGATATATTGGTTAACTTATTGAAGTGGAATGCATGATTGCTTTCACAAAGATTGAAATGAGATGGAATTCCATCCAAATCTTAATTTTAGCTAAACATAGGAAGCGAATTTTTCGCCTAAGACATTATTTTTAAATAAATAGACGGAAGAATTGGTAGCGAGACGATAAAAAAATGTTAGTGACTGCAGTAAATATTACATACCATTTCTAAGAGCACTGGATGAGAGTACTCATACAGGAAAGCAATAAATTTGAAATATTTTTATTTCGGCAATACACTGTAAATACTGCTGTACTACCGCCTTCCGCAGGAAACTATGATAATAACAGAAAATCAGGTAATCTGCTACAACGCTCTGAGAGTTATATTACGCTATAATTTCTCTAATAGTCAGAAAAAGCAATTTGGTTGAAAAATTTATGTGATAAATGAATATGTGGCTTAAAACACTAATGAGTATTGTGACTGAAATGTAACGTTACCCTAGTACTATCTACCGTGCCAATTGCGAAAGGATCGTTGAGCTACATTTTACAAAATGGTCGGAGCGTTTTCCAGTTTTAGTGAAACCATTTAAATAAGAGCAATCGAATCCTTAGGAAGGCCGTCGGAAATTATTGGAAACCGTTAAAATAAGGATAAGTTGTGACTAGGTCCTAAAAAATGAAGGTTGGCAGACCCTTACAATGTCACTTACGCAGACTTTCTTAATGTAGAAGAGCTATTTCTATAGATGTAGGAACGGGACAGAGCAAACTTTCTAGTAGCTCTAGGTACTGTACAGTAGAACTTCAGTAAAATATTCTCGCGACTGTAGTAATGCCTAATTACTTCATGGCACCAAAAATTCCAAGTTTTGCGTCCGGACTTTTTTCTATTTGCCTTCTTTTCTTCTGACGCATACTCAAGTTTTCGTGAATAAAGACCTCCTGTTTCTCCTTATAAGGGTGGCTTCTAACTGGATTTCATACAGATATTTTCTCACACATATTCCATCACTCCCATCAGCGAAGCATAGAAATATTTCACTGGATTCCAAACAGACATTGTTCCATGAGCTCCTTTCGTGCTTTTCCGTCCTCTATGTACTATCCTAGACACCAAAATCCACCTCCTGAACTGCTACCATGTATTTTATGCCAGCAACTCTTGCATAACACGAACAAATATTTGGAAAAATCCAAGTTTTATGATAGACGGGTAATTTGGATATTAAGATATTTGACTGAATTCCATACAGTCATTGTTCCAAGAGATTATTTCGTACCTCACCATCCTCCGCTTTCTACCCTACACACCAAAATCCACCCGCTAAACTGCTACTATATATTTTATGTCAGCAACTATTGCATAAGACGCGAATTAATTTTTGGAAAAAGCCAAGTATTATGATGGATCTCAAGTTTTCGGATTATTTTGAATCTGTTGTGTGAGGAAACGTTGAGGAAACGTCATGAAAATAGCAAGCTTTAGCAGTGACACCAATAAACATGAAGGAACAATGTCAAGAATTTATAGGAAAACTGCCATTGCAAGATTGACTGTAAATCTGGTACGGGAACAGAGCCATTCGGCGCATCCTACCCGTTGTGCTTCCTGAACCAGTTTTGAGATAATCCAGAGTTCGTTGTGGGCTGGAAACGCAGTTTGCAAAATTTCGCGCAGCATCCCGCAGCAAGATGACCGTGCATTCGGGTGCAAAATCAGGCGGCCACACCCATGGACCACACCCGTCGGCGAACCCGTATACACGCCTTCGTTCCCCTCGCGAAAAGGAACGCATTTTGAATCGACCACAATGGGGTGCACTCACAACTGCCCCGAGGGGGGGTTCGAATCCGCGACTTAACAAAGGACTGAAGCAGGGTGGGGCTCAGAGGACGAGACGGACATCGGCAACGAAGGCTGTGCTGTCGCCGAGTCCGTCCAAACACTCTCCATTTGCCACGGACTCGCCTCATCCCGCCCTACCCAGGGACTCGAAGCCGGTTCCGCTGCTTTCCGTGCGATGACTCGGGAGGAGAGGGAAAGGCAGCATTGTGTCGAGACAAGAATGGTCCGAGGAAATTGGATTCTTGGCGACTGCGACCGTTGGATGCAGCAGCTGCGTGGGGAGATGATAGTCTTGGAACGGGGTGACGGATGCAGATTCGCAGAATCATAACTCCTGTGTAAGGGAATAAGGGGAGTGGGGGGGGGCATTTTTTGAAAATTCGCATCCCGATTTGCAGGCAACGGGTCCATTGAGTGGTCCATCGACTCGTTTCGAAGCGTCTGGAGCCCCTACTGCGATGACTAGACAGGGCAAACAAAACCAACGGCACGTGCTAGGGGAGGTTCTAAGCGCTACTGCGATGGGTGACCCTCATTTGATATCGGTCTTAGATTTCTAAATCCCATCGGTGGTTTAGAGAGAATAATGACCACCTTTCAGGACTCGTAAATAGACGCTGAGTGTAAATAAGCACCTTATCCACACCTATCCGATTCCCGGCCGCCATTCTAAAGAGAGCGTTGGATTGCATTGGATCATGTGTTAGTGTGCACTACAATGCTAAAAATGAGTTTTACAAAAGTCACGTACTTGCACTGCGTAATTAATGTGACACATAAAGACATTTTGCTAGTAAACCATCGATATCTTCAAAGAAATTAGTTTCGGACTCCTACCAATATACTTGCGATCATATCGTTCGCGTCCTAGTGATTCATATAGTCTCGCAGTCTCTCTAAACTAATGTCATTTCTACAAACAAGCCCTGTCCTTGCGGGCCAGAGTTCACGGGTAATGTAACGATAAAATAAGCAACGGAACGTTTAAATAGAGATGAAAAATGCAGCACTGCAAATCTGGTTCTTGGGAAGCCACAAAAAATTATTTTCCACTGCTATTGACTTAGAATTAATAGCGTTAGGATAAGAACTGCAGTATCATTTCCCTAGTTCTAGGATAAAAAATTATGTAGTAGAGTTCTCCGCGTAGAGTAACGAAGTAAATCACTGAAGAAATATTAAGGTATAAACAATGCATTTAATAGAAACATTCTTTGGAAGATTTGATGAGATTGAATGCACTAAACGAGGATAGAAAGAAGAATGAGATACAAACACCGAGTGATGTAAAGGAACCTATCTAATAAATGCGAGAAGGAATATATTTCACATATTGTTCGTATATAAGTATGTTCATAACTAGTATGTTCATAACTATATATAAGTACATAAGTATGTTCATAACTAGGTACTATGACGTATAAATACTCTCTAGGGACCATTGGATTTATCTTCATCTCAAAGACTACGACTCCAATGCAGACTATATTAGAGGATTAGAGGTGCGTATGAATATAATACTATGGTACACATGTATCCAATACCCTTGTCAGAAATATCTCACGTTAAGTTCTTTAATTTAGCAAGGTATCTAATTCAATATGGCAATCCCATTGGAGGCAATCTACCATCCGCGGAAAGAATTCATGGAACATAATATTTCCATCAAGGGTTGATATTTGTATCATTGAGAGATATCTGGGCAGCAAGTAGATGCACAAAAAGATCAAAAGGAAAATATTAAAGCGTACTCAATAGAAAAAATACCTCCTAAAAAAACGTTTTTGTGAAGAGTATGCATTTCTACATTGTACGGATATAGCCATAAGTATTTTCATAACTAGTTACTATGACGTATAAATACTCTCTAGGGACCATTGCATTTATCTTCATCTCAAAGACTACGACTCCAATGCAGTGTATTGATGAGATTGAATGCACTAAACGAGATTGAATGCACTAAACGAGGACAGAGAGAAGAATGAGATACAAAACACCGAGTGATGTAAAGGAACCTATCTAATAAATGCGAGAAGGAATATATTTCACACATTGTGCGGATATAGCCATAAGTATGTTCATAACTAGGTACTATGACGTATAAATACTTTCTAGGGACCAATGCATTTATCTTCATCTCAAAGACTACGACTCTACTAGGAGTTATGTAGTAGAATTCACTCTCTAGGGACCATTGCATTTATCTTCATCTCAAAGACTACGACTCCAATGCGTCGTTCTATTGGCCGCATTTATTGCAAAAGAAAACACAACTAAAACATTAGAAGATTTCAAAATTTCGGCTGTGAGTATAAAAAATTATAACTATACTACATGAATCATAAAGTAGTTGTATCTTGCATTATATTATAGCTTATTCTGTATTCAAAACATTTCCACCCATCCGTCCACATTTTTTATCATCCTCAATGCAAACGTTAAATGACAATTTTAACATATCAGTAATAAATAAGTAACAGAGAATAAAAGTTTTTCCACCCTGAGGATAGTCAACTGCTCCCATACTTGATTTCTGCTAAATTCTGTTTATCTACGCAAGTTTCTAACAAATTCTTCCTCACTTTGGTACCTCTCTTATCATTTCCCTTACGCGTCTATTGCATCTCAGAAGGAAAGGTGGCAACATATTCGGATTTACTCCTCCTTTTAGAAAAACTAAGGTTCAAATCTTCTAATATTTTCCTTCTCACTTGTTCTAGATGTCATCAAAATGTCCATCATATCCATCAAAATGACTGTTATGACAAATAATATTTGAAAGCAAAAAATTTGTAATTACTTTACAGTCAAAACTCATCCCATTTTACCGATTAATTTAAAACTTCTATTGAATTTAGGCACAAACTATTTGCATGATATTACAGTAAAATCACTTATTCTCCCTCAAATTTTCTCCTGTTTCTTTTACTTGTACTCAAAGCGTTTCCTTAGAACTTTATTGTACCGCATATTTAGAATATTAGTCAGTAAATTTAGCAAAGTAAACTGTCAGATTCGTCGAACAAAATTTGCCCCTGTCATTTTCCCATATATATATTTATAAAACTACCAGTCTCAGAATTCATGACATACGTCTTATTTTCAGAGTTATGTTATCATGGTTTAAGTAAAGTATTTACTTTAATTTATGTAAAAATCTTTTCTTTCTTTACTTATCGGAAGTATGTTGCGGCGTATAATATTAGGTATTGATGCATTACGAGTATTTGAATGACTTCCAAATTATGCTCTTATAAAAAGTATATAAAAATAACAGAAGAAAATTCAAAAAGCCTGTTTACAACCCAACCTTGTAAAATTTAGTAATTAGGAGTAAGTTATTCCCTCAATAGTAATATTCAATTAACATTTTGGTGATCCATAATTTCAGATAAGAAGAGATGCGAATGGCAAAGTGGAGCACTCGGAAAATTGAAGCACTTACAAAATATATAAGATTCAGTCAACATTTTTGAGAGAGGTTACTCAACGGTTCTTATATATTGGGAAGATTATGCAGGATAAAATATACCAAATATAACCAAATTGTAGGTCATTTTACTGGATTACACTTTCAAATCTGTCTTTATACCCGATGGAAACTGTTTTCATTATATATGTGGAAAGCATAATACATATTATTCTCAATGATATTACGGCTCTCTTGTTTAAATTCATTTACAGATTAATCACTGCTGATTTACTTATGTCCGCATAATTTTATATCCTATAATATCGTGACGTCAACACTAATATTTCTTATTACTACTAATCCTTGAAACATTTCCTAGCTGCTTTATTTTTATATGGTAAATGCAATCACAGCAATTTAAATATTTTTACTTATCTACCCAGGCAAAGGTTATGGAGATTCTCTTGGATACTACAAATATTTTATAAGATTTTGAGGGTTTTGTGCATATTTGCGACTCATTATATAGTCTTTGCTGTATATCACTCTGACGCCACTTAATACAAGTGAGGTGATAAAATCTGTCGTGTACTTAGCAAGTGTCCACTAAACCTGGCATCTAATTCCATTACTGTCCAGATCAATGGCAACATGCACTTAATCTGCAGTTATGCGTCACATTTATTTTCAGTGGCGACTCATAATATCTTAGAAATAAGTGTATACCTTGATGAAAGTTTTAGATCTTAGCATACGTAACTTTCAAATTGTGGCATCGTTGCTCAATATGCCAGTAACTTTCTAAATAAGCAATTTTTTATGAGAATAATAAGTATTTTTACTTTGAGTCTTTTTACGATACAATAGTATAAGGACAGGAATGAATTGCGAGAAAGGAACGAATATATACTGAACAGCATAAAATGTGGCATTGTCATTCTTTTTTCTTCAAATAAAATTCTAATTTCAGTGCATACTAATTACATATTACTAATTTTTAAGTACATTCATCATGGAACACTCATCCGGCCTTCCTAAGAGGAACTGTGTATAAACTGCTATCCTGGTTGGCTGGTCCCTTTGGTGTGCTGAGTATGACATGCTGGAGTTCTCCATCTCAGTTTTCTCTACTACCTCTATAGCTTCTCTAATTAATTTCGTGCAGTATCCACTTTCCTTTCTTATCATCCAGGCCTTAAAACTTTATCTTTTTGTTTTCTAACAATTTGCTCAAATCTGAAGTCTATTTACGCCTTTATTTTATAAGTGCTACAATATTTCAAGAACAGATGCGCCATTTATCAAAACATTATTGACTCTGAGATGGCTTCCGTACCATAAAAGTCATCTCACTGTTATTTAATTCCCAAAACATCATTCAAAAATAAAATATCTTCGTTTCCCAATACTTGAGTATTTGTATCTACAAAGAATAGATACAACTTGACCTTACGTTCACTCCTAGCGGTATTTGAATGTATTTCTTGTAGACAACCTTAACGCCGCGATGATAATTAGAAGTACACTCAATTAAGCAGGCCCAAATTACAGTTTATGGCCAGTTGAATATGTAGGAGAGTAATTTTGTTTTGTCATTCACGTAAATTACCGATTTTTTTGGTATAAATAAGCGGCTCACTGGAAAACCCAAAAAATAAATTTTTCTGTTCCTGTAGGCTATGTACATACTCATCGCCGTTAAATTCATTATACTTGCCAAACTAACGGACGACCAAGGAACGGAAGAAATACTATGTTAGAACTTGTTTCTAAATGAAGAGAGATGTCGCTCTATTAGTTAATATTTTTTAGCGCGTTATTCCTCTTGACTCCATAAAATCGTGGGTTATACTGAAAGTAAGTACGCTCATACACCTGATATATAATCAACTTCTATTTAAATGTTGAATAATTCACTCCCATGGCGGAAAACGCCATTACTCCACACATCATGCAATAGATATACGAATTATTTTACACAAAATGGAGTGTTCATATCCAACACCTTCACAAAGTGCGTCAACTACTACTGTTTTCTGTATATTGCTGCTAATATCTGCTTTTCGAGTACGCACACTCTCCGGGACGTAAATAACTCAATCGAATTGACCCTGAATAGAATATTACAGAGGAGTAATTGAACATAGCAGTCACTTTATAATAACAGAAGTTACAATGATGAGCCTAAGGTATAATTATAAAAGCTGATAGGTAAAGCTATTTCTCACTAAAATCAATAATAACGTTTTTTGCTAACGTGTTTCCCACACAGTAGTGAACTATTTAACTTTAACTATTACTCAGAGATGCTCTTATTTTCCTACATATGGAATTTGATTCAATATCCTCATGAATTTAAACGCACAGAATACATTTTCTTGCGCGAATAAAGGC
This sequence comes from Ceriagrion tenellum, assembly GCA_963169105.1. NCBI lineage: Eukaryota > Metazoa > Arthropoda > Insecta > Odonata > Coenagrionidae > Ceriagrion > Ceriagrion tenellum. The sequence goes on along the minus strand of OY720643.1, from coordinate 39,543,026 downwards.
TTTCGTTACTAAATTTAGACTTAATGCATCTCTTGACTTACATGTGGAGCTGTCATAGGGAGATTTCCAATTTGTCTTTATTTCAAACCCAATAATTACACACTATGTATCGCTGAACATGTTTCTCCGGGATGAGCTAATTTTACCATGATAATTTCAGCGTGAACTATCTCACTTACTACGGAAAAAAGAACGAAGACAGAGTTTTCCATTTACACAAGCCTACATATTTTTCATATGACCTTCGTGATCAGTCACATTAAGTGACATCTTCTTCTTCTTCAGTGCTCAACCCTGGGGTTGGTTTGCAGCAGTACGCCATTCCTCTCTTCTGTCTGCTTTTCTCTTCATTTCTGTGTATGTGGTGCAACCCATTTCATTCAAAATCTGCTGCATGAATGACATCCTTGGTCGTGCCCGGCGATTTCTTCCCTCTATAGCTACTTCTCCTATTGTTAAAACGATGTTGTCGTGTCTTAGAATGTGCCCTACGAGTTTGTCTCTCCTTGTTTGGATATGCCTCCACAAGGATCTGGTTTCTTGAACCTTTTTCAGTACCTCTTCATTCGTGACTCTATCTTTACAGCTGAGCTTCAACATCCCTCTGTAGAGCCACATCTCCAGGGCTTCTAGCCGCCTTCTCTCTTGTTTTCTTATTACTCATGTTTGGCTCCCGTATAGGACCACACTCAAAGCAAATGCTTTCATCATCCGTTTCCTTATTTCCAAACTAATGTTCTTGCTAGTGAGTAGGTTATTTCTAAGATAGAATGCAATTTTGGCCTGATATATTCTCCTTGCAATTTCTTTCTGGCTTCTATCATCTCTTGTTATTCTGCTTCCCAAGTAGGCAAATTCCTCTATTACTTCTAGCTTCTCTCCTCCAATTCTCATTATTGGGGGTTCATATTGTTCTTCATTACTGCAAACCATCACCTTGGTTTTGCGTTTGTTTATTCTCATGCCATACTGTTTACAGAAAATCCTACCCATTGTGTTGAGCATCCTTTCTTGATCTTCTTTGGTCTCTGTGATCACAGCAATATCATCTGCATAACGCAGCATATCTATCTTCTGTCCATTAATTTTAAACCCACCTCAGTAGTTTCACGAACTTGGTCTATAGCTTCCTGGATGTAAGCATTGAATATAAGAGGAGAGAGAGCACATCCTTGTCTCACGCCTTTTCTAACTTTTGCTTCTTGCTTTTGATGAAAATTCCTTATCACAACCATTTTGTTCTTATATAAGCTGAGTGATTTCGTTCTTATATAAGTGACATCTTAATAGGCAATATTTGTGGAAAATATATACAATTTTCCATGGCTGAAACGATAGATTCTAGATTTAACTGAGAATTACGAGTAAGATTCTTATTAATCTCGTTTCAGTAAAACAAGGTATTGTAAAACAAAATTCAAAGTGTGTAGTTTTTTCAATACTTGAATATTTGTGTCTACAAATAATAGATAAAATTTGGCCCAACGTTCACTCCTAGCGGTATTTGGAAATATTTCTTACAGACAAACCTAACACCGAAATGATAATTTGTCCATAGATGATTTTTTGTTCCTTTGCCCTGAACTTATCGCCCAAATGAAACGTTCATTGTTTACATTATGATAAAGTTTTTTTTTAAACGTACATTAATACGTTTAAATTTAGTATGGAATGTGCATGCAAGCAAAACTAAATTATAGACTATTAGTTTTATTCACTAACTGATAAACATAGAGACGACATTTTATTCCCTTATTTTTAAAAACTATGAAATGTGTATTTAAGCAAAACTAAATAATAGATTATGATTTTTATTCACTAACTCATCAACACGGTGACGACATTTTATTCCCTTATTATTTATCGAAAGCTACTGTCACAATGACGAAGTACTGAAAAATTCCAATCCTGTTTTTTTAATGCTCCAATGGGCATGGTAATACTTGGTATCATACGGATATGAAACAATAATATAAATTCGACTTCTTTCATGCAAATTTTGACCGACCATTAGCTGCAATATTTCAAATTTTTCGTGCAAGACAGTTCTCTTCTCTTCAACTCCCGTAACGCAACGTAGGTAACTGAGTAAGTCCCACGGATGGAGCCCCGTGAGAAGTTTGGACCATTGAAATACCCGATCCCGCAACAATTTTTTGTGAGGCATGTATAACACTTTTAGCAACATAAAATAATTTTCTAAAGAGATTTGATTTCGTGTGATATGTCTTTTGGAGTGTGTGGTTTCCCAAAAGACCCTCACAGATTTAGTTTCTTATTCTATTTCTCACTAAAACCTTAACAAAATAACGCTTATATTGACAAAAAATATCGGTTGAATGAAAAAGCTTTTGGTAAACATAAAGCAATATTATACTAAGATGTTATTAAATTAAGAAGTTTTGTGCCACCTTCTTTATTAGATGAATATAATACATATTAGATACGTTAAAATTTCATTTTTGCCAATGGGAAGAAACGAGATATAATATATTACATTTCTGCAAATACAGTTAAAAATTTAACATTATGATTTTAGCAACATCAGCTGTCAAATAATATCACCGGTAAAATCATGGCTTTGAAAACCTTTCCAGTTTATTTTCTTAACTATAATAGAAATTGTAAAGCAACCCTACAGCAATATGATTTCAAACTGCCGTAATCCATCCTTACATGTAACAATGTTACCTCGTCTGCCGAGCAGTCTAGAGCATCAAAAGAAGAATTCTTCATCGTCACTGATGCAGAGAAGGGCTGCTTCCCACGCCAGGAATTTGACTACAAAATCCCTCAAATCGGGTTTATCATTTCCTTCATTAGTTCTTAATTTACCGTTAAAGATAAAAGACAGTAAAAATTGATGTTAGGTGAGATTGGTTAGATGAGATATAACAGTCATTTACTATAGTATTTTTTTTTAATGAAAATTAATTGTGTGATACATGGTTCCCAAAAGAATTACCACTGGAGTAGGAGGGAGGTTACGACTAGGATAAAAACGAACTCCAATAACCGATACTAATACATTCAATTACTTTTGAAGATATGACAACCAGTCTCAAGAAAACTAAATGGGCGTAAAAAGACTCCTCAAAGACTACTAAAAGATACCAACTCTCCTCTCTGTGTGAAGAGAGGGAGAGAGAAAATAGAAAGATGGCCTCTTTTTGTTGAGTTTGCACTTTGAATTTAAGATTTACAATTAAATTTCTTATACCTATATGAATCGGTATAATTTGGAGGGATAGTTCACTTGCTTTCACGGAAATATACGATATAAATTCTTAGTGTAGCAAGGCTAAAAGAAGAATACTATATTTTTCGTTATACTGTAATAACTTCATTGGCCATAATACGCTGAACTGCAGTAGTTTAATATCATCAATTTTGAATGCAATTGAGATAAATTAAATGGATACATTCAATTTTATTTCTTAACGTTCACTACTAATTATATAATTTTATTTCAAAACGTTCACACTCAATTATTAAGGCACCAGACAACTGTTATGTCCTACATATAGTAGAAATCTTCGAAAAGCATGAAAATTTGAAAGTATTCCCTTTTTGCGTTTAATCTACATTGAAAAATCAACGTTACAACTACGAAGGGCCGTAAGAAACTAATATAACGGAATGACAAATAAGCTATTCACCACTGTCCATTGTTTAAAATATTGTTTGTGAGCCGTGTACTTACAATAACTTCTTGAAATAAGGCGTACGCCCTGAGAGATCTGTATCCAGCTTCAAGAAAAATTGTCAAATCTCAAATACAATGTCCGACGCACGTACACCAGCGGAAAATCTCATAAAAATTTGAAAAGTTACTTAATTTTGAGCCAATTATGCATTAAAATTCCTAATTTCAGGTCCTTATTTCGAACATATACATTTTAAATATAACCTGAAGTACAACAATCATTTCATTAATACGTCATTTTGTAAAGCGTGTTAAATTCAACGTTTTTTCCTAGATCGAAACAGCATCCTTTGTTCCTTCATAGCTACGAATTTTCATTAGAAACTAGGCGTAAATTGTAGCATGATATCCACTGCGTACGAAGTACCATTCTAACTATCACTAGGGTACTCAGCAAAGGGTGATACCCGAGTAGACATGCGATAACCTCCCCAGCTCAATGCTGTACTCACTATCACACAATCACAGCACAGCACAATCAAAGTAAAGACAGGTAGAATTAGCGTTTTTAATCCTTCATATTAATAGTTTGAACTAGGAACTGAATCAATCAGAAAACAAGAGGTACACTGACATTTCTTGTGGACTTCGATAATAAAAAATGTGTAGCAATCAATTATTGTGATAATTTAATTAAAAAAACTATAATCAAATTAAGTCCACAGTGCAGAGGTAAACTTATCATAGATAAGATATATCGAAACTAGTTTGGTCCCTTATTGTTCTCGAAAAATGTCATTTTAATTCTATCTGTTCCTGAAACTTTTTTCTCTCTTACCATTGTGACCGTTTCCAGTGTAGTACATTACCTCCAGAGAAATATGTTGAACGCTTGCCGAATTGCCGAGGAGTAATCAGCAATTGACTTTTGACATAGATTCCTGGGATTTTTTCCCTTTGTCTTCCTTGATATTTCCACCCTAATTTGTTGCACATTTTTAGTCACATACTCAGGAGAAATATGTAAGTTCAAGGGATAATTGATGAAATATAGACATTTTTGAGAAAAAAGGCGATTTTACACTTAGAATATTAGTATTTTTGTTTAAAAATATTGCTGGTGTTCATTTTTAGCTAGTAATTAAACATTCAGTCGTGTGAATGTGCAATGTCAGCGAGCACCCATGAACGCGCTTCCAGTTAGCGGGAGTGGACGGCTTCGATCGAGTCATTCAGCATTCAGCGATATTGCCCTCCTAAACTACAACGCGAACAAGATAAGTATTGAGGATTGGAAAACGGATGGCAATTCACGGCTTAGTTGACAAAGAAAACAGTTTAACCACGTTCGATAATCATCATCAGTTATCACTCTTTGAAGTCCACGTGTTTGTTTAAAACTCCCGAAAAATTAGAGCCTAGTAAAACATCATGGAAATAACACGACTATTTTTATCCTGCAAAGACATTTTACTCGATATTATAATTTCCTGTAAGAAATTTACTTAAAGCAGGCAATTTAGCTAGAAATCTTGACGCGTAAAATGATAACGAAGGCATTTTCGCTGCTATACAAATTGTTTTTACATGGTACATATAGTGTAAATCTTCATGCCAATATTTCAGTAGAGAGCTAAGAATTGTATAGCATCATAAAATTATGTAAAAAACTAATCTTAGATATTATTTACTACGACAAAGAAACTAAACCTTGGAACCTAAGATATTAAACCTACTGTATTACAATGCATTAAGATAGGCTATAACTCTCAACATCACCAGGAAAGAGAGTGTATGTTTCCGCCATCTCAACATATAAGCTAGTTGTACGCAGTGATATTTTTGAATATCGTGGACTTGAAATTTCATCTAATGGGTTTAGTAGAGTAAAAATTAGAACTTTTTCCCTGACTTGGACAAGTTAAAAATTATAAAAATACGACATCTGGGTAATAGCTTTAATTCTGGAAGCATCTTAAGAATAAAAATCTTTCCCACAAGGTTTACATACGTATCAACAAATATCTTATTCCCACAATCACTGAGTAGAAACTCATGAAAGTAAATAGAAACTTATAGTTTGGCACAATAACTGAAGTATGGAGAATATAATTAAAGATTATATGCAGCTCGTGGGAGACTAAAAAATCAATCAAAAATGAACTTCTGTCTCCTTCAAGATATGATCCTCCACCTTAAATAAAGTCAAGTTTTTGCACCAAGTAGAATGTTGTTTTTTTCATCAAGAGATGTTTCTTTTACTATTCATTCTTACTGGGCAACTATCCGTGAATTTTAATAGAAATACCTGTACAAAATTTCCTAGTATCGAGTTCAAAGATCTGATGGAATTTTTATTACGAGTCACAGGAAAATGCTTAGGTCTACAAGCCGAGTAAATTTCACTTGGAGATTACTAATGTGTCCAAACGAAGATGGTCCTTTATTCCTCAGCAAACTTTCATCAGCATTGGCCGTACCCTTCCCCACTCCTCGACCCAGAGACTTCCCACTCCCATTAGGACGAGTTATTGAACGGTTCGTCTCCGTATCCTTCCTCTCCCGAAGAGATCTTCATAGCAGCGATGTTACAACTCAAACTCACTCTGGCTCAAGTTACCATAATCAGTACAGTTACTATATATTATTAAATGCGATATTAGAAGAAAATTCATGAAGTAAGTAATTGTCATTGCCATTGCAACCGTCAACTGCACATAAGTTACCCTAACGATTTTCTGAATACTTGTTCGGATAGAAATCAATACCATTTATTACCCTTTCTCATCTTTTATTACAGTTTTCACATATAATGTTACTATACATCTCAAAGAGATAGAGTTTTAAGCCCACGATAGAGTAGGAAACGAGTAAGGCTCCTTATACAAAGCGTAAAATCACTTTCGAATTCGAAAATGATAATATCCGGCCCTTGATTCACGCCGGAGCCGGAAAATTTCACGTATAAACAGAGGTCCGGTGTAAGTCATTCCAATAGAAGTCATCAATTGTTTGTCTAAATAAGTCAAAATAGTACGGGCATATTCTAAGAAATCAAGGAGAGAATATGGAAGAATTGATTAAAAGATAAGACCATCGCTGAGAGAAGCGTTATATATAAAATTTGGTAAATAAAAACTATGGTATTCTTAAAATAGAAACCATATAAGGGAAAAGCCTTTATAAAACATGAGCTTTTCCGAGAAATATCAGGTTTTCTACATGAAAATAAACTTTTCAGGAAATTATATTTTCAATCAGAGAGACTTGCAATCCCAAAAAATAGCTATTTGCAATTAACCAATTGTAAGTTTATTCAGATTGGTAATATTGCAGAAAACTAGCCACTTTATAGAAGAAAATAGTGTGTTGAAAAATACAGAGTCCTACGAAAAGACCCCTGTAAAGGATTTGAATGGCCTTGGTTCAATGAGAAAAATGTTTCATTGTGATTTAAATAGACCACTATAAATCTGAAAGTTTAAAGTTTTCAAGTAACCTTTTTCTCTATCTCTATTCATTTTGAGGAACTTTCCTCCAAATCAGATAAAAATTGTATAAAATGGACGACAAGGTAGCAAAAAAATGATTCACCTTATGGTCACCAGCACATACGGAATCCAGGGATGAGATCACGGTTTCTTTATTCAAGTAAAAGCTCAAACGATTTCGTACTGTCTACTAGTTTTTATTTCACCTCTTGCTACACATGTTTCAGCTGAACAACAGTCATCCTCAGGCAAGACTGTTGTTCAGTTGAAACATGTGTAGCAAGAGGTGAAATAAAAACTAGTAGACAGTACGAAATCGTTTGAGCTTTTACTCATTATGCTGTTCTACAATATCTCGCCTGAGAAAATGGAGTTTATTCTTTATTCAAGATGCCATGATCGCTATTCAAACGAAAACTCCACTTAAATAAAAACTCTCCCAGTAAATGTCCTGAGAATGTACTCCAAGATAATGCGTGTGATAGCGAGACCACTACTTTTCTATTGTGCATATAAGAACTAAAACGATATCGTCATTGTTTTAAAATCTATCAAGTGTTTGCGTCGCTAGTGTCCATTAATGGCAGTGTGTTCTTAGGGATTAAAGTTTAAGCATTAGGTTCATTAGTGGTTTGTCGCACGGATGACGAAAAAGGTAATGCTAAATAAGAAATCACGATCCTACCACGAGTCTATTTCTGTAAAGGTAAGAAATGCTGCAAATGCTACAATGCTGCTGAAAATTTAAAAGTTGGTGCATGATCTCGGAAAAAAACGGAAATATAATTAAAATTCTTTTAATTTTTGTATAATAGTTCATAAAAAAATAGGTTGTCGGTCATCTAAAAGGTAGGAAATGAAAAATAAACCAACATATTAATCAACATCATTTTATGGAGGACTTCAACATGCAATGTATGTATAAAAAGTTATTATCATTACACAAGCCCTAGATTGGTAAGGTTTTTTTGCATTCACGGTGAAACCAAGAATGGAGAGAAGAGGAAAAAATATTGAATGAAATGCACTAAAGCGGACGATGAAAGATGTAGCAGAGAATAACTATGGATCAAGGAAGCAGAAATTGGATAATAATTGTTCTCTATGGAGATCGAATTCTGTCTTATCTTTGACAGAGAAAAAAATCAAGAGCCCCATAAACGAAGAAGAGTAGCAGAGTGCAACACAAAACATTTTTCAATACGGAACATGTTCATTAATAAGGTGGCATGCAATAATTTAAAATATAAGAACGATAACGTGTAAATAAGTAAGACAAAGACTGAAATCCTAGTATGCAGAAAGAGAAGCTGAATGTAGAAATCACCTCGAGGGGAAAGAAATTAGAGCAAGTTGATTATTTCACGTATCTCGAAAGAACCATTACGTAGAACGGAAGAAGTACGGCGGATATCAGGTGGAGAATAGCCCAAACCATGAAAGATTACTTCTGTGCTCAAAGAGGGTAGAACTACAAACCAGAAAACAGTATATGAAAACATTCGTGTGGAGCGTAGCATTTGATGGATAGGAAGCATGGACCATTAGAAAAGCTAACCAGAACAGACTAGAAGCCTTCGATATGTAGTACTGGGGGAGGATGCTGAAGATAAAATGGACGGGAAAAATAGAAGTGATGGAGTGTACAGAAGAGTAGGAGAGGAAAGGACCATATTGAGCAACATACATGAAGTAGAAGCAGATGGTTAGGTCACACCACAATGGGTTTGTGAAGAACAAAATTGAAGGTAAAATGGAGGTAAACGTCCCCAGAGGAAGAGCCAGGAATAAGTTAATGGACCAAATAAAGGGGAATGTTCATAGGAAAAGATACCAGAAGGAATGGTCACTAGTATTAGATAGAGAAGAATTAAGGGCTTTAGTCAACCAATCTTAAGATTGAACGACCAATGAATGAATGAAAGCGCAAATTAAATAAGATTATATGATAAAGGGTGTAATAAACAAAGACTGATTCAGCATTTAAAAGATGATGGAGAATATTGAAAGGTCTGTGATGAATGTTGTATAAAGATAATTCATATAGTGAGGATCTTAGAACTCTGATCACTCTGTCACATAGTGGACAATACATGAACTATTATCCAATGAAAGGTCTAAAATAAATATTATACAAAACTCTCTGGGACAAAAATGCGAATTCATAAAGGACAGATGAAACTATAAAGGATGTACTCCTTGAATTTATAAAGATAAATCACGGAGACAATTCTTATTTGTGGCATTTTTTGACCTAAAGAAGGCATTCTTTAACTTTAGATGGTCGTTCAAACCTAATACTCATTGACTGCTGCCTGTCATTCTTTCCTTTACTCTCAGGTAGAGATTTTTATGTATTATCTTAAGTTTTAGGTAAATAAGTTCGTTCCTTGGCTTTCTTCGTGGAGATTACTCCTAACAGGTAAATAAGTTCATTCCTTGGCTTTCTTCATGGACATTAATCCTCTCTTTTTACTGTCGTCACATACCTTCTTTCTCACAAACTCATCGTGTAACACTCCGTCACATCTGTGTTTCTTCTTTTTGCAAAATTTCTCGTTATGGTCCATTCTACTTTTACCCCTGTGCAAAATTCTTCCTTACTAATTTTATCCATCTACCTAAGGCGACTGGAGCGGAAATTGTAATTCACCCAGTGCAAATTGTGAAAACATTACAAGTTGGAAACCTTCACTTTCACTTTATTTCATCTATAAATAATTTGAAAATTATTATGGGTTTACTTGCATATATAACGAAAGAGGTATGTTTTCAAAATTGTGCCTTATGCATAGTATTTTAATAACTGGGTGTCGGGCGCGGGATTTTTAGTTTAAGGAAAATCAATTGTAAATAAGAGTTTTTTCTCAGTATGATACATTGATACCTTTTATGAGCAACCATTGTAACAAAATGAAACGTATTTTTCCGAGTTTATGAAAACATCTATGCATAAAAAATAGAAATTTGTGGAAATAAACGTCAAGCACCATTAAGCTGTGTGTTAAAATAGCTCAGAATTGCCAAAAAAATCTAATGTAGAGCATATAATTTTGCAATCTATCGATGTACATTACTAATGTACGCGGATGCAAAGTTACCGGCATATCTGTGCACAAATAAAACTACTCCAACCACCTTTATCTTCAGCACCTGACTATTACTCCGGTGTCACGGTACTCCTTATGATTTCTGATCTGCTTTCCCTATAAACCGCGACAACGCTCCGCACTAGTTACACATTTCATGTACCGTTCTTGAGTTTTAAAAACTTCTTAGAGACTTCTAGAGTCTCTTAACACACGGCCAAAGCATTGAATAAATTTCGTTTGTTGTAGAATTGTGTAGGATTTCTTTTGGTGTGAGAAATTTTTGATATGGCGAGTATTTCCAAGGTGGGTGAATAAACCCACATTCTGTAATTTATTGTTAATTAAGATTCTCTCTTATATATACCAGCAAGGAGATAGGGTTGGTGTGGTGCCTAGAGTACTGGCTAATTATACGGGCGGCCAGGGTTTTAATCCCTGGAGAGGTGGATGTTTTTCAGAGAAAACCCGATCTTTACTTTAGTGTCTTGAGAAGGGCACTTCATGTACAGTACTCCCTCTGTCGGATGAGGCGTTAAACCATGGTCCCCTTGGCGCCTTTCGTTAAGAGCAGGCTAATGCCGACGCCGGGTTTCTATCCACCCTTCTTCCCTTCCTATCCCCTATGGCGCAAATGACCTAAGCAGTCGGTCGCCTCCCCAAAAATCCAATCTAATTCTATACGAGCAATTTATATTCCTAATGTCATGTTACACTCTTGGAGTGAACGATTCATTTCGCTCGGATATTTTTAAATGTCTTCATGATTTCTCCCGATGCTAGATGTCATCAGCGAAATCGTACATTTTTATTTCTTCTATATTAACCCTAATTCCTCTCCATGCCATTCCTAGGGCTTCTCCCCTTTGAGTGCGGCATAACGTGGTATCACGTCATGGTTGTCTTTACGTTGGTGCTAATGACGTGATATCACATCATTAGTACTGTGAGTGATCTAGCTTTCACTAGGGGCTTAATGAAAGTTCCCGAGTGAAAGCTGGAACGCTCATGGTACTCTTGACGTGATATCACATCATTAGCACCAGCGTACACACATTCATGACGTGAAATCACGTCATGCCGCACTCAAAGGGTTAATGCTTTATCCAAGTATATGATGAGCAGTGATGGTGAGAGTTTGGATCCTTGTGTAATCCCTCTGTCAAATTCTGTCTCTATTTTTATTATATCCATCACTAGCATTGTAGAAACGATTCTTATCACGATAGTACATTTGTCTTTATCCTAGTAACGCCTTTAAAATTGTTTCCATCTACTCGACCTTTTCAACCTAAAAACCATTCAGAGTTCCTTAAACAAGAAGTATGTTCAAATACAATGTAAGACCGTACCTCTAAACAATTTAAATTAAGATTAATTTAAATTGTTTAGAGGTACTTATTTATTAATTACAAATTAATTAAGGATTAAAAAAGAGTCATACTTAATATACCTCAGAAAATTGGGGCACTGAAAAGCAGGTACATACAAAATAATACGGTCTCATAAAAATGCTACAGGCAGATGATGAATATAAAATGGACGGTAGGATCAAAAATTATTATTTTCTGAAGAGTATAAGGGTATTTTGTAGAAGAGAAGGTAGGAAACATAATACCACTAGGAAAAAATGAGGAATATTTACAAAAAAAGGAAAATACACGAAGAGGACTGATAAGGAAGACAAGTTGACAAAAAGGGAGGAAGCTTTCTAAAACAAAAGATGAAGAGGAAAAGATACAAGTATATGAAAGAATGAGCACGGGAGACATGGTACGGTTGGTGGCTTCAGTCCACCAGACTTAACATTGAATTGGTTTGATCATGACTGACAAATCAACCCGAGAAATGGACATAAGCTATTGAGAAACTACAAGGATACACGTTTAATTTTTTCACCCACAGTTATGAATAAATTTTGGCACCTAATGTATTGAAATGGTTTCTCACAAAAATTAATTTTATCAAACAATCAACGAACTTCCTTGGTTAGGCAATGGGTATGACTGTATTCGGTATGAAAGCATGACGGGGTTTTAGAATGTTGGCAAATAAATAACAATCATGTATAATTCTAATGAGTAGTTCAAAGATTTCAGAAACTAAATAATGCTCTCGATCAATAAAACGTATTCTAAAATAAAATTTCTGCATTACCTACGGATACCAGCAGATTCATCCAAGCATCATATCAATAGAAAATCCAATCCAATTATATCTTGCTACACCATTTGATACAATAAGACTCGCAAAAACAAACGAGAAGAGAAACATCTGCAATTTTCTCGGCAACAAGAAAAAATAATTATACTGTGCCATCGAATCTCTGAACTCTTCACTGCCCCAACTAGAAGTCTTGACAGTTCTTTTGCTCCATGATTCGATTTCATTGTTCAAGCCTGTATCCCTTGATATATTACGTGAGACCTTCCTTTCTATCAATGACAAAATGGTAGCAAGGGAAAGTTTTCCCCGAAACAAATTGGATTAGAATTGCACAAATTTTACTTGGAAAAGATAGAACGGTTTACAGTATCGAAATGATGGGCTTCCACTTTTTTATTCATTATAAGTATTAGTATATTTCCTTGAGTCATAACACAGAGAACATCAATGTTTAACTCAAAGGCGACGACTCCAAACTTAAAAAGTTGAAATCTATGATAACTCTTTGGAATTACAGCCTTTCCTCTCAATTCCAGTCCTTATTAAATATCTAAAACGTAGCCACTTCAGTTGCCATAATATTAGTTGGAGATATAGAGATTGTAGACATTTGTAGATCTTTTATAGGTCAAAAATATATTCCGACACCAAAGGCCGAGTTGGGCACGCATTCCAATTGCCATTGAAGAGGAATGAGCGGTCTCGAGTCCTAGTTTAACTTAGCCATTAACTATGTAATCAAGTCAGCCGGAACTTATTTAAGAATGATGACATCTTAAAGTATCGAATTCTATACGCACTTTTGAATTATGTTCTCCCGAAAAATTACCAACTAGGAACTGGAAATCCTGCCTCTCCCATCTTGGTTATGCTGCCAGCACTGACCAACAAGTAAAGAAATTTCTAGGCCTTGGTAACGCGAAAAAAAACCGTCCGCAACGGAATTAGCTTAGCGTTATACACATTATGCCCGTGGAAGAATGAACGGTCTATTGCCTCAAATTAGACGGGCACGCGCCTCCTAATCCAGTATGAGACCTAGTTTATAGCCCCGTACCACAACACAACACGCACACATTAGAAGTCACACTCCCCTTCTCCGATATCCAGGTCAAATCTACCCTAGCAACTCATTTATGCACCCTAGAGCACCCAGGGGTTCTATGGGTCCGGAACTCTAACCCTTTCAAACCCCAACTCCAGACCCTCACCCCATAGTTCCAGTGCTTAGATGAAAGCAAAAGGGTAACAGGTGCCGCGGAAGGGGGGGAATAGGGGTAGGACCCTTCCTCCACGGAGGCAAACCATGCGTAGGAAGCTAGGTATACCTTCGCCGACCCCAACTGTACACTCATCACCTTTTCATGCAGACTCAAAGCGAGGCACGGAATCAAATCGGGATGTCCTCCTCTTGTGTGCGTTGCTCCCCTGTATAATGCATGCGGCACGAGTCCAAGCAAGCCCTTTTCTCTCGCAAGGAAAAAATTCTGATTCAGCCCGGGATCGAACGTGGATCTCGCCGCTCGACGACCGGATCTGCCGCCTGGTCTTCGGCGGGGGCGCTCTTGTGCGACCGGAGGGGGGAACCGAACCGGAGCCGCTTGGATCCTGAGGCCTCACGCCCGACCGAGTGGGGTCCTTTGTTCGATGCCCGTACGGGTCGAATCTCTCGAGGGGCGGGCGTCTTTATGCCGACGGGGGATTTAACCAAGGGGAAGCACGCGACTCATCGGTCGAGCGGCTGGTCGCTCAATACCCGATGGAGTGGAGAGGCGAGGGTGAGCCGGCGACACGCGACTGCCGGCGAGGGATTGTGAAAGCGGGAGGATAGGCTTAGGAATCAATTGACGAGAGCGATAAGAATAGCTTCGTATTAGAAAAGTACTCCGCAATTTCTTCATTCTCCCGAAGCAAGAGAGGACTTTACTAAGCTCAAGTTGTCGACTTCTAATCCGAGGATTGTGGGTTCAAATGTCGTCTGGGTTGCATTATCGCCGCACAAGGAACGTGTTTATGCCAAGTTTTGGTGGTTTGACCCCTGAAAACTTTGTTTAGAAGTCAAAAGATACTAATCGAGATCGCAAGGACAACGGACTGCCAGAATAACCCGAGAAAGCAAAAAGAAAAACGAAGTGAAAATCTGATCTCATAGCCATTTCACTTAGCACTTTGTCTACAAAGCCCTTGAATTGTAAGCGTAAAAAAGTGTTTGTTTTATGAAAAGCAACTTTTTTATTGCTCAAAATGAAAAACTTAGAGATTACTATTCTTATTACTTCAGTTTGATTACTAGATAACCAAGATCCCTGGAAGTAAAAGGTAGAAACCATTTCAAGGAAGCAAAAGGAGAAGTATCGTGGGTAAAATGGTGGAATTTCATCATAATAAATTATTTTATTGAAATCAGAGTAGAATTAAACTTTATCAAAGTAGAAATTGCCATTTATGTTATTCATCAAGGAAGTAAGTTTGCTTGGGGTATGACACACTCTCTGAAACTTTCTTAATTTCTTTCCTGAAATAAACGAAGGTGTAGGGATATTATAATACCTACAAGTTTTATGAACATCTAGCAACAAAAATTACCGAAGCAAATATTTAATGCGCATTTAAGTTCACAGAGTGTTACATAACACGTTGAGAGACTGGTTTCATCAATGATGCAGTCTTATTGTTCACTTACCAAGTTTTGCGAAACCTATGCCAAAAGCAAATGGCGGAAGGGGCCAAGCAACAACACCGGCAAATGCATTATTTCACTGAAATTTTGAACTAAAAGAAGCGATACAATTTATATGGGAGATCAATGCATAAATATGAGTGCAATACCCAGGAGAAAGAGTATAGATATTTTTGCATGCATACATTCAATATAGTTCTAGGAGTTAATTAATCTAAATAGCCAAATTAACAGCATGTGTACACAAGTGTAAGGCACTAACTCCGATGTTACTCGGTGGATGTCTGCAATATTCTCCATAATGTAAGAGGTCACTGTATCAGATTCAATCAACCGACTCGGGTCACGGCATGTAATGCCATTAGATGGCATAATGTGCCGGATAAGACATAAAATAGCGTAATATGCCAAAACTCAGGTCGGTTGGTGGAATAAAGAGTGGAAGTTAACACAGTGATCTTTTCGATTAAGAAGAAAGTGTACCAGAAGACTGATATTAATATTTGTTCAAGTATCGTAAGTCACTATTTTTAGCATTCACCAAGTTGTCCAAGTTGAAATTTTTCCAATAGTTATCATTCCCTTTTATGGTGATCGCATAGAGGAATTCATATTTCAATCGAAAAAATTGAATCCACAAAACTATCACATGTCTATTAAAAGCCAAAGAAAGGTTGTCGTCGGCAAGCTAAAACTGTACGGATACCAAGTCGTGCAAGATTACTAAACTAAGTTACCTTCATTGATTACGCAGTGTTTGAAGGAAACTATTAATGTACATATTCACCTCTTGACGGACTCTTTACACAGGTGGACTGACTGCCACGTTTAGTATTAAGTAAGCTAGGCTCACTTGTGAACTTGATTGTAGCAATAATTAGCACGCATGAAAGCCGTGGGTACAACAGAAGCTCGAATATCGGCCCTGAGAAGTTTTTCCGTACAGAATACGACTTAGCACAGCAAGATGCTCCCCCTAAAAAACTAACTTGGGTCCACAAAAATACCACTTGTCTCAATTGTCGTTCGCCGAAATCTTGATATGTAGGCTTAGAGCCTTTCTCGACAATTAGAGCGGAAAAATCTCAGTCTTGCATAGAAAAAAACTCGTTGTTATGAATTATCAATGTAATTATTAAGCATAAGATGTAACAAAATCTCGGGGAACTAATTTGGAGGCTTTCGGGAAAAAAACACAATTCTCGCTACGGAGAAAAATACAAAGGACGAGCAATTTTCTGTATGATAAGACATAACGATTAACGCACCTGATAGCATTAGGTAGAACTTAATGGTTTATTTTTACAGATAAAATATAGCCTGTGATGTACAAAACCTTTTTCTATCCTAACCTTTCAATCATAGGTGAAAAAATATTTCTGCCTGGCGGAAGTAGGAGGAGGTAGCAGAGATGAACAAAAATAAGTTTTCACAATATTGATAGAAGAATTCAATTGTCTGCATTGCACAAACTCACGAAGACCAACTTATACAGTGACCAATTGAGAATAAAATATCCAGGCAATAGAAAAACTATCAAATCGAAAAAATATGAGCAATTTAGCTTTTGGAACAGACAAAGTTCCGAGTGAATTATTTCTCCAATACTTACATATCTGGTTTTTCGACAATGCTCAAGTAATAGAATTTAGGACATATTAATATATTGGTCGACATTTTCTGGATGAAAGTAGTTATGACAGCCGATGAGTATTATTCCTAGTAAATAAAAATATACTTAGTGTATAATCCTAAGAAGAAACGGTAAAATTTTCACTGAAAATGCAGACTTGACGTATTTCCCTATTAATACGAAACTGAAATATCAAAACCGAAGTTTCCTCCTTAGGGTTACAACTCAAGCTGTTGGTGGAAACTGATTTCGGTTGAACACTATAGGGAATGATTACATATTATATAGATTAAATGGTTCGATGAATAATAGAATGTATTTCTTACCAAACTATACCTAAATGAAATAAATTAATTAAATGAAAGCCTTTTCATGTTCCAATTCCTCTATCATGCACTTCTCACATCATTCTGGGACATGGCAGTAAGACCAATTTTATCAGAGATATCCCGAAAGAAGGAAAGAAATGCTAGGAGGACTACTGATTGATTCCATCTGCCTGCGCTGGATGCAAGATATAACTTTGCTTACAGAAAGTTTTTTTTTCAAAATATCTGGGTTTTACGGGAATGTTTTTGAACTAACAGCTATATGCTCTGTTTCACTGCACCTGAATATGTTTTTTTAATGCGGATTATAATATATGGTAACGGACAATGAGACTGCATTTCAATAATTGTTTATTTTATGGCTTCAGATGAATCTCTTACGGCGTTTTTTTCGGCCAACTTAACAAAGATTCTTGCAACATTTTAGCTTATACAAAGCCCTTAATATCGTACTGAATATGCATGTATAAACTATTCATGGGATCTAAAAAACGCTCGAATGTTTAGTATTGCAGATGTAACTTCGCCGTAACTTCCGATGCTAGCAAATATTTCAAATGATTGTGAAAGAATTGAAACATACGAAACAAAGCCGTCAATTCTTTAGCTTCTCCACTTTTGGGGGAATTATGTAAATAGTTGTGTAAATAGAGATGAAAAGTTTCCGAAAATTTTGAAGGCTTGGGAAAAAACTGTTATTTCTCTCTTTTTCCCAGGAAAATTGACAATTTTGGGAAAATACTCCGATAGAAATAATTGTCGTTTTCCTTAAATGATCATTGCGAATGTTTGACCCTTAGTTTGATATGAATGGCATATTTTACTGTACCGTTCACGATTGATTGAAACTATTTGGTGAAACTGAGTGTCCATAAAAAATGTAAACCAAAGATGAGGATGAAGGAAATATATACCCAGTAATGGACTTAATGGACGGTAATGGACTTAAATTTATGTTGATGTTTTGCTTGCTTCAAGGATTTAGAAAATGCGTTTAAATGGAGTTATTTTGGAAAAGTCTCAGAAACTCTTTGGCCTATGATGTCAGATATATGTATTACTTATGCATTGGTTGAAGTGTAAGGGGTATTGCAAGGTACCTAGTGTAGCTTTAGCATTTTAAAATGAATACTGAGAATATCATAATAGAAGCTTATGAAGAGGATGGTATGGGAATAAATATCTTGATAGCCATCTTTCTTTCATTCCTTGTACATAATAAAATCACTAAATGATCACATACCAATAAATGAGCCTTAAAAATGTCCTTCTATTAAAAAAAAATTAAGTATGCATTAATGCTATTCCCATGATTTTACGGTTATCTTGGCTCATTGTGAAAATAACCAATTCCAAAAAAGTCTGTTTGCTCTTTAGTTAAAATATTACCTACTAACTTCATGTCATATAAGGTATAGAACAAGGCACCTGACAGAGAATCAAGATGGACGGTTATCTCGGGATAAGAGAAGCTACCCGGTGTCACCTAACATTTCAAAATTCCTGCTGAGAGTAGGATAAAAGAGGCACGAACAGTTTAGAGGTGGGAAAAGTTGGACAGCTTATAAATTCGTTTTGATTAACGAACAAATAGGGGATGGTGTGTCGATCATCCAAGAAATTACAAGCTTTGTGAATATGTTTGAAAATAAGCATGGAAAATACGGAATTGAGATTAAACAAAAGATAGCCAAAGTAAAGCGGTCTTGAGGTACAAAGACACCCATAACTGTAATAGACCATGAAGTGGAGTAAGCAGAGCAATTTAATGAATTCGGTAGTTCACCGGAGAGAAAGGGTCATATTAGCAAAAGCATTAAAATGAATTTGCGCTAGCAAAAGAAGCGCTCAGCTACAGGGAAAGCTGGTGATGGGATCAATGGGAAGGAAAGTTAAAAAAAAGGCTGAAAAGTGGTTTTCAATGGTGAGTAGCGTCGTTTGGTGTAGAAACGCGGACGCAGAGAAAAGTGGATGAGAATAACTTGTTGTATGTGACATGTGGGTGTAAATGAGGATGGAAGAAGTCTAAGGGCGAAAAGGAAGTTGAACAAGGACGTGCTTGGTATGGTGGATGAGGACAGTCAACTCCATAGGAGAGTTGGCGGGTGCATACTTGGTGTTATTAAAAGAGGGCTCAATTTGTTAAGGTATTTGGAGTGATGATTACTTCTCAAAAGTGGCGGAAATGTCCTTAGGCAATCGAAATCTTACTCTTTGCAATAAGGAGAATATATCAAGAACAATGCTTTGTCAGTCAGATGTAACATTTGCCCGAGGTGTACATGCCATTTGGCTATAAAATCTGTCAAAAGCCGATTCCCATCATTTCTACTCTCATCTATTCTTAGAGGTTAATATTTTGGTTCCATTCTGATACAATAAATGTTTTATGGGTGTTGAACCGGGTAAGAGGGTCTCTAAAGGTCCTTCGAAATCTTATCTACAATTATTAAACACGTCGATATCCTCGAAGGCATAAGTGATCATAAAGTAATTTTTACGACTTTGAATACAACAGTTAAGTCCACTGTAACATCTAAAAGGAAAGTCTACTTATTTGAAAAATGCGATTACACCTTTGGACCCTCTTATCCGGTGCAACACCCGAGAAATATTTCTCCCGCAGATACTCCGGGAAAATCTTAGATCTTTCATCCATTCTGATAGTTTATAGGTTAAAAATCAAGATCCTCTTTTCAATCAGGCAAGGATATTGAGGTGCTGCAATATTCCCTATTAATAAATATTTCCGGACCTGTAATATCTTATCCGGTACCAACAAAATTCTCAATGGCATATCGTTCGACTTGGACCAGAAAGTTATAGAAATTTCCCCTTCTACCATAACCCTTTCCTCCTTGTCATAACCAACGATTACATGTTGAAAATAGAAAGATTACGAAGATGAATGGTTGCACAGCTGTAATGAGAAGTAAATTATATCATTTTATTTTGTCGACTGATAAGTCCCTCTATATAAAGGCCCCTATTTTGACCAGTTGCATGTTGTGATAATCAAGACAAAATTTGTGACTTCCACAATTTATTGATAACTTTCGACCGGTTTCGGCCGTCATGCCATCATCAGGTCACAAGTGGATTTGTGGAAGTCACAAATTTTGTCTTGATTATCATGACGTTCTTCCACCACGTGAAAGCTTCGAGTTTTCATTTTACAGTTGCATGTTTCTTTCAAGTGCAAGATATCAGTGGAAAAAGAGGCCTGTAGAATTAGAATATATCACTCTTAATGTATTTTCTTTCGTACTTTGAGATGGATGGTTTGAGATTTAATATTATGAGCTTCGACTAGAATCAGAAACACTTAAGTATCAAATTTACGGATGCCTAAAAACCGTAGCACATGATATGGCGGCAACATTAGCAACCTAATAATATCAAAATGCATTAAAAAATATTGGTATTGACAAATATTTTGCTTTTTATGATTCAAATAGCATGAAATTAATGAAACATTTTGACTAAAGTTATTAAACCTTATGCTTTCGTACAATGGGTTATTTTAATCATGAGCTTCATCATCATTGATCGTACAATCGTAAGACTAGTTGACTGAAGCCCTCCATTCTTCCTTATCTAATACCAGGTCCTTTACTTCCTAGTAACTCGTCCCATAAACTTTCCTCTTTATTTGGTCCATAAACTTATTCCTCTTCTTCCATTAGAGACTTTTTTATATATTTTACCTTCAATTATGCTCTTCAAAAATCTATTGTGACACAGTGTGTGTACAACCCATCTGGTTCTTCTTTTCTCTATGGTGTCCCATATGGTCCTTTCCTCTTTTACTCATCTGTTTGCTTCATCACTTCTAATTTTGTCGGTCCATTTCATTTTTTGCGTTCTCCTACAGCACCAGGTTTAGAAGGTTTCTAGTCCTTTTCGGTCAGCTTTCACAATGGTCTACCGACCCATAGACTACCACACTCCGCACTAATTTCTTTACATATTGTTCCATAGTTTGTAGCCCTACGTTCTTTGGGCAAAGCAGTTATATTTTTAGCATGAACACCTTAGCGGAATAAAAATAAACGGATTATTTCTTCACTTGATGCCCGTTCCACGGCTTATTCTTCCCCCCGTGATGGCACCTCTGACTTATGTGAAGGGATTCACTTGCAATAATTTCTCTCCTCTCAGTGTGATTTCTACATTCAGCTTCTCTCTTCCGCATACTATGAATTTAGACTCCATCGTATTTATATTCATATTATATTCTTGGAGAACTTACTCAATTGCGATTTCAGTACCTTCAAAAACCATCGCAATTTCCAGCTATAACAGCGATATCATCTGCGAAGTGGAACATACAGGTATATCTCTCCTCCGTTTATTTTTATTCCGCTTAGTCCGATTCCTTATACTTCTGCTATGGTCTCCTCCAAGTACATGTTAAAGAGTTCTGGAGAGAAGTTGCATACTTGTATCAATCCTTTCTTAATTTTAGCTCCTACTTGTCTTCTATATCTCAACCGCCTTGTGACGACTAGCTTCCTGTATAATTTGTAAATTATTCTTCTGTCTTTCATTGCCGAGTAATCATTCCAAGATTTTTCATAAGTCAAAACATCTTGTTTCTCTCTGAATCGTCGAAGTCTTTCTCCAGATCCATTTCTCCGTTTATTTTTTATGCTACTCGTGCCTTGTTTTTCTTGAGGTCCATTACTGTTCTATTGTATTCACTTATCCGTCAACCTCGCTTTCGTTATTCATTATGTTTTCATCCAGCGCTGTTGGCCCTCGGTAGCGTTCTTCGATTTATTGCTTCCATATATTCCCGATGTCTTCATTTTCTATCAATATATTCCCGTTCGCATCCCTCATGCTGTAGCTTCTAGTTTTTCCTGTCGAAAGTGTTTCGTCATTAGCTTGTATGCTGATTCAGTGTTCTCCATATTCATGTTTCCGTTGACTTCTTCGCTGTAACTTTTGATCCTTTGCCTTCTTGCATTCCTAATAAACTTGGTTCTTCAGCTTCTTGAAGAGGGTTTTCACCTTCGTTTCTGAGGATCTTGAATTTTCTTCTTTCATCTATTAGGTTCTTCGCTCCGTCGTATCCATAGTTTCGTCGTGTTGGTTGCCTTACTCATTAGTTGCTCCTCTGCTACTTTGCGCTTTCCGTACTCAGATCATCCCATGTTTCTTCGTTTTCTCTTTCTCATTTACTTTCTAGTGTCTTGTCGATGGCCGCAGTGAATCTTTCCATTCTCTTCTTCAGCCAGTATTTTTATGCCCCATCTTTGTGCATGTTTTATCTTCTTAATTTTCTTGTATCGAAGGTGGCTCTCGATATTACAAGATTGGAGGCACTGTTTATATCCGCACCTGGATAACTCTTGCCCTTCTTTACTTAATTCATGCTTAGAACTCTGACATGCACGCAATCTACAGCCAATTTTGCAATATGTAGGCTATAGACGTAAGCTTTTTGTTGGTAAAATCATGGGAATAGCATCAATGCATACTTATACAAAGAATAAAAGGACAACTTCAGGCCTCATTTATTGGCATGGTGACTAAACATTGATGCCATAATGTGAAATGAATTAAGGAAAGATGGGATTAATATGGCTGTTGGGGAACGGAGGATGGGTGGCGAGTAACTAGGCATCGGCATTGGTCTACTCAAATTGTTGGGTACATTCAGGGGTAGTTACAGTAATGGAGAACAAAGTTTTACATTCCTTCTGAGAGGCAGAGTATAGTATTTGCAAATCTACCAACCCAAGAGAGAATCGGAATTCCGCTGAAATCTCTCCATTGCTTTCATTATTTGAACTCAGACCCTTTAGGATATGGAGCCAGTACAGCCTCCACGTTACCGACACTGTTAAAAAAGAGTAAAATAATAATCTCCCCCCGTAGTATTCAAAACAAATCTATAAATAAATAATATGCAATAAGTCTCAAGATTTCAAGTAAAACTAAATGGAAAGAATATTATTCCGTTACATAAAGTTCAAAAAGCAATAAATATTTCAGTAAACTACATACGTAGATTCCCTTAATGATAATAGATTACAAGATGAGAGCAACACGAATAGATCACATTAATTCTCGTATAAAAAAGTGAAACAATGATAGTCTCTGGGTAAAAAAAATCCCTGTTAAACTGAGGATTCTATTAGTTCTGCTAAAAAAACTGAACAACATAATTCTCTCATTGCAGATGCTATCCAATTATGGCCGGTGTAGGGTATATATAAATGTAAGGGTAACTTCAAAATTGGCCAAATAAAAAAGTGATGAAATATAGGAAGGAATTATGCTGTCCAACAAATGCTCTTCAGCGATGTTGTCCGCTCAAGACAAAAGTTGATGTCTATTAACCGATGACATTTCTTGAAAACGACCAGAAAAACAAAAAGGTTTCTTGGTATTTTGGCCAGTTAGGTAGCCTAGGTAAATGAGCAGACAACTGTATTATTCAGGAGTTGTGAAAAAGTTTTAACGATTAAAAATATAGGGCCTGAAACACATAATATTTTCTAAAACTGGGCTTGGCATTGGACATTTTAAGTTAACCCTGTGGAACTTAAATTAGGTACCAAGAGTACTGTATGTTAGAGATTCTACACTATAAACTAAAATATCATTCCAACACAAGCCTTTTTACCAAATTACTGGTATTGCAAAGTAGAAAGAAAAGATTAACTAAGCTATGTGTTTAGTTCTAGCGCTTTACCTTTCCCTGCTATATCTTGGGGAGTCATATGGTCATCATTGATGAAACACCATCACAAGCATGGAAATATTAGAAAATAATAATGTAGAGGAGTTGGTGGAAATTTAAAAATCACTCAGAATCATCGAAAAGAATCTGCCTTTACTCTAAAAGACAGCTTAGCAGGTGAAAAGTTTAAATGCCACGTAATTGCGGTAATTTTCAGGATTGGAATCACTTGCATTGAATTAAGGGCTAAAATGGGAAGGAATATACCTCAGTAAGCACTGGTATTAAAATTCATAAGGTTTTTATCATTTGTATCTTCATCCGATTTAGCGTATCAAGACCTTTTCTTGCTATGGCCAGCAGTTTTCTTATCTGTTCGGAAATATTATTACAGTCTCTATAAGTTCTCATTTTTTGTAGTAATAATCTGTTAGTAAAGCTCAAAATAAGCCTGAGCGTCATTGGCCATGCCTTTGAAATAGCACGATTCAATATTTTTTTAACCGAAGAAATATGTAAGCTATTTTGACAGGATGTCTCGAGCGTTAACAAGTTATTTCAGCCTTACTTAGAGAAATGCCATCATTCTTTATGTCATTTCATAAATTCGTTCCATTTCTTCTTCAGGGACTCGAACGCATCATTTTATTTTCTGACAACGTTCCTCCTATGTTTAAGTCCTAAAGACGCCTCCAGGATAACTCTACGACCTCTTATGTATCACTGACCTGAAGACACCTCCGGGATCGTAGAAGAAACGTTGCCAGAAAAACGAAGACGCGCCCGATTCCCGGAACGAATTCAACGGAAGAAATGGAACGACTACCTGCTCTTTGAGGAAACCTGAGATAGAACTTAACCTAAAATTGTATTCATGGGTAGTATTTATCCCTAAATTTACACCGACTTAAATATAATTGTATGGAGCAAACACGTTCATCTATGGAACAACTCATCATTGACTTTTGCGACAACTGCTATCTGATCTTTATAGCTTTCCATATCTAATATAGGCAAATTTCAATACTAATGGTAAGATTAATATTGCTTATCCCTATATGTAAAGCTGGTAATAATTTGATTAAGATAGATTGAAATTGAATATTTCTTTTAATAACATTTCTTGTAGTTCTCTTCACATTTATTTCTCGTTTATCAGTGATAAAATGCTGTATTTGACTTGGAGTTCAAAATTATCCAAAATTCCCTTTTCTTGCTAGGAAAAAAACTCCTTTTCTGATCGCTTTCACTCACCACCGTTTTTTCCTGATAATCCATTCGAAAGAAAAATAACGTGCTATTCTAAGTAAAACCTTTTGATAACCTGTCCATTTTCTGGATTTTTACCAACGGTTTTCGGGCATTCTGGCCTAAAATTAGTTTGTTTCAGGGTACTCAGAGGAAGGAATTATCATTTTAAGTTATCTTTTTAATAGTATTGGTGTTCTTTGGGGTGCCAACTCTAAGCTAATGCCTAAATTTTGTTCAGGGTCATAGAGAGTAAAGCCAGTCAAGTGTCTTAGTTATTTTATTCCAACAGCTTCTATATATCTGATTTGGTTAGATGATAGCTAATTCCGGAGTTTCAGAGCCATGTAGTAAACAATTGCTGACTATATAATTCTATAGTCAAATCAAAAGTCCTCAGTTCTCCGCTTGAAGACAAGCTGTAGATACCGCACCATGTAATTTTTCTCTTCCAATTCATTATTCGATAAGGTTTTTCAGAATATTAATCTCTTAAAAATAAGGCAATTTTCCTGAAACATTTGGAGGAAAAAAGTCTAATTAACACAACGGAAACACTAATTACATGTATTAATTGGAAGCCACATGGATGGGCGAAGTAAGGTGCGCACAGCGCTAAAAACTAATTTGTTTGCGTACCCTGTAGCTTGAAATTTACCATTAAACGATGCAAATATGCACTCATTCCTTTCCTGTTACGGTCATGATATTGCATATAATTAACTTGCAATATTTAGGCGTCTGCGATTCTCTAATATTAACGCAGTTCAAAACAAATACCAATTATTTGAATAGGAAGTTGCCATACATAGCCAACAGACGGTGGACGACAAAATCGCTTCCAAAGCAGGAACACAAGGCAATGGGGCTAAAAATCCACGGCCGGGAACCGAACCTGTTTCTCTCGTTTCTCGTGGATGGAGGGCGGACAATGGCCGCTGCCCGGGAAAAAAAATCGGCGCGTGCAATCGATGAACATGTGATGCCAATGGCCACCATTTTGTCCCCTCAAAGATTTTTAATACGAGTTTTATTCATGCGGCTTCCTTACATTGCACTTGTACCTCATAAGAGCCATTGGGAAACCTTCAGCCCAAGGGAATATTTTCTCTGCCAAACAAATGCACTGTGAGGTGCCAAGAGATAATATTAAAATAATTTTAGGCCTATTAGTAGTTTATTCTCATAAAATCAAACAGAATTATAATTTACACAAAATTTAAAAATCAATGCTCAAAACGTTTCAAATCGCAGAATTATGCGTGTAAATTTCCACGATTAGAGAAGGGTCTTGTAATTTTATCACCGTTTCTTTGGTAGAAATGAATTTCATCACAGAATCATCATCAGGTACAAGGCCTTAGGATGTGGATATTGCATCTGAGGAAGACATTGTCTGTTAAAACGTGTTGTACAACGAGTTATATTTATATTCAATGGTCAAAAATGAAAAACAAGAACTTTTTTCCCCAAATACGGTTGGTTTGTCATTTATCCCTGATTTTACTTTTGGTGCATTACTCACGCAGGCCACATTTCTCTCGGATCCAGCCGGATCTCACTCTTATGTGTAATCTCTCATTAAAATGCTGCAAAGTACCTTGAACGATGTGCTACCTCATATTTCACTACGATAAATAACAGTCTGCTTTACGGATTGAAAGAAGCAATGTTTCATAAATAATGAATGTAAATTCTCTCCAAATGGGAAAATTAATTTTTCAATTTAAAATTAATATTTATATATGGACTATATTTTGAGTTCCCCATAATATGGTAGTCACTTTCGGTCATGAAAAAGACCAGAGAATGGAGAGGTTGCTCATGTAATCCTGATGTTAGCTGTGGGGATGAATATGTGACTAGCTATGGCAAAAGGAAGTACGGGAGAAACCATATACAATAGTATATACGGCGTGCACATTCGGCTCATTTTGGTTATAACAGTATATAGGCGGAAAAAAATCTAAAAGGAGCAGATTTTTAAGGATAGAAAAAGAATAAATTTAACGTCATTAGGGATTTACAGGTTCGTATTTCACCGGCTGGAGGATCCGGGATCTGGATGATATAGCTGAGAAAAATATCAACTTTCGCTATCCCTACCTTTCCCATCTCATATATATAATTAGAGGTAGTGCAGAGATGAAAAAGAGGGAAAGTTCTATGAAAAAAGGCCAAGTAACTTTTTTTGGTACATAAAATATATTTTTCTGGTATTTCAGCTAATGATTGTACTCAAAAGTTAAATTTTTACATGCAAATATGAACGCGTTAAGACAAAGTAAAAGCAAACTTTTGGAATAAGAAATATTTACCTCTCTGAGCGTACTCATGTCTTTGAGTTGCATTAATAGATGAAGGATAATAATGAATTATACCTAGCTTATGTAGAAAACTGTCGGGGGTGCCAATAGTTTGTCTTCATATTCCAACAAGCATTCGTCACTTTCATGGAGATGAATGTATTGTATTCCGAATTAAACCTTATCATTCTTTATTTTATAATAGACCTTATTATTAAATATTCTATCAGTGAAGAGTTTGTCGAATGCCTGAAAATCTCCTCCCAGTGTTCAATACTTTCGGAATTCTATCTGCCCCTAATATTTCCTTTTTAGCCTCAGCATACAATCTAAGCCTCTTCTTCCCGTTCATGAAACCATCATAGAACGTTCTCCTTATTTCCCTTCCCGCTAGCCCAACATCTCTACCTTTATCAGTACACCCTCTGGAGTAACCCATCACCCATATAGTCTACGGGTATGAGCCAGACGAAAGGTAGTCCAGGGATTGTGTCACGAGAAAAACACTGTTGGGAAGCAGAGACGAGAGTCCTGCCCAACTATCACCTAACCAGAGTATGGATATTAATCAAAGAAAAACCTTATTAATGCCATAACGATATCAAAGTTAATGCATTTTATTTGATGATTCTTTCCTACACGGATCCATATTTCATGCTATATTCAGCAAGCTCTTTTAAAGGAAAGAACGTCTGAACCTAGATGAAATTTCCACACAATGGCGAAGACTGCTGGCAGCTTTGTCATATTTATCTTCAGGCGGAGTTTAAACGGATCATGATAAGTCAAAATTGTTTCAATTTCGCACGGTTGGAAAATATATTTCAAGTACTTTTCGAGGGCAGAAGATGGTACAGTGCTCCTAATGCCTACCAAAAATTTCGTTGACAGAACATGATATATCAATTTTCAGGCAGCAGGTAACTGATAACAGGGACTCTACTTACTAAATTTGAATCCATAATACTATTTTTGCCAAAATAAATAGTAAAAAAATACACAATTTGGAGAATTTTAGAAGTTTTTTTCTGTCTGCAGCAGTCTTGAAGCGATTGGAAGATCTAAATTTCAATCCTCACGTGTAGTTTATCACTCTACATTGAAAAACGCACTCGCGTATCCTCAGAATTCGGAGGTCAAAATGGGTAGCTGGTACTATCCGAAAAATATTACTCAATTGAACTCATTTATTATAATTCACGTCAAGACTTTTTACTTTAAATGAGCAAAACAATGATAGAGGGATAGCTTCTTTTTGGGATATAAATACTATGAATTTATCTCATCACTGTAACCGCTCACGTGAATATCGTTTTCGCCAAAAATTACGATTACCACATCTGAAGTAGAGTGTTTCTGTACTCGCCCACGTGGTCACCACCTTAATTTAATTTAGAAGTAGTTTGTAATGACAACCAATTAGTCAACGTAAGACTAGCGACCTCAGCCTAGACAATAAGCCTATAAGGCCAATAAAAAGCAAATTAAAATATCCATGGTCAAGAAGAAGTAGAATAGAATTATTCTTTATAGATTTCACTGCGGATTGAGGGATTTCATTAAGGTGATGGTGGCTTTTTTCACATATATCCAGAAAAACTATAGAATTTATCAACAGCAATCAAGGCGTTAAGCGCCATAGGTTCAATTATCCTCTTTCATAAATATAGGCCTGGTTATTAAGCGTATGCACTTGAATACTTCAATTTACACTCATTCTGCAAACAATGTACAAGGAGCGTTCAATAACATATCGACCTGGATAGGAAAAGGATGGTAGAGGTTCATAAAACAATGTTTTATTTTTCATTACAGCCCCTTAAAGTTCAATGCACTAAGAAAATATGAATTAAAATAACTTTATCTCGATAAGAAAAAATTCTCGTGGCTGGTGATAAAACTAAGTTTTCTCTTCTGCTTTTAAGTCTTCATTACCAAAAAAGGCTATTCTTGGAGTGATCTCTTCAAATTTTGGGAGAGAAAATGATCATAGGGAGCTAAATTTTGGCTGTTGAGAGGCTAAGCTGTTGAAACACACAGTCTCGGATCACCACCCGTGCTTTTGCCGACCTGCGCACCGGCGTATTGTCACGAATAGTAGCACCCTTAGAGAGAGTATTCTTTTCCATCCTCTCTCCATGATGGACTTAGCAAAGTAGTCATAGTGCTGGCGTGGCTTTCTTCAGTAATAAATGTCTGGCGCGGTATGAATTTCAGAAATTGAAATCCTTCCGTATCTCAAAAACTATTGCCATGGCTTTGCCGGCAGATTTGAGAGCCTTATAGATCTTCTGCTCGGGAGACACCATGTACTTCTTACACTCAGGATTACATAGACAGACCTATCTCTGATCACCAGTCACTAAGCAGTGGAAAAAAGTTGCCGAATTCTCACTAGGCAGCTCCAAGTTCTCTCAGCGTATTTTTGGAACGGTGGTTACAACGCAGAATCCATCTTACACTGACCTCAGCAGTCTAAACGCAAATTATTATAGTCCAAAGATTTCTCACTGAAATATCAATATCCTCTGCTACATGGGACGACTTAACTCATTGGTCGCCAAAATCAATACCCTCAACTTATGCAACATTTCTGAAATCATTGTTGTAATAGGTCGGTCTGTGTGAGGGTCATCTTCTATGGAATACCTGCCCCACTTGAATTGATTGCTCCGGAATTATATATTATTATCTGAAGGTGAACAGTATCCACATACAGCACATGTGTGATAACAGATCACACCCCGGTACTCCAAATGAATCATTTTCGTGGAATTCTTGGACACATTGGTGTTCGAAACGCTATTACCCTCATTGTTACAAAGTCATGATTGCTTACTCGTGGCCTTAGCATTTGTCACAACCTGCACACCGTAGTTTGTGTCAAGTAGTATGATTCTTTAATCTGAGGTAGATATATTATTCAACACATCTCGTATTCCATATTTATAACTATCGGAAAATTGAAAAAATATATCTGAAATACTATAGATATCAAATATTTAAAAAATAAATTTTATACCAGTGATGGTTCGTGAAGAATGATATATAGCCCTTCTACTAAATGAATTCTGCCAAGTATTGCAACCATTTAGATTGGCTTGGTGGACCATTTGTAGAAAATTGAACATTTATCTACACAAAGCCGTATTTTTTTAAATCAGAATAATTCCTACTACTAATCATTTTATTCCGAAGGCATATTTTCTATTTCTCCACCTACGATTAATCCCTGATATTACCTGCTTAGTGTACTTCTCTAATGTCTCATTATTTTCAACAGCAACTCTGTCTCCCCACTCTCCGTTTTCATATGATCTCCTATCCGTTCATTGTACCTTCGCCATCCTTGTCAATACCAACATCCTTAATACCTCCAGCTTATCTTTATTCCGTTTTTTATTGTCGGGATTGCTGCTGCATAAATTATCGGGTGCTCCACCGGTCTTGTCTAAGAACCGCTGAACCGTTATATATCGCTACATGCACCGTTCTTCACCTCTCTTCTTCATATAAACGCATCCTTAGCTTTATCTGATGACTTTCTCTGCATGTATGAAGGACAAAGTACAACATTCGGATTTAATGCAAAATGAAATGAAAGTTAATAATTACATTTTAGCAATGAAATACTTACGTTGGCTCCTACTGCAATAATGGTGTTTGTATTTTTCAATGAAATCTATGGAAAAAAAAAATGTTGCACGCTTGCTCCATTATTTCAGGCTCAACTGTTTAGAAGTTGATTTTCAATATCACAAATGAAAACAAAACTTGGTTTTCGTTCACAAGTTCTTGATGAAGCTGATGAAACGAAGTTATTCATTCATCCGTAGAGGTTTATGAATTATTGTTATTTTTGCAAATTCTGAAGTAAGCCTGCTTAGTCGTTAATATGACTCAGGACACAGATAGTGTAAGATGAAGTAATTCAACAACTACTTCGGTAAATTGATATGTTTTAGATGGGGACTAAAGCAACAAAATCATATGTTCTCCAAGATATCTGAGAGGGACAGTGTTGTGCCAATTTTTGCTGAAAAAAAACTTGGCCAGGTCTAGTAATCACAAGTAATTAACCCAAGATTTAAAGCTGAAGTCTTAGCATGAAAATATATCTATGCAATGTCTCAGGAGAGCAGCTCAATTAAAGATCCTTCCAATTGAACTCCTTTTCACCAAGTTGCAGACGAACGACCCATTAACGTAGTTATCATTTGCCACGATAACTTCTTCAACCAAAAATCAACTTTGACCAGCAATTGAACCTCGGACCTTCGATTTTGTAAAGCCAGTAGACAGATCATGCCGCCGCGAATGCAAATATCTATTACTATCATCTATATACACCGTGAAGCGATTTTTACTGCGGCAATACCTAAGCATTTTCTTCTTGGTTGATTGACGCGGCATTGATAATCATCACCCATACAAGTACCATCAAGGCTAACCAATGGCAGTATATTCCAAAATGCCATTGATTCAAAAATTGGTTGCTCTTTTAAAGTTATCGCGACAAACTCTTATAAATCTTGCAGAAAATTTCTAATTGGTTAGGTTCCACCACAAAGTACTGTAGTAGGTGATGACTTCGGACAGGAATATAACACATATTATGCATTTTTTCATCATACCATCATAAAATACATGAATCCAGATTAATATTCCATTATCACCGAATTTGTTGTGCACATTTCCTCCATGAGTGCCCTTTCGTTAGTGATACGAATAATTGTTAAACTGGAGGGTACCTTTTCATACGACAGGTAAAATTGACAAGGAACCCAATGGGAAAAGATAACAACTCTTCGGAGATATGGAGTAATAAAACAATATCGGCAGACAAACATTCTGTGTACTAGTCTGTAGAGTTTTCGAGAAGAAAATATAGTCGGACGACATTTTGAAAAAAGTTTCCATCTCTATCCCAAAAAATTGAATAGCCTCCAACTGCGAACATATTACAAAAATAAGCTAAATAACATTCGCCAAAACAGTTGTGCTTAGGGTCAGAAAAAAAAAGTTTGGTGTCTACCACAAATTATTACCTAGGTGATAACCAGTTTGAGATGAGGAGAGGTGTAAGCATCTCAGTATGTCATGGCGGTGTTGAGAACAATTCTATGAACTAACCTAGAGTGTCATGAGAAATTTTTATCAGCACTGCAGATTTTGGAAGTGTTAGGCGGAGTTAATTGGAGAAAAATAATTCGAATAGTAGTGAATTTAAAATGAGTGTATAAATATTGAAAAATTTTACGGAAATGGCTCGGATGGCACAGGTGAGGGTGGCTGACAGAGAATTCGGCCGGGAAGTTATGTGTTACGTGATAGAGAAAGGTTACCAGTTTTCACCGGTGCATTTTAACAAATAAGGCGAGCTATAGGACGAGTTACAAATGGGAATCAAAATATTAGGTGATATATTATATGATGGCTATTCGGTCACAATAGGAATTACAGGCCTAGGTAAAACGAATTAAAAAATCTCTGAGGTTACGTTTGAAAACGTATGACTGATGGTTAAATAAGAAAAAACAATTTACATATTCCAGACCAAAGAATGCAAGACTGGCTATGAAATAGAAGGGAAGTATTTGCGCAAGGAGAAAAATGTAGCGATGTAGAATTAAAACTCTTTTAATTTTACAACCCACATCAAAATCACAGAAAACCGTGCCATGTGGTGACAACTTCTGTTGACATCTTCCTTCTTGACACCTACCTTGAAAACTTGATTACTTGAAAAATACTCAAGTTACAGAAATTTAGATCGTTTTCTGGTGGTTAAATAGTATTGATCAAGCTGATATTACAGTTTAGCAACTTGGGTAGTAAGTTAAAATAAATTGAGGATTGTAACAGTAACAGATAAATAATTATATTGGTGGGAGCATTTAAGGAGAGCAATAGAAGATATTTAAGAAAAAAAATTGTGAGTAGCGTGGCGTTCTATGGCGCAGAACCGTAGACTCTGAGGGAAGTAGACAAAAATAGACTGAAGGTGTTTGAGATGTTGAGAAAGAAAGAAGAATGTAGATAGTGCTGAGGATAAAAAGGGAGGTGGAAATTGGCAGACGAAAGGAAAGTTGAAGAGGATATTAGAAAGCGGAAGTGACTGTAAGAGATAAATGGGGTACTAGAAGAAGCTTAAAGCCAGTACAGAAGGGAAGGAATGGACAGAATAAAGAATGGAAGGTATTAAGCTGGCAAGACGGAGAAAGAAGTCGCGTAAAGAAATAGCGGCCTGCTCCAGTAAAAATGCAGAGGATTATTAATCAATGCCAGTAAAGTCTATGCTAATCCAAATATTAAGTCAATGATAGCACTATTCAACATTTGGAAGACGGAGAATTCTGACGATTAAAATGCTAAATAACTAGGAAACCTTACATACGGAGTTATACGGAGAACATATATAGTTTCTATAATGAATTCAACCATAAAAATTAACATAAAATTTCACCTGCTCCATTTCGCCGGTCTCAGAGGTATAATATGGCTATTTCCGAAGAATGGAGTCATTGAGGCTCACAGTGTACTCACAAATTTGTATTGCTCCCGTCACCAATGACGCAGTTTCCTAAATTTCTTCTCAGCATCAAAAGTTTCTGTCTAAGAATGTCGGTGGCTCCAACGTTTTGATATCCTTTTCAAACCATAATATTATTTAAAATAGACAATTTGCATATTATCCAGGATTTTTACACATAATAAAGCCTTCTTGGAAGTTCTTCTTCAGTCATTCTAAGATATTTGCCGGGTCAAGTCATCAATAGAGAGCAGAGTGCTGATTTTTTTCTACTTAGCTGTACTCTATTCTTGATGTAACTGAATTAAATTAAGAAATACATTTTGATTGCCAATATTGCATATTGCGTTTGAAAAGCATACATGTATTCTCTCAAGCTTTTTCTCGGAAGGGTTTCATCTGTGAAATATTACCAATCATTATGGAATCACATATATCGTACAATAATTCTTGATGAGATAAATAGTACATCGGAAATCCTCCGAATCCTAACAGCTTTTTCCAAATAATATCTTACAATAATTGAAATAAGCACCTGTTATGGCATGGAAGAATAAGTTTAATTTCATCATTTCACTGGCAAAACAAACGTCGTCAAGTCTGTAAGTGACCGTTTTCTGCGCTACCTGAAGAGGAAAAAGACCTCTACCCCTCAACGCAATCAGCATCAAATATGAGGAACCAGACCAAAGTTACTTCTAAACCATCGCAATGGATGTGGTAAGGAAACAAAATATACTTGATGGACAAACAGTGCGTAATGTAATAGAAT
Source organism: Ceriagrion tenellum (assembly GCA_963169105.1). Classification (NCBI taxonomy): domain Eukaryota; kingdom Metazoa; phylum Arthropoda; class Insecta; order Odonata; family Coenagrionidae; genus Ceriagrion; species Ceriagrion tenellum. The sequence continues at coordinate 39,508,440 of OY720643.1, read as the reverse complement.
ACATTCGTAAAGAGGAAGATCGGCCGCTTCGGGGTAAGACCTACTCCAATCTAATGGTACGGTAGTCTTTCAGGTCGTGGCCCGACGATGGTAATACCAAAACTGTGGGTTGGAGAGCGGCATAAGGCGTCATAGCTGACGTTGTCTTCTACAAGATGATGAATAAGAGAGGCCGTGCATGGCTTAATGGGTTTAGAGGAACTGCACGTCTCCTTTACGCCTACGTTCTTCTGCTAAGAGACTGCCATTGAAGAAAAACAACCCACTAATAAGAGACAAAGGCGGGAAGACATTCATATTTCCAACATAACCCAAATATACATGACTGAAATAAATTAACTGACCGTAATTTGTGATAAAATAGTAAATTGTTGAAAAATAGTAAAAAACATATAGACTTAAGTCACGCGAGGTGACTCTTCAAAGTATTTCTCAAGAATGTCAAGATAAAAAGAGCCCACCTAGCCACTAAGGATGGAAAGATTCTTTCAAAGAATTTCTCTGGTATATGATCCGCTCTATTCCGGATAAAAGGTTACGTTAGAAAATATCTACACCTAGGCACTGACAACCCACGACCAAGTTACCGAGGAATATTGTCAGTATAAGACGAAAAAAACTATTTGTTTTGTTACTGCACGCAAAATCCCCACTCTGCGCGATAAATTCAGTAAAATATGGCCGAGTTTTGGAAGCGCGTCCTTCAGTTACAATCACAATTCTTGAGAAAATCGTCAAAAACCACGCATTTAGACGCACAATTCGCGCATAGATCAACACACGCATGTTTAAGCAATACCAAAGCATGCTTTCCAATAACAGAACACTGGCTGTATCTCAGGATCTTTACGTGTATCCATTTTCAAGGGTAGACGCTGAGTTCTTAATATATATGCTTGTTAAAAAATAAAATTTATAAATCACACTGCCACAATAGGAAGAATTTGAAAAAATAATACGTTTGATAAGTTGGTAGCTTTGGGTGGACCAGAAGTCGAAACATGCGCGATCGGAAAGGTAAACATATTTATTTGCACAGAGGAGGAAAGGAGAAAAACTTGTCGACACCCAATTTAACTTAGGGCTACCCAGGGGTACCTAGGGATAACAAAAAGATTCTAATTACATAAGAAGCATTAGTTAATTGAATACAGAAACCAATCATTTATGTTAGAGAAAAGCGGGTTTCTATCGCAAAAATTAAAAGAGTTAAGTTCTAATGTATTCAATGTATTCAGGTATATAACTTTTACCTTATATGCTTGATACCATGTAATGACTTTCCTAAACTATTTACTGAGTTAAATAATCAGCTAGCAAGAAAAAAATGTTTACTAGTCACCGACTATATTTTGCATTCATAATCATTGCTCAATCGGGAACTTTACCTTGGTAAATTTGGTCAATTTTTGTTTTTGCTCCTTTTGAAATTTTATCATCACATTATGTAGCCAGTAAGACTGGAGAGGTGAAGTTTGGACTGTACTTTCATGGAAATGAAAATTCAAGGCATTTTTATGCAGATGCGGCTATGGAGTGTAGCTGCATTGTAAAATTATTGAGTCCAATATTTTTCTCGCGCTGTAGCGAGGTTTTTGCTGTGGATCAAACATTTCGACCTGAAGGAGCCCACTGCAACGTAGAAGATGGGCTAGTCAAATGAATCTGAGTCAAATATGCAACCATTACAGGAAAGCTCACGCACAATACCATCTATGACCATGGGAAAAAGACGCACTCAAAATATATCGATGCTTTGACGAATAATAACTGATATTTTTCGACACCGATAATTATTTTGTAACAATAAATTTATGCAATACCCAAGCCGTTACAAACAAAATAACTTTAACCCTGGCATTCGGAAATGATTAGAGTTTGTAATTCAATCCTTCCGTTAACACCAGTATGTAACTATTCGATGGAATGCTACTCATTCACTTTGCATGATGTTGCACCGAATAAATTGAAGAAAAAAACAGTGAATAATAGAAAGTAGGAGGAACTTACCGTCATCGCGACACCAGCGTTCTCCAAGTAGTAAGCTTCTTTGACAGCCCACCGTATTTTTCTTTGAAGATCACGGGTCTTTATGCATTCAGAAAAAAGCACCTGAAAATTTTAAAATATTTAGAAAGAAAAAGTCATCACGCCACGATTTTTCCAATATTCTTCTATTACCTTATCATTATTAAAAACTTTGAACTCATATTATCATAAAATGGGAACGTAAAAAACTAGCTTTATTCATAATAAAGTAAAAGAAAAGAAATAAAACAGGAATTGCTAAATAAGGATGCTGATAAATTGACATTGTTTTCATAGTACACCCAGCCCTAAATTTTACTTCAAAAAGTTAACTTACTAATTTCTTTCAACCTACTACTCTCAATTCGAATCAGCTGCTTTGAATTTAAATCACTCGATTCCGTAATTGTATACTATTCCAGTGTTTCATTGTCCTAACCAGACATATAAAGCTATAGAGATAAATTCTTTGCGAGAAAAGATAAAAATTATTGCATTGAACATTGTAATACAATTTGCATTTTCCAGTAATATTATTTATGGCAACAGTCGCGATTGCAAATCTTCAAATCAAACCTAGCATAGCTGTTTGCTTAGCGTCACTGTTCTATATATATTTCGTAACAATTGAGTTTTCACTCACACCGACTTCGGGAAAAATTTATTGTTCATGAGGAACAATATACTCCCTTAGTAATGACGCTCTGAGTTGAAACCTGGTCGGTGAATAATAAAAAAGTGTGACAATAATAAAATTCTTACTCATCATGAACAATAATTTTCACAAAGTGAAGCCTGATGTTACTTCTTATTTTCATAAAGTGACGCTTGACATTTCTTCCTAAAATTTAATTAAAAAATTTATTTTTTGGTAAATTTTCTATCTTATGCCCATCAATATAGTTGAAATTTGAAAAATTCTATTATAAACCTAATTTGATATGAGAAATGGACTCATCTGCTCCCATCCCATTTTGGAGCATTAATGTTGTATTCTTGAGGGGATTTCAACCAAGAACAAAGCACTTTATTACTTTATGCTTCCGAAGAATGCAAATAATTGCAAAGAGCAGCAAATCCTTAATTTTTCTCACAAAAGTAAACGTATAATAGCTATTAAAGTCTTTGGGGGATTTTACCAGGCTAGGTAAATGCCATATTCTGGCCGAAGTATCGATGGTGGAGGTACCAAAAAAATACCTTAACCTGGAGGAAAAAACCCGCGAAGATTTCACCAGTGTTGTACGTCGGTAAAATCCCAATCATACAAGTTACCAATTATTATTTGCATAATCCAGTGATGTACTAACTATATGATACCTTTTAAGCGTAATTACTAAAAATACGAACATCTTTATAATCCTCATAACTACCGATAGACTTCATTTTCCTAGAAATGCACATAGTTATAGTTATTGAGATTTTTACTCGTTTCATGGTAAAATATGGACAATATTTTTACGTAACACATTTTGAATTAACACCGCTTTTCTAACATAAAACAATTTCCATGATTAGAGCTAATGGAATTTCTCACATAAGCCGCAAACTCTGAGTACTCCTTCACAAGTCTCACTTGACTCTTCCTTCACATGCCTTTTAGACCCATTAAGATGAGAACGTTTGCAGACTACTCATCACATCTATTCTCTTAGCCTTTTTGCCTTCTTACGAGTTTTCCTCGCATTCTCTATGCGTATATTTTCCTTCATCCAATCATTCGAAGAGTCCCGGCCATATTTATAGGCGTTAGAAACAAACGATAATATTTTACCTCATTCTATGTGCTACTCTTAATTACTATCAACGATTTGAACTATAGTCGTCAGTATGATAGATATAATACCGTTTTCCCTCATAAAGACCGCTCTTACAGCAGTTAAATATATTTCGAATTTTGTATAGTGGTTTACAAGAGATGATTACAGTGCGGGCCGCAAGATGCAGTGGCATTCGTACGCAGCCTTAGTCGTGAGAACTCTATATAGTACATGATGGGGAACATTAACCACATATGTTCTCTATTTCAATGATAGGTTACGATTTCACCTTTAGAGGGCCATTACTATTTTTTTCAAGCACTCCACCATTATAAAGCAAGGGACGCTCCTAAAAGTCTATTGGCATTCGTCTCATTCCGTGCTAGTTCTTCTTGTGTACATTCCCGTTTCCTTTGTCTACGTATCTATTGCTCGGGAGTTGTGCCTATACTATTCCTTCGGTAGTATTTTTCGCAAACCGATTTTTCCTCATATTGTTCCCAACACATTCGATTCTTTGTTTAAATAGAGTTTTTAATTTCCCTTTACTCCTTTACTCTTTCTTATACTTCCTCATTTTTTACTATTGCGTCTTACTCTTCAGCTCCCGTCTCGAACACAAGGTTTTGACACCCATTTATCTCTTCTGGTCTAATATTCCCTTGGTCCGATTGTCTGATTTATAGAGTGCAGCAATCCAAACGAATCTTTTCACATGGTACTTTCTCTTTCATAGTCGTTTTTTCTTTGAATAACGTGGTTGCCTTCTCATCACGAAATATTTATCAGAAGTTTTCTGCGGTTGATATCTGTGATGAGATGGTACTTCCAAGGTTGATGACGGAATCAACTCTAATTTCTCTTCTCCTACTGGGACCTTTGCATTCAATTCCTTCGTTTCTCACACTTGAATATTGGTTTTATTAATTAGTTTATTGTTATACCTGAGATGTACTTTGTCCAACGTGTTACTGATTTTTTAAATCCATCTCTGAACCTTGCAATAACTACGAAGTCATTTGCGAAGCGGAAAATATTTCTATTCCATAATCTTTCAATTCCTTTCAATACCATTTAATTTGCTTCCCTTTATGCTTTCCCTGACTGTGAAATTGAAAAAAGTGGGATAGAGGTTGCGCTCTTTGCTAACCTCTTCTTACTTATACGTACGCGCAGAAATGGTCCGTATTCACGGACATCTTTTGACGAGACTCACGTTCGCCAACCCACATGTTTTGCCCTCGGATATGCACTCTCGCAGCGCAAAAAAAGCGAGTATTACTGAGGGAGACGTGTGGCTACTGGCGAGTTCCCCATTGTTTACTAAGGTGGCGAGGAAAGAAACAGGTTCATAACCACGAACAGTAAGTGAAGGGCAGAGAAAATCCACATCTCAACTCTAGACACTTCTTAACGCACCACGGTTCTAGTAGCCTCACCCTTCCGCAAGTAATGCATTTTTCAAGAAATCAAGTCCTTGTCTCGAGGTAAGAACCGGAATGTGCACGCAAATATCCTGTCCCGGTCGGAAAATTCCTGCGTTCAGAGGGAGAAGCCAGCCTGTGCCTATGGTGGCAGTCGCATGAAACGGCAGACGGTCACAACACTGAATATTCGCATACAAATCCTTGCACCGACTTGTGGAAAAAAGAGGAATCGTAAAATATCAGATGTGTGACAGATATAAAAATACAATTGGAGACAAGGTAAATGTCAAGAAAGGGCACATAAGTAGGTTCCTTAATAGATATTATATGCTTTGAAATTAGGTAACATGTACTATACGATGTCTGGAGTAATTTTTTTCAACATTCTTCACCAGAGCCGTGTTAAAATGTTATCGTAAAGCCCCAGAGAAGTTACTTTACGGACTTTCGATCTGGCATCATATATCCTAAAAGAAATGTACAAACCAAATTTTATCATTAAAAAAAATACGACATAAATAGTAATATTAATCGCAGACCCACATGGATATCATTATACGCTCGTTTTGCGTAGCGTCAAATACGCCCGCGTATTTGACGCTACGCAAAACCATTGTATTAGAAGAAATGAGAATGGAATCTCCTGTAGAATGTATTGCATAGATTACATTTCATATGTTACATCGCGAAGGCCATTTAATTAGAAGAAAATCATTACCTTGGATATCATCTCATCTGGGGTAGTTCTGCCGTGTGGCAGGTTCACTCGTCCACGCCTGTCCGTGGTGTGCCATTCTCTTGATTTATTCTTATTTTCCTTCAATCTTAACTGCGTACAGCACTGTTTACCTCTTTCTTCCTCATTCTATCTTCCATGGTATCATTTCTTCTAATACACTCGCCAGCAAGCACTCATTCTTCACACAACATTCTAAGAAATTTATCTTTCTTTTTATTATTTTCTCTACCTATTGTCTCTTTTCTCCAATTCTTCATAGGATCTCATTCTACACTCAATCCTCCCATTTAAGTCCTTGAATACTCCTTAAGGTCCTAATTTCAAAGGCTATCATTCTTTTCATTTCCTCTACCCGCAAAGCCCATGTCTCTACTCTATACTGCATCACTCTCCATTTCCTGTCTCGGGTCATTTTTCAAAGTTGTGCGCAGCAGCTTCTCCTTATTAAATCTCTCTTTTGTCATAACCTTTCTTCATTTGATGTCCTTGAAACAGAACATGTCTTCAGCGATGACACCTCCCAAATGCCTGAAGCTTTTAACTTTCTGACCTTGGAGTAACCTCCAAGTAAGTGACATGTTTAATCGCCTCACCTTCCAATAAGATACTAATCCTTTACTCTTTATCCCCTAATATCATACGCTTTTCTTGTCTGCTTACATTTCATGATCTTCACATTTCACGCTAAGATATCTGAGATATTTCGTTTACCGTCTCTCACTACGGCCATATCATTAGCAAACTTGGGATAAAAAGGGGAAACAGAATGTGCATGGTTGACTTGAAAGAGACAGAATGAAGTAAGACCGGCGAAGAGAGATAAAACATAAGAGCTGACTATAGAAGGTCCTGTTAATCCTTTTGCAGCAGTGAACAATAGTTAAAATTTGTTGAAGTTACGGAAGTAAAATCATCCAAATTCTGAGATTATAAGACTTATCTTATATATCTTAAAGTCTGATTGAAACGCATTACCATTGGGAATACACCATTTTGTGAATAAATATATTCAAACTTGAAATAGTACCTGTTACATGTTAGAAAACCTACTAGTTGCGTTGGACGCCACAAGGTTAAATATATGCAGACTGTTTAATAAAAGTAAAATAAACTTTCACATCAATGTATTTCAGCATGTGTGGAAGATTAATTTTTCCTAACATCTTTACACTGTTGGTGTCCTGACACCCTGTGCCATATGCTCATTTGGCGGCTCTAAGTCTAGTCTCGTCTGCCTCTTACAAACCTCCCCTACTAGCTTCATCTCCTAGTCAACCATATCCAATACCTTGTCATTCGTCCTTCTCCATCCTTCTACACAACCACATCTCAAGCTATTAAGTTTAGGAGCACCCTGCCGTCACCAAGTGAGTTCAGAAACATAGCTTTGCAAATTTTTCCAACTTCTTCTTTTGATTCTAAATTACTACTGCCTCAGAGTCGCCCGTGAATAATTTTATTAATTGAAATGAAATATCTTTAAATTTTTGGCCACACTTGATGTATAGTATATGCACATTAGCCTACAAGTAGTACAACAATTGAGTGTAAACTGGAACTTCCATAAAATTCTTGCCCCTTTGTTAACTCGATGTTTGATTTTAAATAGTTAGTTGATGATTCATGAATAGCTCATCAAATTCTATTCAAATGTGATAGACAAAGGTAATATTTGCGATAAGATCACGTTTTTCCATATTTTCCTAGCCGTAAATAACAACGACCTCAAAAAACTAATAATTTTAAATGAAGACATGAAGTCATGCTTCGCACAATTTTTTTTCTTTCCCCTCATATGCCTTTTTCCCAGGGTTATACTATTACTCTAATTCCCACAACTGTTTTAAAGAAGCTTTTAACGTCTTAAGCATTCAAAATTTTAATATATAGCCAGAGCCAGGAGAATCGCTCAATCAAAACTGCTAGGTACATGAGACTTTTTTATTACAGAAATGTAGATAAGCACTTTAACTAGAAAAGGCTGATTACACTACTCATATCCAAAAATACAGGGCTATGATTTGGAAAATTTTCCATGGTCATAACAATTACCATAACATAATCAAGTGCACCCAAAATATCCTAAACATGTGGTCAATAAATTACGCATATCACTACCGATATAATAGTAATCCATCCACTGACAGAAGTCGGACAATGAGCAACCTGATGTTACCAAGTCAAATACATTAATATAATTGAGGTGTACATGGACTGGCAATGCCATTGCAAATGTTTCCAAAATTTTTCCTTAACTTTTGGACATATTTGCGATGGCATTCTTATTTATTTAAATTATTAGGAGTGTTCGTACTGCCTATTTGAGCTGTTAATTAACAAGTACCTGACGATGATTCGATGGAAACGGTAGGAAATTAGTTGTTTTGAAAGAATAAATATCTGCCCTATGCCATCATGTGGAAATATAATTTTGAACATCATAGTTGAAGGGAGGCGTTTGAAATTATCAGGAGTTCCGGGCAGATATAATAGGCACACCCTTAGCGGGTACAAAAGCATTATATAAGAATCATAATTTACTTCATACATACTAATATGTAGTAACTTTTATGAAGATCACAATAACTTTCACACACACGTGAAATAAAAACGTGGGCAAATTCGTGGAGAGGAGATGACAAATCCATGCGTTTAAAGTACCTGTAAGTTATTAACTTATGTTTCCATATTCTTAGATCCAAACTCAATATAAAAAATGATAAATTCTCTGATGGAGACTCAAGTAATAACACCTACATTCTTTACTTTATTACTAAAGGAGCTAATGAATATAAAAAAGCAGTGAGCGCGTGTATAAACTGAATGTTCCTCACCAACTTTATCGCTATAGACAAAATATATATTTTACAAAATTCTACACATTGTTACAGACACACATTTTGTTAGCCACTTCCTCAAATTGATAGCTACTATTTCATTATACAACCAAAATTGAAGCAATTTAAAAGTTTGTATTTAGTCACAGTACCTTATATCAATTTTTATCTTTCTGTCTACCATTCAAGTACATCTCAACTAAAATATATGGTACAATTTTAAACTCTAGATCCAATTGTACTCAAATTGCAAATAATAGCATATGATATATAAACGGGAAATGAATGCAAAGATTCATTTTTAGCGTAAGGAAAAAAGTACAACGCTGGACAACCTTCTGCAATAAGATGATTGTTTCAATTGGAACGACATATTGAGGAATGAGGAGTGTGACAAAACGAAAAGAAGCGATTACCTGTGAACTGATAAGGAGATTTTTCGTTATTTATACCAATAACTTATGGCTGTTCTTTATTTATGATGGATATGCTAAGGAAAGAGCTACTAGAGATAGGCTTGTCCCCCACTCTCATGTGGATTCGGCATATTTATTTCTTAAATATTTTCCTCCATTCCTCTGTTTGGGGCTTCCTCATCCTTCCAGCTTTTTTCTCTTAGGTCATATGCTACCATATCCTTCCGTATACTTTTTGTCACCTCCTGCTCTTCTCTTCACAAGCAGTCCCAGGGATTTATCATCCCTTCTTTTGACCAGTCCAAACCACCTAAGTCTGCCTTATTTATCTTTTATCTCACTGGTCTCACCTTAAGTAGTCCTCCAACATATTTATTTCATATTCAACTGAGCCTCGTGATTTCACTTATCCACCTTAGTATATTTCAATTTATATCACATCAAGTGTCCTTTCCTGTACCCTGAAAGTGGCCCATGTTTCCATACTGCCGGTCATAGCGGGCGTTACTACAATTTTGCAAATTTTTCTCTTCAATTGGTAGCCAAATTTTGCACCACGCAAAAGCTCACAAATCTTCCTCAAATTTGACTATCCGCATTGAATTCCATGGGATACTTCCAGGCCTCCATTCTTTTCCAGGATTGCTCTCAGGTATCTGCATCTCCAATTGGTCCGTAGGACATTTCCTAGCACTCAAGCTTAGATAATATCCAGCCGGTTGTTGGCCTTTATAATCTAGGCTTCATCAAACTAATTTTCAACCTCCTCTGTACTAAAACCTTCCTCTATTCCACTTGTTTCTGCTCTTACCTAGTGAGGCAGTTTCATACGGGACGATATCATCGGAAAGCATCATACTCCATGATGCGTCGCTACAGACGTCTCTAGTCTTTACATCCATGCATTATTATGAATGCAAATACCTAATATCTTCTAATAACACTTTGGGATGATATTTTAAGTCGCGATTCTCATAATAAATAAATCCTGGCCAACGAACGAAAAAAGATTAATAAAAATTGCATATTATACGCAAGTTTTAAGATTATTGCTAAAATTTTAACATCAAATGACACTAGAATTAGCTCTTCTGCAGCTTCCTACCAGAAGATGCAAGTACCTTGGAGAAAAAATCCTTGAAGAGCAATTTCACTGGCCTCCAAAGCAATGAATAGTGTTCGAAATCCAAATGGCGCTGGGTTACCTCACAGCGATATTTTCATAACTCACTATATTCTTTCAAATGCTCCATGACAATCAACACTGAGCCTTATTGGATGAAGAGAAATCCTTCAATAATAACTATGCAAAGGAGGTATGCTAAATACGCATTCAATAAGCTAATATGATCCGTACTCACAACTAGCTTAATTGTGGTCATATTTACTGTCTCATGGCTATATGTGATGTGACTAATAAAGTAATGGTCAAAATGCTTTCCTATATTCTAATATTTAGGCTAAGTTTTAGCATTATTTACTGCTTTTCTCGCCAAGAGAGATATATTTCCTTGGAAACCTACCTCAAAACCCCATAATATGTTCATATTTTATATCCAAAAAGTCTTACATAAAATGAAAAGCGGTGTCTCTGTAATGTCATAAGAAGGGTTATTTGCATTAAATATTTCTCAGGACGTCACTTAGAATAAAACTGAACAACAGCCAACAAACCGGAAAGCAGAAGTATACCATCATAAGTAACAGATAAATGCTTCTCTTATGCTCCAAAACATCACCCTCTTCACGAACCTTAAGCAATGTTTAATGTTTTCCAACAAATGAACTGCATACGTCCTTTCTTTCTAAATAAGGAAAAAATTAACTTAACAAAGTCCCAAAATCGTCAAAGGCTTACAAATATTCAGGAATAAAAAAAGCTTAAGTGACGCTGACGCATAACGAAAAGGAAAACCATCGAGTGTCAGTCAGCATGAGTTCCACGATCAAGAGAGCCAGGTTTACACTCCAGCACGAGAAATCATAATAATCTAGTTTATATCAGCCTCATGCAACCAATGTATCCAAATGGGCCATCCTAACAGAAATTGGGTAAAAACTAACACCCTGAACATATTTTAAAATATTACATCCTCCACATCCAGCTCTTTACGGTTTTATTGACGCATTTACGTACGGATAAAGCTCGATCAACATTATCACAAACTAATTCCGCCGTGTACTCCCCTCCTTATCAGGCATTAACTTTTTTCTTTGAGTATGGGCGCCGGTGTCACCATTCCATCCCCCCCCCTCACCAAAATGGACCCCTATCCACAAAATTATCCCCGGCAGAAAGTTACCGAGCGCACGCAGGATCTCTGGAAGGATTTTCGACGCAAAACGGGATGACAAAATGAAACCTTACCTAAATGTTTCACCGCCGATATTGTAAGTAATAATTTTGCGCAAATCCTCCGTTTGCCGTATTCATTTTTTTTCTTCCGTAAGCATATATATCTCTACCTTCCCCACCTCTGGGGTATACGTCACGCTCACGTGACCGCCAGCGTGAAGGGATACACGGGAACATGTTTATATAAATACGTGGAAGGGGGGGGGGGAGGGGAAGGGGTGGCAGAGAGTGAGAGAGAAATGTGGAAGGAGTAGTGGGGGTGAGAAAGAGTAAGTGCAAGGGACGAAGCATAAAGCCTTGATGATGGTGGCTTTGACAGCGCAGCTCCCTCTTTCGCGCACGCACGCCACCACACGTACAGAGGATTCTCGCACGCACGTAAAAATAACGCACGACCCGACATACGTACACAAACGTTTTCTCTCTCTCTCTCTTTCCCTCCCACTCTCTCTCGCTCCTGCACTCTTCTCCTTGCTCATCATGCAACCGGCATAAACTCCTACCGGCCCCAGGATCGTACCCTGTAGTAACCCTCACATGCCCAGCCGAACACGGCGCTACGCTCGTGCGCTTTTTCGGGGTCCCCGCGTTCCCATGTTTGGATCTCGCGGGGGTGGAGGAAGGGGCCGGAAGGGGGCGTGGTGGTTGGTACGGGGGCGTGGAGTAAAGGGACGTGGAGTGGGCAAAACCCTCCGCCGGGAGTAGTGGAAGGACTTTTTTTTTGAAAGCGTTTTAAAAAGGAAAGGAAATTATGCATGCCGTCGAATGGCCTCGAACACGGACCCGCCTCACTCCACTGCCGTCTCCACACCCTTCCCTTCCCTCCCGCCGCCCTTCTCGGGCTCTTATACCCCCTTGATGATGGCAAAGTATCGATTTGGATCATCTACCTCTCTCTTTTTCTCCCTCTCCCGTCCCCAGGATCCTGTGCAAAACCCTGCAAAACCAGTAACTCCTCCCTCCCCTACACCCTCTTCGCTCACTTCCTCTTCCCCCCCCCCCCCATCCCACCCTAACCCTACACCCCAATCTTTCTCCTTTTTCTATCTCCGATGGACGATTTTTGCTCCCCCCTCCAACTCCACTTCGATACTCGCAAAACCTTTCACCCCTCCCCTCCCCCGACACCACCGCCTTCTCTCAAAACCCCCCTCCCTTCTCTTTTTCCCATCCGTCCCACGGACTCTCGCACCATTTCCAAACCCGCCCCCCCCTTCTTCTCCTCCCCATTCCCTTTATTCCCTTGTTTTTTCGTTCCCAAGTAGTTTTTTTCGGCAATTCTCCACCTCCACCTCCTCCCTTTTCCCCGCGACGGCATTGCAAAAACAAGACTGTTATACGCATGCGAGGAAAGATTTTTAAGGCCGGCGGACTCCAGCGCGCGTCAGGGGGGAATCAGCCATGCTTTTATGTTTTTCGGACGAAAAAAAAAAGAAAGAGAAATTTGAACTCACACACACACCAAAGCATACATGCATATACGAACGCAACACTACAGGGAACGGCGATCTGAAGATAATGACTTGGATTGGTTGAAGAGGGGGAGGAGGTTGTGTGAGGAGGAATATAGGGAGGAGAGAGAAAGGGCCTGGAATACCAGAGGGTGGCGTATTTTAGGGTACAAAAGGGGGAGGGAGGAATGAGCTACTAAGGGGAGGTTTTTGACCAGCTTATGTGAACTTCACACACGTGGAATTCTCTCTATGGGAGCGCATTCACATTCATTTGCGTGTGTTTGAGTGTGCGAACATGCATATTTATAATTAGGAGAGAAACTTTCCGGGAAAATGCTAAGCCGATCGAGGAGCGAACGGAAAAACTCTAAAGAAATGTTAGAAAAATCGCAAAAAAAAGAAGAATCCCCTCCCCTTTTAGGTTTAAATACATATCCCTGCCCCGTCATAGTCCTTTCTTTTTGTGCTCTTATCCCGTGATGCACTCGGTTCAATCGCTCAGCGCTCGCATGTATGACTGATGCGCCTCACCAAGTATTTATGCTAATTATTCGCAAGTGGTGTTTGTCATTGAAGAGGAAAACAAAAAGGCTGGAGCGTACGCGGCATTTTGAAAGGAGTGGGAGGAGTATCGGCAAAAAGGAAGTCACGTTAACAAATGTACTGTAAAGTCATGGAATGCATAGCAATTAAATATGGATCAGATACCCTACGCGCGTATGTGCTTAAATCGAGGGGGAAAAAGCGCTGCAGTGATGATTTATTAATTTTCCTCCGTGCCATTACGTTTCCGGACAGTCCAAGAAGTACCCTTGATGGTGAAGAACTGGGTGAAACCAATCACGAAACACGAGTTTTGCGTAAATGTGAAGGAGAACAACAAATAGAGATAAAAATGTATTGGAGCCGCCATGCTTAGCCTTTGTGCGAAAATACGAACCAAGATGTAAGATCTTGTCCTTTCTCGGCGAATAATATGAATAAAAAATTCTCGGGCTTCTAGCCGAGTAAGATTTTTTGTTGCTAACGTTTCGACGGTTAACACTTCCATCGTCCTCAGAGCAGAGCATTACTAAGTAAGAGTAAGATTTTTTGTTGCTGACGTTTCGACGGATAACACTTCCATCGTCCTCAGAGCAGGGCATTACTGCTTTGAGGACGATGAAAGTGTTATCCGTCGAAACGTTAGCAACAAAAAATCTTACTCGGCTAGAAGCCCGAGAATTTTTTATTCATACCAACCAAGATGCTTTTATGCTACGCACGATATCTCACACAGGGCTTTAGTTACTCACGGAGTATTATTTCTTAGTCACATTCAGTAGCTTATGCAGAGAATTTGGTTCATCGTAAATATTTCTTTAGCTGAACACTGATAAACTGACAAGTTTCGGTACTTCTGTGGATAAAGGAGTATACACTTTGCTTAAAATATTATCTTTTTTCTAATATTTGATTATCCTTATTAATTCTATAATTCTATGCTTCTAATCTGTAATTATGATGTATTCTCTTAAAATATATGTACATATGTTCTTCTATGTGTTTTTGTTTGTATATCCTTGCATTCATTGCTTCTTAAAAATATTATATTATATCTTTATAAATATTATAAACGAATCCGTGGTACACATTTTTGAAAAACTAGGCACGATAAGACATAAAAAACAAATAGGCACCTGCTGACAAGCCTTGATAGACTTAGCAGGACCTGGACTTTTATAATATTTCGATGTTGTTAAACTCTTAAAATATTGTTAAACTCTTTTGTAACCCATCCATAAAAAAAACTAAAATTAAAAAGCTGGGAATAATAATTGAATCGCAGATAGCATTAGATTCAGACTTAAGAGCAAACATAATACTGCTGATATAACTGTATCAGGCAAAGTAAATGTCTAAAAGAGTTTGATGAAGGAGCTATTTTTTCCAAAATAATTTCCCCGATGAGAAAATTTCAACCCGTTATGCTTTATTGAAGAATGACCCTCGTCCTATTTTCAGCAAAGAAATTTTCGAAGGATAATACAAGCATTACTCACAAAATAATAATTAAGATTATATGATTCGTTTACAAGATAGAACAAATTGCGTTTCTTTGTATTGAAATATATTTTCTCACACTGCTATAATGATAGCATGAATAGTCGAAAAATTTTCTCTGAGTGCGGCAAAAACTACAGTTTCACATCGCACAAATGTGCCTCCTAACGATACTTTCTTTGCCTCTCATCTGTTTTCCAACTCTGCTGTGAATTTTCCTACGTGTAATATAATTCTCTTCCATTAAATGCCCAGTGTTCAATATATTTTAGGGTTTTTTTTCTCTGGATCCATTTTTGACGCCTTTAATCATCAAATAAAAAAAAAAACTATCCCTGACGATCGTGGCTTCTCATCATCTAGTGCGTTCAAACATTGTGCTTTTGCTGTCCCACCATTCGGCTACCTTAGATTACGTTCAGAAATTCAATAATGGCCATTCAACTGTCATTTCTAATGCATTAACCAGTTCCTTATTAACCGGTCAGCTCAGGATTATATTGATTCTTTTATTGTCGACCATATTTTCCCGAGAAATTTTTCTGAAGTGTTATTTAGGCGTTCTACTATTCTTCATGTTTATCATTGTCGCACAAAAATCATTGATGATATCACATAGCAAAAGAAGAAAATCAGAATGAATTTAATAACACGCATAAAAATTTGAGTATTTAAGGATAATCATGTCAGCCCAAGGTCGAAGTGGAGCACCAAGGAGTAAAATTATATAATTTCTGGATATCGGAAAAACTTTTATTAATTAAATTATTAAGCACTAATAACTCATAAAATCAGAAGGAGAATAATTAATCGGAAGAGCATCCGGAAATAGAAAAAGAAAAAAAGGAATGCATGTTTTTGTATTTGTTACTTTCTTGCTTGTAAGTAGTAATTTTAGTGAATGTTGAGAAATCAGCCTTTCCCAATAGTTTCATGCTCTTTCAATGCATTGAAATATTTCTTCGTGTACGGCAAATGAAAATTACGTCCAATGAAGTCAGGATAAAACACATTCTTCGAAAATATGTTTAAAATAAAAGATTAAGCATGTGCAACTATATTAAAGTTATATTTTTCATTTATATAATAGGTCTGATTCTTTGAAAATCGTACGCTAATATAACCAATGCAGTAAATAACAGTATCTTCTACACAGATATATTATCCTTCAAGTAATGCTGCTAAAATCAAGGAGTGGACGCAAGGCGAATGCCCCGAGTCAACCTTGCCGTTTCCGCCTGTTTTGCGCGGCGGAAAATGGCGGCGCTTTAGAAATTTTAACACCGAAAAATTTCCCATTCTAGATAGTAAATTCTTTACTTGTGTAGCTCAGAGTTAAATGTCAATAATTTGCAGTACAATAAATTGTCGAAATAAACAACTGTAAATAGAATTCATTTGACTAATATGCAGCTCTAGATGCCACTATGTATCCTCCTTAGGCCTCTTATCTCAGCTTTGGGCTTAAAAGAAAACTAACATCTTCAATAAAATCCACAATAAGTATATCCGTTTTGTAATTTTTCTTGGAGACATTACGTGATGAGCACATTTAGATTGTATCATATCATAGTATACCAATATTAGCAGCTAATTCAACGGATATCAAAATAATATAACAAAACTAATATTAATAATGCGATAATAAAACAAACGATCAATTCTATTTTCCTTTCAAAATGTATTGTAACTATAAGTTTTAGAATAGTTATTTCATTCATTATAACGCCCATTCATTCTTCATTCATCCGATTTGGTTAGCGTAATCAGGCTCTATTGTAAATTTGACAAATTTGCCTCACCTCTCCTACAACTTTCATATTCATAATACGTTAAATATTTCCATCTACCAACAGGCTTCACCTTCAAATTTCCGTCAATAGCTTTTTTTACTCCACCGAATTAAGTCTGTAATATATTACTTGATATTCATGCATTTCGTCAACATCAT
This sequence comes from Ceriagrion tenellum, assembly GCA_963169105.1. NCBI lineage: Eukaryota > Metazoa > Arthropoda > Insecta > Odonata > Coenagrionidae > Ceriagrion > Ceriagrion tenellum. The sequence goes on along the minus strand of OY720643.1, from coordinate 39,491,429 downwards.
TTTAAATCTTGTTCTACAACCTCATTCCCATTCCTATGCTTGCATTCCTTTGCAGAGGACAGAATTTTGGAAGAAATTTCTCACAGCTTTTAGCTGAATATATTTACACCCATTTGGGCCCAAGAAAAAATGAGAACGTATACAAAATGCTGAGACATAGTTTAAACATCTTTGTGGACGTGAGCCTTAGAGAAACCAAAAGTCATATAGCTGTGAGACGGAATAGGGCGTTTACATCCAATATCCTGAGCACAATGTCTTCATATTTTATTAATTCATTTCATATCATAAAATTTTGCAAACTGTTAAGCCTGATAGGAAATGCAGGATTTATTACCCAAAAAAAGACAATTCACGATATTAGATAGGGATTCTTTTGCTCACTAATTATTTATAACCATACATACTTTCCTCCCGGCATTTATCGCGAATATTTTCTATGAATCTGTATGTGACATTGAAATTATCCATTTTCGAAAAACACCACCTTTCCACTATCGTGGAGAATGCATTAAGGCCATTTGCCTTTATGTATTCTTCACCATAGTGGAAACTATAGAAAAGATATTACGGATGCTACACAAACGGAGACAGTTATTTTCTAAAGCTTAATCATAGAGTAGCAATAGTCCTTGAGTACATAAAAAAACAAGTGCATAACATCATAATTTTCATTTCATTAACGAAACAATGAAATGGCCTCCAGCCACCTCGATAGGGGCACGACTATTTCCCAAGCAATGCTCTCATATATCTCAGATTAATTTCGCCAATGAGTGAAAGAGTGTATTGTGGGTGTAATAGAAACAATGACTTCATCAGATATAATTCATAAGTGAGCGCTTCTTTTTTGAATCCATATTTGCATTCAATTTTGGAAATGATAGATGTAAGTTTAAAGTTACTTCCAGCAGTAGGAAAAGTTCTTTATAATAAAATGTCTACTGTATTATAAACAACTATAGCTACAATACTAATTATCACTCTGATAAAAAAATAAATGAATCTAAATCGGCGGGGAACGTAATAAAAGTAACGTCACCAACACTGAATTAAGTGGAAGAAAATCTGAGGAAAATGTCCTCACTGACTTCACCAAGAAAGATAATCAATTCTTCATATTATTTATTATAAAGAGCCTTTATAAGCTAATTGTTTCACTATTCGGTAGTTAATGTTAAAGTAAATGTGTAATAGCTCACATGTACTCTGAAATCATGAAATAATTACTACAATCAATATCCTTAAAATGAGTGCAACCGAAATACATTTTCCATGGGGATAGTGATATTATCAACATGATCTGGTACCGGATGAAACAATTTTGCTTGTAGCTACAAAGACAGAGATTTGTTATATTGGAAGAGTTGAAGTAAAATTCCAAAACTTAATTAAAGTTAAATAGTAACTTTTGAAGACCTTCAATAAATAACAAATAAATGCAGAAAAAATATTCGATAGTCAGTGGCTGTGACTGTACAGTGTTAGTTATCTATATACAGTAACTAAGAATGAAAAATTCCAATATTTTTGTTTTATATAAAATTTCAATATTATTGTTCAACCCGCAAAGATCTCGATGCACACTTCAGCACAAAAACATGGATATTCACCGTCCGACATATGCCAAAATTTTTTCAGAACGTGCATTTCATATCAACCCTTATCTAGTATATTGCTAATTACGGAATCAAATCACACCTACGCTGATAGAAATTTACAGGTGGAATTAAAAAATACTAAAACCATTTTCAGCTGAAATTTCTGTGGATTGAAACAAAACTTGGCAGAGAGAAATTTCCTACACGGGCCTCGATTCAAGGAGCAGAACGTTTTATCAATTCTCCGTGCAATAAAAATTTCCCCATAGAATTGTAATGGCATTTCGCCACAATGAGAAAGTTGGCTAAAAAATCTAGCGAGGGTCTCACAACATAAAGCCTAAGAGGAATGCTACTTGTGAAACCGGTTTACGAGTGATGACAGGAGAATAAGGTAGTTTTCAAACACAATTAAACAGGTTAAGGTGTTCTGCTCGTGAGCAAAGTAGTTTTCCCGTCAACTGACGCCTAACGCCAATAGACATTTATTAATTGTACTACATCCCGATCACGGGGTTTGGACCCAGGAAAAAATTAGGAAATATAAAAAAATGCAGAGACATTCGTGGATATAGCTCTACGAGTTTTAAGGAGATTCAAATAGAGTATGATAAAATTATCAGAACAGATAACATATAACTGTGAACTTTGAAACTTCATAATATTGAACCAAGAAGATAATATAATAAGAATATTTCATACACGAAACCCAACCAAAGTTTATTTACCTTATATCATCTTCAAGGTAAATATTTTAGTGGCCGTGAACCTTAGATAAACCATATATGTGTAATGCGGATTAAGTGTTACAAGTGAGTAAGGAAATTAAGGTTATTAAGTAAAAAAAATATTGATTAAGATTGTGACACAGAGAAAAAGGGGTAAGATGAACTAACACTGATTAAGGCTGATCGGCACGGGAGAAGAATTTTTTTTAAATCGTGTTTAGGTGGGGAACACATTGATACTGCTATGATTTATATTATTAGGGCTAAACAAAACACTAAATTAGGATGGCAGCCAATAGAAAGCAGGAAATGTGGCAATAATTACTGAATTTGCGATACTGGAGTTCAGGCTGAAGTAGTATACGATTGAAGAACTTGAAGGCTGGAACTAAAGCTATTCCGCAACTTTTATATTCACATTAAAAAGAAAAGGTCAGAATAGAAACAACCCCTCAACTCAATACTTTGCAAAAAACTTGATATTTCGACAGATTTTGCGTACATCTCTTAAGCTATGCCAAAATCGAGGTAAAGGCGACGGACATCTAATGCCATTTGCTCCATAGGGAATAGTTAAGGGAGGATGGCTGGATAGAAACAAGCCGTCGGCATTAGCCTGCTCTTAACGAAAGGCACCAAGGGGACAACAGTTTAACGTCTCATCCGACACATGGAGTAGCACACTTGAAGTGTCTTATACAAGACACACAAGGAGGAATCGGTGTTCCTCTGAAAAACATCCTCCTCTGCAGGGATTTGAACCCAGGCCGCCCATATCGTTATCCGGTACTCTAGCTACCACACCAACCCGATCCACGAAAGAATAAGTCTAATGAGTCTCCCATAATATCTGCTTAAGCTTAATTATTATAATATCTTATGATAATATAATAATATTCATAACATAAACTCAAATACACTCTGTCCCTCCCCCCTAAATATGAGTAAATATAAAGGTTACGTCACCTCATAGTTAACGTTACCCAGCCATTACAAGCCTGAACCAAAGGTCGCCTAAAGTCACATTTTTCTCCATGTTCGTTACAATAGGATTATCAACTCGAATGCTTACCATTTTTGATGTAATAGTTTCCAACATTACTGTTGTGACTTTATTAATCATTAGAATATACGTAAGTGTTTTTTCCGCTGATAGATCGCTCTAAGTAACGCTCCCCCTCGCGCACCTGAATATTTTGGAATGCCCCTCCAAAGATGGCTGAACTGTTACACTTGTCATAATGACTTTTTCCACCAGTCCTTAAATCTTACGTTTGGATGTAATATTATGCTTCAATTTTTATTACCCTTATGTGAAGTATCTGCAATATTTAATAAAGCCCTAATATCCCATCAACCAAAAATAATCGGCCATTTTCTTATTCCATGGCGTTTACTGTAAGTAAAAACACTTGCAGCTGCATTGTTCGTTGAGTTACGATGATAGTAAGTGGTGACCTGGCCAACAACACAAATGTCCAGTATGAAAGAACGTTAAACTTTTTCTTCCATTTTTTTACTCTCTAGTCTGTTGGTTGGCGAACGGCATATCGTTTCTCCCTAATCACTTCTGGTAGAAATCGGTAGTAGTCGGCCGAGTAGGTGGATGGAACAGGTAATGTGGAGCGAAAGGTTGCTAGAGGCCTGGACAGAGGGGATGATGCTGGTACGCAGGAAAAGGTAAAAATAACAGGCTTTGTGGACAAGATGAATAGAGCTATGGCGCATGCCAAGCAAAAGAATGAATGACTTTTAGATCATTGGAACCTGCGCCGGCACATAGATTACATCTTTGTTCCATAAACACTACTTTAAGTGGTAGTTCATCTCATACATATATGGTGTTTTGGTGGAGAAAAGAACCTCTCCCTGCTCATTTCTGCTACTGGTACCTATCTCATTGTGAGATTCGTTCTATATCTTCTCAATCTCCTAAACAGTCATTACCATATTAATTTCTAATTGTCACCTCAATATGTGCTCTATATTCAAACGTGTACTACGCATGGCACTCAGCATATAATCACCCCCTACTATCTTTACAATTCACATGCTCCGACAATGCTCTTCCTGCCTCAACCTATTTTTCCTATTTCTTTTTCGCAAATAGCATTTTTTCCACTCCTCTACAAATTCATTACAAACAATTACAGTTAAATATCGTCTGTTTTCATCTATTGTAGACTTTTTAGCCATGAGACCATAAAACATCTCACTAAATATTAAAATACGCTTCATTCTTAACATTTCCATGAGAGGTTTTTATCAGCAATACTCTCTACTTGGTGGACGCCTCCAGTTCTAACGCAATATTCCTCCTCCTCACATATTCGCCATTAAATTAATTGTCCTTCGTCAATTGCCCTGCTTGTTTAGTACATACTTTCTAACATTTCCAGAGCATACAGCTTAACCATTACTCTCCATTTTATGGCAGTAACAAGTGCACATACACCAGTGCTTTCATTATTATTATAATCATAAATTATCTGGTTTTTAATTTCGGAATTTTAATTAATTCATCTTCTGCAGAGTAGGATATTTGACATTCAAAACAGTAATTTTCTAATCACCATGCTAGAAAGGTAACACTATGCTGTACGAAAATAATTTTGTTTAGAATAACCCCTAAGTTTTGAGCTGATTTTGCTGACGGCATTTGATGGGAAAGGCCCGCAAATCAAAGTAATTTAGACAAAAAGGAAGATCCTATCCAACTTAATGATATTTAAACGCTATTAATGACTATTTTGTAAGGAAAAGGTACCTTATATAGAAAAATACATTGAAAAAACGCGTCGCAAACCAGAGTGAGGTCGGAGGGCGGTGTATAAATGGTAGAGACAAATTTCAAATTTTGAATGAATTGTTGGACTATCAAAAGAGGGTAGTAAACGACGATAGTCAGCCCATTCGTAGCAGAAATTTGTAGACCATAGAAGACAGGGTTTGAACTACGATTTCGAGTTTCACCTCCTGTTGCATGCACTATTTTTGTCTTTAGTACTATCAAATTTTTACTTCAACATCACCAAACCTCAGTTTCAAGTCACCTCGGTATAAAATTCGGCAGGGTATATATTTTTCCGTGCTCAATAAACTACTGGGCTGGGGCTGACTATCTATTGAGAAAACGTGAAGAGGCATTTCATAATTTTTTTTCTCTAAAATTCCTAAAAGTGCAGTTGGCGGAGTGAATACATATCTGAGCTTCATGTTAATTATAAGTTTCCGTCCTCCTATCTACAGATTTCCTGTGCGCCACGGACTTGCCGAAGAACATAAAGTTTATCATATTAGGCGATAACTTATGGAAATCAATATTGATAATATTATCATAATATAAAGTTACTTTGCAATTTTTCCACTCAGTTTTATTACATCAACTACAATTTGACAAGCTTATGCCAATATCAAGTAGTACAGGTTTTTATTTAAGTTAAAACATGGAACGTTCCGCTAAACATACATGCTATTGCTTCGGAAATGGTAATTTTAATTCAAATTCAAAAGCAATGATTAAAATTACCCGAAAGAGCCTCATTGTTTTCTTATATGACTTCAGTCTAACAGGTCAAAACCTTAAAATTAGCAGTTAGCAAATTGTTTTAGCTATGCACGAAAAATTTAGGTTTTCAGACTTGAGGTCCTTAAAAGCTGGCAGTAATCGACAAGGAAGCAATGTGAAGTAAACAAATGTATCATTCAGCAAACTGAGAAAGATATTAGCAAAATAGCTCCAGTAACTCTTATATTTAAAGCAATTAGGCTTGTTAGGTTAATAAGGCATGAAAACAAAAAAAATATATTTCTAAAGGAAAAACAAATAATCACCTTGATTTGGTAGCATAAAAGCTGTCAGGGTCGTGGATTTTATGAGTCAGAGTACATTATGAGTGTCAGAGTGCATTATGAGTGTCATAATACTGGAAGAAAAATAAGGCATATGGAAAAATCAGTGTACTCGGAGAAATAATTAATAATACAAGTTCTTTTTTAACTTTGTGGTATTCCATTTTTAGATGATTTAATGGTAACTTTTACAAAAACCACAACTTAAAAAACACACACACGACCCGGGTTTCGACGCTTGAGCGTCATCTTCAGGTCCAGGTCTAAATCGTTTACTCGGAGAAAGTCTTCAAGGACGTCAATTTTTGGGATTTTGGGAAAGCTGGGAATGAATTGCTGGGAATGGAACTTGAGAAGACTAATTTACAAACTATATGTGGACCAATTCGTCGCAAAGTGAATGAGAGACGTACGACAAATAGAAGCTAAAATTAGCAAATGAGTGATGCAACCTCTCATCGGCACTGATTAACATGCTGACCTATCCTTGCAAACCTCTTTTGCCTCATTTATCCCCATACTCTGCTTCATACACGCCCCCCTGTTTTTAAGACTCCTAATATTCCTCCTCCTAAGAAGTTCCTCAACCCCCTTCAACCACAACTTTTTCGGTCTTCCTCTACCTCTCGCACCATTCATTTCACTCTTATATTTCTGTTTCGTTATTCAAATCTCATCCATTCTCTTAAAATGGCTGAACCAACGAAGAACACTCCTTTCATATATGTCCATTACTGGAACATTTAACCCACATTCATTTATTACCCACTCATTCCTGACCCTATCCATCCTACTTTTGCCACAAACACTCAGATAACTCATACCTATGGTATTTAGTCTACTCTTATGTCTATCCCCACATACCCATGTTTCACTACCATACAACAAAGTGGGGAGAAGTACACTTTTGTACACGGCTATATTTGCTTCCTTAGAGAGACACTCATTATTTGATATGCTCCACATGCTATCTACCAATTTCCTTTCAGCATTCGCACATCTCTTTATCTTCTCATCTATCCGTCCATCTTTAGGAAACATGTTACCCAAGTACATAAAATCATCCACTTGTTTAATTACTTCACCATTCGCCTTCATCATACAGTCATTCTCCCCATTCTCCTCATTAAAACCTACTACTTTAGTCTTATAGGTATTTGCCCTCAAATCCATTTTCTCTATTGATTCAAAAATTACCTAGAATGCTTCCAGTTTTACCGGGCGTCTTCAGGTCAACCTGAAGACGCAGCTGCACCGGAAAAACTGGAAGCATGATAACAACCGCTGCGAAAGTCTTTGCTCTGACTACACTTACCTAGAATCATTGCCAAAAACTAGCTGAATCTGAAGTAAAGCAGATCAAACTATATTGCCTTAAAGTTTTATCCAAGAAAACCATCATCTCTCAGGTATCCTTTTGGAGACGTAGATAGATATATAATTTCATTTCGTAAGGAATGATTAAACGCCACAGTTTGAGATTCCACCTGGCACCCCAGGAACGTGGGAAATCGAAGGACATACGCCAATTGCTTAAGGTTACTTGTGGTGGACGTGAAAAACAAACCAAGTGATGATTCAACGGAAATTTCTCAATGTATTCCTAAAATTGACAAAGATAAAGCTAAATTGTAGGCCAAATGAATGCAATGATAATAGAAGGCAAGACAAAAGACAAACTTTGGCTTCAACCTAAATATTTAGGAGCATATTTAAATTTTTTTCGTGAAAGAATACACAAGTAAAGGGTTTAAAACACAAACAGCGGTGTTCTATGCCAGAAAAGCCATCACCTAGTCATACAGGCTAGGAAAGAAAACCGTGGGTAGAGTCAGTCTTTATTACCTACGAAGTTTCTCGATGAATTCAGCATTTTAACAGCTACCAAGGACCAACCAGTTACGCCAATACCAATTTATAGAACAGGATAATTTCATGTAGCTAACATTCTCAGCTTTTATAATTTATAAAATGTTATTGCAAAAGAATAAACAAAGGTTTCTAATAGTAGCCATGCGAATACAGCACATATGCCATGCCCAACTGTTCCTCACGCAATTTAATACAAAATGGTGTTCGACCTCAGGGCTTTTTAAATGACCAGGTATTTCAAAATGAACAGTCATCTCCAACATCAAAATTATACTAGCTGTCTTGCTTCCCGCCAAGTTCGCCGTTATGTAATTGTTATACCAAGTTCTCTCTGCGCAACTTATTTTCACTTGACCAATTTTCCGCTGAATCATACAAAATATCAAAACGAGGATGTACGAGAGGCTGTAGGAGGGAGGCTGTAGGAGGCTGGCTGCATGCGCATAACATGCATTTGTGGGTGTTATTCCGGGGCAGATAATAATTTTCGTGGCCAAATACAAGGTATAGAGGAAAAAAGAAGGTCCATTATATCATTCCGCCTTATAATAAACTGACACTTAATGAGACATATACAATTTTTCGGAGTCATCCCCAACCTATTCTAAGCATAATAGTGCATTATCATCGCTGCCAAATAAGTGTTTTTTAATTATCTCATCCTATTTGGTGATCATATTGATTATTTTCCTTTCCCACCCAATATACCTACCTACTCACATCCATCCAGTTTTACGTGACATTGGTCCGCATTTATGCCATGAAAAAGGTATAATTATAGCTTTAGACTGATTGCGCCATTCACCCGAAGCATTGACTAAACTGTTTCATTTAGATCGCAGGTAATGATTCATCAAGCAAATCATGAATCAAGCAATCAGCAGGAATTTTCTTGTAAGTAACGGATAACACTATCATATATTCCATAAACTTTGATTTCATATATAAATGGGACATGTGTTATGAAAGAAGTAATGCAGTTTTAATAATACAAGTTCCTTGGTAACTTTATGGTATTACATTTTTTAGAGAATGTAATTGTAACTTTTACAATACCCCAGACTTATAAACTCCCCAACAATCACTACTCCTGACCTTCAACCCGCATCACACCACCCTAATCGCTCACCTCAACCCCCTCCCTTCACCAAGCTTGTATGTAAGACATAATAAACCTGGTAAAAAAAACACCTCAAGATGACGCTTAAGCGTTGAGACCCGGGTCGTGTGTTTATAAGTCTGTGGTATTGTAAAAGTCACCATAAAGTTCTCTGAAATAAATTTTCAGTTCATAAAATTATTTTTTCAATTAATCAAGATTTAAAATGTTTTCAATAATTCCTAAAAATCAAATTATTAGCCAGCCAGTTGATGCCATTACTTGAAATATCCTTACCATATTGCATATTCTGGAAGACTTTTCGTTATAAACACTTTTATTTAAGGTGATGTAAGACAAAAATATACTCGAATTTTGTTCTCAAGCAAGAAGATAGAGCACTGCAAATTTTTAACAAATATTTGGTCAAGAACTCAATGAAACCCGTCGACAAATGAATGCGTACTCCAAGGCGTTTCGACAAATGAAACATAATCTGACCATCTGCATAAAAGTGAAAGGGAATTTTCCTGTGCTGATTTTCATATTATTCAGCAAAACGCGGCAATTATATGTCAACCTAATTCTAAAAATATGGAATCATTAATAAGCCATTGGATGAGATTGGTGTTGCACTGCGCAAATCCCTGTACAATAAATAAGAAGACGAAACTGATAATTTCAATTTTGTTTCAGTTTCAATTTTGGACAAAATATGTGTTATTTATCGCTACTGAGGAATGAGTTAATAAGGCATATTATATTGCCGAAGTAACGAAGAAATACAAGGAAGTCTGATTGCCAGCATTGAATATATCTCGGACTAATATGCGATATCATCTAATATATTTTTCGCATACTTTTCACCCTAAAAGGTTTGAAGCAAATAACAAAATAATTAAATAAATGTACAAGTTAGTGTAAAATGTAATGTAAATGTAAAATAAACAAGGTTAAATAATCTAGACCTGTGATTAATAGTAATCAGTAAACGATTTAAATAATTTACATATATAGAAATTGTGCTTGCGAAAAAAAATATTCTTCACATCTCCAGACATTACTTTGGGGAAGTATTATATTAGAACCAATGTTGGAAATGTGTTCCATACTTTTCCGCAAATACTATTCCACAAATTAGGGTGAAAAAGTACGAAACGTAATATAGTGTGGAATTTAAGAAAGACTCCGAAAAGAGAACAAATTTGAAGTATTCCAGAAAATTAATTAGAATTCATTAAATTCCGAGCTCTATGATTAACTATTCGGATAAATTAGGAGAGAAGAAGTGATACTTAAATGAGATATGAACTTGAAAATAGTATTTCCACAATGTAACGTTAAAAGATACCTTCTTATCGCCGCGATATATAGGCGAGGAATAAGAAAAGGCATTCTTCATACATTTGCTCAGGACTCATTCACAAAAATTAGAATGGTCACAAGAAATATTTACATTTTATATAATTCCTATGTTGCCAAAGAGTTTAATTTACATCGAGACATCTTGCAAAACAAAAGAAACTCAACAGCCAAAGTGAGTTGCATTAATCGAGAAGGAACTGAATTTATCCAGAGAGGCTGAATAATTGTTTATTGATGCACGAAGCAGAGTTTACTCTTGAATTTTCCTGAACTACAGAACGTAGTATGAAACGAATCATTCAGGAAATTGTTTTAAATTTAAAAAAAAATACATGCGTAAAAAATAATCAGCGGAAAGGATATGTGTACATATTGAGGCAGAAGAAACATACATCTACATCTACATAATACCCAACGAGCCGCCGCATAGGCGTGTGGCAGAGGGCGTTAGAACACCAGCTGTGTAAAGATGGAAGGTTTTGGGAGGTGAAATGGTGACGTTTATTATGGAAGTGTATTTTGTGGAGATCAGTTTCATGAGGTCGCTTTCTGTATGGGGAAGGAACGAGTATTTGTACCTTACTGTTCGGCAATTTATCTCTCTTATTTTAATTTATCTTCTGTCAGACCTAGAGTGAAGTGCGGCGTCATGACAATATTCTCCGTTGCTCTGAAACACACCAGTTCTAAACTTCTCAAGTAACCTAAGCCTATACTAGATAGTTGAAGAGTTGACTTGGTGGAATTTTGACTTATTATTATATCATGACCTAAGCCTAGCGCGTAGGCTCCGAGTCTCAAGGGGATTCCACCTCAATCCCTCTATAAGTATTTAGCCACTCTTTGCCACTAGTTTTTAACGAAGTGCGTCGCTTTCCTTTGTATTTTATTAGTTGTTTTGATTAAATCGTTCTTGATCAGGATTTTAATGAGGATTTTTCAGGTGCGGCCTAGCCAGAGCGAAGTACCATCTCTCTTTGCTTTTTTAATCCGAGGACCTTCCTATTATACACTTAACATAACATAATGGTCCTAACAATAGCAGGCAAGTCAAATAAGCCTATGCACCGTAAAAAGAGAAGCAAAAATAAATATAAATGAACTAAGGAGTACGAGTACAAAACTGGATCCAAAACAAATAAAAAGCAGGAAAAGCGTCAGGGAATGTTTCACGGGTGACTGAAGCATTAATAGCGTGAGACCGAGATGGAACATCAAACGATTCAAGCTCAGTAAAAGTTTGAAAGAGATTCTTTGTACGTTTATGAGGACCTGGAAAATATATGGAAGGGAAATGTGGACAGGTGCAGTAGCACAACACAATGTTTGGAAATCATATGCAATCGCCATTGATTGGTAGTGGTTTTAATTGCAGATTTCCGTCTGGCTAGAAAAGCCACATACGTTCAGCTCGTACCAAATACCTACAAAAAGCGAGCTGCATCGGTGAGAGGGATGAATTTCTTAACCATAAGCTTAAGGTAAGTTATCATTCTATTTATAACGGCTATCACCATTCTACTTATAACCATCGGAATGCTTGAAAACAAATATGGATAATCACTGACCAAGAAGTTCCAATGGGAATTCTGTAGCACACCATTCAAATCTCAGAGCATAGATTTATTAAGAATAAGCTGATAAGAAAATTGTAAAGAATAATTTTAAATTTTCCAAGCCTCTTGTTTTTGCACCTTGCATTCCAGGTGCTGCATCAAAGAAACCTATATCCTTCAGTTTCATTCTGTCAAAACCAAATATTTTTGACTTAATAGAGTAAAAGCACAAAATTGTGTAAAGTTGTTTAAATTTTTACACGGAAATCGCAATAAAAGCATTTGTAATACTCTTTGCTTTTACTGGTGAAATTCGATGCCTGATGATTTTATGTTCCTCATTCTGATTTGAAGACAAAATGAGTGGCCCTTTCAAGTATTTCCATCAAATATTTAGCCAAGATTGTCAGTTACATGACTTTATGATTAAATATGAAGAAAAGCTAATTTGCGTTGATATTGCAAGTGCAAAATTGAATTCAAGTAGGCTTCAATCTGATTAGACACTTTTCTACATTACAATTATTAACATTACATTACATTAAAACGGCAGCTGATAAGTCCAACTCAAATCGTTCAGAACCCAATTTTTAAGCAATAAAGTATACCAGTAAAAAATAATTAATTCTGGTTTTGAACCACTTTGGACCACCACCAAGGCTTCCTTAAAACAAATTTAGATGGTAGCTGATAAGTTCGTCCAGATGCTTATGACACAATTTTTAATAATAAAATATACCTGAAGAAAATAATAAACTCAGATTTGATTGACATTCCTTTCGCTCTTCTTTATGCGCATTGGAATCATATCGGCATTCAGAATCAATATTTTCACAAATATTAACGTAACATTCCAGTAATTTCTCCAAAATTGAGTTTCTTTTCACAACTACTGGGCCAGAATTGGACCTCTGAGCGTAGACTCCAGTAAATATGCAAGTGTTCTAAGACTAAACATGAGCAATAGTCCTCTTGACGGCAAATTCTTGGAAATGGTATGGCGTAATACGCATATCTTAAGTTTCCAATCTCCTTTATTTAGATGTCATCTAAGAATACGAAGGTAAAAAGCATGAATTTGCATACCTATTTACAGCCTCGACAGTAGCTTGAATAAAAAAGGATAGTGTTTCTAAAAAATATACCCCACCGAGATTGTTAACAAGAATAGAAAAGAGAGGTGTAGTTTTGGGAGCAAAGAATGTTCCTCTAATCCCTAACTACAACCAATAATCAATTAATGCCGAACACAGCAGAAAATGTAAATTCCAGACATACGACTGAATTAATTGTCACGATAAACTTGTTGCGCTCTATGGTTAATCAGGCTTTACCGATATATCTTTAAAATTATGACAATTATGAGCAATCAGTAGCAATAAAATCCCTAATGTTGGATCTGGTGCTTTCCCGGCGTATGAGATTCTCAAAGTTTTCTCGGGCTTCCGTCCATGTGAGTGGGTCCATGTTGGCCGATTGGATTGGATATTTGGTGAGGCGACCGACAGCTAAGGTCATGTTCACCATAGGGAATAGGTAAGGGAGGAAGGATGGATAGAAACCCGGCGTCGGCATTAGCCTGCTCTTAACGAAAGGCGCCAAGGAGACCACGGTTTAACGTCTCATCCGACAGACGGAGTACACTGTACTTAAAGTGTCCTCCACAAGACACTCAAGTAGAGATCGGGTTTCCTCTGAAAAGCATACTCCTCTGCAGGAATTTGAACCCTGACCGCCCGTAAGGTTAGCCAGTACTCTAGCCACCGTACCAACCTGATCTCCATGTTGGCCGATGTTTCGATACTCGACTCCAGCGTCGTCCTCAGTGAGCAGGAGTGACTGCCATGACTGGTGAAATGGTACTCGAGCCGAGTATCAAAACGTCTGTCAACTTCTCACTCCCACTCACCCGGACGGAAGCCCGAAAAAAATTTGAAAAATGAAGTACCAAGGTTAGAGCTTTTCATGTGAAACAAGAAAAGGGCTATAAAATCCTGAAGTTTTCAAAATTGAAACGGAAAAAAGCATGCGGCTGTAGAAAGTAAAAATAATTAGATGCCTTTTTAAGAATACGAAAATAGTCGGTATTCTGAGCGTCTTATTCACAAACCAATGAAAAAATCGACACGAGTTTAAATGTGAAAGATTTGATACAACAGTGACTCTCCAAGATTTGATACCAAAAAAATCCCTCCAGCCCAACAAATCCCCGGTATTTACTTTATCCAAGGTTATCTTCCATCCCTAGCGTTTACCTAGCAATTTTCCATCAATGTTTTCTCTAAATTACATTGTAAAATTCTTCAAATTTCAAACAAAAGCATAAAAATGTCATCAGATGTATTTTTTGTAATTCCTGTACCAAATTGATGATTATTCTGCGTAGCAACCACTTTTCTTGGCATGCGACAAACATTAATTAAAAAGCCTTTTATGACTGGCCAATCATCAAGTCGTTTACTATGAAAAACCCTGGAGATAGTTCCTAAATCTTGCTTCCTAATGTATCTCATAACATTTTCAACTCGCTGATGCAAAAACATAGGCAATGGACAAAGATTTCTTACTCCTCCATCTATCTATAAACCTTATCTCATGCTAAATAATTCAAATGAGATATGGTACTTTTTTCACAGTTTTTATTTTTATTTCAGGTCGACCGGTTTCGTCACATAGGCGACATCATCAGGTACATGAGTTTAGAATGCTGCAGAATTTATACAAAATTTGTAAGGGGGGGAAGAGGCAGGAAAAGGTGTGAGGAGAAGGGGGGGGGAAGAAGGTATGTTAGAGGACGCGGAAAGGATACCTACTTCCCCCCCTTCCCCTCACCCCTTTTCTTGCCTCTTCCCCCCCCACTTCCAAATTTTTGTATAAATTCTGCAGCATTCTGAACTTATGTACCTGATGATGTCGCCTATGTGACGAAACCAGTCGACCTGAAATAGAAATAAAAACTGGGAAAAAGTACCATATCTCATTTGAATTATTTAGAATGGGTTTTCACAAAGTTAAGCCAAAATTAATCGAGCTTATCTCATGCGCCCACTGAATGGAAGTACACAGGTCTAGAATGTGCGCAAGTTGTACACAGGTGTAGAATCAATCTCCCATTTGGCTGATCTACACGTGAAGTCTACGATACCTTACACGATATAATTTTCAAAATATATTTGCTAGTCTACTCCGACTATTTGCTATTCATGGAGCGTTTTCATGTACGGATGTGTAGCATGGACATTAGGTAAGAGGGAAAAGAATAGAATAGAAGCTTATGAAATGTGGGTGCGGAGAAGGATGGAAAAAGTAAGATGGGTAGATAAGATGAGAAATGAAGAGGTTTTGAGCAAAGTAAAAGAAGGAAGATCGCTGTTTAGATTCGCTTTCTTAGAATTTAATTTTACGCTCATTGTGTTTTTTTGACACGATATATGTCATTGTAGCAAGTTTTAAAGGCCTTTGTATTCTCCTCAAAACTCTGCCTAATATTTCGAAGGACGCGATCAATCATACTGCAGTGTGTTGCAGAAGTCAGAGGTTCTCTCTCCACTATAATTTCAACCGCGCTAGAGTTTCCGCCGAAAAACCGTAAGTATCATTTCATGTAAGGCACTCACTTATCAGCCATACTTTTAATTAGAAAAGTGCCATTTTTCGCATATTTTATTGTCTTCATTGTAAAAGTTTACGACTTTCAACGCGCTACCGAGAGTATTTAGGCATTTTTTCATCTCTCAGTAATAGCAAGGAAAATGAAGTACGATCCAAATAAGAAATCAACGTTGAAGAGATCACGCGGCTACTTACTCAATGTTTAGAATCATCTGAACCGGAGTCATCTGATGTAGAACTGGAAAATGAGGAGGATAGCATCGAGCAAAGGGAAGGCACTCTGAGACTGAACAGGAACTTGAAAGCAATGAGGACAATTATAGTGAAAGTGACTCTGAGACCAGTGCTTCTGCTCAACTACTAAGTAAAGACAAAATAACAAAGTGGGTGACCTACGCACCACCTAAAAACGTTCGAACAAGAGCGCATAACGTTGTTTTGCATCTTCCTGGGGTAAAGGGTCAAGCGAATGCCGATTCTGTTATGTCTTTTTGGCAATGTTTTTTTATAGTAAAATGTTGAGAACCATTGTAGAAAATACAAATGTTCAAATTCAACCCGTTCGAGATCGCTAGAGTCGAGATCGAAACGCTAAGGAGACAGATGTTGTTTAAATTACTTGACCTTCTGTATTTAGCTGGTGTTCGTTAAATGAATTGTCCAAACTCTGCTGACATCTGGGCTTCTAATAAGACAGGGATAGAGACATATCCAGTTGTTATTTCAAGAAAAATGTTTCATTATTTGCTAAAATGCTTACATTTTGACAAGAAGAGTACCAGAGAAGCTCCAATTCGTGAGATATTTGAGAAACTTTTCGCCAATTGCAAGTGCTTACACTATTGGTGAAAACACTACTGATGATGAGAAACTTTGGAGTTTTAGAGGTCTTAGCGCATCCCAGCAATATGCCATAAGTAAGCCAAATAAGTACAGGATTATAAATTTTGCATTGGTAGACGCTAGGGTTTTTTATGCTCTAAACTTAGAAATTTGTAGTGGAAAGCAACCTGATGGACCGTATTCGCTCAGCAACAGTCCTTCTGATTTTGTGAAGCAGTTATGCTCACCTAATAGCGGTAGTGGTTCAAACATAACGATAGACAATTGGCTCACCAGTTTTGCTTTGGCAGATGATCTCTTGAGATGCGGAATTACTATGCTTGGTACTATACGCAAAAATAAATGATAATTAGCTCCCTGCTTCGTGCAAGAAAAAATCGGCCAGAAATATCAAGCTTATTTGCTTTACACAAGGGTTGTACTTTGATTTCATATATTCCAAGAAAGAACCAGAATGTTCTCATTATTTCGCCTATGCATCATGACAAAATATAGATGAATGTACAGGAGAAGAAAGAAAGCCAGAAATGATAACTTTTATAACATGAAAAAATCAGGAGTAGATACACTAGATCAGTTATGCGCAGCATACAATGTTTCAAAAATACGAGACTTTGGCCGATGAAAATTTTGTACGCTATGGTAAATATGGTATGAGAAAGAGACTAGCTAAATATTATTTATGGAGCGTTTTCATGTATGGATGTGAAGCGTGGACATTAGGTAAGAGGGAAAGGAATAGAATAGAAGCTTATGAAATGTGGGTGTGGAGAAGGATGGAAAAAGTAAGATGGGTAGATAATATGAGAAATGAAGAGGTTTTGAGCAAAGTAAAAGAAGGAAGATCGCTCCTAAAGGAAATAAAGAAAAGGAAAGGAAACTGGCTGGGCCATGTGATGAGAGGGAAAAGTATTATAACTGTGGCATTTGAAGGTTCAATTGAAGGAAAGAAAAAGAGAGGCACGAGAAGAATTAATTGGTGGATCAGGTGAAGAACATCAGCTATGATGAAGCAAAGAAGCAAGCTCGGGACAGAAGCGGTGGTGTACGGGACCTGTCAGCTGACAGAACACCAGATGATGATGATGGTAAATATTGCTGGGGTAAATTCCTACATTGTATACCTTGGAAACAAAAACCCAGGATTTGAAAAATAGGCGGCTGTATCTGAGGCAGTTGTCGGGGGAGCTTGTTGATGAACATGTCAAGAGAGGGTTTACGCTTTATATGATCGCATTATAAATGGCAGATTGCTCTGTATTCAGTATAAACTTGAAGGGTTACCCCAATCTCTTTGGCTTTATTTCTTGGCCTTTTTTATTCTTCCTCCTCCATTCTGAGTATCTCCTCAACCCAACTTGTCACTGACGTAGCAACTTCTTACCGAAGCGTCATAACGTCCCAAAGCGTCCGTCAGAGTCGCTCTTGGGTGTTTCGATGCTACTATTGTTGGTAGTGAGTGCAACCCCTCAAGGAATGCACACTCTTCCTCTAGGCAAAATTAAAGTTTCCTAAACGCGATAGTATTAATCTCTCCTTGCATAGTTTTCCTTTCTTACCACCACAACATATCCCCTTCTTTATACCTTTGAGGCTGTTGAGCAGCCAAAGCATAATTTCAGCCTTTATTCAGCAAAACCTTGACCCATAGTTCTCATTACATCCTCCCACGATACTTTCCTCGATTTTCTTCCAGCAGAACGTGAAAACCTAGTTATTTGTCTCTTTCGATGGCTCTTAGCGGGATTTCTTCCCTTTCTTATTAATATTTGGTAATCTTGATATCTTAGTTGGAGCTGGGGAGTTTGGTCAAATATTCTCGGGTTTCTGCTTCACTAACCGGCGAATTAAATGACGTCGACGAAAGAGAAAAGTTTCATCGGCCTGAAAACTGCAGAAATTTGCCAAGTCCTATGTAATTTCGGAAAGGTCTATATCTTGGAAATAGAACATACTGTAAACTTTAGGCTCAAGGGGCATCAACGACGCCTAATAGTTATGAAACTGGCAAATTTGGCCATTGCTAATCGATATTGCAACGTAGACCGTAGGATCGACTGATCAGCGCAAGGTTCAATTGGTTCGTCACTCATAATGTTTCTGGGGTCCCCTTATCAAAATGTCCGATAAGACGCGTAAATAAGAGGAAAACAACGTTAACCTTAATCTAGTTTCCAAATAAGTACGACCAGATTCATAACCAAGGAAAATCAGCACGGGAGACGGACTACAAATAGCTAAATAAAACTACAAATACGATTGTAGAGTTAATTCGATCAGTTAGTGACACAATATGAGATATAAAGCGGTAAATTTTACCTAGAATATTTATAGCACTGCTACTGATGGAAGATGCTCATTGAAACGACTGGAGACATGGACTTTTTTCAGTATACAACACGAGAAGGGTTCTCATCAAGATGTCTTCCATTTCTTCCATGCAGTCGTTACATTTAACAATGGGGAATGAGGGAAACTATCCATTTTCTTATCATCACTTAGCTATCATTTTTTAGATTGGCTTGCCCTATGAATGTTAAGTATTTTATTTCTTACTATTCTGTATTAACCGTAATCTTTTAATTAGCTAAGGAAGAATTAAAATCGACAAAAACCACGCTTAAACTTTCCTTTCCACAGGCTTTACAAGACGCTCGTCCTATAGAGAATGTTTTTGTCAGTGTCTAGCACTTAAATGGCAAATCATACTTTTAGAACAAAAACTCATACCACAATCTGGAAATAGCCCATCAAGATGGAAGCAGAATTGATAATTCATTCTTTGGTCGCTCAATCCTAAGATTTGTCGGCTGCAACCCCCCACCCTTCCATATCTAGTCTTACTTCTAGTGCTGTTAGCTGTCTTACTTCTTAGTGGCCTTTCTGATGTTTTTTCCTCTTTATTTGGTCTGGCAAATTTTCCCTTTATATTATCTTTCCTTATGTTTGTCACAAACCCATTGTATCTCAGAGAGTATAAAATCCTCCTGAGTCAATTTCTTTTGCCTCTATAGTCTTCTATATGGTCCTTTTCTCTTCTATTGTTCTGTAAACTTCATTATTTATTATTTTACCAGTTAATTTTCTCATTTTTTATTATTATTTAATTATAAAATTTATGATAACAACATAATAGAATTATATTTTGACATTGATTACTCTTGATGTATTCTGGACTTATTAAGTAAGTGGCGGAAAGCAATTTTTTTGTATAGATAACGATAAATTTGGCGAATTACGAGTAGTAAAATTACGTTACCTTGATTCTCCTGTAATTTTATGCCTCGTAGTACTTTTGTAATAAGTCAATAGCCCTACAAGGTGACTATTTACCATCTGGTGGTTTACTCCAAAATCAAAAGTTCTAATCTAGTGGTCGTAAGGATGATATTTCCTCCAGTGCCAATTTATGTTTTAAGCCAAGCATCATGCTTCTCAATTGAAATCAAGCACCATAAACCATCTACAAGCTATCATAGCAAAGGTTAAAAACCTTAAACTGTGCAATAAATTTTTCTTAGTTTGGAAGGGAGCAATAATACTAATTCTCTGCATGAAAATGGCAAATAAGAATAGTTTTGTGTTGTTTTGTATAGCAAATAAACCCTTCCAAGTAAATTGCATGTAACATTCTTGAAGTACATTTTCCAGGTCTATTAAGTATTTTTTCATTGCTTTCAATCAATGCACGTTAATGGCAACTAAATAAAAATCGATACATTGGGTTAAGGCTCGGGTAGGGAAATATTAAGAGAGTTCCAATATTTTTATTCAACATACGAGGGCTCTCAAATGGTTAAGTTTCCGTACATGATGAGCACGGAGCAAAATTTACCACCCAATTTCTTTTATGTCCCATATTCGTGTTATGAAAATTTAATATTTTGTCAAATCTTTTTTCTTAAGAATAAACAGTGTGTAAAAAAATAAATTGTGCGTAAAAATAGTCTGGTAAGTTTGCTTTCTAGAAAAACAAAAATTTTTTGCGCTCTCAATAATGAGTAACCAGGTGGAAAAAACAGACAGTCTTACTAGAATAAACAGTTTCTATCTACTTCAGAAAGCATGTCTACAGCAAAATAATATTGCTTCAACGTTTTCTCTAGTATAGGAGAAAATTCAGGGATATTATCTCTAACTTCAATTTAATATAAAATGTTATTATCTCTGTCTCCCAGCTTTGGCCTTCTAAGGATTATTTAAATGGTCCCAAAACATTTAATTTCATTGTTTATTTTCCGATTGTTTTCTTTCTCTCAAATGTTTTTATCCTTTCCTTTTACTTTGATCTCGCCTGTCTTCCGTCCAATTGTTACCCTCTTTCATTCTTTTCGGAAATCCTAGAGCTACGATACATATCAGTCTTCTGTATCATGTCTTTCGGCATTTCCATGTCATCCACACCTTTTTTTACCCCTTGGACATTCTTACTCATATATTTAAGATTGATAATTCTTATTAGAAGTACAATGTTGTCCATCTACACAATGCTGTCGAAGAACACAACTCTTTCGTTTCCAGTCGCAGTAGATGTTATCACACATTAGTCATTCTAGTAGAGAACGTCTGTTTATAAACTCGCCTTGATACACCAGGGTTGAAATTCGCTATGAAAAAATCATCTGACTTGACCGGGATCGAACCCGGATCTCCCAATTGCCGATCAGGTGTGTTATCCAGTTGCACAACCAAGCCATCTTCCTTCAAGGCGAATTTTGAGGGGGGTTTATGTGAACTAGATGTTCAGGTCTCAAGTCTACATTGTAGCACATGAGACGAAATCGTGCTTACAAAGCCACTGTCGCGGTGGATAAACCCAACATTGTCGTTATTAAATGCAATGTTTGGAAAATACGCCTTGATATGTTTTAATTGGCCCTAAAATTTTCCTTTATGTTATTCTTCCCTTTTTCACATTCGTCTACTTATCTGGATGCCACTAAGAAGATGTTTGTAGAGGCTTTCTGATTTAAATAGTGTCATAGGAACTACTTTTCTTTATTGGAGAGAAATCTCATTTCGTAGTTATCCTTTGCCAGGTAATATGCTTTTTCCGTTTGTCTCACCCTTACTATTTTGATTCTCGTCCTAGACTAAGCGGATTTGAATTATTTCACCTTGATACTTTCTTTAATTTATCAACTCTTCTTCATTCTGTTATTACCCTTTTAAGTGAGTATCTTGGCCAGTAAACGAAATTGGAAATCCTAAAACCTCTTACTAGTCAAACTATCTCCGCGTTTACTTTTCAAAATGTTTAAAAAGTTTTTAGTAGAATCTTTAATTGTATTTGCTAGGTAATATGTTATTTCCGATTATCTCGTCCTTACTCTTTTCATTCTAGACCTAGACGAAGCGGGCTTTCTTTCAAACTTTTCAGGGTATATTTTATAACGTATTGTGAAAAGTTAAAACCAGTCTTAATTTTTAATTCGTAAACGTTTTCTCCAATGAATTTATGTAGGACATTATATGCAAGAGAGCTTGTTTGATTCTGCTTATTGATTTTTTTAGTTTGGCTGTCTTTAAATAAACTTCGTATTCTTTTTGGTTGTCCACTTAATAGACTTGGTCTAATGATTTAGGGCTTTCTTAAAATTGATTATGATACAATTTTGTTTCTATTATTCTGTCCCTAATAGACAACGTTGAAATAAAATCTTTCCTCTGAGTACGATCTGCCTTTTCAAAACCCACCTTGAAACTCTCCTATTTGTTAATTCACAATGGTCCTATCCCGTTTCTGATAGCATTGAATAAGATCTTATTCACGGTTGCCAGGAGGGAATTTCTCTGAATGTATTCATATTATTGAATTGATATTTCTAATACAGATGGAGTATCAGTGTGTATTCCAAGTCCTACGTGATTTCTCCGTCTGTCAAATCACGTATCCATTTTACATCTTTTTCCTGTCTTGCTAGATTGCCCCTTTTTCTTTCGCATTAACGCCATATTCCGATATTCACAAG
Organism: Ceriagrion tenellum; assembly: GCA_963169105.1. NCBI lineage: Eukaryota > Metazoa > Arthropoda > Insecta > Odonata > Coenagrionidae > Ceriagrion > Ceriagrion tenellum. Next base: position 39,468,929 of record OY720643.1, on the reverse strand, counting down.
CGGCTTTGTTGCTCTTCAAATTTCTGACCATGCTATCTAATTGCTTTTCATCGGAAGGAGTCGAGTCTCATTTTTAATTTGTAGTTGATCAAATGCTAATATTTCTTTATTATTATATATTATATTATAGGCATCATAAATTGTTCAGCGTAACCGGATAAAATTTTAAATGCCCTTTTAGTTGAGTTCAATTTTTATATTTTTCACCTTCAAATATAAGATTATGTGGTTGGTATTTTATGATGTTGTCTTTATATATTTCCTAAAAATTTTCCATGTGTAAATTTAAAAAAATAACTGATGTGATTAAGATATTTGAAAAAACTTTACCCCAAGAGAACAAATATAAGTCCTGCACCGTTTGTGCAGCACATAAACTTCCTCGCTTGGTTTCAATGTTTGTTTTAACTGATAACCTCTCTATCAGATACCTGTTCATCTTAAATTGGAATTTTAAGGCTGATACATTGTGTTCTAATCAGTGACGCCTTTAGCTTCATTGAATGGTTCCTAGCAAAGTGTCTCGTTTAGTACTTCTAATAACCTTTTTCTACCCACGGATACCGGGATACCTACTACAGACCTCAGATTGGTTTCGCCAAAATATAGATCTATCTTTAAGTCAATTTAGGTAACATTACTCGCCAATAGTAACTGGGCTTTCACGGTTAAGGGTTTAATTTAATGAGCTGTTCTATAGATATCTACTTATGTCGGTACTTTTTAATTGGTGTATCATAGAAATACAAATATTTACAAAAATCTTGTGCCTCGCTCCATTCGTAAGCGCTATCAAAAATCATTCTTAGAAAAAATAGGTTAGAGAAAAATTCCAAAGCCATAAATTCCCATACCAGGGTGTCCAGCACTCTGGAAACCCGGGAAGACCGGGAAATCTCAGAGACTTTTATTTTTACTGGAAATATCAGGTAAATCTCAGGGAAATATAGAATTGACTCTGGAATTTTCAGTGGTGTCAATATACAAAACAGCAACAGCCTTTTTCGGCAAGTTGCTAAGTCAAATTTCCCTTGCATTGTCGCATTTTGCATTCCTGCAATCACCGAAAGTAGGTACAATGTTTTCTTTATAGGTACACTGTGTTCTTATTCGTCATAGCCTGTAAATTACTGGCGTAAAGAATGTGCCGTTATCAGCAAGTTGCGAAGTCAAATTTCTCTTGCGTTGTCGCATTTAGCAAAATAAGGAAAAAAGTCGTTTTCTTCAGTTTGTTAAGTTGTTGATCATTTTATATCAATGCTATTCATAGCAAAGTCTGGCTATAATATAACCTTGTTCCTGAGCACCTGTATGAAAATTTTTAAATCTAAGAAAGGGTGGTAATGCGATTTTCTCTCAAACTATTTTAAATTTTTGTGTTTATTTTCATTCAAATATTCAAGTTTAAAAGTAATCCTTACGTTTAATCACCCAAAAAACATACCAAATATTCTCTCATAATTAAAGAGGGAAAAACCAATATTTCCTATGTAAAAATAAAACTGTCTGGAAAACCTGGAAATCTCAGAGATTTACAAATGCCCTGCAGCTGGACACCCTGCGTACTATATGCATTTACATAGTTATAATTAGAATTAGAGTTTTTAGTTCTATCTGCATATATCAACTGAATTTTCTCACACCTCACACCTATTTCATCCCAATCAGTTCTATATTCTATCTTCAGACAAAGAGTTGAAGGCTATCATAGGAGGCAAAAAGACAAGAAAGTAATACTTAAACAAACAGAAAAATAATGGAGAGTAATTAATCTGGTTCTACGTAAAACAAGCTGCAGAGCTACCAAAAAGTTTATCAATCACAGTTGAAGAAGATACAATAAAAAAATACTGGGGAAATGAGAGTATTCTTATGTATTTCCTCATACATGATAGATACAGCGATTTAAAAGGTGAGACGAATAATTAGTGAATTATTTATAGAACTACTCTATGGTGGATATATATTAATTTCTATAATGGTCAATTAAGAATCTCTGGCAGGTTGAAAGATATAAAGATATGTATTAAAATAGATCTGCTGTCACGAGTGTTTTAGAGAGCGTCGAAGGAAGATGAAATTTAATCAAGAAATGAATTCTGAAAATAGTAAAAAAGACTATATGAAGAAAACATAGAAGCGGAAAATGATGAATATACAAACAGAAAATAACCTGAACAAGCAACTAAAAAAAATTAATATGCTGCAAGGATAGAATATTTGAATACTATATAAAGATAATCATGGGTAAATTCGGAAAGTCTATAGAGACATGAAAGAAAGTAAAAAGGCGGAACACATGCTCTGGTCATACTACATTCTAGGAGTAATTTGACATTTCTAATATACCAGGTGGATATAATCTTCGAAAACTCCACATCAAAGGCATTGTTATGAAGGGGAAATAATATCAAATTGCTGCTAACATTGAAATAATTAAAGATGAGCGGAAGAAATCCAGCGATCTCCAAGCTTGAAGTAGTACACCAATGCGAAACGAACATACATACATTTGGACCAAGATGCACAACGGTACCTTATAGTAGCTGTAGATGAGAATTGAATGCTGAAGCTAAGGACAAAAAGAGAGAATGTGACCATCAGTTGGTGAAAACCGCTAGCAGATGGTTAAGTATGCAGAAGTGACGACCCTGACTAATCTTCAAAAATTTATCCGCGAAATTTCTTCAAAAGATTATATACAATGGACTGCCAAAATAATTTGACTTGCCCCTAAGAAATAAGATGCTGAAACATTTGAATGCATCAGAACACACATTACTCTTCCTGCCCAAGTATCTCATATGAATACCAAACTATGAAGGATGAAGCTGCAAATTCCTCGATAACCACGAATTTTGTTTCACTAAAACGGAAATATTATTTTAACCGTGTAACTTTACCAAGAATTGATGTAAGTATTAGATACCTCGCACATTTTCTACTTTTTATACTGCCTGGTTTTACATTGCGGGTTGGTAGAGAGTTTTCACTACACTGAAGACCATAGGAGAGCCGTCAAATGACATATGCAGGCTAAATAAAATGAGCAGCCGGTTATTAAATATGGCAATAAGTGGGAGAGAAAATACATAAGAAAAGAAGCGTTTCAATAATTTATTTCAAATGCAATAAATTACACAATAATCTTAAAAACCAAAAGACATAATCAAGGAGAACAAATTATCGTCTAATATTAAGCTATTAAAATAACATTCCGACAGGTAAGAGAGAATCCGTCTGACTGCTTCAGACGAAGATACTGAGCCGTATGAATAAGCATAAATTATTTGAATATAACACCTTAATTTTAACCATATAGTCCTTATACAGAAATAATTATGTGTAACCGTCAAGCAAAGCAAGTGGTATATTATCATGCTAACTAGGGGGCAAAGGTTAATTATTTCACACCAAATCCATGTACCGTTACCTAATGCCTTTGTATTTTTATATAAAAACGAGTTTGAGAAACTCTTTACCTGAATATTCTCAGAATAACTGCAACAGAAACACCTCTGTAGGATTTAAAAAGTACAGGGTGATTCAAAAAGAATACCACAACTTTGAAAATCTGTACTTAATCAAAGAAATATGATGGAACCTTGAGTAATTAATCAATGTGAAGAATACTTAAAAAGGTTTTTTTAAGTAGTTCTAACAAAGTTTTTTTTATAGTAGAAAACAAGTTCATCGATGTTTAATATGACCCCCTCAATATACTCGAGTGACATCAACCCGATACTCGAACTCGTTCCACACTCTCTGTAGCATCTACGGCGTAACAGTTTGGATAGCTGCAGTTATTCCATCTTTTAGTTCCTCAATGTTAGCTGGTAGAGGTGCTCAAAACACCGTGTTTTAAACATACCCCATAGAAAAAAATCACAGTCAAGGCTTCTTAGAGGCCAGTGATAAAGTGCTCTGTCACGAGCTGCCTGGCGGTGGATCCATTGCTGTGGGTAACTTTCGTACAAATAGGCACGGACAGATAAGTGCCAATGGGGTGGTCCCCCATCCTGCTGCAATATGAATTTACGTGCTTCTTCTTTGAGTTGAGGGAACAGCCAATTCTGCAACATTTCCAGATAGGTTTGCTCAGATACATTTGCACCCTCGAAGAAAAAGGACCAAAAACTTTATTGGCTGAAATGGCACAGAAAAAGTTCACCTTAGGCGAATCACGTTCATGCTGAATTGTTTCCGGTGGATTCTCAGTGCCCCATATACGGACATTGTGGCGATTGTCTTTCCCGTTGGTGTGAAATGTAGCTACATCGCTAAATCTTAGCTTCGAAATGAACAAGTCATCTGTTTCCATTTGCTCAAGGACAAACTCGCAGAACTCGATTCTTTTCACCTTCTCAGCTTCAGATAGAGCTTGAACTAATTTCAAACGATAAGGTTTCATTTCTAACCTTTTCCTTAGGACTCTTCAAATGGTCGGTTGTGGAATTCGCACCTCTCCGCTAATTCGGCGGGTCGATTTTCTTGGACTGAGAGCAAATGCTTCCTGTATGCGGCCAACCTTTTCTTCACTCTTGCGCGGCCGTCCGGAACTTTTACTTTTGTACAAACACCCTTTCTCTGTGAATTGTTTATACCAACGTTTGATACACCACCTATCAGGAGGTTGAACACCATACTTGGTTCGAAATGCTCGCTGAACAACTGTCGCCGAATCACTTCTGCCGTACTCGATAACACAAAAAGCTTTTTGTTGAGCAGTCGCCATCTTTGCACTGACAACAGAAATGAAAGTTATGCAACCAACAGCGCTCCTAGCGACTAAATGAGCAACTTCAGAGCTTCCTTAAATCAACAAAAGAATGCACTTAGCTCTCATTTTATTCTTTGCAGAGTTATTGATTTTCAAAGTTGTGGTTTTCTTTTTAAATCAACCTGTATTTATAATGAAAAACACAACATATTCATTGTGACCATTCCGGACGTTTACTCTCGATATTAGTAGTTTCTCCATCAGTATCTGTTTTAGGTTTCCATAAATGTACCTTAACATTGTAACTGTGCATCAGAGGAATCTCTTCAAAACATATTTTATGTCTTTCCCTGGTTTTACTTTTTCATGTGACAGCTAAATTTTTCTGTGGAGAGTGAATGCTATTACTTAAATTCTTATTTTATTTTGGTTCGGTGACCACCAAGAATATGCAGTAAAATTTTGAAAACTCGAGAGTTGTCCTCTATTTATACAGAAGTACCTGTCATTAAACTTTGCAGGTGAATAACCATGCAACTAGGCAATGCTAGAATACTTATGCCTCATCGAGAGGAGAAAAATGAGAGCGAGTAGATTCCTTCACTAATATCAAAGTTATCATCACGTAGGACAGAGGAAGTTCAACAAGCATCAAGTGAAGAATAGTCGAAACTAAGAAATTGACCATTGCAAAGAAAAAACTGCTGTGTTCATAGAAGTTTAGACTATAAAAATTAGGAAACAACATGTAAAACACTGTGTGTGGAGTGTGGCACTCTTTGGATGGGAAGCATGGATCGTTGGAAAAGCTGACCAGAAAAAGGCAAGAAGCCTTCGAAACCTAGCGCTGGAGGAGGATGCTGAAGACAAAATGGATGGACAAACTAAGAATTGATGAAGTTTACAGGAGACTAGTAGAGGAGAGAACTATGTGTAAGACAATGAAGAAAAGAAGAACCAGATGAATTGGACACACTCTGAGGCACAATAGTTTTGCGAAGAACAAACGTGAAGGTAAAATAGAGGAAAAAGTCCCCAGAGGATGATCCATGTGCCTACTAGAGAGAAAATTTCATAGAAAGAGCTAGCAAGAAGTAAAGGAACTAGATTGGGATGGGTAAAAATCGGCGGTCAAGAATTCTTAAAAAAAACGATTAATGCTGATGAGACTACTAAAACTAATTCATCATCATTAGTTCAAACTAATGTATGAATAAGATTACGTAGCCTTTCTTGCGATGAAAATAACTTATGATAGTCGAAAATCTATGCTTACGATTAGGTACTGAAGTTGCTCTACTTCAGGAATATATATCAAATATGGAATATTTATCGAGTTTTCTAAAATAAATTTTTAAAAACCTAAGCTCAAAATTTGGCATTTCTAAGCCAAAGAGACATTTAACATGATAATAATAAAGCCTCAGACCGAATTGGTTCAAGGAAATATAGCATTTAATTTCTATTGACATTAAAAAAGTCACTAATGTTGAACACCCTTTTTGGCCAGGTTGAAAGGAGAAAAGCATTTCGTTTCTTAATTAATATTTTAGATATAAATAGGCTTGCAAAGATAAAGTTTTGTAGTAACAGGTAGTTTTCAAAATCATTTATTAAATGAAGACCCTCCAAAGATGTTCTTCATGCTCTTATATTACGGGCAGATATTGATGTGGCACAGCTATATGCAGTCACTGTATCGTTGACAGGCTTACTCTATTTCATTGTAGGCCCAAGAAAGTAAATTTATCGTTATTTACGACGTTGTATTATACTTATTAATGCATTAATATGCTTAAAAATACAGATACAGCAGCGTGGCAAATATGCCTAGGAATTTTCCGATTACGCTACTCGTCCAATATTTAGGCACAGGAAAGATAACCTACCTAACCTTTCATATCCATCGTTGCACCACCCATCATTATCATAAATAGCACCAAATGGTAGCAATAAAAATTTATTAAGCACTGATCATACTTATAATTTTTAGACATATTTTATAAGAAAGATAGAAAGAAAACAACTCATAGAATCACCATCGATAAGGCATATTCGCATGAATTCGAAATAAATACGGATTGATGGTATAATTTTAGATAACTTTGCATGCAAGAAACATGCTATTGAATGCTTAAAATGAGATTCCTCAGTAAAGTGAAGATGAGCTCCAAATATCTTGTACCTCTTGCAAATGATTTGTCACCAGGAAAACCGGGAGGAGAGTCAAAACCTGCGTAAAGGAATATATGAGTGGTATTACATCGGAGCCTCTCGAGCCCTCTGCCATCGCTGAGCACGTCGCCAAAGGGCATATCACAGAAACCGAAAACGTAATAATTCTGGCTTTAGACAGATGAATCAGAAATCGTACTATCAAAGATTTAATTGAAAACATCAGCATCAAATTGCTTCAACTGATATCAAGAAGAGATTACAATTGAGAAACGGTATCCCATCAAATGTATAAGAATTCTAACCAACTAACTCACTCCCACTCTTCTTCTCTTTCCGTTCATCGTTAAAATATAAAGGAACCCCTCCAGAAACTCGGCAACTAACCCTTGAAGACACCGGCATTGGGGAGAGTGGTATGGTTTGAATCATTAAGTGACACGTTAAATAATCCGAAAAAGTTATTAGAATCAGTGCCATGGTTCGCGAAAATGTTTGTCATTTACCAACCTTACCATGAGTAAATTTCACTATCATACGTCGGCTAAATATTTGCTTGATGCAATCATTTTTTCCATAAACACTATAAATACGTTTTCCCACAATGTTCATAGACATATGAAAACACCAAAGAGCCTCACCTCATCTACAATATTCATATCTGCTACGACCTCTTATTGCCAAATTCTTGAGAGTTCTTCACGAGGGATGCACGGCAATACCATTGCTACGAATTCAGCCCACATTCACACTCAGGATTGATTCAATGTTTATCATCATGTTCGGGGTAAATACTTACGCTTCCACGCTAAAATAAGAATTATTAAGCGGAAAATCGCATTTTCTTAATTTAATCTCGATAGAACCCTCATTTGAGTGCGTAATTCTCGAGCTACTTAAATATTTTTCCCAGTTCTTCATACTTTTTCAAATGGGCATATTTTAAGATCATCTTTCCCAAGAAACTGCGATAGATCTACGAAAGGATAATAAATATTTTTCCTCCATCTTTAGTACTCTACAGCAATTCCAAGTATAAGTTTGCTTTCTTCGATTCACTCGTAAAAATATTCTCATTAGACCAAAGAATCAGGCAAAAACATGGGCTGCGTCATACAGATAGCCTTAATGAAGGCGAATGTAACTCCTGAGAGCTATGCATTGCTCTATATTGCCGCGGATGAGTATTTTCAATGAATGCTCATCATTCTGAGGATGTCACATTGTGTGTCCTCACTCCACTTCTCCACTCCAATTCTCCACTCCAATTCTCCTCATTCTCCATCTGTCAATTAACGCCGCGACTTCCTGTCGTGAGGTGAAGCACTGTATGCTATGGGAGGGGGAAAATGGATTATTGAGATGCAAATAGTTGTTCTCTCAAGACCAGATACACATGTTCTTTTTACAATCCAAGAGTTCAAACGGCTGATTACCTATCATTGGAGTATATTAATTTTATATTTCGACGACTGAACAATGACAATGGCTGGAAATCAAGAATATAGTCTATTTAGCATGCTCTGGATATTTAGCTAACATTACTTGTATTTCGTTGCTGAAAAAGTCTACAACATTATAGAAAACAAATAAGTATATTCATAAAATGCTCCAAGTATGATCTTATTGCTCTTTCATAGGAAAATATAACTTTATTTTTAGTTGAAACGGAGCCGATGTCCTACGGGCGTATTAGGAATAATCTAGTCCGGGCGTTTATGTGTAAGACAATTTAATCACCACCGCTCATTTCTGTTACGGTTCAGGAATTTTACATCTTTACGTTTCTTCCTTTCCATTTCATTCTTCTTACTGAATCCTTATCATCCAGGATAAACCAATATTAGGTTATTGAAAATATATCTGTTAAAAATTCTAATAAACATGACCGTTATTCTTGCTCAACACTCAATCATTGATGGACATCTAATGTACTCAAATAATCAACCCCTGATATTCATAATTTTGACGTGAGTATTTTATAGTTGGAGTGTTTTTATTGGTATATTTCGGGGCCAGCGTAGATTCTCATATACTCAAAATTACGATTATCTTTGTGGTACTACAAATACATAGCAGTTGGATCATGGCATAATCCCTCCATATATATTCGTCATTGACACATAGCGGTCTTTATGCATCTATTTCCTCATTATCCGTTGACGATTAGGCCGCATATCCATCAAAAAGCCTTTGAAACATCAAATAGTAATTACTATTCGTTGTGAATATCTTGAATTCAGCGCCATTCCTCACAGAGGGAAACTATTTAAGAGTGGATTAAACTGATAATAGTTACAGTTAACCTTATAACAGTCTTAGTGGAATGAGATCTACCTATCGAAGGATATTTGGTCCTAGTTTCACACAATAATGCTAGGCTTCAAGAATAATTTTGCTCTATACAATATTTTTCAACTTTGTCTCTTATTCTGTCTAATTATTCAACTATGTCACCTTCATCCTACACATTAAACAACATAAGACAGCTGGAAAAGGATATTAGGTTGAGAGACTAAGGAAAACTCTTCGACTCCAGTTAAGGAATTGACTCCGAGTCACTCATCAATTCTAGATAGTATTCATGAGCTCTATCTGCAACCATAAGACGAGTAATTCAATTCATAATTAGTTGCAAAGAAAATTTAATGCAGTTAAAACGATTATACATGAAAATAGAACCAATCGATTCCATGCATCACAGAAAATAAGGGAAAAACAAATATCCTTAGCATGAACCGTGGCTTATGACCCGTAGATACATCTTCATTAAATATATTCATGCCACTGATCGACACAGTTCAAAGATGAACAATATACCTGAAGTAGATACACTCAGTGTTTAACACTATAACAGCGTTAAACAACAAGGTTAAGTCATTGTTGGAAACTAACTCAACAGTTCATTGTAATCATATTTGTATAAATAAAGTATCGGTCCAAAAATTGAGAAACAGTCGCTCCGATTCATAACAACGCCCTATACTTCGCATCACACACAATGTAGAATAGAAAAGCCAAGACCAATTGAAGGCTTATATTTTCATTTGAAATAAATAGATTTAAAAATAATTCATATAATCATACAATCATAAGAGAGAAAGCATATTTCTGTCTTCAAAGCGATGCTTATTGCACCAATTTTAGCGAATGGGATGCATTTTATACTTGAAGTTTTACAAAAATTATATTATTTACAAATTTGAAAAAGGGAAATGCCCACTAGTAACTATACCGAATCACATACAATAGAGTGAAAGTAAAAATATAAGTATGAAAAAGATTCTAATCTCTTTAATCCCCGACTATACCCCCTGACAATCACAAATTTAGAATCTTCTTTCCTCCAACGTATACACGATAAATCAACTAAAAACATGCAATTTATAAAAGGAATTTTTAGGGTTAAAAGAATAGGACTTAATAAGATACTATGGATATACTAAATCAAAACTTTGCTTTCAACATATGATTTACTTGTCAATGTGTTAATAGTAAGCTTTAAGTTAAGTTTATATTGTTCAAATATGAAGCCTTAGCTCTAGCCAATACGGCATTCCTGGTTCTGAAACGGTACAAATATTTGAACAGAAAATGTTGAAACAAGTGTGCTTCCGTGATAGCACCGTGGTTGGCTGACCGCTCCCTCCGTGACTTATAGTTTCGTGTGCCCCACGGCAATAAAATCCCGCAGGCCGACTCTTTGCTAATCACCCGCTGCAAAATGCGTCACACGATCGGAGGACTCCCCTCCCTGCAACCGACTGCAATGCATCCCATACCTCGATTCACTCGCCTGCATTTTTCTAGCGAATTCTTTCGCCGTGGGGTTGCAAATGCATCGCCCGACCAGTTCCAAGGGTGCATATGCAGGACAGCTACCCCCTCCTCCCCTTCAACCATGCCTCTATCCTCTCTCGCGTCACCCCACCCGGTAGGTCGTTGGTTCGACCCCCTCAGGTTCGAACGAAAAAATCACGGCCAATAACCAAAGCGTTGAGCTCATCCCCCTCGCATAGAAGAGCCCCTGCATTTTTTCACACTTGGCTATGCGGACGCCCTGCATGGCTAGGTCCTCCTTACTTTCGGATGAGACGCCGTGAAGTTCGCGTAAGATTATCCCGGGGGTCGTAGTAAACCCTCTCCGTGTGTTGCTCAAGTTACTCTTTCTCTCTCTCTATCTTGGACAGAGGAACGTAAAGCTTGGATTAGAATCTCCAGAGCTCAAAGTGTGCTTGTCGTACCTTTTCGGAGGACCCCCTCTGGTGCGCGGATATGCCGAGGATTACGCTGTGCTTATCTCGTCTCATCAGAAATTCCCGCTGCCTTAAACCCCGCTGTGGATTACTTCACGCGCCTGCGCTCTGTGAGGGATATATCTCATTCAAGGAGAGTGTGCAAGAGGAGCGGTGCTAATGAGGCGACCTGTGTGCCTGGGACTATGTCCCGCGGAATCCCTCCATTGGAGATGCATGCGGTGCTGCAGATCCCGGGGTCGTCTCAGGGGGTACTCTCTTCTATCTGTCTCTCCAGTCTAATTGACAGTGCATGGGGATGTGCATTTTCATCGATGTGCATTTGGCGGATTTCTCATCGAGTAGCTGTTTCATCATCTTTCTCTTTGTGACGTATTGTGGAGGAGGTGGGGTGAAGGTGGGGGGAGGGTAAGGGTGGATTGGCAACACCCGAAATTTTAGGAATGCCTGGAGGTAGCCAATTAGACGTTCTCTCGTGTGCCGAGACGGGGCTTCCAGTTTTCGCCTAAAACCTGGGAGGTCTGGAAACCCCGGGGCTGATTGTTTCCTTTGGCAGATTCATGGTGGATGTTCATTGCGTCATCAGTTTATGCGCATTCGAGATTCGTCAAAGAGTCACATGGCAGGATCAGTATTCTTTTCGCGAAGTAGCTTGACTGAGCGTCAGTTTCGGTTGAGCTCCTGGCTTTAATCAAAGCGGTAAAAGACCCATGTTTTGGGAATGATGAAAGAACAACCCAATCAGAACCGAATATATGGCTTTTTACTTCAAAACTATAATCATTTGCAGCTACCGACAGATAGTTAAACTTTGCTACTCTCTTTAGGATAGATGTTATATCACTTCATTAGCTGAATTAAGCAACAGGCATATTTCTTTCCGGCAACATATTATGCAAGGAAAATTACCTACTCCAGTTAGTTGACGACTCTTCTTGGAACTCGTGGTATGCTTTCGTTGAGTGATTTCCTACTTTTATAAGTGAGCAATACGTATCCCTTTGCCACTCCGTTTAGCTCATGTATTACCCGGTTACCAGTAAAATTTCAGAACTATCTATCATCATAAAAATGATATCTAGACTAAAATGCACAGCATTTTATTTGGTTACTATTTATTCTCTAGCATAGCATAAGGAATTAAACCCAGAAACTCTGTATAGAAATGCACCAACGTTATTCCTTCACGTCATTTCTATCCATTAGCATCATATATTTACATCATCGTCCTCTTAACAACCTAGGCAATTTATTTTATAAACAAATACAATTAATTAAGTATGTAGGAGAGGATTTTTATAACTACTATTAAATCTTATTCTTCTCATCTTTGTCCGTTTTCTCATCTAAAAATATGAATCAACAAAGTCAAAAATATTCCATCGGCTTGCAACGGCATAAAATTAATATGAGCGATGCAGTGTCAATGCCTCACATTCAACCCCTTTGTCCCTAGTTTGCCGGGGGAATATTCCGAGATTTCGCGAAGTCCACCTCCCTTTGAACTTAAGCATTCAGATGCGCGTTGGTATCATCAGGATTAACTGCCTTCCGGTAATGGACAGCTAATCACAAACCAATTCTATCCTTAGCAAAACTTCTGGAAGCTTTATTTTTTCGGTGCTAATGACATCTTCGTAACCATGCTGTTATTGAGAAAGTTTCCCGCTTTCAGCTCAAGAAAAAATCTAAAAAAAATAGCAGAGAGGAGTGTCATTTGTAAATCGTATAAATATGCTCATAAATTACCATATATATGGAACTTATAAAAGTTAAGAAGGTATTTCTCCCATTTATCAAACGATAGGGAATTCACACAATTTTTATGCATAAAATCATCGACGCTTGTGCACTGTTCAGCCATCTTAGTCGCTTGCATACTTAACATGGAGCATATTATGACACATAAGAGATTAAGAAAAGTATTAGTCAAGTTATTTATAACTTTTTCCTGTGAAATGAATATATGCTATACATTTTTTCGCAAAATAGTCACAGATTTAATTTAGATAAAAATGTAGCTGACAAGACTAAGTGTTTCAAAAACTTAATAAAATACATCCAGTATCAAACAAATAATTCAATTTTATTTTGCTTTTGAATTCAGAATAATTTGGCGCAAAAAGAAACTGGAACTAGATTTTTCAAGCGAAATATATTAAATACGATCTAAATAATTCCATAAAAGTATAAAAGTTTTAAATTTTTGGTAAAAGAAACCGACCAAGTGAATATTAAATTTCTTAAGAACCGAGGATTTTGTCAACGAAATAACGCTTTAAATTTGTGACATAAATGCTATGTTGGCGGGAATGTAACTTATAGTGGAGGTCATAGATTAAAGTACCTGATTGCGATTAGCTTCATTGAGTAAAGCTAGAATGAAGTAGTCTGGCAAGTGTCGTAAAGTACAAATATAACATGTGGTCCGCTAAATCTTCACGCATCATCCAGATGAATCAGGAAATCTGACCATAAATTGAAATACATATATAAGAAAGGTTCAAACAAAGAAGCAGAGTGCCTAACAATGACATGTTATATTCATCGGCGAGTCTTGATGACACACTTTGCCAAAATTTAGAAATTATGTTACCATTTAGTCAGCATCCATATTCCGAGTTATAAGTAATCTATATTATCTACATTCAACTAAAATTCATAAAAATACATAAAATTCAACATAAAAAGACAACTCAACTAAAAAGACAGTTAAAGTTAAATATATGGTCAAGAAATCTTGTAGAAAAACAAAGTTATAACCTATTTAGAAAAGTAAGGAGAATAAAATACTAAAGAGGATTTTAAGAGGGCTAGTTCGAGGAATTTCCCCATGTAGACAATCTCCCCGTTTTGTAGAAGGCCACTGAGATCCGAGATCATAATTTACTCCGAAGAGAGAGGTGGAAAGGTTGGAATGGGAAATATACAATACACCGTGGAGGGAGGCTGAAAAGAAACCCAGTAATGATTTTAGAATCCTCACCACCGAAGAGCCAAAAACTCCACAGTTAGGCGCCCGGTCCCAAACTAAGAGGAATACACTTGAAATTTATCCAAAATAACACCTAATTTGTGATTGTAATTTCTCTTAAAAATCGATGCCCATGGTGATATTCAACCTCAGTCCCTCGGGAATGTGAGCAATGACTGTAGCCAATTCACCGACCTGATTTACTGTCAGATCATTCTTGCCAACTATCATTTCTTGGGGCTACCTAGTAATCAACCATAGAAAAAAAATCATGAATTATTAAGCTGTAGTGCAACATATGTCATAGGTACCGATAATGAAGCACGTAATTTTCTTCACGCTAACGAGCAAGCGATTTCCTTACATTACGATCCAAATGAGATGCTATCCCTTTATCGCCAATTTTGTTTAAAAACTCCCCTGAGTCAAATTATTAATACTACTCATTCCATTCAGCACCTATTTGTTGCTAAATGTAATAAAATAGAAGCAAAAAGGAAAAAAATCACTGATTACATCATTCCTACCAATTACCGCGATAACGAATGTGTTGTCTTCTAAGAGTACATATCTATCCTGCCTCCAACATGGCACGCGCGTTTCCAATTCTATACCGAAATTACATATTATTCACAAAAACTTTTACAATATTTTATTGTAATGCTATCTAAGTTACAATGATTATCCACAGTTTTTCCTTCAAAAAATATTGGCACGCATTATTTCTTTGCTCGTACCAATTGAACTCTCAGTTTCAAGCATTTCAACTCACTCGTATTACTTATACGTATTTCTCGCGGTACTTTCTTGATCACGGAACAATCTATACTTGAAAACGAACCACAACCTTAGCTAACAAACAGCTTGACCAGGGCTCTTCTTCAAATTCAGATGGACGATTTGGAGAGATAATGTCCCAGGTGCTGAACTGATAGGATGAATGGTATTAATTTATCTAAATATCTCCACCACTTAGCATCACATTTTTTCTTCCTCCGAACCAAAGGTTATGTTTATTAGGTTTACTACGACTGTCTTTCAATTATAAACCAATTGAGTTCACGGAAGACTGTCTGATATCAAGTCTAAGTTGAATACCAGATGTAACATACAGCACGCTACATATATATTACTTCACCTATCTTTTTTTCTATTTCATTACTATTGAATTACAAATATACTTATAGTTGTTTAACTCATGTACATCTGAACTAATGCTCACCAAATGTGATTCCAGAATATGAGCTCAATGATCAGTGCAGCTCATATGCCGAATTTTCTACGATTTGGCAAAAATGTATGCTTATCTGAATCCTAAATTAATTCCAAATCGTTTTCATTCTATCCATCCAACATAGCTAGTATAAATACTTAATTTAACTTACTTAAATATTTTTCTACGGTAATTTAGAATTATGACTTACATATTTCAGGCTAAGCTTGTGCTCAAAGCAGCAATAAACCCGCGTTTCGAGTGCCTCTCCCAATAGTTAACGGGGCAGACAGAGCGTAGCACCCTAGAACGGAAGTCTATGATTCAAATTCGAGTGAGAACCCTGGGCTTACCCAGCAAAGCTCAAGTTGCACAATCGTTAGGGTCAGAGTATTCAAGTTAACCACACGCTTGGCCTTGAAGGAAACTCCCCTACCTTCCCTGATTGTTGTTTTATGCACCAATTTGGGCTTTATGATACATGGACTATGACCTCACTGATAGAACCGACCTTTAATAGTGATAGATTTACGTTATTCTTCTCAAAGAGTCCTGGGCTGTATCTCCGATCAGAGCCAGTGCTTTTTTACTCCTCGGCACTTAAGCCCTTATAGGGCTGGTCCTCTCCGACAATGTTCGCCCGGTCATCGCGATCTCATGCGAGCTTTTTCTATCTCCATATTCTTATCTTTCCATAATAATCCTCTAAATTATTTAATCATCATCTTTTAGGCTTATCCAATAAGTCTTATACAACCTGGGTTTCCAGGGTACATCTTCTTGACCACCCTGTATTCAGGCATTCTCTACATATGCCCTTACCACTCTTATTTCTCTCGACAGCCAGTACTTAAATTTGAATTCAATATGCCAATAATTTCTAAGTTCAAGTATAAATACTCTCAAGTCCGCGCACAAAGACTCAAATTACAATAACAATATGAATTGCTTCTCCTGAGACATGTTTCTTGAAGACAAACTTATTTGAAAGTTTCAACCATCAGAGGCTCAATATTACAGAAGCTTATTAGTATATATTTCAGGCCTTGTATCGCTTATACCAAATTTCAGATAGTGAGTGTAATTAGGGCAGCATCAAAATATCCTTCTATTGAGGAGGTAAAAAACACCAAGGTATCACCTTATCACATCGTGCAAAACCAAGTAAACTTTTAGGTAGAAATCCCTGAATAGGGTTTTGGTCTATTTTAGGAAACAAAAACTAGAACGTGCGAATTTCCACAGAGAAAAAAATCATCCGCCTTGACCGGGATTCGAACCCGGATCCCTCGATCCCCGGATCTGGAGGGTTAGAATCCCGGTCAAGGCGGATGATTTTTTCTCTGTGGAAATTCGCACATTTGTGCATTGCGGGTGACTCCGTAAAAGTGAAACTCCGTGGCTAGTCCCGGATAGCTTAAAATTTGTCAAAAACTAGAACGGCATGATTTTATTTCATTTTCTGTCCATCTCTCTTCCGAAAAATAGTTGGAAGGAATAATTCGTTGATAATTTAACCAGTAATTTGCAGTTAAATCGATTGAGAGTAGTGAAACTGAAAATAGGAGTAGGCAGTAAGGATGTTACTCACAAAGGTCCGCATGCGTCTCACAACATGTATTTTTCTCTATTAATGGCTAAAAATCATTCACTAAATACTTTCAACTACAAGATATAGCACTTTTTTATGAGCAAAACCCTTTTATTCAGTGGTTGGCAAGAGATATTCACACATAGAATTTCCATTAGCTGGAAATTCTCGTTCCGCCGACAGGAATTGAGTCTTTTTTAAATTTACACGACGGTTTCCATATTTGGTTTATTCCTGTTTAGTCCAGAGTAACTCATAAATGTTACAGATAAACCAATGTGTGCACAGTAAATACGAATGCGCAGAATACGTGTAAATGTACATTTGAATGCACTGAATACATGAAAATATGAGACTTAAAAATATATGCCAAATTTTTGGGAGAAATATCTTAGTAACACTGATTAGTAAGATTTTGCCATATTCTGGAGGTATTTTTTGCAATGGGGAATGTAAAGAACCACCGTGGCACGTAAAGACAGAGGTCCGTGGTTAAACTCGTTGTTTAGGAAGTCTTAGTTCTTCTGAAAACCTTTAGTATACGTATTCAATTTTTTGCGTTATAATTCCTGCAAATGACCCCTAAGCAGAAGTCCAGTCGTTTTAGGGGATACAGTACTTTCACAACTCATTCGGTCATCAGTAGGATGGACTTAGAAGAATGTACAAATAACAACCATTAAACCAATGAGCCGACTCTCAAAGTTACTTGTCAAGCTATTATATTACAAAATTATAGCACTGGATAGGAACATAGATACATATATACACACACATATCACGGGATTCCCTTGCGGATATGGCACAGTCAAAGAATTTTCATTAGTGAAATCAAGCTCCCTTTTAGTAATTTCCTAGGTAATGTCTCAACATAGATATACAGCTCAAGTGTTCATTTAGTAAATTTTCTCAAGAGTTTAAGTAATTTATTCGTTATAAGCAGCCTTGCAATGATTTATTGCTATGTATCGCAAAAATTATTTTCAAATTTAAGAACAAACAAATTATGTAGTGGGCCAAAATGGAATTTCAAGGCAATCTAGAGCTGGATCGTGAAGTCGAGGTAAATTTTACTACGTAAATTTACTATAGAAAATTACTGCCATAAAGTATTTATTACTTTCTTAATCAAAAAGCTAAAAATTTGTTCTACAAACCTTTTACACATGCAATAGAATATTTTAACCCAAATTTTTAAGGAGACATAGTAAGGCAACTGATTGGCTACCGTGACAGCCGTAATCATAACACTAAGATATTAATCAGGCTCCGATGAAAACTGGATTTTTCCTATTATTCAAAATATTATAAAATCAATTTACCTATTAGCAAAAGCAGATTAAACTATAATTATAAGTGTGAGATATATTTTGAAATATTCTCGGTATCTCAAGTGGGTTCAGAACCATATTTTCGGTTAAGTTTTAAATTCATCACTGTCAGCGTTTACGCATCGTTCTCATAATCATTGGTCGTTCAATCTTAAGATCTCTTCCTTTGTACTTTCCTCTTAATTTGGTTCATAAACTAGGGTCTTCCTCTTGGATCTTTTCCCTCTGTTTAGCCTTTTGTGTTCTTCACAAATCCATTGTGTCTCAGGGTGCGCTCAATCCATCTGGTTCTTCTTTTCTGCATGGTGTTCCATATGGTCCTTTCCTCTTCGACTCATCTCAATTTACATTATCATTCCTTATTTTGTCCGTACAGCATCAGCATCCTTCTCCAGCACCTATTTCGAAGGCTTCTAATCTTTTCTGGTTAGCTTTTTTAATGGTCCATGCTTCCGATGAATAGAGCACTACGCTCCACACGAATGTTTTCACATACTATTTCATGGCTCGTAGTTCTATCTTCTTTGAGCAGATCAGTTGTCTTTTTCCCATAAACGGCGTCAGCTAGAGCTATCCTCCGCTTGATGTACGCTTGTCAGTTTGAGATATTCTCCGCTCGTTCTCATATCAGCCCTGATTACAATTATCAGTGACTTCTGAGTTCTTCATCCAATGAAAATCACAAGAGTATTTCACGCATCTACCAAGTTAAGAAAGCAGTACATTCTCCCTAGTATATGGCTCTTCCAAATGCCATCGTTACATTTTGTAGACAACCATACCTTGGTACAATTAATTAATATGAATAAAATATTTATATATGGTCGAAATGTCTTCCAATGATATTTTTGCAGTCAAAAGATAGATAAAAATGTAATATAGCTGCATCGCAGATATATCCTGCTAGTATTCTAATAAAAGGATTTCTCATCGACTTTATTTGAATGCTTTTGACATACTATAGATCAGTTTAAGCGTTCCTATACGTTCATTTGCCCTATCCTTTGTGCATTATTATTTTCTCAAATAGAAGAGTGTTTTAAAATCAGGCAGGCCTCTCTCCATATTTCGATAGGTTGTCTGTTTCATTGACTGATGTTTTGCTATTTTATTAGATGATCATATTAAAAAATAAACAAGCAAATCACGCATAAAATGAGGTAACTCGTAATACCTGGGTTGCTTGAGTTGAAAACTAACCATCTTCCTCGTTGCCATTGTCGATTATGATCTTCAGAGAGCCAAGATTGAAGAAAATCGCCCATAATTTTAATGCTACCATTGACCTCACATGTTTGTTACTTTGATAGGTCTAGTCAGGTATTTCTATTGTTTCGTGCAAAAGACTAATCTTAATGTTCAATGATTAAGCACACCACGACTTCCACAGACTAATGAGAAACTAGACTCGTGTTACATATAGTGCTAGCAAAAACAGACAGTGGTCTGTCACCTAGATTTTCTATACTTTCAAACTGTTTTGCTTTATATGGC
Organism: Ceriagrion tenellum; assembly: GCA_963169105.1. Lineage (NCBI taxonomy): Eukaryota > Metazoa > Arthropoda > Insecta > Odonata > Coenagrionidae > Ceriagrion > Ceriagrion tenellum. Next base: position 39,449,175 of record OY720643.1, on the reverse strand, counting down.
TTCGAATCTGAAGTATGGACAAATCTCCATCGTGGTGTTCTTGTCAACTTGTCAGAATTTGCGTAGGGTTAGGGCAGCAAATAAATTAAATTAAAAGATTTGATCCAATATCTTGGAACTCTTCCTGGGGTAATTATCGGGTGGATTATTTTTTGTCTAAATATGAAGTTCATTACCCAAAATAATAATGCTCATTAGACCTAATACGCAAAGAATTTACGAAATATAACTAAAATTCACAAGGAAAATTCCTGCATAGAATTTAGAACTACGCTGACATGGCCGCATTTATTTACTTACTACTTATGAGTAAAACGCGTTTACTTTTACCCCATTATGTTTTAGCAGACAGCAAACCATTACCTCTAATCCCATCCTAAATCTTCAGTGTGATATATCGTTGATTGGCACCCATCAGCTTTTACTCCTTCTACTACTGTTCATGGAAATTCTACGTTTATTCTTAAAACCTCTAACCGATTGATTTCACTAATTTTCTTAAAAACTAACATTCTAATTAATAGTCACCGCTTTAACTACCCTTTCCTCAAATAGCAAATTAATTATACAATCATGCAGCGCTGTGCTCCAGGCTAAAGTTCCACCTCAACGCATATCTCCTACAAAGCAGCAAATGGAACCCATGAAGATTTTTCTGCGCAAATAAATCCAGGTATGAGACAGAATCCATTTTAGAAGCACGAGTACCACATCAACCTGCTCCGTCTCAGCTCAATTAGGCCTGATTCATTAGTCTGTTTTATATTTAAATCAAATTGCCAATTTTTTGACTCATCTACCTCAGCCAGAAATAATCACTGATCAATAAATCTTAGTTTCGTGATAAAAAATTCCTATCTCGAATCCGATAAAATAATTCAACAGTATTTAGGGATATTAATTGTTTAACATTGAGACATTACTGTGAAAATTTCAGTTTTGGCGAGGCTTGTCTTCTTATGGCAGTAATGTCTGAATCGTGGCGGTGTCTAGGTTTAGAAATTACAGCATAAGTGCATTACCAAGAGGGTTGAGTGGAAAATTTACTAATCGTTTAGCAAGGAGTTCTCTCTAAAATATTGCTGGACTTAACAAGAGAAAAGTCATTATTATTAGCAAAGAAATGGGTAACCAAGTTATCAGTACCTGTCTCATACATCCTTCCTAGCAAAATTTTATGATAAAAAATGTTTTGCATGCTATGCATCCTCACAGAGATACGATATCAATTATTTGCTTTAAATGGCCATAAAATGCAATATTGCGCGGATATTATAATATTGGGATAGAATGTATAAAACTAAACTATGGGAGAGTTAATCATGTAAACTACAACGCTGTAAGCTAAGAATTTACCATAAGTTGTGCAGTACTGCAAAAAGGCGGGTTTGTAGACCGAAATGAATTTTTGACCAAAAGTAAAAAGTTTATCAAGAGAACCCATGTTTTTTAAATCAAAAAACATAAGAATAAAATATCATTAATTCCATTTCTTGCAGCATTCGCGCACGTAAAAACTCTTTATCGGGTGAAGAAACGAAGAAGGTCAGAGCTCTACATTAGGACAAGAGAACATTAGGAGATTGTGAAGACCAATGGTTCATGTATGCGAGATCTCAGGAACTCGCGGGAATGATTCACTGTATATATCATAGAGTAAATGGACCGCGACCATGTTCCAAGCAAGATATTTGAAGTCAACAAGACAGATTGAGTAGATGGTTTCCAACACTAAGATTAATTTATATAAAAATAAAATAAATGAAAGTAAAAATAATGGCCCAGTGTGTTTTTTCCACACTTTGCGTAATAAATATGTTCGGCCGTTGTATTCAGCCAGATGAATAGAAGAAGATATCGACCTTATAACTATAGAATCAATTTATAGTACTCTACTTCTTTCCAATTTTCAACACATTTTTGGTGTTCCTTGGTGTTGTTGATTACGCAAAACTCTCCCTTCAGCACTATTGCCTAGCAATAAAATCATCAATAAGTACTGTTTGAGAAATCACCTCTTGGCAATAATTAATATATCCGTCAAGACTTCCTAGTAGCCCACCAAGGCTAGGAGGTCACTTCATATATTGAGGGTTACGATAAAATTGCAAGAGACATTTCCGATTTACAGTTGGGCACCCTTGGTTGAGAGATAAAATACCTACTTGATGAAGTGACTCCATGGTGGATTATGCACCAAAGATATTTAACTCCAAATCTGCCATTTGCTATCTTTTGAATGAAAATTGCATAAAACCCTGTTCCAAAACTATTAAAAATATTCCAGCACACAGATCGCATACGCCGCAAAAGGAAAGGAAGCTCTTAAGGAATTGGGATTAAGTTCTCTAGAAGAATATTAAGTTTGGTTGGTCATTACTGGTACTTAACTCATTCTTTTCGTACTCCTCTGCGGACTTATTCTTCTGAACTAGATTTTCCATTCCGATTAATATTTATAGAAACCCACAGGCCTGTACTCCACATAAGCTTAGTATGATTACTGAGCTATTTTTAATCCACAAATATCCCTTCGGCACAAAATATTTTGTTGCCGAAGCAAAAACAATTTTCGGGTTGACAAGAAAAGCACTCTCTTCTATCTACGACAATATTTTTGCTTAAATTAATGAGTGTAAACCCAGAAGTGGAATCTCGGCATGGCCTGAAGAATAGGCTAGTATGTATAGTCATCGTATTTCAATTTATTTCCTGCAATTAAACGAAACATTGTAGATATATTTCCCATCCGGTCTTCAGCTTCACTTCAGCTTCAAATCAAATAGGGTTTTCAACGAGCAGATGGGATGAAATATTTTATTTCCGTCTACAAGCGGTACAGCTGGTCTACAGCTAACTAAATGAAAAATAAAAAGCTAACAACTTAATACTAATGTAAGTACAATCTGGATCGAAAACTAATAGAAATTTGAACAGAAAGAATTTTGAATAAATATATAAGGAAAAAGTCTTATTAATTATTATCATCAATCAATATATCAAGAATTATTTTTTTAAACAAAGCAATACGACTTTTAATGGTGGAAAGTACGAAATGGCCATGGACAGAATTTTGTAAAAATACGTTTTCGAATTTTTATTTAGTTATAATTTTTGCACCCAAAAAATCTCAGATTTGTTAACCTAATTAGTAGAGATCTTAAATATACCTTAATGCAATCTAAAATTTCATCTATGATATGCTCCATTGTGCCTAGGTAAAGTTATAGCCTGTCACTCAGTTCTATAACCTACAAATTTCAGAACCATGCACCTATTGCTCCCTTTGATATAAGTGGAATCAACTTAACGACACATTACCAACTATAGATTTGAAGCTTGATGACATAAAAAAGCTCGTCCTTACACATTCATTGGTAATGGTTGGAGCCCTCATTCATCATTAAATAATTTGATTAGAAGAAATTGACAAACAGTATATTCGTTCGCATTTGTTTTTTGTCTGCCTAGACCAATAAAATATCTACCTTTCCGTCAATCTACGACTGAGAAATTTGTGACTGCACCAGCCAAGAGATAGATAATCAGCGTGCCAGAACTTTTTTTTCTAGCACTCTCCATTACAAGGGCGATCTTACACTAGTTTTCTGTCCTTACATATACATTTATATAAATGCACACATATGAAGTCATTTTCTGTGGGTATACTTATCTATCTGCCTATCTATATGCCTATCTGCTTACTGCAAAATACAATGTACACACAAAAAAGAAATAGCGCAAATCCTGAGGGTGAATATTAAGAAATAGGATGTCTTAACGTCATACATGGTTTTCTTTTTATATTAGCCAGTCTTATGTAGATTTAGCTCGTATGCCACAAGAGAAACTAAAGCATTAGTAATACCCTAGGTCCGCTTTTATCATTCTACTCAAGCTAGGATCCCTTCTGAAAGAACAATCTTGAGAACCAGCATACCGTGGCCCGCAACCCACCACTAGGAGGTATATGCGGTCATTATGGATGAATGAGTTAGAGATAAATGTAGTGAAAACGACGGTGTTTTGATTGGAAATGTAAACGTGCGAGTTCTACTATATGCGGATGATGCTTTATGCGGAACGGCATGATTGGCATGTATGTATGTTATGTAGATTAGCTAATAGTCTCGTAAAACTGTTAAATATGAGATGAAAATTCTCTCAACTATTTTAACAAGCATCATTTGGAGAGCGATTCACCACGGTTCACCGTAGAACCATTGGATCATATTTCGTTGTAGAGGAGCATGAATCCTTTATAGATGTTTATCTTGCTACAAAATAGCAAATCTCACAGAGTAATACACTCTCATCAATTTATGACTCTGGTTAAATATTAAGTTCCTACTTGTTAAAGTAAGAAAATAAACCCAGTAACCACTGGTTCAGGACAAATTACTGCCATAACTACTTTCCTCCATTGTTTAACTAAGTATGTTTTTTGTCCATTCTTTTAGCATATTTTCAATAACGATAACACTGCGTTTATTGGCAAGTATTCGTAGGAGTATTTATTTGATAGTTTTTCCCACTCAGTTTCATTTGCGAAAACCCAATGTACCCCATTTCAATCTATCAAAAAAAATCTCTCACTCATTGTCTGCTCTACTCCAAGTTCATTTCTCATTAATTCTTAAAATCTTTTCTACAACCTAAAGTAAATCTATTTCCAGTTACATCGAGAAGATTACCTCAAAATATGATGAAACTTTGATCTATGGAGTAAAAGCCTACCAAACTATAACAGAGAACTTCTCATGATAGCATGAACAAGAAATGTGATAGAGCGTCTTAAAATTTCGTTGAGGTAATTTAAAAAGAAGGGGGAGAACTACAACAGAGTGATGTTAAAAGAATTTGGAATGATCATCCAAGACGCAGATCGTTAAGAGATTTTTGAAAGCTTAATAAGATTCCTAAAACCAAAGAATGACGATATGATTACCGACACCTGAGTTACAAAGTAATCCTACGAGGGCAAATAGGGCAGGAAAATCAGATTGATAATAAGTTTCAAAGATATTCACTTTAAAGTTCAAATGCATTATGCATCAAATATATACATAATTTTACTCCTGGGTTACCTCATCACAGATCAGGAAGTTAAAAGCACAAAAATTTTGCATCTTCACTTTTCGTGGATCTCCGGGTTAGAAGTTTTTGTCTCAGCCTGCTCTTCCGAATCAGACTCTCGCCATCAAGGCTTCAGATTAGCGACATCCGCAGCTATAATGATATTAATTACTTCTTTAAAATTGACGGCCAAAACGAAAAAGTCAATCCATAGGAAAGCCTAAGAAGAGCTTACCATCAACGTACAAATTTATGCATCAATATGAATTGAAAACAGGAAAATTTCCCCAAATTCAACTTAAAGAGAACTTAATTGGCCAATACAAATATAATAGTTTGATACATGAAACAGAAGCTGATATCGCATATGCAATTCTTCTATGAATGCAGAACAACTTCTCTACAGTACGGTACTAAATTACTTTCCTGAATTTATACGAGCAAACTGTATAAGAAACGCTAGCGTTACAAAATGTTTCCCATGGTGAAGTTAAATCTGAAATAGTTTGCTGCCCACAGGAAGCTGCCCGGATTTTGAACTGGAACAAATTGCAATGCTCTGGTCAAAATATTTTCCCAATCTAATCGCGGTAGGCAGTATGGGGGAAGAAGGCGGTTCACTCTGGCGCCAAATGGGGGCCTGAGTGGCCGGCGCCTCTACATCCGTCAGCCGTCTTACACGAGTTTAGGGGAGATTGATCCTTAAAATATGTCATCATTTGCTTCAAGGCACACCCCTAAATTAATTGACAAAGATTTTCCTGGAATTAGCAGAGGGCATCTTTTGAATAGAAATTCAGGCACATGTTCTATATGTAATACTAATTACCTTTTCATATGAGATTCTAACTTACTCTTACTCCCTAACTTATCTTATGAATAGAAATAGAGGCATTGAACATATGCCCATTAGTTTAAATCATCCAACAAGATTTGTGTGGACCTTAGCAGTTTTATGTGAGATTCTAATTTACCCTTTGAAGCCCTTAGAACATATTTTCATTTAACTCTAAAAGCAAAAGCAAGTGGTTGACTCCTTAAGGTAATCAATTTATTAGTTACTCCACGATTTATTTGCGAACGCAAATATATCAATAATAATACCTGGACGTATCTTCAGGAGTTCTAACTAATTAACTCCTGAGTTAATTTCATGATACAAAGAGTATTCAAACAATTAAATACCAAAAATAACCTACGATGGCATAACGATTCACAGCACTTAATGGGAACGACATGATAACAATGTCGAAGTATATGTATATCTCTACCACGATACCGGATGGACATGTACTGGCTTAATAAATTGTACACCCAGTAATGTCCTCGAGGACTTCTCCGTTTTTTGAGAATATGTTGCCAGAGAAACATTATTCTAATCATTTGCACAGATTTATGAAAACGAAATATTGCTTGCAGCCAGTGAAGATGAAAATACTGATAAATATTGAAATGGGATAAATTGAAAGTTTCATGTCAACTCTCAGCTCTAAGCCAGACTTCAGATGTAAATACAAACCTACAAATTTGTGTAAAAGTGGAATCACTCATGACACTATTAGCTTCCGTGCCTCCGAGTTTGAGACATCACAAACTCATGGAAAATAATCAAAACTTAGAGATGATTAGCTGTACACGTTTCAAACATAAACGTAAGGTTATAAGCAAGGAGAATTTGCGACGCTATCATATATAACATTAGCTTATGAGGATGAAAAGGTCAGAAAAATTAATTAATCTAAAGTTTCTAACAAAATAATTACCACAGCTGCTGTTAATTATGAATTATACAAGTATTAAAAATAAAATGATAAATATTTGGAAAGATATTACTAAAATTCCCGCGCATTTTAAACAAAAAGGCGGAAAATTAAGAATGAGGAGTTGGTAAATCTACCAAATGTTTTAGTGCTGTGAGAGTATTAATATCTGCTCACCATTTTCATAAAGAACCACAGAATTTCAGGCAAGCGGGATACTGCTAATAGGTTTATCTCCATTCACAAGTCTCTGAAATAGAGGAAAAAACTCAGTATCATTTAGAAAAGCTAATGGAATATGGATCAGTAGCCTTAGACAATTTACTGGGACAATGTATTACAATGTCTTAAGAAACGGGTGACGACAAATGCTTCCGCAAACTGATATGAAGACAGCTTTTTATCCACCCTGTGGAAGCCTATTATTTAACAAAAAACATTGATAAGCTTATTCATATAGCAGTCGGCTACTGCGCTTCTAATCGAATTAACCAAAGTAGTCTCAAGATAGTTTGGTTAAAACCAATCTGAGCTAACGTAAACAGTTGTCATCATTCTATGACTATTAGCAGAATTTAGCCATCTAGACTATGATCTGAAGGAGAAGCAATGCCAACCCGTAAGATTTAAATTTGTATGAGCATTGTTAAGTTAGTAATTAGTTAATAATTGCAGATCTCAATTGTATTTGAGAAAATTAAGCTAAAACGGATGTACCGCTCTGTTATAGGAAGAAATTACTTTTTACACTACAACTTATGATTTAAAAAAATTGATTAAACAGTTCAAAATGTAACAAGTAAACTTTGCAAATCCATCGGCATTTTAACCACAGAGAAATACCAAAATCTAATGAAATTTAAAGGGCTTTTAATAGCTGGTAAAAGCATAATTTTGCCAATTTCCAAATATTTATGAATGCAAGGTTCCTTCTAAATTGTTTTAGCTGAGTCACAAGCTTTTTCCAGTTTCAATAGACTGCTTATCGACAAAATTACGTTATAATATAAAATCACTTAAATACCGCTGTTGAATGATAAATGATAAAGTTTTGAAAACCGTCATATGCAATATATTAATGATAATAAAGGATTTAGATTCTTCCGACCTGAGTGATGCCCGTTAAACTGATAACTGCCATCACCAGCTCAACAAAAGCAATACTGCCTACCGAGAGTTCAGTGCTTAGCGTCTTCCTCTATGGTATAACATTATAAAAATCTAACTCTGATAACAAGCATAAAATAATCAGTATCCCCTGAGGGCCACGATAAAGAATACTATTTTTGGCCTCCGCAACAAAAGATGAAAGAGAGCTATAATTGGAACCGATTGATGAAAGTTTTTATCACTTTACCGCATAATGATTGGCTTATTAAAAGTCTTACTTCATAGTTCGGCCAATGCCGGTATATCCTTAACTACGCTAAAAAGATTTTTTCAAGTATTCATTTCAGGGTGTGGCATTCTGCACTAAGTATCAATTAATCAAGCAAGCTTTATTTCAGCCACCATGGACATGTACATGGGAGATTTTTGGTAACCTTAAGTCTTAAGTATCGCTAGCTCACGTTTACTTGTAGATAAGTCATAAGAGAAGTTTCAAATATTGCCTACGTTTGTGGATAACGGGACAGCCATGGTAGTACTTCCGGGTGACTCCGTGAATGTAATACCGTGTTTTCCCTGATATTTTGTTGAGTGTAGCACCCATGGTCATGACTGGTAATCCAGGTTCGAGTTCCTGTCGATGAAAATGATTATTGCTCATTGGAATCCGTAAATCACTACATTCGTATCCATTACTACGAAGAGGTCTTGTCATCTCTTGTAATAACTAGGAATAATCTTATGGACTACGTTTCTTACACGATTGTGCATCTCTATGCCTTATTAATATCTTATCATACATTGATGTCGGTTTAATTTTACTAATATGGTTTGCATTTTCCTAAGAAACTTCCAGTGCCTCCACCATACGCTACAATTCCTCAATCAACCGCATCCATAGTTTAATTGCGTTTCCCAATACATATGTTAGATTGTAATTCACATTCCCTTTACTTCTCTGTACCGTGTACCGTTTTTCTGTTTTTCCTCCAAATTGTTTTGTTGATACTGCTCAGGCTGCTAGAATACGCTTTAGTCCTCCTTATTATTGAACAACTTGGTTACGAAGTTTAATGCGGGGAGCACCTTTACCGTAATACTGGTTGTTATCGTCATTAGGCGTTACCTCTGCTGTCATTTCCAGTTCATCCGCCTTCCTTAGCGATCGAGCCGATAGTCTCAAGCTGTTCATTCGATTCTCCATTCATGAGCGTCTTTTCCCTGCATTTTTTCATCAACGACCGATGTCTTCACGGTAATATGAAATCATTTCATGAGATAGCATCGGGTGACTAGACACTAATTTTCATTGTTTAAAAATTATTTATATGCTTAAAATTTGACATAGAATTATTCAATAGATAGAATAATATTCAGACAAGTTTTCAAATCACCGCAAGACCAAAATTAGGTAGTATAAGTAATCCGTTTGTACTAATTAGCTTAAACTCTGTCTTTTTGCCTGAGAAGTATGAAATTTTGCTTAAAAAGAGTGTTAACTTGTTCCTCGGGCATTTATCATTATATACTTGTCATTAGGGGTCGATCTGAACGGTGGCTTGAAGTATTTCATCCCGTTAACATATTTTGGAGCAATTATACATAGCGATGATGTTGCTTTCAGCTAAACAGGATACACATTGCGCTGCGGCTCCTTCGGTAACTCATCATGTAGGTGCATATCTTATGAGATAACGCCACTAATCATCCCTTATATCACACAAAAAGTAGTTGAAGAAGGATTGGCCGTGCTCAAAATCACAAAAAAATCGCTGCAATGAGAATAAGATGTCGAGCCTCATCTCGCAAAAGAGAAAAATCTTGATACTTATTTCACATAGAGTAAGGATTACGCTACATTTAGACGTCTGTCATTTGTAGTCATAAAGTCGATGAATTAGTAAGCTTATTAATTCATAAGTACTGTATTTATTACTCATAATAATTAAATTCATTCTAGGTCCTATTAAGTATTTTTTTCACGAGACGGATTCAAGAGACGGTTGCGGCACCAAATCATTTTGCGGTAAACAACAACAGTACATGACAGTTATCGTTCAACGCTAACCAGAGGCGGCGAGACTTTGGCCACAATGGATGAATCCGTCTGTCTAGCCAACGTAAATGCAAGGTATTTGTACGCCGTGGCTGGCAGCTAAGAATAAAAAGTCGAGTCCTGTCTCGTAAAAGAGAAAAATCTTAATTCTTATTTCACATACAGAATTCCGATATTTTCAAACATCGTATTCATTCATATTAAAAATGTGGATCATAAAATATGGTTGTCCGTGAACACAAGTGGACATCAGAAATAAGAACACCAAAATGACCACAGGAGATGAGAGAGGTTAATCTAGCACTGCAGATTTAATATAGTACGTTTTACTGTCAGTTGACAGTATGAGCAGAGAAACAATGCTTTTGCTCACATTCTCCTATACACCTCCAGGCCAAGAAGGCTATTACTCCCGATTCAGACTTATTTCAACTGAGTTACCTAAGTCACAGGTCAACTTTTTGCATTTTGACGAACTTTTAGATGTGCACTTCAAAACTGCCTAGTATTACGTTACTTTTCCAACTAGAATGGATCATTATCACTTTCGGTATTCCAGATATTAACACACCAAACACAATATCAATTATAGTATGGGCTGTTAAGTTATGTACAATACAGTTCATTTGAAGCAACTCCTTACGTAGCAGAATATTGAAAAGAGGCTTTTCTTATTTTTAGTCAACCAGAGAAGAACGTATGGAGAGAACTTGCACGAAATATTTCGCGAGGAAACACAATAAAATGGTTGCGTAAAGAGGAAACCATTTGTTTTTTTAACAATTTCACAGGCAATTCGTGCGCACTGGCGTTTACCTCGTTGCGTATGTTGACGAGTGAATTTCGAAGGACTGAGGGATATAGATGAGGTAAACTGCTCGTACTCGACAAATAGTGGTAGTAGAATTTCTTATTACACCATGTTGCAGGCTTTATGGCGAAAAGAAAGCGAATAAATCTGGACGAGGTGGATGTATAGGATTGGTTCGGCTATTATTTTACGAGGTGGCTCATCATTATTTCTGTTGGGAGGTATTTTTTGTCAGCCCTTATCCGAAATATCGGGTGGTGAAGTTAATTTACCTTACTAGCCGTGGCAGAAGCCCCACTAGTTTTTAAACCATACTCATTCTGGAAATTTTCGATCCTTCTGATCACTGTAATCCTAATTTTGCTAAAAATCAGTCAAAAAAGTTACCAATTCTTACAACCAACAAGTAGAAATCGAAGAATTAGAGATCGATAGAGAGGGTGAGCTGAGTAGCGAGAAAGACAAACAAAAATGTAAAAACATGCAGAAGCAATCGTAAATGTGTATCACAACATCACGGAGAATCATGAGTATGAGTAAATGATACCGGTTATCTTCCATATGTCCTCGCACGTCAATTTGGATTAACATTAAATGGCGCTCGTCCACATTTTTTGAGCCTATAAATATTTACTGGTGAGCCTCATGTATTTCTGCAATGGCGCTAGGTTTACAAGAAAATATAATTATTTCAATCGTTGAGTAGAAAATCCTCAAGCGCGCATCTTGTTCTTCCAATAACTCGAGTTATCTACGCTAGTATATTCAGCGTATTTTTTCACTGTTCAATCAAAGATGATGTCTAGGAAAGAGAACTTTCGATGAGATCAAGTAATAGATTTTTCCTCCAACTAATGATGACAGAACTTTATACGCAATGAAACATCGATTATGACACAATTTTGTCATTGAACTATCATCATCGGTCATTCAATCCTGAGATTGGCTGACTGATGCAGGGCTGTAGGCTTCCCCATTACGTTCCACATCGCAGTACCCCGGCCGATTCCGTTAACTTCACTCTCGTCTGAAGCTCTCGCTGTACATACCGGTCCGATCTTCATGATCCGCGCCATCAATGCCTTCTGCTGAGACTGCTGTCCTCTGTAGTGGGGTCGGTTCGGGTAGCATGTAAATGTTGGACTCCGGAGTCAAGAAATATTATACATTTCTAATTTTCATTTCTTTCATGAAAATATTTTAAACATAAATTGAGTGATTTTGTTCAAAAGCAACGCGAATTGCACGTCTTTCTCATGGCTTGCGTACATAATTGACGATGTTTTAAAAATCATCAGCAAATTTAGAATGTCTTTCATATTTCCAGAGAGTTATAATGAGTGCTCCAGGAGCAATTATTATTTCATGCCGAATATTTTTATTATTCCGGCCATGTAATTGTAGCCTATGATATGCCCTTATTCCGTGAAAAAACTATTTTCTGAAAATATGGGTATTTTTTGTTACAAATAGAATATTGCTGCTTTTATATCATATAACCGAGTAGCGTTTACTTCTGATATTTATAAATTTGCTTATTATAGTTAGCTACCAAATACTTAGCTTTTCGTCTACCAATCAAACTTTTTTATTTCAATCACCCTTACGGTTAGGTACACACTTACGTGTTCCTTAATGCATATATTCTTGAGGAAATCTCTTTTTAACCAGACGGACATTCGTGAAGGCTATTTTTCGGATCAGGTTTTGTGATACAAAGACTCGCAGGCACAGTCACAATATACTCAAGCATTGCATGGGACTCGAACCGGAGACCCATTGTTGCTCTGCCAAACCCGTTACGCACTGGGTCCATCTGGTTGCCAAACTTGGCTTATTCTTTTTCTCAAGGTTTGCACAGGTTTTTATTCACTACCTTGACCCTCATGCATCTCAACGGCCACCCTTCGATTTTAACGTTGCCATTTCTCATGAACGCCGTGATGTCAAGCAATATTTGCTCCCCTTGCTTATTGCATCATTAATCATCTGGTGCTCATTCACACAATGCTACCAAGACTTGAAAATGTAAGGATTTCATGACCCTTACCAGTATACCAACTTATTTCCCGTCAGTTCCGCAATGGAAAACTCATATAATTTCGCTAATGTCCGTCCGCACCGAATATTATAAACGGTTACTTACCTCTTCTACCTCTGCTTCAGCCAGAATTTTGGCATTAAGTTTTAGTATCATCTCTACCATTCCTCAACATGATCTATTTTAACTGTGAGAATAGTCTTGTTGTTAGCCACATAGGCTCATAGCCGATTCTTGACCGGTAATAAGTTACAACTCAACCACTGTGGACCAACAAATAATCTGTAAATTTGAAAAACATTGGTAGCAGGGATGGTAGGAGCTATTTGGTGGTTACGCGCTATCTATGGGAAATTATGGGGAAAAGAGCCGTAAAAGAGCTCTTTGTACCATTAAATATTTCCGTTATCGTTATGTAATGAACGTTTTGAATTCCTCTAAAACTTTTGTGAGCATATTCTTTAAGTATAACATTACATTTTATAACCAGTGGAACTATTGAATACGGGGTTTTTGTTGCAGATTTCAGGCGTTTCTCTGTATTGAAATGTATTACGGATATCAGACGGGGACACGAAGATATTATTGGCTGAGAGGCAACTGCTCTGCACAAATAATGTGTTGCAAGAAACTTTATAAGCAAAACCTTAATACAGAGCGCGGAAGACTATTCATGGAAATAGACCATCTCTAGTTGTTAAGGAAACAATATACATCTTTGAGACTGACAGAGTCAGAGGAGTTTGCTAGAAATAAAATTGTATGAGTAAATGAAAATTGGGGTATGCAGAATATTGATTATATTAGTCTCTAGTTTTTCCCACACCATCGAAATAATCTGTAAAAAACGTTTTGCAAAAATATTTCTTTTAATTTAATACGAGAGAGTTGTATACAAGTTTACACATGAAACAGTTTTGCTGTATAGAAGTAATTATAACCAGTTAGAAAATCCTAATAATGTCATAATTTCATCCTTGACAAACAAAATCACTTCAGAATACTTCCTACCTTGGGGATAACGTGGAAAACCTGAGAAGCTATCTCACCCAGATATAATGTATACATTTCCACTAAATCAAAATATTCCAACAAGGGAAAAATGAAATGCAAAAATAAGATCCTTGAAGACAATAAATGATGATGATGGTAATTAGAGGCAGAGGCGCAGAAAGGAATAACCAGCATGGAGTTTTATGTGGCAAAGATAGACTAAATGGATTCAGAACAGCCATAAATATAACGTAATTTTTTTAAGATACACTATTAGAATAATAGAAAATAGGATATTAGGAGGAAGGAGGAAGAATAATTATCTGGCCAAAAAAAGAGCGTTAATAAGAAAATTAAATTGGATGACTAATGAGGGGAGTTGGAGGGGATTGGATATCAGGCATTATGAATGTAAAAAGAGAAGAAAATATAATTTTGAAGTAGATGGGGATAAGTTGTGGAATAAATGTTCATAAACTGCACGCCAACGTGTCATCTTATTATTTTATAATTAGAAAGGGTGAGAGGAAAGAAATACGTTTGTGCACGTATCGGTTCGCAGGTGATTTTCCTATTTGGTCACGTCAATGATTTATATTAACATAGGACGGAGTAAGAATATGTGTTGTACCTGGAAATAATATCCTCCTACCACCCTAACGCTCGTGTAATTTTGATTTTTCATACATTCTTAGCCTACTGCGAAACTTCCAAGTCTCCCGTGCATTCCAATCTAGTCATTCCATAAACTGTGCCCCACTCTCTTTTGCTGCTTTTTACAGAACGTGAACTATTTCTTCATATTTGACTTTGCTTACTTAGTTTTTCTGCGAAAGGTTTCAAATAACCGTAGAAAACTCAAAATCGCGCCTAACTGGAGAGGAATAACATATTTCTCAATTCATTTTTTTCACCCGACGACCTATAATTCCGTTCGACAACTCAATTACCAATACTGCTTTGCATGCATTTAACTCTTAGCTATGAGGATGAAAAATAAATTTCATAGACAAATTTTAGCACTGGCTATGAGGAATATTCAGAAATAAGTTATTTTGCCGAGTTCAACATCATAGTTCATCGATTATTAAATTGGCAAATGGTAAATCTAGAGCTGTTAAGACATAGAAAATATCTACGAGGTAAGTAAGCTAAATAGTACGCTAATAATACGTTTATGTTGCTTGTTTACTTGGTTCAGCAAGGTAGCTTTGATTTCCCGCTATAAGATATTGCTACTGTAGTAGAAACATCAACTGTGAAACTAGTTTAATAGCGAGCTCTCAATATTTGCTTTGCCAAAAAATGTAAATACCCTTCTTATTTTTACTACGGTGTTATTGATGTATAGGAATAATTATGGTTAAAATTTCATCATACATTCGTCATTAATGACTAATACATACAGCCAATACCAAGTAATTAACAAAAAATTATTTCATTCGGCTATGAAAATAAAAAGTAAAGAAAGCAGTTAATGCCAAATGAGTCCGTATCTTTTCTTGAAAATATGTCTATTGCTAGGAAAGAGCTCAAACAGTTTCAAAAAAGGACTGCATCAATCCCGAGAAACTACAATAGTCCCTTTGAGGAATGAGAATATTTTCACAGTGGTACTTTGCGACCGACATTACACCTTGCACTGGCGACTATTCCTCCGTATGTATTTAGGGTTTTCCGCTTTCTTTTCTCATTGCCTCTTGTAACCTCATGCTTTTTCTTTCTTAAGTTTTTGGAACAATACGTAGAGTCTTTTTATGCTCCTTTTACTTCGTAGCGTATTCCATCGTAGTACTTTTAGCAGTTTATTTACACTCTCTGACCGTTTCCAAATTAAATATCTGGCTGCCTTTCTTTGAACCTTTTCAATGTATTTTATATGGCCCTCTTCTCGCAGGTACTAGACTAATAATTCAGGCCTAAAAACCGGTCTCATCCTAGAGTTATATGCCTATTCGTTAGAGGTCTAGCTAGGCCATTGAGATTTTTCATCTACTAATGTAAATTTCAAATCGTTTTTGATAAGTGTTCCAAGTTTACTTTCCACCCTAAATCTTTGGCTAAATGCACACAAAAATATTGGCACCTATCACTTTTAGGGATGGTTTTCTGAAAGTGTGTAGTCTCTGCTTTCTGTATTTAACATTATACTAAAATTAATAAATTTGTACTTTTGTTACATTCCGTCCATTCCATTACTGAATACAAAATATGGCTTTAATGTCCATTATCACTCTTGTTTTGCATTTCTCTGTCGAACATGCAACCATTCATCGGCAAAGAGTCTTTTATGGCAATGAAGGTTGCCTAGAAGATCATTTATGCAAGGCAAAATCAAACGCAGTTCGAGAACGTTAACTTCATGCACTCCCAACGTTGCCCTAGCTTCTTATGAGCACATTTTACCAACTTATACGTTTTACGATCGACCCTTTAGGAAATGTTTTTCTAAAAAGTGTACTCTGCACTCTGTTTGCGGTGGTAGTTAGTTCCTCATTTCTAAATACCGATCATATTAGACTATATCAAAAGCTTTTGACATGTCAACAAATATTGCACCCACTTCAATTCCTTCATCAATAGTGGCCGCGATTTCTTGGCAGAAACCCAAATGCGGCATCGTTTTTGTACTCATGTTGAAAATTGAAAAACTTGTCGTGTGTTAGATAGCTTTTAGTATAGGGATATTATTTAGATGAAAACTGTCTTGCAAAGAAAATGTTCAAGAGGAAGTTCAGCAGAGAAGTTTTTCAGGATATGTAAGCAGATACATATGACAACGCTGGCAACTGTATACTGTATTGCGCAGAGGTATGGCAAGGTTTAGAGAAGTACAACCTGGCAACCTTGTGGCAACCTGGAGTGCACACCTTTGATAGTCCCACGTAGCAGGTTTCTTTGAAGATTCAGAAACGAAAAAAAGAAACTTATAATAGTCATCAGCATAAAAAGGACTCGATGAGTAAAGCCATGCTTTTTGACATACAAATGTTACCAGGGCTGTGCATAATCTGATACTGTTAAATGATAAACCAACGTTCTCTTTCTTCTATCTCTTTTCTTAATGGTTTAGACTGCACAAACTGTTTCTGAACCCATCTTAGCTTTGGCTATGAAATTCCGATGACAACTAAGCTCCTAATTTTAGGATACTTTGGCGAAGACATTCTATTGCATTGATGTTAAATTATTACTGCATCTGGACTTGCATTTCGTAAGTTTCTCATCTAAAATAACGAAATTTTCTTCTTCGATGCACTGAATTTTTTCTTATGAATACATTTCATTTTTTTCTGATAATGTGCAACGTTCCTCTGGGCTAAGGAATATTACTCCTGCTGATTTGATGTTCAGTTTCATCTTTTATTGAGAAAATACACATAAAAATTGATAACAGTACTGCCGGAACTTCCATCCCTTCTTAAAACTTCAATATTATTTAGCAGAGTGAAAAAAATTAGTCAGTTCTATTCCACTGGGTGTATTCATTTCCGAATGGTTTAAATGTCTTTGCATCATTACAAAGGTATCTTTGGATCCAAGTAAAATTTTTCCACCATTCTCTTCGTAGTAACATTCTAGAGAGAAAGTTGAGCTAAGCTTCCGTTACATTGAGTGTCATTTCATTTTTTAATGTTGGGGTTTCATGAATTTGACCACAGAGGTATTTGGTTTCCGTGGATCATTTCCGTTACCTTGAACTTACTTCTGAGATTCTTCACGTCCAACAGGAGAACTTAGGCCTTTGCTATGGGATTTTGTCAGTAATGAAAACATTTTCCACTGTTTATTTTCCCATAAAAGTTAACATTCTTTTATGCAGTCGTGTCACAGTAAGCCAATAGTCACATGACGAGCATATGTTGAACATATGTAAAGTTCTAACAGCATAATGCAGCTGCCAAAAAAACGCTCGGTTCCACAAACTACCAGCGTCTTAAGACGTTGAGCCTTGTACCGCCTTGGCTAAAGGTATCTTGATGTTACGGGTCATCTGTGGTCAGTATTTGGTGAGTGACGCTTTGATTTTTGGTTTCCTGGAAGTAGTCAATCAGCCAAATGTGTCCGAAAAAACACTGCGGTGAAATCTGCTGGAAAAATGTTTAGGGCTTTACCATCATCTCAAGCACTTATCTTGAGCACCGCGGATTTTACCTCGCACTGCTTTAGAAAAAAACCTCGGGTAATGTGGAGGAGGTGACCGCGGAGCTTGTTTATGACTAGCGAGCTCATCACTGCGGAAACATGGGGCACTTTCGCAGTCACGTGGCGTTGCTGCCGCCCTACATTTTTTTTGTCCGATAAGAGCCAATTTATGCGGCAAAACTCCCGCTTTGACTTTCAGGACCCTTTCCTTCCGCAGCTCCGGAAATTTACCAATTTAGAACTCACACTGGAAAAACTTCACGGACCGAGAATTTTTGCACTGCCCCCTCAATATCTTTGCGAATATTTACCGCGTGAATATCATGAATAATTTTTGCAACTACGTGGAATGGCGCATATCACGTTCAAAATGAGATACCCTAGGTCCTTTTACGCAGTTTATACAGTAATTCTACACCAGTCTCAAGAGGAAATACTAGATGCAAAAACTAACTTTTTCAAGCTCGATATTATGATCCGCTAGATCTTTCCATTTCTTTCTATGCGTAGGGGGCGTTAAAATTATTTGAAATCAATTGAAGTCGGTGCAGAGTAAGTCGGGTAGAGGGTATGCATGTTACTTGAAAGTGATTGATGAAAGTTTTAGGTATTATTAGATGTCCACTCTACACAAAGTATGGGCATGGGCGACTCAAATCGGGACACTTTCATTTCAATTTTTTTCGGGACTTCTGAGGGGGAGGGAGTGAGGAACGGGAAAACACTCTTCTGACACTCAGATATGTAGTTACGAAGACACAACGATTCAGCAACAGATAAAAAGCCGTTTGTTGATAGGTAGAAAATGTAAGAAATATGTTGAAAAATAAATTATCTATGGCTGCTTTTACTATAACAATTCTGCCACCAATAAACCTTGGCGGATTGATAACACCACTAGTGGTAATAAAGGATAGTTGTTTAAGTTTTAATTCACTTCAAATAATGTCTATGACTTTGTAATGTCCCTACCCTCACCTGCGAACTAGAGAACAACATCTGTGTGGTTTCATATTCCAAATGAAGTTCTTTTTATAAGTTGAAGGCCAGTATGCATCTGTATAGTTTTTGGTCGATACAGAATTCACAACGCCAACAGATTTCCTAAGGCCAATTTTGTATACATACTAGTCAAATAAACAAAAATCTAACGGAATCTCAAGGATTTAGGCTCTTAGCGATAAAATGTTGCGTACAAATTTCGTGGTTATAGGGTTTGGCGGTTGCATCAAAACGTTAAAAGTTTGTTTATAGAATTCGGTGATTTGTATTAGTCAATGTTTAGTTTTGTCCAAAACTTTATCATTTTACGCATGGAATTTCTTGCTTTCGAGGTTGTATCTGTTCTATTAGAATAACGTCTGAAAAAGGTAACAGGAGATGATATAATTTACTTTTCGAAGAGAACTGCAATTTTCAGACCACAATGTAAGGTCTAGCAAACATTTCTCAATTGATATCATTTTATAGCAGTTACCCTATTTAAAATAAAAAGATTCATACCTAATTTCAGTTCTGAAATATTTTCTTCATTTATCAAGTGGGGGAGTAGGGAACTTCAATTTCCACTAGTATCCTTAATTATTTCACAAGAGCTGTTTTTTAGATAGTACTCTTAATTGCTAACATTAGAGCTTTAAAAATATGCCTTGCATTTGAAAATTATACTGGTTAGATTTTTCATACAACAACAGCAGCAATTAGACGTCACCGCCAACAATCTTACTACATGTTACCAACTAGAGTAGGTCAATATTTCCATGACCCTATGTCTCCGGTATCTTGCTTCAATACGATATTGTCTTATTTTTCCTCAATATGAGTCCCTTAACATAGATTGGATGATTGCATTCCGCCATTCTTATATGTCTCCTGCTGATTAAATGAGTCCAAGTGCCTTCTCTCTATATATTTATTTAGTTGGCCTATGCATTAGTCCAACAATGATTTTCGCGGGGCTTAACCGTTTTGTTATCCCTTCCATTACGTTTCTTATAGAATTGTTGTGGCTATTTATGGTGTAGTATCTATCATAGCTTTATACATTATCTTCCATACAAGATATACGTAGTATTCTCTCCTGTTGGTCTCCATGCAATTCCTGGTTTATGGTCAAATCAGTCCATACAAACTTCCAAACTCACCAAGCACTAAGCTGAAAGCTTCTCCTTACCTACGTTATCCAATGGCCAAAATCTCTAATAACCCCCGTAGTACTTTGAGAAACTATTTACTGATTGATAATAAAACTTTAAAACAGCACTTGCTAATTTTTGAGAACATCATGTTGGCTTGATTAATTATTTGCCCGTAGTACTTTGAGAAACTATTTACTGATTGATAATAAAACTTTAAAACAGCACTTGTTAATTTTTGAGAACATTATGTTGGCTTGATTAATTATTGGCTTCATGACAGTTAATGTTTTTATAGCCCCTGTCAAAAACCTTCCGAGGAAGGCGAAAGATTCCACTCATTTTAACAGCTTACTTTACAAAGATTTGTCTGCATGTAGGTATACTTTCTTCTCACAAGTGTTTTCCTATCCTTTTCAATTACCATCATGAAGAATCCATGAAGCAGTCCAGCCTCTCTTTTCAAGTATTCTATCATGCTTTCTATATTCTCGGCTGAGACTGTGATCTCAGTGGCAAGAATCACGTCGATTTCTGCTCCATTCACCTAGATTTGTTTGAAGATTTACGCTTCTTAGACTGATTTTACCTGGTTAATATCTTCTTATATTGGAAAGTGCTAGGTATTTATATTGGCAACGTGTGTATCATGCTGTACAGTGAAAGTATTTTTTTTCACCGATAGCTGAAGTCCAAATCTACCTGTCCCCTGAAATAATTTGCCCTTAAAATCTTCCCAAAAAGGTTGTTTAAGGAAATATTCGGTAATTCATACAGTCTGAGCCTTTTTTAAGGGTCAATGTTGGTATTTATTCTTTAACCTGAAATTTACTCATCGGATTCCCTCCATTAGCGCTTGCGTAGTATTTAGTTAAGATCTTCTTTGTATTCTGCGAGCATTTTATTTATTTTACATCTTTGAAGTATATGGCTCTTTTCAGATATTGGAGACCAAAAAGACTTTATGCAAGCAGTACTGAATTCGCTACCTCTACATAGATGCATGAGGAAAGGATGAACTTTTCTACAATTCCTCTACATACATGCGCTCTTTAATGGATGAAAGTTATGGAAGAGACATTGCAGAATTCTCCATCCCAAATCTCAAGGTGGGATATCTATTTCTGAAAACTCCACCGTCAAATCACTTTGCAACTTTTCTGTCATTTAGTATAACATAAACTGGTGACATCTTTGTAAACATAATTCAGATGACAGCCAAAGCAAGGCGTTCTTAGATAACATTAAGTAATATCTGAAATATGGTAGCAATTACTGCATAGCGAAGCTGAAAGACGCAGGCAGACGATTTCCAGAATTAACAAAATTTAGCGATATTGCTTATATGAAACTTTGTGGAATTGCATGTAAATAAAAGTCACTCTCTTAGCTTGTATGCAAATCAAACTACTACCACTGTTTCGGTGGTATTAGAAAGGTTTTTTTCCATTCCTGTTTCCACAAGTCCTTGGTTTTGTAACGGAAAAATGTTTTCTGCACCATTTACGAGTTCAGTATCTCCCACATCTGGTATTTCTTGTCAGAAAATACTCATTTACTCTCCAGTTCAGTAATCACATTTGCACTGAAATAAGGTTGAGCGTAATTTCTAGAATAATGCCTCCGAGAATAAACTTTAGCATAATGCAGATTTGCTAACATATCTAGGTACGTACCATTTCAGACTCCACATAACATATTAATTATAATTATTCTGAAATGCAGCTGAGTAAAATATGATAACTGAAGAATTAATTAGATGGATAGTAAATGTTATTTTTTGAAACTCAATCATGATACAAATCCATGGGTGTATCAAGTTTTTGTAAGAATGCTTTAGAGTATAAAATATATAATATAATATAATTTCCTCCGGATAAGTTGTTTTTCAGTATAGTGTGCATCTTTCATCTTGTAGTTAAAAAAGGTTTTTCTAAAAATTTAAAAAAAAATGCGTAGCATCTTGGTTTTCCACATCCAAAATGGATATATATTAACTATAGGCAATTAATGTATCCGCAATAAGAAGGATATTCTCCCAATAAGTCATAGTTTAAGTGGGTACATGCAAATGCGTCACCGTCCCTAAAGTAAGAGTGAAAATCTTTGAATGTGATTTTTATCTCAGAAAAATTATTCATAAAATTTCAAGGAAATGCCATCATTCTTGAAGATCCAATTTTGGCTGATATATTTTCAGGCCATATCAATATTTTAAGCAAGTTGAACTAATACTGCGCATTTATGGGCCCGACAGCTAACATCCCTGAGTAGAAAGCAGCTATATAATCTGCAAGCAACTGTCATCAAACGACCAAAGTAGTTCTCGACTAAGATTCTCTCATAGCTTTGAGGTTAAAATTCTCTGTAGCTTATTTCCAATAGCTAAACTTCAATCTCTCCAACATGTCCCACATGTAGAAAGCATTATGGCCAATGATGACATGATTCCACGCTCTCGGTTTTGAAATATAAAAGAAAAATGAATCTAAGAGTAAGCAGAATGAGACAAGAATCAAAAGAATAGGTATAATTTCTCAACTCAAGACAGAAATTAAGTTAGTTAACATGGCATTAAACTTGTGACTAAACTTAAGAAACAAATAATTATATTGAAAATGGTCGTTTCCTGTCGGATATCATTTTAACTACCAGCATGAAATGGAAACAAGACTATAGAAGGAACACATCAGGAAATCCAATATGGGTTTTAGAAGGAAGATTTATAGTGGAGTAAAGCGGTTATCGACATGGATATTAGAGAAGAGAGAAGCCGAAAATAATTTCAGATAAATGGCAGATAATGATAAAATAAGGCTCATTAAACTAATTCAAAAGGATCAAAAAGGACAGTACAATTTTGCTTGCAAGAAATATGCCATAGACGACATCTTGATGGTGGTGAAGGTAAAGCAATCCATGAATGTTGAGTAGTTCTATTCAGGAAGTCCACCGAGTGAGAGATTCCAGGAGTGCCGACGTTTCGATGGCCGAGTTGCCCATCGTCTTCATAGCAGAATGTCTTCAGGACGATGATATC
Source organism: Ceriagrion tenellum (assembly GCA_963169105.1). NCBI lineage: Eukaryota > Metazoa > Arthropoda > Insecta > Odonata > Coenagrionidae > Ceriagrion > Ceriagrion tenellum. The sequence continues at coordinate 39,426,007 of OY720643.1, read as the reverse complement.
GAAACGTCGGCACCCATGGAATCTCTTCCTCGGTGGACTTTCCGAATAGAGTTACTCAACATCTTACGCCGGGAAAGCCTCAGATCACTTCGACTCCATGAATGGTTTCAAAGATGGGCACGTTATACGCATAGCCCAGAATGCCTACTCGGGTAGCCTAGGCAAGAATCTACAGCATAGGATTCACGCCTCTCAAGCAGTGGAGAGATCCGAATTTGTAAATACCGGGACAAGCCAGGAGCCACCAAAAAGGGTACATAGGAGTGAAATTTCACGAAGGAAATATCATTCACTTTGACCAGGACTCAAACCCGGATCAGTTACAATCCGCTTCTCTATTTCTCTAACTTGTCCCAATCCTGGGAGTCCAGTATAGGAGAATTTTTAAATTTTAAAAAAGAAATGAGATTATAAACCACAAAAAGGCTATAAATTTGTCATAAGAAACGCTAAATATAATACGATCGCCAGTTTTATAGTACCATCCACACGGCACAGCACATTAATAGAGGAATAGTAAAGCAAAATCTCTATCATTCACTACATACTGCTAAAACAGCATCCATGAACTTTCTTCAATAATGGGTAAAAAGAAGTACGACTCATATCCACTAATATTCCAAGAGGTAAAATTATTTGAATATTTAATTTTAGCAATAAATCGATGACTAACAGTCATTATTATGATGACTGTACTCGAAACAGTTGTTTCCCACTAAAGGGCGTGAACTCTTGAATGAATAGTACCCGTTAAGAACAACACATTAATCTTGCTTTACATGATAAACTTGAGGTTAAGCTAAATAAAAAATTGATGGATAACTTACTGTCTCGCGGCTTAGTTGTTCCTTTGCATCTATATATTTACCTATAAACCTTCTCAAGGGTGAATGATAGGGTGGAAATAGTTGGTTCACAGAGGGCTGTACTCATTACCACCTGCCATGATTTCTGCCATGGTTATCAATTATCGGCCGGAAAAAATGCCATTGATTTCGGCAAATTGCGTTCAATAGCCAAGAGTTTGCCACTTTTTTTACAACGAGAGCATTATAAAGTTGTTTTCAAAAGATTTTAGACATTGGAAATCGTCCTCTTTCTTACATTGGAAAAGAACTAGTGTGTCACAAATTGAATGATAATAAAATATAGGTAGACGCATCATATTTTCCTAAGTGGGTGTTTTCTAAGAATGTGTCCAGTCCATCTGGTTTTTTTCTGTATGGTGTTCTATATGTTCCATACCACTTCTACTCTTCTGTACAGTTCATAATTTCATATTTTGTCCGCCCATTTTAACTTCAGTATCCTCCTCCACATCTGATATATACATTGTATTGTATATACCTAGTATATTCCATATAAATTCAAACGGGAGACTAGAGAACCTCCTTGGTATAACAGGAGACAAAGGCAACAACACAATCTATATAAAAATTCTATTAAGTTAAGTAAGAAAATAACGGAGTTTGCAAAACGAAAGGGAGGAAAAAACAAATAAAATAATGGGCACTACTCTACGAAACTTCCAGAAGAAAAATCCTCGGTGATTTACTGGATGATAACGTCAAGTCATTCTGGTCTTACGCGAGAGAGCTCTAGGGCAAATCTTCGACAGTAGAGTCCTTATTGGACACAAATGGCAAAGTATTCACCAACTGTATCGATAAAACCATTTGGATTGGATATTTGGGGAGGCGACCGGCGGCTAAGGTTATTTGCGCCACACGGGATATGTAAAGGAGGAAGGGTGGTTAGAAACCCGGCGTTGGCATTAGCCTGCTCTTAATGAAAGGAAATGTCAATATATTAAACCACTACTTTGAAAGTGTATTCACTAAGGATAACACAACACACAATTAAAACATTCCTGACTTTAACGAGTCGATGGCTGAGAAAACAATTCAGCGTGATGGAATAATTAAACAACTGAGTTCGATTATAAGTAACAAGTCCCCTGGTCCAGAATGAATACCCGCACGCATGCTTAAGGAGTTAGCGGCACAGATTGCACCATTCTTAGAAATTTTATTTAGCAAATTATTATCCGAAGGCAAGGTGCCCCAAGACTGGAAAATAGGCAACGTCACTCCGGTATTTAAAAAAGGAAATAGAAGTAACCCAGGAAATTACCGGCATATATCGCTAACATCACTTTTATGCAAGATCCCAGGACACATTTTCGTTAGCAATATTGTGACATACCTGGATAATATTAACTTCTCACATAGCAGTCAGCACGGCTTCCGTAAGGGCAGGTCCTGCGAAACATAGCTTGCGTTCTTCCTTCATGATATTCTAAAATCAGGCGAATCGGAAGAGCAAGTCGACGCGATATTACTTGATTTCAAGAAGGTATTCGACAAGTTTGCAATCATGCGGAGTTAATAGAAAAATAGTGATTTGGATAAGTGACTTTCTCAGGGATAGAAAACAAAAAGTAGTTATTGATGGTTTTAGCTCTGATATGGTCAAATTCACATCTAGTGTTCATCAAGGAAGCGTGATCGGCCCTCTATCATTCATTATTTTAAAATAATGACCTAAGTTCCCGATTTAGCTGTAAATTCCGATTATTTGCCTACACAGTTATCCACCGTGAAATAAGCGAAGACGCGAACCTTGAAGTTCTGTCATCTGACCTTAACAACGTTCATTCGTGGTGCCAGGAGTGGGGTTTAGAATTAAATATCAGCAAATGCTCCACATTTCACTTCCGACTAAAGTCATATCACAAATTCCATACATATACTGTGGGTGTGGTAAACGTAAAATATTCAAATACAGTTAAATATCTTGGAATTACCATCATTTCTGATATATCGTGGGAAGTAGACATACAAACATATGCGGCACAGCATTAAAGAAACAAGGTTTTGTTATGCAAATAATAGGAAGGTCCTCGGATGAAAAAGTGAAAGAAAGATGCAACTTCGCTCCGGTTAGGCCACACCTCGAATATACTGGGAGCATTTGAGACACTGGACATAAATATTTGACAAAAAAATTAATAAAATACAAATGAAAACAGCGCGCTTTGTTAAAAACTGCTAAGAGCGAAATAGTGTCTAACAACTTTTAGAGGGATTAAGATGGGAGCTCCTAGAGACTCAGAGGCTATACGCTAGGCTAAGGTTGCTTAAGAAATTCAAAACATATTCTTCAGAGAAACAGAGAGAATATTATCATGACTACATCACTGGATCTGACAGATGCGATAAAATAAGAGAAATACACTGCCGAAGAGATAGGTACAAAAACTCGTTCTTTCGGGGCACAATAAGCCATCACAATAAAAACTTAGCTCCACTAAATACAGTCCTATAATGCACGTCAACATGTCATCTCCCAAAAACTTACATCTCTACGCGGCTGGTGACCTAACATCCCCTGCAACACGCCCATGTGGCGGCTCGCAGGGTACTATGTAGATGATGATGGTATCGAAGGCTTTTAGTCTCCTCTGGTTAGCTTTTCCATTGGTCCATGTTTCCGATCCGTAGAAACCCACCCTCCACACGAATGTTTCACATACTTCTTCCTGGTTCATAGATCTATATTCTTTAAGTACAGCAATTTTCTTCTAACCATGAACGCCTTCTTACCTTGGGTTATTCTTTACCTGAGGTGCGTTGTACTTCTTCCATCCCATGTGTTGGTACTTCCGAGATAGGTGAAGTCTACTTGCTCTGACTTTGCTCCTCTCAGGGTGACTTCTACATTCAGCTTATCTCTTTCGCAGTCTAGTATTTTAGTCTTCGACACTTATCGCAATAATGATAAAAAAATAAAGTACTCTAAATGGGTAAAAGTAGCGAGAGATGAAAGAGTGTGGCATTAATAAGTGTCGTAGACATTTAGTATTGATCTATAATATACCAACAAGGTATTGAAACCGTTCCTCATTTACCTATCATGATATCAAGAAACACCAAGCAAACCATTGAAGTTAAACGTACGACTAAATCATGAACGCCGCCCAAGAGTGCATAAGGTGCACAATCGCACATTGAGGGCGTTATAGTCACTGAACCGTTTTGCTGTCTTCATTGATTATAATTATTTCCACCATTACGTATAAATCTCCAGAAGGTCAATTCAAAAGAAGTAAATAGGAAATATGCTAATGTTAGGCCAATTTGAGAAATTTAAAAAATCATTCCTACAACATGATGAGCCGCACGAGACCCAGTATTCCCTACCTAATAGCACCTGTCACTGTCTAAAGACAGGTTAGTTCTAACAAACAAGTCAAGTATTAGATGTTTAGGAAAATTATGAGGTAAATAGTACTTTATATTAAGTTATCATTGAGAAAATATCCAATGATTGTGAAGTCTCAGAGCAAGAAAAGATGTATGGTAAATAACATGTCTCCGTTGAGCAAAACAAAACAACTGCATAAAGTGCAATTCAATAGATTATACCAAGGGAGAAGAAAAACTTTTATCTTTTCGCGCGTAGTGAAGTTGTTCAAACAAAGACGACTCTTGGATGAAACACGTCATAGCGACTTCATAAAATTTTATCAATATATCGATAGTGAGTAAAAAGAGCAATATATTTGATGAAGGATATTTTACCATTCCAACGCCCTATTTTTCGTGGTTAAAAATGTGTGACGATTTTTTAGAATTACTACTTCTACTTACTATATTATTCATACGTCTTTCTTAGGTACCGGTGAATACATTTTGTTAGAATGCGTAAATTTTTTCAGCATGGAAACCGGATTTGAGATGCCCCAAGAGTAGCGATGAGTGGAATATATTTATCGGAATGTTTTCTCCCCTCCCTTTACTTCCTTTCATCTCATTCATCATGAATATGTTTCCGATCGAATCTAACAATTTCTGCACGAATATTTTAGGTTGCAGACGGACCACTCGTTAAAAATTAAGTTTTTCTTTCTTTGAATACTTAATGTTTTCCATGGAGAAAATAAAGCCTTATCACTATTAAATGTTAAAGTGCCCTGTTTGCTAATTATCTGGCTAGATATTTGGTAAATGACTCATGGTAAACTTGTAACTTCATTCAAGCTCCGTGAGCAAACCAGAAATACAGAAATCATGTGAAGTAAGAAGGAGAAGTGTATGGGCACTGATATGTAGAAGGAGAAGGAGGAAATAGTTGCATCGTTATCAGAAAAAATGCACCAAAAGCTCATATGGCAATACGCAAAGTGAATCACAGCTTACAACTCCTCTGTCCAACTGATAACTCTTCATTTATAGTGCTCCCAACACAGCACCCTAATTTCGACCGTCATTCTTAGATGTTTCTCTATTACTGCAGGGATTCAAACACGATCTACGGGAATGGAAGCCAGTTAGCCAGCCAACGCTGCCTTGTGTTTCCATTCGAGTTACATCAATGAGGTAGCGACTCCACAAAATTTGACATTCCCTCTTCCCCAAGGGACTAGAGAGGCTCCCACTAAGGTGCAAAACTTGATGCCTCCGTGTTCCTGGATGACATGGGAGCCTAAATTAGTAGAATAAAGCTGACAGATGACAGTTGATATCGACTTTCTTACTAGAAAAATCAGTCAGCACCCATAACTCGATGCCATCAGCAGAAAAGTTCGTAAATTAGGCCACAATCATTCCACAGCTCTACGCCCGCTAAGCTAGTCTCTCAATGTCTTCACAAGTCTTAGTATTCAACGTTGTCATAATACGCATTGTACCTGAGGTCACCATCTGGAAATTGATAAATGCTCAATCGGTTAGCGGCCTTTTTGTAAAGTTAGAAAATCAACGCTAAAATGAGTTTTAAAAATTAAAACTTGCTCATGGTTTAAAAGAAGGAGAGAAGCAAAGTTTCTTTAGGAAATGAATAGTGACAAAAATAACTAATAACTATGTATTGAACACATTTGACCGAATCCTACTTTGACCATTGGAGGAATTGGGTTTTGAAGCCGATTGCAAAGCTGTGGCATTTGGATAAGTATACAGTCAGCAGAAAATCTATTTATTTAAATCACAAAAAGGCGGCCAAAACTTAATGATATTATCATTGCCGGAATACTTTTGCTAAAAAAATGCTCCAAATAAGGTAAACACACATTTATGATTGATAAACAGAAGTGAAAGAAAAAAAAGAAAAAGCGTTTTAGATTTTGGAGCTAATAGAGCAAACAGATAAGAGATAGAATATACGCAATTGGTAAATAAATTACAAGCCCATAGCACTTGTTGATTAGCAGTAGCTTAGACATCCAAAATACAAATATACCTCTACCTATCATCCTTGGATATTAGCGGGTATGAAAATAACATAAAATGATACTGTCTCTAGAACATCATTATATCTCAAAATATGTGCCTGAAATGGTAGTGACAGCTGTAAATTAATGCATGCCAATTAAATGTTCAAAAACCCAAAATATTTTCAATTTCTAGAGCTAATGGGAGTTGTGATTGTGTCATTGAGGTTTTTAGACATTAAGTCACTCACCCTAAATGCCACACATGCGGTGACAGAAGTATCAAGCATGTTATACAGTTGCCAAGAAATCTTCAAATAACGATGACGTAAACAGGTTACAAAGTTCTGAAACTTGCCTCAGGGGTGCAAAAAAACAAGTCATTCTTTCATCGATGCCACGCACGCTTTTTGCCGATTATGTTCAAGATGGCTCCCGTATATTCGTATACATTTTCATTTTGTCGGCATCTGCAAAATACACTGGCTAAAATATTTGCATTGGTTTTGATCCCTAGTTACGACCCCATGTCCATTGAAAATATATTTTTAAAACAAATCCACAGGCACATTAAGATGTGGGAGCGACTCTAATAGGAAAACTCTATATTTTCCTAAAATTTATTTTATATTTAAATTTATAAATGAGACCTATTGCCCATTTTTGCCTTCTATCAGAGCAGAAATAACACCTGTCTTAAAAAGGTATTAGTATTAGCAATGATATTATTAATAAAGCATAAAAATTAAATAGTTTTGCTGAGTTTGAAGATATTTTCAAATGTACTCTTGAATTGAGCCGTTGGGGAGAAATTATGTAAGCAAAGGAATACCATGTGGACCTCATAGGAGGTGAAGAGAGAAGAGAAGATAGAAGAGGCCGGAATGCTAAAATATTGAGTAGAATAAACTCCTTCACAGCCCACAGTAACAGGGAGATTGCTACAACTTATATTATTATTTGAGAAGTCAGTCCTAGAATTGATTACCAGCGAACATTTACTCTTCTCTATCCCATGATCATCTCTTTTCCTCATGTTTCTTTCATTTCATTTCGTGCATCTATTTATCCTTCGGTGGCCATCATATAACTGACTCATACAACTACCCCCATCATGCTTCTAACGAGAGGTCTCGTGGGCGTGATTTCCATCACTGGATATTGAAAGAGACCGCAATATGGTTTCCTAATTTCTCTTTATTTGCCGTCTCTCCTTATAATACTCTCATTTTACCGTATATTTTGTCTACAGTGTCCGCCTACAAAACAGTTACAGCAAAGTCATGCATTCTAATTTGGTCCGTTTTACCGCAGGTTTTTGTATTTGACTCTTCCCACCTTCTTTCCAGAGGAAGTTTTACAGATTTCAATAGTTAGGTGCTATAACTCCTTCTTTACAGTATACTGTACGTTCTTAGCGCATAGAGGGTGATCTTCTTCCGTTGTTCGGATGAATGAATACTCTCTAATAGACCCCTGTTGAAATCTTTCCATGCGATTCTACGCAGAATACACACATACTCGCGTTTTAATCGAGAATTTTGACATGATGTGGGTTAAATACTAATGAAATCGGAAGAGAGGGGATCTGAAAGTAGCAAGACAGCTTAGAGGAGGCACCTCGCTTTAGTAGTCACCTCTGATAAGATCAGCATCGTTCATTCCTTTAGTCATTGAGGATCGAATGCCACATTCAACGCCAAAACAAGAGACGAGGTGGACCAAGGCGATAGTGGCAGAGAAATCTGGCGTCCGAAATATTTATCATCGCCCGAAAAACACCAAAACACCGCGTCCGGACGGATAGATTCGTCAATTTTTATCATTCCTCTTTTATCGCGGCTGTCATTGTATTTTCTTCCCACGATAGTTCCTCCCAAATTCCATAAGGGGACGGGTACTCAATGAGGGGGAGTGCAATTAGATGGTTCAGTGGGACAACAGAACGCACGATGCGTTTCAGCGTAGGAGAGAGAGAGGTGGGCTGGAACGGGAGTATTGTAGGGGATGGGACTGTAGAGTAGGGAGGGAATGAGAGAGTGAGGGAGGGTAAAATGCTTTGTAATGAGATTGACACGCAGATATCAGTTAAACGCGGGAGCAAGTGGGTTTAGTAATGCAGTCAAGCGATGCGATAACGTCGTCCGCGCTGCTGGATCTCTCGGATCGAATCCGTCTTCGTCAAACTTGTGACAAAATTTTGCGAAATATTTTAGTGAACAGTTTTATTTTCCACGTCCGCGAAGGAAGTGATTGCTACTCCAGGCTATTAAGGCGTCGTTCACAGCAAAACACTGGCTGGGATTGCCAGTTACATCAACCGTAACGTGTTCATTTTCCTGACCGAGCGATGGGAATGTTTCACACCGATTTTTTTCTGCTTTCAAGATAGCTGAAAAATCTCCATCGTCACTGCTGGATAATCCTAGGCCCTTGCAAGATTATTATCACGAGATAAACCGGTTGTGAAGCAACTTGTTGGTTGAGGCCACCTCACGAATCTACAGAAAATATTCTGGGCAAGTGACTACCGATGCGATTATGTTTTGCTTTGTACCACTTCCGTTCATGTATTTTTGCGAGACATATTTTACGTTGATAAAGCATATAACGTGAAAATTAACGGTAGATAAGATATTTCTTAGATACGGGAAATATAATGTGACTGTTAACTCAAATTTTGAGATAACTTGGACGAGTGGTTGCTTGAACACAGACCCCCATTTGAAGTTTTAGATGGAGATATGTTTTTGCCTAAAGATGCTGAGCTGTACGTTCTTTATTTCACATATGAGTTCTACAGTATTATTTCATAATATCTCAACAGGGGAATATCGGTAAAGAATGTAAGGGTATGTGATTGTAAACTTTTAAATTTGAGTACCATTTAATTTTAGAATATACCCTGTATCTTCATTTTAACACCTATGTGGACAAAATGTCTTGATAGAAGAATGGATTGCGGATCGTGGAAATTTCAGGTGGCACAACTAATTTTGTAGCTACCAGCATGAAAAAGGATTGCTCTAAATAGCTGCGATAAGAGTATATCTTTGCTTCTTCAAAACAATTGCACATAATGAGATTCGTGACCTTTTCGAAAAATTTATATATTCGTTGTCTTCCATTGGTGTATAAATGTTCACTCCTCCAAGTGTCATCAACCTCTTATACATTATAATGAAAATAATTCTCTAAAAAGTATTTTAAAATACAACTATTGCGTGTCCTGCACATTGTAAAACAACAGGTAGAGAAAAACTATTCACAGCCATTTCCAAGAAACGATTCCAGTATAAATGCCATCAGGTTAGAAAGTTAAAAGATATTGCTTAGATAGATATGGTCACTATCCCTTACATCAGAAATATGTTTAAAATGTGTATTTTAGAATAAAATGTTATCCCTAAGATACCTGAAAAAAACTTTTTTTAATACTCAATTTATCATCCAGCTGTAATCCAGCCGATTTTCGTATAATAATGGTATTCCAGAATAACTTGAATAAATGGGTGATATTAAGTTCTATAATGAAGTTGACCGCAATGAAAATCTACCCCACGTACTTTGATATGCCATCCCTGGGCATCTCTCCGTATTTAGCTGTAATGTTAATCAAGTCTATTACCCGTAGTTATCCTTTTTCTGCGGCGTTTTTCTACAGTTCTCAGTTTCACTTCTACCTATCCCCTTCACTCATTATCCTTAATTGTAATCAATTATTTCATTGTATTCATTCTAGACGTGGAGAGTATTTTTTAATGCGTTTCAATCGGCCAAGTATTAGGCTCAATCTCGCAATAATCGTCATTTGATAAAGATTTTTACGTAAGCTAAGCTTTATTGTTATGCAACTCACTGTTTTTAAGTACAAATGTATGATTAAACATCAACTCCTCAGCTTTGATTTCAGAACTTACAATGTCAAGCAAAATCAAGACGCCTCTTAACCCTCTACTATGTCTTGTTATGGCAAATCTCATGGATTTTAGTTGTTTGTGATTCAGGCGCTTAAGCCTTGGTACTAGAAATTTGGTTTTCTGAGATGTGTGATAGATGACAGTCTCCTGCTAAAGCTATCCTCTGCCTCCTGCCAAGCCTCTCCTTTTTTACAGAAATATATTTTCATGGAGTTTACGCATTATTTCACGATAATTATCATTTGTAAGAATTAGCTTAATAATGATAGGGTTTCGGACTCGGATCCCTGCAGTATGACACCTTCATATCCACACACTCGTCTTTTTTCGGAGCAGAATTATTTTAAATTACCAGTGAGGCTTAAGGGGACAATTATTGGTCGCCAAAAGCAAAGAAACAAAATTTGAGCGGCAAGAGACTTTCAGACGTAGAAAGAGGTTCAGAGAAAACTAACTCTTCCCATTATATTTCAATTTCCCTGCACTTCCTCAACGGTATTTATGCAGTATTTAATTTTTAGGGTGCATGCCTAAATAATTAGAGAACTATCCAATTTAACCTGGTAGAAAATATAACAAGCATTGCAGTAATATCATACCAATGAATTATAAGTATTTGATTCTGAAACCAAATGCCGAGAGGATGATTTGAAATTTTGCAGCATATGAACGTATTCATTGAGGAACTAGTCTCAGTCAATATAGGACCGTTACACGTGCACACATCTACTGAAAACTATAATATGGCGGAATATTATGCCTCTCAAAGAAAAGAAGTCAGCCGAGCCTAAACTTTTGAATCAGCTAAATAAAACGAGGATGAAAGAGATGAAAACACTTTGAACTCCAGGGGAGAAAAACAGAATAAATTTTATCGAGGAATTATCATTTTCCATAACGCTACACATTGTCTATACAACAAGTATTTGAAAACATATATAAGAATGCATTAAGGTGAATTTCCTCTCAGACTTTACGTATCTAAAATGCTGCACATGATAGTATATTGTTCCTTTAGCATTATGACATTCAGCTAGCACATTTCCACATATTTCGCTTTATCATTGACTAAAATAATTCAGTCTTTCTCACAAAGAGTTCCTAATTATATCTGTTCGTGAGAATGTTTATCAGAGAACTCATTTTTCCCTTTCAGCAGTTTTAGCTTATTTTTCCAGAATAATAAGCCTAAATCATCTCGTTATTTCTGACACTAACACATCAAGTGTTGATGATGACGTGCTCTTAAATGTCGGCTAAAGCCAAAACAAAAAATTGTTTTGATTAATTTTAGCAAACCTAATACAAAACAAGGCAGCCATGAAAGATTTAGTTCTTAATTGGAAATGGAATGAAGAAAAGCACATTCAGGAATTTTGGGTGTCACTTCAAGCACGGCACAGCACATTGAGCACTATCTTTGAAATTTCTGAGCATTAGCTATAATATCCAAATAAATTACACCATTATCAAAAATACTTTTGACATTAAATGCCAGTTTCATTTGAGGATGAATGCCAAGATAATTTGGTATAGTTAAACGATTTTATTGGAACTTGATCAGAGGGAAAAGTTTTAGTAAAAACTAACTGTTGCACAATTCATCAAATATTATTTAAGAGGTTGCGAAATAATTTGCTCTTGAGCGGAGTAAGAAGAGGTATAAGAGTCGCGGTGAATATCTGTAAGCAGAGGCTCATTACAGTGGTATTCAAACATAAAGAAGAGGAGTTCAGCAAGGATAGGTGTTGTCACCGTGAAAATAATACCAAAATGCGATATAATTTTTAAGCTAAAAGACCTGATTCCCAATTGTAATTAAATTGACATGGTATATAAAAGGTATATCTAGATTATTTATGTGGTATAAGGTTCAGAAAAATGAAGTCTTGAAAGCAGGATCTAAAATCAGGTACATGAATTTTCTTCTGTCGGAGGTCATCTAAAGTAAAATAGCGAATAATAACCCCACAAAAAACAGGCCACAAAAAGATTATAAAAGTTTGTAAAGATTTATTCGTGAAGACAAAGAGATAAATACGTAAAATTATAAATTATAAAATAAAAGTTGCTTGGTGAAAAGGAAGTAACAATGAGGATTGCCACTTGGAGTGTACAACAACGAATTTCTTTCAAGCTATAACTGAGATTTAACACAACCACTAGTGATACAAAGGGAGTAAAAGAGCAAGGTATATCGTTTATATATATTTTAACTATCCCGTAATATAATAGATACAAATGTCTTTTGGCAATGAATTTCATGAACTTCTAAAGTCAGGAATAATTTCGATATGGACGATATCACAAAGTGATTGCAAACCACTAACAACAAAGAGTTAAGGATGGAAGTTTCATGGAGACCCTTTTGTATATACGAATTCATACGAATTACTTTCAATTGCTATAACTGAGATTTAATACAACCACGAGAGATACAAAGGGAGTAATAGAGCAAGAGATACCGTTTGTAAATATTTAAAATTTCAGTTAATATAATGTCAAAAATATGAAATATTACGCACCGCCTCAAATCCTGCATAGTCGACCATCTCATTACAACTCTTGTAAGAGAGAAATTGCTTCAAGTATGGTTCAGCATATGATATAGCATACATTATCATTCTAAATTAACATTAAAGTAATTTTATTTTATTTACCAAGTAAATTAATGATCTTAACGCTTAAGGATGGATCGCTACATGTTATAAGCAACAATTTTGCTCCATTTGAACCAATTTTAAGATTCCGATTATTTTTTCTCAGAATGATTTCAAAAAAACATTATTATGACAAACAAATGGACGTCGAAGTGTCCACTTTATACTACACGTGTTTGTCTTTTAAGATGCATTACTGCAACATTTCACCTGACACATAGAATTTACAAATTGTATCGACATCCAACAAAGGTAGAAGATCAATTTTCAGAAATAGTATTTATCGTTAATTTTTATGTTCAATATGTGTGTTGTAATGTGTAAACAGTTTTCTTAAATATCTCTGTCACAGGGAGATTATGTAAGACAAAAAAACTACGTGGAGTAAATAATAAAGTAATAACTAGTTGGACAAGAATGTAAGTTTTTGGTTTTCCCCTAATGCAATATAGGGACAAAGTAATCGTCTAATTAATTCCACATGAATATGTGAATTAAGCTTCAATATTTGAATCTATACCTGATATTTCCAAAAAATAAAAATAACCTTGAAATAATTTGCAATAAATTTCCTGAAGGTAAAAGCTGATTCTAAAGTAACCCACTGACAAAAATTAATAAATATTGGCCCTAGACTTTTTAAAATCTAAACTTAAAAAGTCTAAATACTCTTCAGTTAGCTTTTTTACGTCATCTTGAGAAGTTCATCCTATGGTAATGTTTTTCACAACTCTTTGTTGAGTTCTTAAGGGAAAAGTTTCCGTTACTATAAATTTTAATGTGTAATTATTCAAATGGCATTTTTAAATATCCTTGGCACTCAGAATATCCCTGAAGACTGAATTGTGAATTAAATGCATTTAGCAGCAGGCATACATTTAATCGCATTTTAACTACATGCATTGCTTGTCAAGATAGTGGTCGAGACGCATAAATACCAGCATAGCGAGTTGAGATGCCCGTCAAGAAAGAGTGAGGAGACATCATGTGAAAATTATATTCCTTTTTGATTTTAATAAAGTAATGCATCAATAACTGACGGTATTGTTTTTTGTAGCGTTAGCTAAAAACATTCATCCTTCCCTAGTAAAAAGAAAAATATTTTCAATGATATAATAGTGGTCGAAAAAATGAAGAGATCCAAATGTAATGATAAAATGTAATAATTTCTTTTAAAGTAGGGAAAAGTAATAACTACTCATATTATTAATAAGACTATATAAGAGTTGAATTTATATCATGAAGACTTTTTCTCTTTTGAGTAAAACTAAATTGAATGAGAAATTCAAATAAGAGTTGTGGTTCCTCCACGCAAACTTTTTCTAGGTGGATATTTTTTCTCCACTCGAATATTTCATGCGAATTTCCCCTCTCCACAAATATGAATCACCGAAAAAACAATGGAAATGAGAATATATAATTACCGGTGTTTGAGAAGAAATTTTGCGGGTGCGATTTATTTGCTTTTTTTCTCCATCACGCGAACAGTGCACCGGTTAAGATTCGGGAAAAAAATTAAACGTCGTTTTTCGAAAGAATAAAAGAAATAGCACGTTCGCAAGGAAAAAATTTGGGACAGATATGTGAGGGACGGAGTCGTAGGGAGGGGCAAGACAAGAGAGGAATTTCCACAAAAGTGCCATCCTTAAAAATCCATAATTTAATAATAATGATGAAATATTTCTCTCTGCCCATTGCATTTAATTATTTCGATTTTTTTTCGCCATCATTTCCTCTGCGTCGCGCACACGAGCGCTTTGTTAGCCCACGGTCAGACGGGTTATTTTTTCCGCGGAGATGTCGACGGAGAGGAGCGGTAGTGGTAAAAGGGCTTCAGCCAGCGTTGGCATGGGATTCGGACAGAAATTTTTAAACCCTTCCCATTGCTGCGATTTTTTAAGGAGCCCTCTGCACCTATCACGTGCGAGGCAGCGTTGCAATTGGGCGTGCACCAGAACCCAGTGGAGGACGAGGCACACAGAGGAACATTTTTTTTTCTACGCCCATTTATTTTTTTAAACACACACACAGATATACGTAAAAAGGATATATGTATACGGAATGTATCGTGAAGGGAACGAGGGGTGCATGGGTGTTTGTACGTAGCGTGCACACGGGGAGCGGGGCTATGTGAGAATTTTTTCCTTTCGTACTGAGCCTTTCTCCCTTGAATGCAAAGCCCCTCCACGTCTCCCTACCTCCGCACGTCTAGTACCGAGCTCTTAGGTCTCACCCCGCCCTCACTTTGCATTGATTTAATACCTGGACGGCGAATTCATGAAGGGAGAGAAGGAAGGCATGTGAGGAGACGAGGTAGAGGAAGGATGCGGAGGGTGGACGTAAAACGAGCGAAAAAGCGTACAGGGAAGAGAGAAGGAGAGGGACACAGAGGTGTGCAGAGGAAAGAGAGAGAGGACGGGAATGTGTATATATTTTTTGCGCCCGTCGAGGATAATAAAAATACGCGAGGAGACCAGCGAGGGAACCAATGGCTTTCACTCGCAACTGCATGCGGGAGTGTACTTTTTCGGTGACGTCACGGAAACATCATGGCCGCCCGTGAGGCGGGAACCAATAGGGACGGGGTTCGAAAAATCGCGTGCGGAGAAAGGACCCGCCCAGGGTGCCGACTTCAATTTCCCTCGCTCTCTCTCTCTCTCAGGGTACAGGCAGGGGCAGGTGCAAGCCCCCTTTCTCGCCCGCATGCAACGGGGTCCGTCAGGGAGTGAAATTTCGGCCTCCCACCCTACTCCCTCAGAGCCCCGACTCCTACTCTCCTTCCCCTCTCCCACCCCACCCTTTAAACCCTTACAGGACTCGCAAACAACGCCGGACCCCCGCCAGGGTCTCCCTTACTTCCGCGCCTTCCACCACCCCACCCTACTTTCTCCAACCCTTCCCTTCGCCACTCTCCATCTCTCTCCCACCCTGGTTCCTCTTTCACTTTTGCCAAACGCGCGCTCTCGTCCGAATCTCCCTAAACCCCTTCTCCTACCTCTACCCCTGACTCTCACCCCACCTGGAAAAGGGTGTGGGATGGGGAGCCTAGGGAAAAGTTTGGACTCACTGGAATGAGGAAATTCCAGCCATCCCTCCCTTGGCCCCCATCCCACACACCCATTTCTCCGTAACACCCCGTGGCAGCCTCATTTTTCAACCACGCTCCCTGTCTCACAGGATATGGGCTCGAATGCTTGTGCATTGGCCTCCCTCGTCCCAGGCTTACATTGGATCTTCCAAAGCGTTCGCGTCGCCTCAAATTCTCCCCACACCACCCGGCAGTGCCTTTGCCTTAGGCTCCCCCGACCCTCAACGCCCGGCATATCCAAACTTGAATCCCTTATTCCTACATAAACCTCCATACCTCCGCATGCCTCACCCACCTCCCTCCCAAAAACCTCCAGGCACTGTTTTCCTACTCCCTTATCACTCCCCCACCCCCGGCTCCCTTCCCCACCCTCTCCGCCTCTCTGTCTCAGCCCTGCTCCTCACCCCTCTCCTCCTACTGCGATCCGCCGCACACTGCTTCCCCACCAATTCCGCTAATTCGTACAAACAACGGTCTCGCATATTCCACGAGCACCGTTCTCTCCCGTGCCTTCGCGTCCTCCTTTTGCTTCCCACCCGCATCTGAATGCCTTCCAGAACGCCCAACTCTCATCTCCTCCCGAGTATCGATTCAAGTTTCTGCGTCCGCTCCCGTCTCCGCTTTCCTCGCGTCCCTCGCTACGGGAAACCGTAGCAGCGACGGAGTTCAGCGCCGGGGGAACGTGAGATCCGTGGGGAAACATGCCCCATGTGTTTATCCCAATCCGCTCTTCCCTAGCCTATTTTTTGAACTGGTACTGTAGTAGACGGCGTTTGGATTAGGGTATTTATCATTATTTCTTACAGAATTAGATAAAGAATATAGTTAGATGCAGTAAAATTTTAAAAACATACGCATGCCACTCTAAGAAACAGACAATTTTACTAAGTAAATGAGGATTTTTTTATAAGGAAATGATGGTCATAACTTAACAAAATTTGAGAAGTCCTAAGAAGAGATGACATATAAATATATTTAAACAAATTCAATGGCAACAATACATCGTGGTGTTGGCACTTTATATTATCTTCGAGGTCGAAATAACACTTGAGAAATGCTACCATATTATATATAGGTATTATTCAATTTTCTCCTCTTTCAAAGTTATTTCTAGGGAGAAGAACACGTGCAGTCTCAAATTTTTGCTTGGAGTAGGGAATCTACCTTAATTTCCTTTCGGAATAAGATAAAGGATATATTTAAGGGAACTAAAACCTTAAGAATATGCCACTGGATTTTTGAAAAAGACGATATCCCTGTCCTATTTTTAAAACTGGTATATTTAAACTGGTGCTGTAGTAGATGAAATTTGGATTAATCTACCTTAATTTCCTTACAGAATTAGATAAAGATAATATTTAAGGGGTAGTAAAATCTTAAAAACACATTTGCCACTGGATTCCAAAAAATACGATTTTACTAAAACTGTAGGAGGAGCTAATTGACACGGAACCAGCAAACATGTGATACAGTAGAAGTACGATAAGGAAATAATGAACGCAAATTACCAACGTTGGAGACATCCTAAGAGGAGATGACAGCTGTTTAAGCATATTCAGTGAGAAAAACAAACCAAGGTGTCGGCGTTAGTATCTACCTTAATTCCCAAACAAAATTCGATAATGAATATATATGGGGGCAGTAAATCTTAAATAAGCATACACATGACGATTTGGCTAAAACAGTAGAAGGAGCTAATGGACATGGAACCAGAATAAATGTGATGTTATAAAAGTACGATAAGGAAATGGTGAACATAAATTACCAACATTGAAGACATCCTAAAAACATGTGACAGCTACAGATATTTTAGCAAATTAGAAGGCAACAACAAACCGCGGTGCTGGCGCTTTCTTTATATTCCTCGAGGTCGAAACGACAGTAGAGAAAGATAGTCGGCATGATAAAATTGTGTTCTCTTTGAAAGTTATTTCAACGGAAAAGTAAACGTGCCATCACAAATATACCCCTTGAATCTATTTCTACCGCTTTACGAATCACTTGTAATGACAGAAAAAATGCAAACGTGATAAACAAAATACAGTCATTGAACTTTTCTCAGCAAATGTAGAGTGTGTGATTGAGATAATAATCAGTATATAATGAAGTATCATGCACGGTTGCCACGTTTTAGTCAAAACAGATAAGGAAATATCCGAATATAATAAATTACATAGCAGTATTTCCGTTTTGGACCTACTAACTTGCAGTTTCATCTCCAAGAATAACTGTTTATGGTCCTTCCTTTTGCATTTATACTGGCTCATTTTGAATGGAAAAGTATAAAAGTTGTTTCTTTTTTGCTTTTGCTGATTTACAAATGATTATCTACTATATGTGAGTAATATCTGTTCTATTTATGTAGAGTAATCGCCACAAAAATTTCGCTAAGATAACTGCTTTGATGGTATATGAAAGAAAAATATTTTACCGTCTAAGTATTATATGGAGGATCTAAACTCATTCATATCTGAACGTCACTACGCCCACGGATCGACAGGAGGGCGCGCCGGAAAAGTGTTTCGAAAAAGTTTTGATGATGTCCGTGTTTGACGCGGGAGAGAAATACAACTCTACTTCCAATGCTAAGTTGAATGGTAAGCGATCTGCAGTACATTGCCTTTACATAGAGCTAGCGTACCACCTCTGAAACCGGAATAACCGGATTGGCTGTTTCGGTTTCTAAGTAAGTTTCTAAACTAAGACGGTTTCCATTATTTCTTGCTTCTTCTACAATTGCATGAACTAGAGCTACTTTATCACAAAAGTACCTCCAAATTGAATCCGTTTTCAAGTTTACATTGCAAGATTTATGGAATGAATTAGTTTCTAGAGGCATACAGGGTAAATAACATATGTATAGGGAAATAGATAGGAAAAGTCCCAGTGAGGCCATTGGATAAATACATAGACTAAAGTAAAAGAGCAGACAGAAGAATCTCTAGGGAGAATGGTAACTAGCTTTAGATATGAATAAATGAAGAGACAAATTATACGACTGATGACCAAAGGTGATGATGATGAGGGAGAAGTGGGAAAACATGTCGTGATCACATATTTACGTCAGTTAAATATTAGGCTTATACGTAAATTCTTGGTAAAATTACCTTCGATATATAGGTATATGAAAGCAGTTATATCTGAACAATTCTAAACTCAAATCGATTGAAGAAGCGCTTACTGTTTGGTCACAAATTTGAATTTTCAACAACAAACGCTTAGTTGCATAAAATGCTATAACAATAATAGTTTCAGTATCAAATTGGGACTAGTATAGAAAACTTTAGTAAATAATTCCACCTCACTGTGTACTTCTGAGAAAAAATCATTCAACTTCTTAATGTCCTAGAAAAGGAACAAAAAGAAATATTTACCCAATAAGTTATTGTGTGAAAATTTATTGTTTCTCTATTTCATAAGTTTCCACTTTTTTAAAATAATTTTATATGTAATGTATGAGCTCCATTACTATATTTTATTATTTTGCATGTTCTTAGTGGATGACAAATACCCAAGAATAATAAGTATTTCTTCACTTTACTTTGCCTTTAAGGCTTTGCATCACCAATAAATTCTAGTTTACAACTAACGAAATCCAACATAATATGGCTGACCAAGTTTAAATCAATTCAGCTGTCGCAACTACATTTATCACAGGGCGTACGATACTTAAAATAATGATGAAATGCAACTGAAAGAGGGAATTAAAACCAAGTCTTATAGCATGAGTTGTGCTTCATTTTTTGCAACAAAACAATGCATGAGGATTCAATAACGAGGGAGAAAATCGCAGAATGCCATTGGACATGGTGTGAAGGAACACTTCTGCGTTCCCATTTTCACACATTTCCTTCTCCATTGGCTGGCTCTAATTTCCTTCTCCACATCACTCCCTCCATTCGTCCCTTGTACTCTCCTCCCTGCATCCATTCCAAAGCTTTCCGAACGCTCTCAAGGAAAAAATAGGCACAGGGATATGCAAAACAGGGCTGCGCGGGGAAAGAGTGGGGATAAACAAAAATTCCCTTTTCCTTCGCGTCTCCCCTGGCAAAACACACGAGGCTCTGTCGACACCCGAAGAGTCAAACACAATACCGCGGCACCATTGAGAGAGTGTGCCTTTGCCCAGAGCTGTGTCATAGTGGGAGAGTGTGAGAGAGAGGTTGAAATAGGTAGGGAGGGAAAATGCTCGTGGGCCGCTAGGGGAGACAAAAGGAACGGAGCTTTATTTTTCACGGGAAGACGTGGGCAGAGCGCGGACTTTGGGAATAAATTCCGAATTCCCGCCTTCCCGTCGTACCCCGCGCGCATTTTCTCCTCATTCGCCATCATGGGATTTCCACCCTCCCTCCTCCCACGCTCCCCTCCTCTCCCTCCGCCTCCCACCCCACTCAGAGCACCCATTTCCCCTCCACCCCCTTCCATCCCCCCCCTCCTTTCCACATCTCCTCGTATTTCGCACATCGTGCTCCGAGCGGTGAGTCGCTCCTAAGTTGTTATTAGTCATTTCGCATATCCGGGAAAAAGCAACTCCTGGAATTTTTTACGCGGGCACTGTATGCGGCTCGTTAAAAGTTCGTTTCTTATTACACCTGGCTTCGTGTGAATCATACGACATTTTTTTACTCATTCATCACAGCATGACATCCACTATGCCTATTATCTTTTTGCCCCTTTATTTTTAATTTCACCCAAACTATTGAGCCTTTCACTGATTCAATGTCATTCAAAGAAAATGAAAGGTCAACCAGAAGTGTGTGCTATGCATATATGTATAATATTCCTAAATAATAAAAATACTGGTCTCATGTTACTAATGCTATGTTGATAAGCAATGTACATAGGCTTATTAACATGATCATTCAAACTTTGTAGTACTCTTATTAGCTCTCATAAGAAGAACTACCTGCTCAAAATATGCTAAATATTCCTTTGTATTAGCAGAAAAAAACAAAGCATGTATTGGAGGCTGATAATGATATAAAATATTTTCCCAAGAAACACTTGATTTGTGTATGTTGCAATGTACATAGATCAAGTTTGTTTCTTATTATACCTGGCTTTATGTGAATCACATGACATTTTATTACTAATGATAGTCAAGCCAAATATTTCCCCACCAAGATACACTTGATTAGTGAATTTCACATGACGTGCGATGCTTTTAAATCAAATGTGTGAGCTACAATAGTTTTATCTACAACGACTCAAAAAAAATCTATAGGCCATGAACTGGAGGGATAAAGAATGTTTACGAAGCAGGACTAGTTCTTTCGCTCAACCTTATTCTCAGCTTCACAGACAACTCCGGCTAGTAGGAACACGCGGCATGCTTTAGCAACAAAGAATAGGTTGAAAATGCAGAGTTTTAGACTGTTTTTAAAATCTCATAGGGATGGGTACGTTCTTTTGCAATTTAAAAATCAAAGTTTGGAATACCCTCTACAATTGAAATATAACATAGTAATTAAACTTTTGAATGACATATAAATCTGGAGTTAATCAAAGCTGTGTAACTTAGTGTCAACCTGTGCTGCAAAATGTTTATTTAGTATAAACTATTCATGCGTTAAATAGTAGTATGAGCTTGTATTTTGCTGCATTCCATCATTAAAATCAATGCTATATCCTTGAATAAGATTGAAGAGTTGCCATTTACTGACATAGCAAGTACTATGGAGCAGAAGAGTGAAAAATCGCAAGCCATATCATTTCATTGAGATTTCATGACAAAATAATTGTATAATTAATCCAAAATCATATTGTTAGTATTCATCCATTTTTCTATGAAGAAAATTTTAATCATAAAATTATTATCTATGCTATATAATACCGCATAGTAATGTAAACACAACAACAAAAACCATGAAAAATGACTACATTAAATTATTAAATTTCCTTGGCAAGTGCTTTTGAAAAGTATCTCACTTTTATCATTATTAGGATTTAATTAAAATCATATAATAAACCAGTACCTCATAATGTAAATAAAAGGGAGAAAGACGGATATCATTACAACAGTAATGAATTGAATGACTTTTTGAAAAATTAAAACTTTAAGACTTTACATTTTCATGAATCCCCTGATGCATTTTAACTCGGTTATTATGAAATTAGGCCCGTTAAAGAATATGCCAATTTATTAGAATTTCTCATTATCTAATTTCAAATTGATGGTGCTGAATGATTGAAGACGGAATTTGCACTTCAACATAATATTATTATTTTGATAAAATATTTCTTTTTAATTTCAGAGCGATCATTTTCACGAATTTAAACCACTTCCACCTTCCCAGTAGAAGCGAATGCATTAGATATGTGAAGCCCTGAGAGTTACGTCAGTGTTAATCTCAATAACTTTTTTAGCAAGGCGCCTAAGCATTGTAAAATTATTTAAAAGTGTACGGCCTGCCACGACTTCACGTAATATATCATTTGTTTTTTCATTACAGCAAATCTCATATAATCAACTACGTCCAACATATCCAAGATAATTTTACCACCAAAACATTTTTTCCCGTCCTCACGAAGTTTATCACGCCACCGCAACCCCATCCTTCTTTATAATTCACACAATTTCGCGTGCAATTTTCGGAATAATGCATTCCAAGAGATTGAGGAGGATGCATTTTTAAATAAAATATTTTGACACAGGGCCTCGGAAGCCAGGCAGGTCGGGCGAGTTGAGGAAGGGGGGAGATGTGTGGGGAGGGGAGAGAGGCAGAATAGGCGGGAATTGCTTTGGAATGGGCAAGGAGAGAGAGAGGGTAGAGAGGTAGGAGAATATTTTTAAAAAATGCAAAATGTTAATTCGCATGAGCGGAAATTCGTGAGAGGGTGAAAGGTGGAAGTAGGGGAGGGGAGAGCAGGGTTAGGTCTGTAGGGAAGGGGAAAGGCAGAGGAGTTTTAGCTTGGAGAGAATGCATAAAAAAGGAGAAAAAAAACAACGCCAGCATCGAGAACTCCGAAGGGGGTAATACCTGTGAAATACGGCCGGAAGACGATACGAAGCACAAAGTATCATTATTTAGCCGGAGCGCCGCTGTGTCCGGATAGCGCCAGTGTCGCATATATATAAAAAAAATTAAAACAAAAAACTCCCACGGAGCGAGCGCGGGAAAAAATAGGGGCAGGGTGGGGGTTTTTCAAGGGGTGGTAGGTAAGAGAAGGCGCGGGAAGCGGGGTGGGGGGGATGTCGCGGACTATATTTTTCCGAGTAAGGGAAATCCCCTTTTTCTCGAAAAATATCATGCGTGCTGAAGTAAAGGAACATAAATGCAATCACAGCCCCTTTTTCTCCTCGTCCATCCCCACATTCTGAAACCCCAACCTCGAACCCCTCCTCTCCTCCAGGCTTATTAATATTATTTTTCTCACTTTTTTATTTTTCTCGGGGTCCTCGTGATTGTGACTAACATGAAAAATATCTCCATATTTTATGGCAGGCAGTGGTATATCACAGAATAATTTTTTTATTAACAGATCTCTCCAAGCACGACCATTTCCGACCCCCCTCGTCCCTCCTGGCCAGCATACCCCTCTCCCCACCCTCACCCCCAAGCCTTACCCTGACCCTGGCTCTCACCCCACATTTTCTGACCCCCCACACACCGTACCCTACACTCGGACTTTTCCTCGCAGAAAAAAACTTATCAGCCTATACCACCCCTCCCTACCGTTTTTTTCACCCTATTCCTTCCCTACTTTTTCTGTACCCTCAGAAAAAAACTCGCACGTTCCGCTACTTCTCTCATATGGAAAAAAAGTTTCAAATCTCCTCTCCCCGCTCCCCCTCCTGACTAACTTCTGCCAAAAAATATAATGTAATACCAGGTGCCTTTTTTTTAACCGTACCTACCCCTGACGCTCTTCCCAAGCCTTCCACTACTCCCCTCTCGCCTTCATACCCCCCCAACCACGCCAGGGCAACATATCTAACCCCCCCCCTGCGTCAACCCCTCTGCCTCACCCGGTTGGTAAAAAAAAACATCCCTCATCACCCCCCTCCGCCAGCCATCTCGCATACAATCCAAGCTACTACTCTCCTTCCGGTGTCTCATCTCTTCTGGTTCCTGTTATTTTTTTTCTCACCCCTTCCCCACCCGAAACCACCCCTACCCGAAACTTTATTTTTTTCGGGTCCGGTCCTTTTCCTCCCTCCTCTCCTCCGAAAAAAAATATCG
Source organism: Ceriagrion tenellum (assembly GCA_963169105.1). Classification (NCBI taxonomy): domain Eukaryota; kingdom Metazoa; phylum Arthropoda; class Insecta; order Odonata; family Coenagrionidae; genus Ceriagrion; species Ceriagrion tenellum. The sequence continues at coordinate 39,401,942 of OY720643.1, read as the reverse complement.
CCTCTACCCACCCAAACCCTACCCCCCATACTTTCCCCCCGGAAAAAATTATATATGTGCCCGTATGTATATATATTAAACTGACCTCCAAAAAAAATACCCTCGCCGTTCCCTCTCTGTACGTGACAACCTTTCTCCCGCGCTCCCTCAGTCGCCTGCTTACATACACAAACGATCACACGCACACAGACTTACACGTAAGCATCCTGGAGGGATGGGAGGGGGGGCTACGTGAGATTTCGGTAGTGGTCCATGGGGGGGGGGGGGGGGAATGAGGGGGGAGCTCGGGTGGGGAGGGCATCAGGAGACAGAGGGGGTTCAAGGAGTGGGGAGTCGTCCCCGGCTTTATAAAAGGGCGGCTCCACAGAGGATAGGATTCTGGGCGTGTGCCGGCTTGACCGAGGGATGCTGTGGAGGGGATGGAAAAGCCGCTCCGCGCCATCCCATTGGTCCCCCGCGCCACGTGACCCCTCCGCGACTCCGCCCAACCCCGGACATTTCGGGGGTTGCCGGGGAGGGGTGTAAGGGTGTCCATCTCTCCCCGAGAGAGTACCACACCCACTTTTACCCCCTCTGTTCCCTTCCCCGCCGCGGCGCCGTCCTCCTCGCCCCCGCCCACGGCCTCCGCACCCGAGGAGAACTTTCCTATTCCGCCTCCTAGCCACACACTCTTTTGACGGCGGGGGGCGGGGTGGAGGGAATACGGGGGGGTTTAACCCCTACATTTCCGTCTCCGCTCATTTCAATGGGGAATGAGGGGGGGTGGCAGAACGGATGGCTGTGCCCCCTACAGTAGTCCCGGTTGTGCCACGATGGAGGCGGGAAAGGCATCGTATGTGTGTGGGTACGTTGGGCCCCCGCGGCGGCGGCGGCGGAGAGGGGCCTTTCAAGGGGGGCGGGTCCCTGTGAAATTTTTCACTGGGTGAGAGTGGCGGGAAGGGGTAGGAGATGGATGTTTGGTCGCCTCGTCTGTAGGGGTAGTATCTCGACGGATGAGGGGAGGTCGCAAGGGGGTCTGTGTGCTCAGGATTTCCACGTTTTGTGGAAAAGTATGGACTGTGGGGGGAAGGGGTTCAGAACTCAGGGGCGTGAGTGTAGTTGGGGAGTTAGGCTCAGTGGGAGGAGGCATTCGTTCTCTCCCCGTAGCTTTCTCTTGAGGCGAGCCCTCGGGGTGCACACGTACGGCTGGGGATAGGGAGAAGCAGGAGATCAACACTCACACAGGAGGAATGTTAAGGGGCCGTGGAATGGGGGGTTCGCGGTGAGAGGTGTTCGGTTAGAAGGGGGATGGAGAATAGATCGATGTAGTCGGGCGATGTGAGGAAGAGCATTGGGTGGGGGAGCGTGAGGAGAAGGAACGGAGGAAAGGTCTTCCCCAGGAGGAAGGGACCAAGCTTATAGAGTGGGAGAATTTTGGTGGTTACTGCACAGGAATTCCACTCTGGATCATTACATCCATTGGTACCAACCCTGACGTTGGTCATCTGCAGCCACTTTGCTTCTTATTGCCAACCATTTCGGACGCCTTTCTTATTTTTCGGCATCTTGTTATTTATTGTTATCAACACGGTTCTCTTTCTTTCAATAGCACTATCGTATTTTTTCTATTCTATAATTTCTTTCTAACTACAAGGCTATATATTTGACACTTGCTCAACAAATTTTTGTTGAGCAAGTTGTTTGTGTAGAATAATTTTAAAAAAGATGGTTTTTATGTTTCTTTCTCGTACAGGTCTATGCTGGGAATAGTAAATAAATATTACTCGAGAGGACAACTGGGAAGACTAAGAAATTTCAGGCGTGAAGATTTGACTACACAAATAGTCTTTAGATGCACGTGATTTGGGTAAAGGGGAATTATTTGGCAAAAGAAGCTTTTTATTCCAGGCATATCAAGACATAAAATTGAGATTCTGAGGTAACAAAGGAGCGGGTAAAATCAAAGTACATAAAATTTGGAAAACGGAATGAAGTTTCGAGGGAGGTGTGATACTGGCAGAAACGACATCCGAGTTTTGTTTTGGATAGAAATGAATAACTGCGGAAACGACTGTGCAAGGATTTCTTGCACAGGGAGGTTGTGGCAGGGGCGGGAAACTAAGCGCGCGGAACAGGGGCGTTAAGAAAACATTTTTTCAAGGGTAGACAAGGCTTTATTTTCTCCCGCGTATCTCAACCCTCATGTGCGCTCATGAGTGGACAGAGAAATTGGTGTAGTCAGGAAAAATTCCACCGGGGGAGGGCATGTGGAGAAGAGATAGGCTTTTGTTAGGGGGGTTGGGAGACGGGCGGGGGGGGGAAGAGGATGTTGGGAGTTTTTAGGGGAGAGATGGGTTTGGACAGGTGAGTCCGCCCACGCCGCGATCCACTCCTCGGGAATTGGAGAGGTCCTCGCCGGGAGGGGCGAGTCTGGGTTGACGGTGACGGGTAAGGGCGGGCATGGGGGGGAAGGGGGTGAGAGTTTGGAAGAGGCATGGCGGGACAATTTTTCAGGAAAGAGGGGTGGAATGTAGAGGGAGAGAGACCAGGATGGTTTGCTGGAGGGGTGGAGGGTCGTCTGAGCCATGCATTGCAAGGGAAAGCCGTCTCCTCCCTCTTCCGCACACAAAAACGGATATCAGCCGCCAAAACCTCCTCCTACCCTCGCCTCGCAGACTCGGCACATATAGTGGACGCTCGCGGAGATATGTATTGCCTTCTCCAGCTTCCATTAATCTTCCGTAGCGAGCGAAATTAAAAGTGATCAGGGGATATGTTTGGCGGTTGGCGCGGCCGGAACCCTCGGAGATATAGTGAGAAGGGAGGGGTAGGGGGTTGGAGAAAAAGGGAGTTTTTTTGTCGCGAGGGGGTGAGTGGAGGAATTCGAGAAAGGATCGTTAGGAAGAGATCTCCCTCTCATACAAAAACTCACCCCTCTAAACCCTCCAAAGGTTTTTTTATTCCCACCCAGATATTTTGGATGTTGTGACCGAGGGAAGGAAAGAGACTTGGAATGCGATTTTGTTAGGATACGTTCGCAGAAAATTCAAGTTAGAGTTCAGGAGATTGGTGAGAATTTGCTCAGTTTTTGCAGGGTATCCCATACCTTATGAGTCTAGTATTGCGTTTCCTTAATAATAACCTCTTGCTTTGAGCCTCTTTCTCGACGATAACCTGTTCCCACCCACAGCAAAAGAGGTGCATGGCGAGGAAACCGAAAGAACTAGTACACCTAAATCCAAAGACGGCAATTGATGTAACACTTAACTTTCAGGAGAAAGATTTGAAGAAGTTATTCATAAAACAGGCGAATAATATTCGACAGCCAATCATCATAAAGTGGTTGAATAAGTTATTATGAACAGGAATAGCGTACTTGCTAGTTAAAAGTCGCACTTTTAAGCCAGCATCACATGAAAAGCAGGTTGAAATTGAGATTGAGAAGCCCAAAATTCTAACTTACTGTTTCATTTTTAATTTCAACTCAGATTTTACACATACACATGTGATACTTAAAAATATATTTTCATTTCACTATATGTATATAGGTTCTTATGGCGAAGTCGAAGATCCCACTTCAGCGTCTGAATAATCTGCTTTTCCGTTCTCCACGACCACGTAAATGTGATATCAGCCGAACCCGGGCCAAACTTGAGGAACCTAAACCAATCCAAAACTTCCCGAGAAAGAGAACACCTTGTCCATCTCAAAGGGAGACGGTTGCAGGGTACGGAGTGTAACCGACGCAAGTAATATGCCCCGGACCACGTCATGTGCAGCAAAAAAAACCTGTCCCCACGTTCCCCACACCACGGACCTCCAAAAAACCCACGGTCACCCTGGTCCATCCGAAGTGAAAAAAATCCCACAGACGTCACCTTCCCTGAGAAACCCACCCGTATCCACTGTGGAGAGACAACCAAACTGACCAAACTTCTCCCATCCCACGACTCCCGATGGGCTTGCACCCAAACGAACTTTTTTCAAAGACCAAGTCCACCAGGACCACCACCCTGGACTTTTTACCGAACTTTCTCCCAACCCACTGACTGCCATTCTTTCGTCTCTTTTTTCCCCTCCCTTCAACCCCCCCCCCTTCCCCACCCAGCATCCATGCGCTTATGATGATGGGGATTCGATTATGCTAATCGACTGGACCAACCCATTCACATCCCTCGCGTTTCCGGTTCTTCTTCTACTGGCGACGAGGCAAAATATCCGACGGACCAGGCCGCCCCGACTCTCTTCCTCCTCTCTCCCTCCCCCACGCCTCTCTCCACCCCTCCATCAAGAACTTTCGCCTCCCACCCCGCCTCCCCTTCCTCCCCTAATTCACCCGTGCTCATCCCACCCTACCGTGCCCGTGCAGAAAAGGACTCGCACACACGTCCCCGCGGACTCCTCCTCACACACACGATCGGGAATGCACAGGACTGGTTTTTCTGCATGCGTTGCAGATGCGAGGGAAGGCCAGGGCTAGGTGGGGTCTCTCCACTGTTCAACTCTGCTGCCGGGTCCGGTCGTCGCACTCTCTCCTTTTTTCTTCCACTCTCCCCGTGTCCACTCTCGCCCATTATTTCCACTCGCAGGCACAATACGCGTGAGGTTTGGGCGACCCTCACATGATGGGCGGTTACGTCCCAAAAGGGCGGTCTCTCTCTTCTCTTTTCTCTTTATTTTTTTATCGTCCTACCAAACCCTCTCTAGGACGGACGGACGTCCTCGCGGCTACGCGTGGTTCGTGGCGGGGCCCTGGGCCCTTTTCCGCGATTCCACTCTCCGCCGAATCTCTTGACCCTCTTAGTTTTTTTCCTCTCCCAAAACCTTTCGGTCGACTCCGGAGGACTCGTCAATTTTTTTTCGCTTTTGGCTCAGTTAGGCTCCAAGGGGAAGACGGTGGGTCCCGTTTGCGGTGTGAGGAGGAGATCCCCGGTTCTCGGTCCAAGGGAGGCCTTTTTAGCCCGCTTAGTGAGTACCTACCACTCATTACCCCCATCGGATCGGCCCGCATAAGTCAAGAGTCTGCTCAATTGCCTCATTCTATCCCTCTGGCTCCCTTTGTATCCGAGCCCAACTCCAGATTTTCATTAACTTGATCCATACCTTTGCATTCCCGATCTATTTTAGATGTTTCAAAGTCATTAGATACAAATTTGCCTCAAACAAACTCTCAAATGCAGTTAGAACTGCATTAATTTCCTTTTTGATTTGTAAAGTAACTCAAGAATGCATGCCAATCTTACCCTGGCACTTGTCCTATATGTTGACCAACTGCTACATAAGCATGTCAATGTTTTTATTCATGCATGCAAGTCATAATAGTATGATAAATACTTGTAAATGCATTGAAAATAATGTTTTTCTCCTTTTTGATATTGTTCTCATCTTGTATACAAGCATTTATAAGCATACTTAATCTTCCTATATCAGCATTAACTCAAATGTCTCGATCTTAGTCAGTAATTTACTTTGTTTGGCATGATCATTCATGTTTAAATATCTTCATTATGAATATTTTTTCTTGATTTTATAATTAAGCCTGAAGAAATATTGTAACACATTTGTCAACTTTGTAACAGGGTCTTCTAGAATAGGTAACAAACGAAAATCCACACAGCGAATGCTTCAATATTTTCCCTAAGCACTGGTAAAGACACAACATTATCACATCACCTTACTGGAAAGAGACTTCAATACTTATATACCTAATCAATCACATCATCAGTCGAAGAATACACTACCATAGAAAATACTAAAAAAATAATACACAACAGCCAAAGAATACCCTACAGTAAACATACACTACAGAAGTCAACTGTAGTGTATTTTTACACAGTAGACACTACAGAATACCTCCATTCTAAGTCGCGTCTTAGCAGTTCCCTGCGACATCTCAGGCACCCTTGATATACCCATTTTATTTGGAACAAGAATTATAGCAAGAGCTTAGGAAAGACATTCTAATGTAGCTTAAGTATTTAAATATTTAACTGAGTTAACAAATTTCACATAATATCTTATATATAAGAGCTTAGGGAAGGCATTCTAATGTAGCTTAGGTATTTAAATATTGACATACACTACTCTCAGGTTATTCTGAAATAACTAACAGTCAAAACTTTCAGTAAAATCATAGGTACATTAATCTACTTACTATTATAAAAGTAATGTTATTCTGACAGGGAACTTGCAGATGGATTATGTTTCTGGAGCAAATATATTTATAAATGAATCGTTCCTTGGACATTATGCAAAATACCAAGTAAGAGTGAGTTTTTCATTTCCAAACTCAAACAAACGTATCAATTGATTGCGCAGTTCCTTTTGGGGTTTCTAGCATAACATTTTCACACCTTTCGACGAATACTTCCCTTCATGCAGCAACACTTAAATCGTTTTAGATAAAAATTCAGAGAAAATATTCAATTGAAAACTACTTTCACGCAATAAATTGTAATCTACAGTTTCTCCTTTGAAATTTAATTTCACAGCTATTACGTTTGCCCATTACTCCTCATTTTTCAAAGTTCTCATTTAGAGTGGCTCTCCAAAAACTGAAGATCTTCCCAGAAATTGTAACAGCCAATGCATTAGTATACCATTACTCCTCTGCACAAGTACATTCCATTCTATATTTCTCACAGGAATTCAACAGTATTTTAAAATTCACCCACTATTCACGAAAATTTAGATTCAACCATGACTATTAAGGAACATTTTGATAGCAAAACACCAACCTATTTGTTCGGTTTGTTTAGTACGTTTGACAGTCAATGACAGCAAATTGAAAGTACTCTACCTGTGAATGATTACAATAACTGAAAGCAGTGTCTTCCGTATCAAACAACTTTATCTTAGGAAACTATCGAACAGTTTATCACGGCTTGGTGAAGGGTGAAACCACAAGCTGGGTCTTTATGGTGAAGAGGGTTATGTCATAACATTACAACAGATATTCTGACGCGCTTGTAGATTTGTGTAGTTTAATCACTTTATCTTAAACGTTGTTACTGCCCAATAAACCGCAGCTTATATCCTGGAAGCTATCTCTTCTATGTTTATACTATTTTGGCCAACTTTCAAAATGTCAATGAGATAAAAAAATATTCTGCCGGCTAAGTACAGGCTACTAACGGTTGGAAATGACTATTTCTCTCCAGAATAACAAATTCACACCCATACCATTGCCAGGAATTAATTCATTCCATTTAATCCGAAAATGTAGGAGATAATTTTCAGTGACTACTTAGTCGGATTAAGAGGATATAATAAAATCAAATTTACCCTTATAGCATCCATTGTCCTAAAAGAATATATTGTTAGAAGCGATTCCCAGAAGATTTATTAAGTAAATATTTACCATAAAGTTCACTGAAAACTTAGATCAAGTATTTCAGCTGTAATTTTCAATAAGGATCTTCTAATAAATCCAAGTGTTTGAGGATGACTAGTGTGACACTAAGAGGAATTATAACAATGGCTGATGGAAAAACAAGGGGGGAAGGGAGAAGTAGAAAAAAATCTTACTGTGTCTTCATGAACTTCAATTTTAGAGGCACAATTCTTGCCTGTATTGTAAAAAATTTGCTTTAATTGACTCAAGATATGAGACAAACAATTTCAATATCATAATTTATTGTGGGTTTTCTCTTTTGCAACAAAAAATCACAACTGCTTGAATATAACAACTATTTAACAGACAAAACTGCAATGAGATGGCTAAATAATTCGTCGTCGACAAAATACTTACCCAAATTCAATCTTTAGTTACACCTTCCTAAATATTATCATTCTAAACCTCATTTTCTAAGTCATTTTGAATAACGGAGCGATGTCATCGAGTAAATAAATCTGTTTGAGATCCAATGACTAGGCATCGGCTATGCCGCCAGATCACTTGGTAGGTGATCCATCTGCGGTCACTGAGGAACAATACGGCGATCCCTGTGGATAGCAGTCCGGCAAGAATCCAAAATTTCTGGACCCGGGCGAGATGTGGACGGAGTAGTTTGGTGTCGTCTTCAGTCCAGTCCTAACGCTTCGTGGGGGACGAGTTTTTCATGTGAATTTTTTTTCGCCACGAACTAAGCCGTAGGGACATTAATTATGCTGCAGCGTTTATATTTGTCACTCCTAAATTAATTTAATGTCATTCCATTACGGTGGAGGAGAAAGTGCATCGTATAAAGCATAAAATTATACGAATAGGTATCGTATTTGCTATTTGAATGTGTTCTCGGTAAAACATATTTTTTACCTTCCTGAAAGATCACCCTAAGTTAACATTCTTGCTGGTTCGACGTTAGATTAGGGAGTTGATATACCGGTAACGTCGACTCCGTTGCTTTTTTGAGAGAAAGGACGCAAAGTTAAAATTCGGATACTCCGGAGAAATTGACAAATGGAAGTTCAACATGTTATGCCTACATGGAAAAATCAAAAACAGCCCTTGGGATATTTCTTACTCAGCCTACCTTAAATGTATTTTCCAGAGTTCAAAAATAATATTTTATTATATTCTTCAGTGAGTTTCAGGATAGATAAATTTGATACATTTCATCACAGTGGATTTCATTTATTGTGCCTCGACGGATATTGTTATTTCTCGTATATTATTCGAAACTTGCAGGTTTAAGGAACTGCCCTGGCACCAATAGTGGGATCGTCCCCTAAATTCGAATCTTGGTGACTGACCGAGACCAGTCTTTCCATTGATGCTGGTCATTGTCCACAATGCTGTGGACTATCATCATAACTCGCAATGCATTAACAGATCTCCTAAATTTCATTTCCGTGGCAACACGCGACGATGCTGCGAAAAAAATGTACGCAAGATATTACTGTATTACGTAAAATGGATCAAATGCAAACCCATTGATACTTTGTTGGATCAATGACTTTTCTGACGAATGCTTAGGATAAGATTCTCGAGTTACCAGCCGGCGTTGAACGGCGCCGACGTTTTGATGACATATTCTGCCTTCGTCTTCAGTGGTATGGTGCTGAACTGCACCGAAGTTACGATGATGTAGCCTGCCATCGTCTTCAGGGTGAGGTTCAGCACCATAAACCGGCAGGAAACCCGAGAACTCTTCATATGTTTGCTACTAATCTGGGGATTTTAGTCATAAAAAAGATAGAAGGTAGTTAGATATGCAGATAAAAGCTGAACTAGAACCAAGCAATGAATAAATATGCCTTGATTACAACTCAGTAAAGCCTCTTCCTCATAATTGAATAGATCGGATTGTAATAATTGTTCATGAAGTGTTTCGCGGTCACGTGCATTATTTATTTCTAAAATTTTAGATTTTTCTAAAATTTAAAACTGGATTGGAAGAAAGATATAGAAGAAAAGTCTGACGCATTTAAAAATATGGTCACCAAAGGAATTATTTACAGCATGGTTGAGGTGACTTCCCACAAGGAAACGCTACTGTCCCTCAGTCGTTTTCTTGTCACTAATGTTAACTAATGTGCAAGTAGAGAAAATTAGATTACTTGTTGACAATGAGGTCATCTACGAAGAAAATACCACAAAAGTGGACTAAAGGTCCTCCCATTATACCTAAACAATGTTAACTCAAAGAACTTATACTTGAGTACCTAAAGTGGAGGCTCTAACTAAACTTTAGTAAATAATGCATGGCACTTCATACGAAAGACGAGTTTTTCTCGAGTTTAGAGTCTGCAATTTCGTAAGTGGAGCATAAGCTAATTACGAACCTATGAATTGACCGAGAAAGGGCAGTGGTAATTTCATTGTTTTGGTAGAGTAGTAAGTTTCATTTATTCGGTAGTATTCTTCAGGTATCTCACAGATAAGTTAAGCTTAATTTCAAATAAAATTTCCTAGTACCGTTAACTTTATCTTATCTTATTCAGCGTAAAATAATATTTCTTCATGATATTTGTGTATCTATGGAGTGTTGCCTGAGTAAGAATATGATCCAATGGTATCATAAATTGGCTTAATAATCACAACTGCACTATGAATAAATTAACAACCTCTACAGTGATGGTATTTATTACGACCGCTTTTTCTTTACGGTTCCGCTTTTAACAGAACCTTCAGTTCATAATAAATCCTATCACAGTGGAAGTTGCTCATTTTTTGTAGTTCAGTTATGTTCCGTTTCCATTCTATCAGGTCTGAAATTACACTTTATTATTCTGTAAACATAATTATACTATTTTATAACAATTAGCTAATACATCTTATTGGTGAGTATGACATCTGTATTCCTACAATTATTCAAATATATACTATATTTGAGGAAAACAGTTGTAAATAAACGCACCAAATATGCTACAAAATCAGCAGTATTTCACCACAAGTCCAACAATCAAAATTCAAGTCAACAAAAAGTAACCCGCTATCACATCAATACGCTACTTAATATTAGTGAAGTAATTAAAATATTAGACAATAATAATTATTATTTCTTAAGCATTTTCTAAACTATAAATGCAAAAATTCTTCTCATCGTTAAACGTGGTGAATTATTTTCCCTTGTTCACTTGCCAGCCTGCTTTTTCTTAGATTATCCATCACGGCACGGGAGGGACTAGTACTTAAAAGATCTCTCCCATTCGAATACAACCAATAGTTAACTTCTAAATATTATAGTTATCATCCGTCAACTATCATTATCATCTTACTAGTCCGATAATCTATTCTGCATGAGTAAAATATAACAGATATCCCTAATGCATTGGCTACAGAGTTTTCAGGGGATGAAATGCAGTCAATAAGTAAATATCGAATTTTTACGCCAATAGTGATAAAATATTTTCAATTATAGACTCCATATATGAAAATATTGAAATATTTTCAACTATAGACTCTATATATGTTTGTGTATAAAAAATGGAACCACAATATTAGTTATGCTACCAAAGGATGACGTCTTTGCGTCGAAACTAGTTGTACGATTGATAATATACAGTGGAAAAATACAAAAAGTTCTTTACATTCTATTGCAAAAATAATTCAGACAACATAACATTAATGTTTCAGGAGCGAAATAAATTAGATCGAAAGTTATTGACTTAAAAAAAGAAGCCGCAGCTCGCATGTACATCGTCTGTCAATATTTTAAGCTCTTTATTTTAATTATTTTCTAAATATTGTATATACGCCTTCAGTTTTTACTGATACAAAATCACACTATAAATAAATCCACTATTACCCAGTGTTTTTGGTTGATACAAATGACAGAGCCAGTTTAGATGGAAGAGCCAGAGATTCATACGTAGGTATACGCTCTGTTTACAAAATTCTAATATCATTTCCGGAAACAGTGAGCCGCAAGATTCTTCATGACACCTGCGATGACCTCTGCATTCAAACTATTTTCTTCTAAATTGCAATGATATCTTCCATTCGTTGAAAACCTAATCGACTCCAGGTAATGCATTTACTCTAAACTAACCTATGGTATCTTGTCCTTCAATTCCTTATTTTGCCATCAGAACATCAAAATGCACGGTAGTGCTTGCAAGAGGCGAATATAAAAAATGTATTCCAACAGGCAAATGTCTGCGACCGCGGATCTTGAACATATGGTACAGTTTTGTATCATTCTCAGCATAAAAAGAAAGTTTGCCTATATCCATCATAATTATTCCCAATTCTCGAATGCTAAGAAGACAGAGACGGCAATTGTTAACCACCGTGATATGCATATGAACTGCAAAGGATATGCTGAGGAATAGAAAATAAAATTCATCGAGACTGGAGTTAGGAAGTGTATACTATTCTTATAAAAGCTAAGAAAAACCAAGAAGTGATAATGGGGACCAGCTAAGCGACTGAAATAACAGTAAAGCTTAGAAAATGGTAGTTGAATTTGTGAATGGCATTAAGTAGAATCAGAATATTGGAAATTCAGAGCTGAGTTTAGGGAGAGCGGTTGATACTACTGAAAAGGGCAATATGTCGCGTGGATATTTCAGTGTAGATAAATACAGTCAATCGAGAGAAAGTAGCAATTAAAAATAAATATAAAGGTAGTTCTGTGGAACTTTTAAATTATTAAAATGGAAATAATATGGAACCTTAAAAATTGACTAAAATATTATCAAGGGGAGAAAATTTGCCTAAAAACTTACTATAATTGAATAATATGTTTCTCGAGGAAAGTTTAAATTTTGAACTTTCCTCTATGGCTTATAGCAAACCCTTGGTCATCCAACCAAATTTCTTGCTTTGATTTATTTTCTTTTTATTATTCAGCACAAGAAAATTTGCTTACCACTCCACGAAAACACCCAGTAGATTATGGTGTAACGATAAAGCCTTATGGTTATCGGGTCAGTTCATTACATGGCCTCAGGATTTTATATTTATTTGCCTGACTAAACTTTTGCCAGGACATAGTTGCAGCCTTAGGCTTTAAAAATTTCATACTTAACCAATCAAAGAAAATCACCAAGTGCAAGTTTCCACTGAAGAGAAACCAGTTAAAATGTACTCAAAGCAGAAGTAGCAATAAAAATCATCACCCTAAGCTATTGCAGGACCTCAAATCTTGGTAACAGTTGAGATCAAAGGTAAGAGGTAAAGAGTCAAAAATTTTGCAGTTGTTTACAGCAGATAATGAGGCATAATATTTTCCATTTGGAAATGATATCAAGCAATGTGTTAAGAGTGTTTTAAAATGTGCTGGAAAATAGGAGCAAGGGACTTGGACGGCTGAACAACTTCAAGAACGCAATGGAAAAAGAATATACATTAGACACTGAAGTAATTTACTACAATGACATGGTTTTAGATCCATAAATCTACCAAACAATAGCAGGTTTTATGCAGCATATGTCAGGCTTGAGTTTGAGAGGAATGCTGAAGAAGTTGGATCGGTATGGGACGATACTTACCAAAATCAGAACCTTTGACGAATTGGGTATGAGCTAATACCAAGATTTAGACTATTAGAATATCAAAAAAGTTTTAATTGAGATAAATGCCATGCATGACTGTAAATACAGTCATATACATACGCAATATATAAAAAAAGCATGGCGGAGTATTGTTTAGAAAACTGGTTGTGGACATAAAGAGTGAAAAAAGAAGATATTGAAGGGGTGAAACAATATTTAAGCATTCATGGATTCGGTTTCATGAACGATGGATAAACAGGGACGAAATAAAAATAAAAACTGTCGAGAAAATATTAGGTTACTCTTTTATTTAGTTCGAAGAGATTCGACGACCAAATACTTCTGTTTTAAACAAGATTTACGAGCTTTCTTATCCACTCGGGTTGAAACCGTAGCAAACAAATCATATATGATCATTATTGCCTCACGATGGCACCTGCAATGGACTTGAAAGCAACAGGCAAGGACACTTAATCTGTTAGAAATGACTGAATTATCAATTGTATTATATAGGTTTTCTCTCCCATAGCATAGATAACTCAGCAAAAAGCAGGTTGAATCTGCATGCCAAGGCAAGAGTAAATAGCTAAAACAAAAATGTTAGTTATCTATCAGCTGATGAATGCAGAACAAAATTAAGTATAATAATAGTATCCGAAGACAGCACTGAATGAATTTAGTTGGATTATTTATTGAAAACTTTCTTTCATGTACCAGACTCACGGCATCCATGGCGAAGGTCTCAGCCGTTTGTAAAAAACGTACGTTTGTGAAAAATGTAAAACAAAACTAACAGGCAACGGAACACCACGAAAATAGCAAAGAAACATTTCGAATATATAAAGAATTCCTATACTTGACTGAAAATTTGCTAACAGAGGACTGAAGATTAACGTACCGATATGGATCTTATGCAGTGTTAAACACCCATCACTTTTTAAGCAAGGACTCATATTGTGAATAACGTAGTTGATCAAAATATCCCCGTATTACCGTTCCTGTGAAAGTCTCAGCACCATTTCTGAGCTCCTAAGCTATTACATTTTTCTCGATTTTAAAAATACTTCCACCATATATAACTTTCACTAATGATCAAATAAACTGCATTGATAAGATGAAATTTATTATAACCTACTGAAGAGACACATCATTTTGTTAAATAAATATTTCGACAAACTATAAATAAACTATCTTGCTATGACGTGAATAATTCTGAGATAACACAAAAAAATACTGAATTCAAGCAATAGTATTCTACAAAATCTATTAGCTATAACCATACTTCTTTTTAGTTTACTCTTGCTCATTGATGATGCATACGTTTACAAGGAACTCAAGGATAAATCCTATGATTTTTTGAACTTTTTCTAATTATAAAAAGTAAAAAAGTCATTCTCAGGTAAATTCATTCTAATACACCAAAAAAATGCTATAGTTAATTTTGGAAAGTATTTCACCAGAGCGGAAGAGGCCAACTCAGTGTTAAGCTTATCTTTTCCATTTTATAATTATATTGTCACCAGCATTGCACTACATAGAAATCCAGTAGTATTATTTACGCTTATTCGGTTAAATTCAACTACAGACTGAAGAAATAATATTGTGAAACATTAGTGAAACACTCAACAGGGATGCCTAGAGATACAGGCAAGATATTAGAAATTCGGATATGGCTAAAAAAGAGGAAACGAGATAATTAAATGGAAAATCAAGCCGATTAATGTGAGTCAGGATTATAAGCATGGTTACTCACCTTCACAAATCGCCCACAACATATATACCAAGAAGTAGTGAGAGAGGCATGGCAAGTGCTTTAAGCAGATATAAAAGGAACTGAGCAGATTAAGAAACGGATTAGAACATCCCGGCGACCTAACCCAATTTATCCACAGAGCACATCACATTTAGAAAATATTGCATCCCGTGATGAGCATCATCCATGCAATAGTGAAAAGGCATATTTGTAGCTCTAGCTGCCTTAAATTTATCGATAATTTAAAGATATTGATCTGTAATAGTTAGGATAATATTTCCAATTATATTATTGCAAATGATTTATATTGCATATGATTCGTGGATTTAGAAATAGGGCTTAATATGGATGGGAGAGAGACCACTGAAAACCGGCGACGAGTAACCAAGGATGTGTGAAATAGATAGAACCTATCCAGAAATGAACTTCAAAAAATTAAAACAGTACATGTGGTCGAATTTTTTAAGAATGTAAAAGAGAAAGGATTTTACAAGAGCATGACATTATATCGCATAAGAATAATAAAAGATTGTTACTCGAAACATCACTCGGTTTGACTCGGATCACTCGGAAACAAAAATGACATTCATGTTTTTCTATCGACCTTATTTTTGACATATAATTCCATTGTCAAGACCATGAGCCATTATCAAGGCATTGGTTACGCATGTTGACACCGTAGTTGGTAAGGATCGGGTTGCTATGGTGGGTAGAGTACCGGCTACCCATGCGAGCGACCAGGGTGCAAATCCCTGCAGTGGAGGATGTTTTTCAGAGGAAACCCGATCCCTACTAGAATGTCTTGTGGAGGGCACTTCAAGTACAGTACTACGTCTGTCGGATGAGACGTTAAGCCGTGGTCTCCTTGGCGCCTTTCGTTAAGAGGCAAGCTAATGCCGACGGCGGTTTCTATCCACCCTTCCTCCCTTACCTGTCCCCCATGGGGAAAATGATCTTAGCTGTCAGTCGCCTCCCCAAATATCCAATCTAGTCCGTAGTTGGTGAAAAAAGCGAATAATTTTTAAATTGGTAAATCATAAATAAGATTAATTTCCTCAAAGTAAAGCCCGAAACTTAAGCATGTGTAAGAAAGAAAGACTATAATGGATACCCTCCTTTAGAAATATTATTCAGCTAAAGTTCGTCTTATATCTTTCAAGGGTATTAAAAAATATCCGAGTATAAATTTTGTAATAATTAATTTTAAGTCACGATTTCTACCTCATAGTTGGTTTTATGACAAAAACGAAGATCTTCCGACACAATCTCCCATAAGAGTTCCCTCATGGGTTTCCCGTATTTTTTAAATATAAGCTGTGTAAAATCCTACACGTTACTACGTAAATTATAAAACATACCAGCCATGTGGTTCAAATGAAATGATAGATGACCATATTTCTCAACTATTAACTTTGATTTTTGTTGACATGAAGTCAGCAGTATCTGAAATGAAAGCTATGACAACAGATATATATTGTTGATAGGAGAATAGACTGTAGATTGCCGTAATTAGCCACTTATGGCAAGAAAATTTCGTTAGCTTATTTCATGAGTTTAGAATTATTGCAAAGCCCAAAAAGACTGTGGAGAGTAATATTGAGTCGCACATAATAACCAATCATGCTAAAGATACATGTAACGCATAGAGATTTTGAAACTTGGACAGCAAACACCCTTTAAAAACTATAAAAACAGGACTTAATCAAGCTTCACAATAAGGAAATGTAGCCAATATTTCTATTACAAATATCAGTGTTGAACAAATGCAGGATGATGGTAACATAATGTTATGCTATTCAAGGTGAAGTTAGCTATTTATTACTGAAGTAATTAACGTCGAGAGATATATCTAAATAGTAGATTATTGAGTAGAGAATCTGAGAATTGACGTACTTCCTTGAAGAAGACCTTTCCCATGTCAAATATTATGGCGAAGGATACGATGAGCTTTGAGAAAAGCGCAGAGTTATAACTTAAAAGCATAACAAGGCAATTTAAAAAATAAAAGATGAGCCACCTAACCCAATCGATTTAACCACTTCTTGGACAACTGTAAGATACATGGGCTACGGAAAGGCAGGTAAGAAGTTGGGAATTAATAATCTGTATGTTCTGCTGAATAGTAAAGGTCTATACTTCCTCCTTGTGGGAGTATACGATATTTAAGCAGCAAAAATTGGAAGCATATTTTTAGAATTGTGGAAGCATATTTTTAGCAAAATTTCAAATACATTTTAATTAAGAAAAACTCCGGATTAAAGAAGTGGTATAAGCAGTGATATTGGAAATCATTATACTAGATTAGAGAAAGAGAGTGAATGCAAGATTACAGTAGTCTCAAAGTGGGATGGCAGTAAAGGTACACGAATGCATCGATAAAAAAAGAGAAAAATTCAAGACACAAGATGGCTCATGAAATCTCAAGAATGACAGTCGGGGGATATCAGGGTATAACTGGAAGAAGATTTATTTTAGCAAGCCATAAAAATATTGTTTCCAATGCCCAATCTCTTAAAGATAGACTAAAAATAACGCATATTAGGCCGGCGAGTCTCCAAAGTTCGATGAACATTGCCATTGAAATAAGAGGTTGATTAGAAGGTAATCGATACGTATAAAATGTCTTGCAGGACATGTTCGAGGAAAGAGGGGGAGATTTCTTGATTTTTCCCCTCCATATTTTGGTATTGGAATAAACCAACAATGAGCCGCTCAGGTGTCTCTCAGCATGGATCAGAGCCTCAAAGTTTTGCATAGGGTAGGAAGAACCCCGAGAACTGAACTGGCGAGAGAGACACCATGGCACCTGGTGAGGCCAACTTGGCCAAATCGTAGCAGAATAAGGCCAACCATTTGGTCGCTTGCATGATCATATCATTTTAAAAATGCACCATGAACCCTTAACGGTTGCGATTGACAATGGCAATGAACAGATCTTATATGGGTATAAATAATTGGAGGGAATGAATCATGCTCTCAGCGATCTTTATTATAGTACATTGTTCCAATACTCGGTTAGAAGTTATACATTCATACTATGTGCCATGATTGAGGAGTGCTATAATCTGCATTGTAGGTGAAATTTTTGTTGAATTGCTGCATTGTAGTGAAATAGTAGGAGTATGGTTCAGGAGGGAAAGATAGAAAATTCCAAACAAGAAATACAGATTCTACATCTAAATACAGCCCTGCAAGCCGCCGCATGGCGTGTGGCCGGGGGTTTTAAGACACCAGCCGTGTAATTACGTAAGAGTAAAGGTTTTGGGAGGCTTGTTTTGGAATGGTGACGTGTATTTTTGGAGTGCATTTAAAGGAGCTTAGTTTCTATTGTGGAGCAATATTTGTAGTGGGATGGGGAAAAATGAGTTAAGAATACAGTAGTATCTTTTACAGTGAAGATAGTAGCTTTTATCGCAAGGGAATTGTAGCGGGCAGTTATCCATTGTAATGAACAGGAGACTAGATGAAAGGGTAGACAGTGTAGGGTTATTTAGCGGCCACAAACTGATTTCAAAGGTAGGGTAGGAGTCAAGTCATTTTCCAGGTAATTGCCAATGTCGATCTATTGCTATGCAAAGAAACTCGGTTTACACAATTTAGGTGGAAGTAGTGACCAACATAGTTCAGAATAAATATTCGGTACCAATCATGGATTTCGAAGAGCTGGTGTAAGAAGGGAAAATAGTGAGAGTGAGGAAGATTAAATGATCAATGCGAGAATATTGTCGATTTTCGCAGATCAAAAAGTTATATGTATTTTCTGCTAACCTTTCCTGCTAAAGTTGGCAAAGAAGTTATGTCAGGATTCGCCATGGGTCAAAAATTTGGATTTCCATCGCCCAAAAGACGATCAATGACTCAATCGACGGAACGTTGACAGTAATACAGAATTATACCGGGTGGATTTCCATCCGTAGATAGAACGCTACGCGCACAATTACATATTCAAGCACCATAATTCATGCGGATGCAGTAGAGAAAGCCCTTGAGGTACAAAAAAGGTCCATTCACGCTACTTTCAGATTTAGGAATTCTGCAATCAACCAAAATAGGTAGATGGAGGTAGATGGAGACTCAAATTACAGTGAAATAATGATTAAATGCAACTTCAAACTAAAAATAATATCAATGGGTTATTATTGGATATTTTACCATAGGGATTAAGGGACTAACAGAGCAATGAGGAAGCATTCACATGAGCATTGATACACATAAGAACACTATCTGTCCACGGGTTCCCAATGAATATGATGCAAGGGGATTATCATCATCATGGCCATTGTTCGTTTAACCCTATGATTAGTTGACTAACTGCCCTCTACCCCTCTCTATCTGACACTAGTTCGTAGCTCGGTACTAGCTCATAATGGTAGCTCTTCCTTTGCACTATCCTCTTTGTTTGATCCATGAACACATTCATAGGTCTTGCTCTTACTCTGAGGACTTTTTCCTCTATTTTTCCTTAGGTCCTTTACAAATCCATTATGCCTCAGGCTGTGTTCAATCTATCTGGTTCTTCTTTTGTGGTCCATATGATTTTTCCCTCTTGTACTACTCTGTAAATGTCATCATTTCCAATTTTTACCGACCATTTTATCTTAAGAATCCTCCTCCAGCACCAGTTTTTGAAGGCTTTTAGACTTTCTTCGTCCGCTTATCTGATAGTTCATGCTTCTGATCTATAGAGTACCATGCTTCACACGAATATTTTCACACACTATTTCCTATTTGTAGGTAGACAATTTTTCTTCACAGCAGTTGTCATTTTACCATGAATGCTTTCTTAGCTTATGCTATTCTTCGTTTGGTGTCTATTATTCCATCCAGAGTGATGGTAATTCCGAGATGAGCGAAGGTGGTCTGGGTCTCCTCTTGGGATGACTTCTGCATTCGGCTTTTTCCTTCCGTATACTGGGATTTTAGTCTTCGTCTTCCTTATTTTTATGCCATATTCTTGGACAACTTACTCCATTGCATATTGAAACCTTAGAAGATTATCGCGGTTTCCAACTATGACATCGATATCGTTTGCCAATTAGATATTTGTTCATTTTCATATCCCTTAGGGGTCCTTTTCATCTCCTTATTAAATATTTCAGGGCCCATACTATCCCAATATCTCTCATCGGACGGGTCAGTATAGTCAATAATAATGAAGCTAGCAACGAAGCAATACGCTTGAGATATAAAAACTGCAGTTTTCATTGAGCTAAATAAGCTCGAGGCTTTAACTTCTAATGGCAGCCGATAAATGTGAAGATTGTCAATGCCAAAACGAGTAAACTCTTTTAAATGGATAATTGCTGGTAACATACAGGGTGGATAATTTAAAATGGGTTAGTGGGATACACGAAGTTAGAAGCAGTTCACTGAAGAAACAAACGGTAAATAAGAATATTTTTGAAAAGTCAGATGGTATAAAATAGGGTAACAGAAAGGTAATCTGAATGGTCAAGTACAGCGGGGTTAACGATAGAAGGGTGTTTACTTTCTCTAACCCGTTAAAAGACGCACTTGGATTACTAGGATAGTGGACTATGATGTTATGAAACGTGGCAATTTCAATTAAAATGGGAAGAAGAGCAAGACTAGGGGAAAACTAACTTAGCTTCAGGACATAGAGCTCTCGGGTTTCCCACCAGGTAATGGTGGTTTGTGGCATCGACGTATGGAAGGCTTAGTCTGTCAATGCCTTCAGGGTGTATGTTTTGGCCAGGGGGCCGTCACTTAATTGCCTTCTGTCACAGGGGTGACGTTTATCATGATGCGCCCTCTTTACTGTCTGTCTCAAGAATGGGTTCCAGGTCTTGCTAATCTGAAAACCTTCGTTTCTGTTCATTTTGTTTTAGCTGTCATTCATTTGTACACATTTCCTTCACAATTCGGTCCCAGTAGCTAGCAACGAAATGAAGAATCCTGGCCCTCTTGCAATTGACCCTGCACCCATTCTTAGGCCAGTGTTCCGCTACTGCTGATTTCCCGGGGTAGACAACCTTCTGACCAAAACATTTACTCTGTAGACCAGAGTTTCCCAAACAAGGAAGGTAGCAAGAGCTCCAATAAATCCCAAGATTTATTGATTTTATGCCATTACCTAACCTTCAAATTACACAAGGTGCTCCATCAATATTCCTCAAATTTCCCAAAGTGCTCCATCAAGGAAAGTTTTTGGAAAACTGGGCATTACACGACGGCAGATACACCTTGAAAACGTCGGTGCCACAAGCCACCAACACCTGGTTGGAATCCCGAGAGCTCTACATTCTAAGCATTAGCCGGGAGAGCCAGAAACCTTACATAAAATAAGCGTTGTTTGGCTCCGGGACTTATTCCTCGCACAATGAGTTTAAATCCAGAAAAAGAATGCTGTTAATATACAAGGTTGAAGACATATATACATGGTAAGTTGTGCAGTGATGAAGTTGAAGAAATTTATACCAGATAAGTTAGGGGATAACAGGAGATTTGTAGGTAGATCTACGAAAAGGACCCTAAGTGAGCGGAGGTTGTTTGACACAAAACGGACTCTCCATATATTGATTAAAGTGGAAGATTCAGGTAGCCTAAACGATGAAAATGATACAGAGATTTTGGATGGCATAAGAATAGGAAGGAAGTACTAGCACTTCAATAAAATGTGATGGTCGGGAAATGGATAGCCGTCATTTGGGAGGTTTAATAAAATCCGAAGTTGTGGTAAAGCTTATTGGTATACTTATCCAACCAGTAATTGATAAAATACCAAGCGATGAAATGACCTCCGATATTTTACCCTGTCTAAGAGTTTTCATTTGAAACTGTAGACGCATTGAACAGGGAGACGCCGTAAGATAGAGTCCTAATATCGAAATGTTCTTTTTTCTCTAATAATTTACACGCATAAGATGACACCGACGACTATTACAGATTTTCAGAAGTTTCAGAAGAAGAAGATCTGGTGTTTCAGCCAAAAAATAGGAATCAGCCGTACTAAGTCTAGTTACTAAGAAATAATTTTTTTTAATTAGTGAGTTGCCCAGCGTAAAAGTATTTAATAAGCATTTCAAAAATAAAACGAATGCTTTCATTATTAATTAGTTACTAATGGTAAATGAAGTTAGATGTGGCATAAAAAATTAAAAGTACACTCAAGGAAAGATATCACGTTACCTCAGATACAGAAAAAAAGTCATAGGACTAATTATCTAGAATTGCTGTTTTTTATAAGGGGAAGACATCCTCTTCGACATAGTACGCTGCTACTTTTTAATTGAGGGATTTATTGAAGGCCTCTTACAATGTCATTCATTTTAGAACATCTTAAATCCCATAAAAACGAAATAAACAAAGCCATCTAATGGCAAGGCAAGTATCATGCAATTTACTTAAAACGTTAATATTAAAAAAAAACTAGTGCGTTTTAATAGAAAATTTTAACAATACTTCCTGCATATGCTTGTATCCAGGGCTTTGTAAGTTTTTTAGTGAAATATTTGGAATTATTTTTAAATTTTTCGTATACATCTTCATGCTGTACATGCCGGTAAAATGTCAATTTCATCAATGTTAATGTTTTCAAAATATGATCTTATCTCAAATGACAGCAAATTCTCCATTTTCTTATGCTGCCTTAGGAACAACTACATACAGAAAGAAAGTACGGGCCAAATTCTTGAGTGCTACACATGTAGAAACGGTTTATAATTATTTTAGGGCTTCTTATATTGACCTCAATTCATTCAGTATCTATTAAATAATTATTATTTCATATTGATTGTTTAGGTCTTATTTAAAATACTGGTTATCCATTGCCGGTGTTACCGAATATGCTTTATTCCATAATCAGGGGCCATGGTCTAAGGACAGAAATGAGTGCCTAATGGGATGCAAACCCTGATGGAATATTATATAATCCTAGACGTCGGCAAGAGAAAACTAGTCCTTTAAATTTGACCTCTACCTTCGATATAAACAAATAATTCTAATTATTTCTCTAGGATATTTCAAGTGTTTGCTTGACTAATCCTTACATGAATATTATTACCATAAAGATGTCATTCTAAAAGGAAGCAATTGGCGTAGAATAACTATCCACGCATGATATTTGGCATGACACCAGTGATTTATAGAGAATTTGTAGATAAAATTTGAATTAAACAACAACCTTTAACTTGATTATGCCTATACAAATATAAAAATACTACGTATCGATCAAAGATTAATATAATAATTAATCAATAAGAGTCATTATCAAAAGCTTCAATACCTAGTGATACATGTCTTAGCAGGTGCAATGCATATAGCTGAGTAAGGCATGAATTTTTTTTATCATAAGCCGTCTAATGAAATTGAAATTGGAAATAGTCACATACATAGCATTTTTAAAGCCATTTAGTGGTTATCATATATCCTTTATGTTTCCTCTTGCATGGCATGTCTCAATATATACACATATTTTTCCTAGAAGGGACAATACGGACGCTAGTATCTAATATGGATGCGTCATCCTGTATATTTTGCTCCTGAACCTTAGTTTAGACCACGTTTCATAATTAATTATGCAGTTTCAATATCCAGCACACCCCTTTTACTTGGCATAGGTTACCAATTCAAATTACAAAACCTATTTTTTGAGGTTTTCGGCGCGGTCAAATTTGCTTAAAAACGATTGTTTGCCCCATCTTATCAAAAACTGGTTTTGTGATAGCACCCGTCAACAAGTTTATCCAAGGATTGGACTCCCCGGTAAAATTCCCAGAGTCTATTCCTCCATCATTACTCTTCAATATGAATGTTTTCCTTACCAAACCACACTCATTTCTCCTTTTCAACCACTTCTTAGCCTAACATCAATGATTCGTGATATGGATCACTTTATATATGTTGCACGTTTCAGGCCATGAATTGTTACGGAACTTGCATACCAATTGACATTTATTTGGCGATGGTTTTTCTTAAATCTTCGTCAGAGTAATGGCCATCAACCCAATTAAATTCAAATATGATACTTTCACAGTATTTCAGAAAAAGAATAGAAATTAGAAAAATACTTATAAGGTTCACCAAGAGAAACGGAGTGGTGTCAACGATCAAGGGCAAGTAAACGACAATCATCATTATGGGCCTGAGTTGAGTAAGCCGAGGTGCTCTTTAATGCAATCATCGTAGTCACTAATGCTTTGTCTTGTCCATTTACATAACTATGTAGATTTCACATAGATATGACTAGATCTGCTATGTTGTTTATATGAAAAATACCTAGAAAAATACCAATTACCGGCAATTAACTTGGATATATCTCAGAATATGAACTGAAAAAACTTAAAACTTTATAGGACAAATATTTGCACCAAATAACAATAGAAACAATATTATGATAAACCAAAAAAGGTAACTAAAACTAATTAGGGAAGCTGTAAAAATTTAAAAGACGAACATGGGCAAGCATGTCGATTGGTATGCATGGTTTAAGAATGATCTAAAAAGACGTTTGACAAAGTAAATGAATAGGAGGTGAGGCAGGAACGATAACAAATGATTCTCGTAATATCCGTGATGATAATATTCGTGAAAATACTTACGGAAGAGTGAGAGTGGAAGGTGAGAGCTAGAAGACCCGAGGATGGATAGTGAGAAGACAAGGCTCCAAAATAAGACTGCAACCACTAAAGGAGATAAATAAAGTACGACTCAGAGAACTAATGTAAATAAATTGAGATTTGGCTTACTATATAAGAAGTCTATGAAGCAAGAGAAATTTGGAAACTTGAAAATATGATTTCTATTGAGTGAATTCATAACAACGTTTCAATTGTTCTTCAATATCACTAATAAAGACCCTTCAGTGCTATTGTGCCGTTTAAAAAATCTTCAGAGAAGGCAATGGCTAAAAAATAGGCAATACCTTTGACACCTTAACTTCTCTTACAAGTAGCATATAATTTATGATTTTTTTTCCATTGGTACTTTTTATAACAGTATCTATGCTATAAAAGCTAACAAAGACAAATACCACACTATTGGTCTAATGGCAATGCCAAGTCCATTTGATAACAGATTTTTCAGTACTATAAAAAATTTCAATTGGAAAGCAATTTTCATCAATGCCATCACCTTTTATATAGGCATGATTGATCAAAATTTAAATCCACCACAGAACACTACAGCCACCATGAAACTTAAAAATATGTATCACCACTATTTTGAAGATAAGTGGTTAAGTGAGCTATACCAAAACATCAGAATATACTATTAATTATTTTTCGTTTCCTCGTCCACACAGCGAAACATATGGCCTGGTTTGTACTGCAGTTATCCTAAGGGTAATTACACTACATGGGGAGACTCAAGTGTAAGTAGGACACGTATAAGGCAATGACTGAACTGTGCCGTCCCACTGAATGTTGGCTAATATACTCGGCGTGCGGTCGTATAATCCTTGAAAATCCTGCTCATGGTTTTTTTACTATCTTTAAGTTTTAACAGTAATTTAATAAAACATTGTAAAAAGATTAATGGAACAATGTAAAGTAAAACTCTTTAAACTGGCAAGGTAAAAAAACTGGCACTAAAAATGTTGTCAGACAAAGTTCAGAGGCGCTTTATATGTCACAACAATGTAATACTCGGTATTTCCAAGTCAATGCGTTCATTAAAAAAAATGTACATCCAAGATAACCACTATGCTGCAAGTCTAGGCTACTATGAGCGTACCACTAGGCTGCAATGAGTGTAAGTTAGTTCAATTGTTTAAATTTTTTCCGCATGACGATTTTGATGGCCAAATTTAATTTCAATACTGATATCTAATATTACAACAAACTCATCCACGAATTTACCGGACAATTCGGTAAAATGCAGTCATTTATTAACATTACTTCACTGTAAAGCAGTAGAATAGGGACTAAGAAGTCTATTTGGGATCTCCACATAATCTAGTTCTGCATTTTCTACGACGTTTTGATACCCAAGTTGGCCATCCAAAAGACGATGGCCAGAAGACGTCGACAACGACCAACTAAACGCCAGTAGTAATGCAGAATTAGCGCCGGTAGAGATTCAGTATTAACTTCACAACCGTAGCTTTCCGGCAAAGCACAATATGATAATTCTTTGTTTATAATAGTGATTTACCATTAAATCCACAAAACACTTCATGAAATTGTTTCACAAAACATGTCTATTGGGAATTATCAGGGGTGTTCTGGAAGGCATAACATGGAAGAGGTCACCGTCGGTGATGGCTGGCCAAAATTTTCATTGATAATAGTTAATGATTACATCAAGAAAATAGTTTGAATTAAAAGCCTCTCCCAGAAAAAGAAAATTATACTAATACTTACTATGCCTTATCCTACTAGATGCAGTTTATAAAACGTAGAGTAAAATGTTTAATGAACGACTCCAATCTCTTGCAGAAGTTCTGCTCCTCGAAGAACAATCAGTATTTCAAAGTGACCACCATGGTTGGACGATGTGTTAAGTTTGAAACTTACAATACAAAATGGTACAGAATTCAATCTGAAGACATTCAGAGCCTTCGTAGATTTTTCAAAGGCATTCAAGAGCATTTGTCGAGAGAAACTTTGGGTCCATAACGGATAATTGAGGATACCCAATTCGTTCATCTAACACCGTTGAATCGTTCTATAAAAATACGAATATTTTTAATTGATGACCAAAACCAAGCAAGGGAAAATTAACGAACCAAGGCACTTGAAAAGGGTGCACCTTCTTGCCCATGCTATTTAACGTATACATAGATGGCTCTCTGCGGGAATGGAACAAAGTTACACCATCAGGAATACAAATAGGAGAAAATTAATTTTAAAGCCTACTGCTAATTACTGATGAGAATTAAAAAAATTGATACAGTCAATTATAATGATAATTTAAAAAAATTAAGACAGTTTAAAATCATCTGTACATAAATAAAATCTTATACGTAAAGATTATAGATTGAAAAAACCAAGACAATGGCATCTCTAGAAATATTGCCAGCACAAACCAAAATAATGGTCGAAAATAACATCTAAGAACAGGTAACATAATTTGAATATGTGTGATGCGATACCATTCAAAATAAGGAAATATACATTGAAAATAAGGCGATGAAGAACTGAAATACATTTTACAAAATGATGGCCGTCCCCGCGGTACTATATGAATCTGAAATTTGGCTACCGACAATGAAACTAAAGACGGATTGAAACATTAGAAATGAAATTTCTAAGATCCGTAAAGAGCTGTAACGTCTAGACCACAGTATAACCAGGGACAATTTTGGCAACAAATTAACACGAAAGATGGAAAGAGCATGTTAATCGCATGCCTCTAATTAGGATTCCCAAGCAGGTTTTAGCAAATAAACCTATAGGCAAAAGAAGTATTGGGAGACCAAGTATACGATAGTGAAGCCGAAATAGACGGCATGCCTAAACTTGGAAGGCAAGAAGTACAAGACCTAAAATCTCAGCTTTATACATTGTGCTCAAACGTTTTTGGGAATTGACCCCCACTGAAAGAACCACTGGGACTTGTCAGGATTTCTATAGCCGTTTGAAGTTTTATATTCACGCCCTCTTAATACAACTACAAAGTAATACATGAACAAATTAATTTTTTGTTGGAAGACATTGTCTATAAATTAGTTTCATCCATGTGAGCTTTTTATCTGGTATTTACCAAAATTATGTTATTACCTTTTCGGCATTTTGAGATAACTATCTTTAGCCTAAATACAATAATTTAACATTTATTTATTTTAACAATGTTATTGTGAGCATCAGCTCGTTCCTGTCTGATCAATAGGTAATTTTGAGAAATTATAACATACATCATCAGAGCTAAAAATAAGATTGATTCCTAATATGATCTTTCCCTCCTCTACTGAGCTATAACCCAAATAGATTGATTGTTTGAGAGATTAGGATGCAATAAAATTCCATTTCAATGAAGACACCATATCTTTAATCGAAAAATATTAGTCCAATCTACACAGAGGCACATCTTTTTAGTTGGCACATACCCCATTGGCATATGATGGATGGCATTATCACAGATATATTATAGCCTATTTTTATTACAGGTACGATAACCATAAAAGGAATCATGGACGAGGTAAATGATACTAAAACGAAGGAGTATGAGCTTTTTTCATTTTTCCTGTAAGGCATAAACCTGTTGTTTTGTAAACTATAGACACCTTTGACTCTAAATTCACATTGCGTAGCTGCAATCCGCCACAGAAAGCACGAAAAATTTGAAAATTCTATAGCGTACCATGATAACCATTATGACAATTTTTTTTATTCGAGCACCGGGACCAGCCGGAAAGATCTTCCAACTAATTATTCAAGGATTGATATTTTAAACATGTAATAGTAATCTCCTGATTTTTCAATGTATATAATGATAAAACACTCCTTAACAAGAAGTAATCATGAAAAAATACTTACTAATTACAACTAAAATCAATCATTTTCATTCAATTGGAGACATTCGCAATAGTCTTACTCTAAATCCTGAAAATCAAGAAAATATATTTTGTACGGGAGCAAGTTTATTCGTTTCATAATGGAAGACTCGGTGAAAGCTTCAAGAAGTTATGCCACTTCATATTGACCAAAATGAATAATTCCTTATATTTTATACAAATAACGCGGCAATACTACCCTGGGCTTCCTTTATTTGACAAAGGAAAGCTCGTTGCCAGCCTTCTGAAAAGTTGCCGCAGCAAACAATGCCCCGGGCTACTGTGCCCTGCTCGACCAAATTTGCGAAGGAATATAACGCTCAGCTTTCCCCCAAATTCTCTCCGGTCAATGTTGCCGATATTTTGTATTTACTTGCATAGAGGTAAAAACTCCCAAACTCTTCAGCTGAAAATCGCTAAATAACACCTCTCCAGCTTTGCATCACTTGCGCAAGTAAACTGAGGTGAAAAATGTTTTTCTTGAGACAAATATTTAAGTTTTTCTTGGATAAAGCCGGTCAAATTTTCACGCATGCAACGTTTTCCAGTGGAAATAACGCTGGTGAATCGACTTCGCATATATCCTTCCGCATATTACCCGGAAATTCCACTACGCGAAGCAGAATAGATCAATCAGGTCATTTCAAGGGATATGGAGGTATATTTCCCTTCGCCGATTGCGGAAACCTTTATTTCAAGGGGCTTGATTCAACTAAATAAATGTAATTTGACTTTAGCTTCTCTATCTGCCGATTACATATCACAGTTTTATTCCTAAATATGCAAAGAAACTAACGAAACGAGCTTTATCATACCTTGACGGAGTCATCCTTTTTCTTCTTAAAAGGTTGAACATAATCAACGTTTTTCGGCCAACCATCATATCACGCACGACAGTCATGAAGCTATTTTCACTTATGCCATCCGACGAAGGAATTAGCTATTTGAAAATTACGTACTCAATATATAGATCGATATTAGTTGAAAGGAAGTGACTGGAAAATCAAAGCATTTCCACACCGTTTAGGGTAATTCCAATGTGTACAGTTTTTTAGATTTTCTCGAGTGTCTATAAGAAGAATGAAATATGCAAAACAATTCATATGAAAATAAGATATGGCGATCCTGACGGATATAGGAGGTGGGCGGCGGCGGAAGGTAAGGCGATATTTCTCGTCCACATAATGAAGATGGGCAACATAAGAATATCGGAAGAAATAATGAACATCGTTAATAAGAGTAAAATCGTCTCTGATTGATATTATATTTTCCATTTTCATTTAGTGTTTTTTATCTGTGGCTATGAAATTTTCATTTTTTATTATTGTGAGATGTATTTTTTTGTTAGATACGGGCATAATTTATTATGAGTTTTCTGTTTTTCTCCAATAGGGAAACCCAGATCATAAAAAAAGTATTCCTAAATATTCATAAAAACGTATAAACATAAGATATGCGCTAGAGAGTCAAGGGATAAATGAAGACACGGAAATTATGAATCATGGGAGTAACAGAAGAAATTGCAGGGTAAAACTAAATTGAGATGATTGATACAGTAGAGTTCCCGGAAAAAGAAAGGAAAACGTGAGAGAGGAGGAAAGAACAAAGGCAAAGGAAATATAATTATTAGAGCGAAAGAAAAGAAGCGGAAAATAAAAAAACGAAAACGCGTTGGCTTATTTTGCAAGGACCATAGGAGGCCAAAGTGGAAATAACAAGGTACTTCATAAAATACTAAATTCTTTAAATTCATAGCTGGAAAATATTCTTTCACAGGCAAAAACAGGTAACAGTAATTATCAAGAAGCCCTTCACAATAAATATCATTCGAAGAAAAATTAAGTATTACCTCGGAAAACCATGACAATTGCTGTAGAATTTCGCTATGAATCACATTTTATTTTAATACGAAGTCTATTACTTCACTATATCTGGTATTTTTCAATTATTGTACATTAAATTGGCTTAGAATTTTCACTGTGTAGCGTTACTATTCTATTTTATCCGGCGTTTTCAAAATGATACAAGAATTTTATATCAATCACTTTCTTTTATCCCAGTAATTATTATCCCAGTAATATTTATCTAATAGTTATAACCAAATAGCTATCTACTGCATGTATTAGCATTTACAGAGTTTTTATTTTAGTATTTTCGTTGAAAATTCTCATGAAATGAATCTTTTCTCCCTTTCTCTATTTTGTATACTGGATGACTTTCACCTTTCCTTTTCCAAACCACCACAGTTTCATCTTAACTGAAACCTAGAAATCTTAGCTTGAAATATCAGTATTATTAGTTTCAAAGAAATTGGTCCCTTATTCGGAAAGCTTTGCAAGTTTGCAACTTCGATAGTAGAGACATTTAGAGGTTGAACACTAAAAGTGTTTGGGGTGATGATTCATATCCACTCAATTTCGGTGTTTAAAAAAGTCTACACCTTTTCAAAGATAAACACCGCAGCCATATCGTCAAAGACTAATACACCTTACAGTAATGCATGTCTTGAGCTGGGGAAGAAACTTGTAATTATCCGATACCTGTAATTATCCGATGGCTTTTTGAACAGTTATTACATTATTAAAATAGTAAAAGAAAACTCGATTCCTTAGCTCCGGGTGGTATTACTGTGTTACCGTGTGGTAACACAGTAATACCAGCTTCCGGGTGGTATTAAATTACTGTGGCCTTGTTTCGGGAAAATCTTTTCGGAATTTAGTGTAATCTGGAGAATTTCATACATACATATAATTACCATTGACGGCAATAAGTTTTCTTGTGGCAGAGCGTGATATTTAACTAGGAAAGGTTTAACATAGAGTCAAAGCCATTCATAAAATAACGCCATTAATATTCCAAATGAACGTAACTGTGCCCGGTGAGATGTAGTGGAAGGATATCATAATAAAACACTAAAGTATGTAGCACTTCTTCCACAGGTTTTATTTCTATGGAACAACGCGTTTCAGCTGTCAAGCCATCATCAGGTACATCATCGGGTACCTGATGATGGCTTGACAGCTGAAACGCGTTGTACCATAGAAATAAAACCTGTGGAAGAAGTGCTAAATACTTTACTGTTTCACCATTAATAATCTCATGTTATAGCAAATGATGTAAACTAATAGACCATATTAAATATATCTTCAAATATAACGCCTTTCTCCTCCTCACATGGTATACATCAATTTACATATTTATATAAACAAAAGTTATTAGGGAATGATGTCTGGCAGTATGTGAAAAAACGAAGAACGCAGTTGTAAACCGCTTAATATCACAATAAAATTACAAAACCTTGCAAAAAACCTAGAGGGTTCTACCTTTGGGAAGCCACGCTTCCCTCCACTGTGAGGAAACAAAAGCCTCTTTGAGGAACCAACAATGCCAACTCGACAGAGGACACCTTAATCCTTTAGATAACATCAAGCGGTGGGATAAAGTAAGGTAGGTATGCGGAACACCCTAATAATCCACCCTTTTTTCACAAAGCCACTTAATATATTTAAGGGTCCTCCTTTTTCACGCGAATGCGGCCACCATTATTTCTCATCCATTCAAGACTTCCCCTTATTTCTTTGGCTCAGCCAGGAGAGCCTCTTGGAGGGCTCATTTCGTTTTAACAAATGCGGCGGTCTGCCGCGGCCGCGCGCAGAGGTACCACGAGGGGCACGTCGGACCCCTGGCAAGGAATACCCCTCGAAAACCATTCTCACGTCGCGAAAGGGTCGACCTCTCATATGATTTTTTTCCGTCAGGGTCCCCCCCTCAAGCCATGCGTGTCCGTCTGCGAGGAGGGCCGGGGAGAAGCGCCCGTGCCGCAAGAAAGAGGGCGGGCAACCCGTTTTCGTCCGCGGGGAGTCGGCAAGGGCGACCACCGGGGAAAAACCGGTCCCTTCCCGCGCCGACTCCGAGGCTAATCCAGACCCGTGGAGTGCTAAAGAGCGAGAGAGCGGACGTGTGTACGTAGGGACGGTGAACGCAAGAGAGGGTTAGGACGAAGGTAGAAGGGCTAGCTAGCGTGGCGAAAAAAACTGTGAAATATGTAAGGTGGCGAGGTGTTAGCACGAGCCGTGACTACGAAGCGGGGAAGATACACAAATTTCAAGGGTGGGGAGAGGGTTACGAAGGTCTGGGAATGAGACAGGGTAACGGGTGGCTGGCGGGGCCTGAAAACACGGCGGATACCTAAACATTTTTCACGGTCTTCCACCCGGAGTCGTGCGAAGGGGGAGGAAATATGTCGCGCGTCCAATACTACTTTCTCCGACGTAATTTCATCCCGTAATTTTTTTTCCAACCCGGACCGTAACCAGAATGTAAAGTGAGTTTTTAAAATTCCGTCCGAGTTATTACGGCATTCTTTCTGCTCTTATCTCCGGAGTAAAAGTTGGGACCGCCAAAAAAGTGTATTTGTACAGTTGTAATGGAATAGACCAGCAAGTGAATGCCGTCGCTAATATACTTTAATGCACGTGAGAACTTTAATTTGAAGTTACTGCGCGTTTCATGATGCATAATCAAAACAATTGCAATAATATATGAAAGAAGGAATGTGCGTCATGAATTTACTAATATTTTATTGGTGACAAGGTATATACACTTCTTAAACCTCACGGAGTACATTTTTTCATCAATGAGAATTATCACAGTGGTTTTTGTAGAAAACGCAGGCTGAGTGAGCCTCAACCCCGCTGAGATCTAGTGACTAGGATATGAAAAATCATAAATATGTTCTGACTTAAGATGATAGAATAGAAACCGAGTCAGTAAAATAACTTACAAGCGAAGGACAAGGCCAATGGATCCACTGTATTCATTCTCCTCAGCAGTTTTTATCACATATCAGGAAACTAGAGGTTAAGATGTCGATGGAAAACCTTATGACTTAGGATTCTAGTCCGTCGTACCTTTACAACGCTGCTATTTGACACATATGCTCTAGCTATTTTCTCAGTTAGACTTTTTGTATTAGGAGACAGTAAATTCAGTAAAAATAAGGAATGTTTCGTTTATTTTTTAAGACCGAAAGCTTCCAGATATGCAGCAAAATATCATTAAGTTCTATTTGAAATCACCACGGGGTTACAAAAGTAAATCGTGATCGAATACGGATTTTTTGACCTGGAAGGAATCCCAAATAGAACTTAATAATATATCACGCCGGGAAAGGCTTAGATATTACTTAGAAAAATATACTCTTCCTCTGAAACTCTTACGGCGTCATGGCCTTTGCAAATGGGCATAGTTTGGTTACTTCTTGTATTGAGTTGGACCTTGAGTGGTCCATTGGTACTCTAGGTGCCCGAGCTCCTGTCGAAGGCTCCTCCAACTAAGAATCTAACAATATACTTCTTATACTACATTAAGTTACTCTGAGTTACTCAAACGAGAGCATCGTCGGACATGTCAGGAAACTAGAGGTTAAGATGCCGATGGAAAACCTTATGACTTAGACAGGATTCTAGTCCGTCGTACCTTTACAACGATGCTATTTGACACATGCTCTAGCTATTTCCTCAGTTTGACTTTTTGTATCAGGAGGAGTATTTTTTGAATTTGCAGGATTGATTGATGCAATGTTTATTTTTATATTTGGGAAAATTTACATAATCTTTACCAACAAATGATTTTTTAACGTAACCCATGTGCTTCAGAATATTTTTACAATTTAAAAAGGGCAATTAGGAGTTGAAATCTTAAAAGCACCAGAACATCGTCAAACATCATACAGTATTGTTGAGACTGATTTTAATTCATTTGAGAGAAGGAAAAGGGCTAAGGAAGAAACAAATAAACAATAACGACAGAATTAGAAATCGAGTAATTCGACATAAGTAGTACGGAACGTGAAAGCTGGATCGCAGGAATTTCATGAGAACAGAAATGGCTCAATCTTAAGTTAAAAACCTCAGCGTTGGGTAAAGATTCCGAGACCGGAATACCTAGAGCTTTAGGAAACTCATTGTACCTTTGAATGTTTGCTAAGTGAAGGGCGCCCTAAGACAGATAGGATATGCCAGAGGACGTTCATTGAAGGAAACCACATTTTAAATCCAGAGAACGTACACTAGTAAAAACTAATGCATGGACAAGAGGAAAGTGAATGTGAAAGGATTAGTGAATGAGACTTTGCTGTCGATTTATGCTACTTTCATTCCTGCATTGACTGCAATCGTTTTCAGTTTCTGTAGCCCTTAGCATTTTCTGGAACGGTTTTTTGATAGCACTTTGAGCTCCTTAGACTCAAAATGCACTTTCAACTCTTTATGGAATGCTATCTCTTTTTGTAAGCATTCAAACCTTCTGTGTTAAGTCATTTGGATATCTACCGTGAAACACACTGAATTTTATAGCTATTGCTTCTACCGTCCCTCAATTTTTAACCTTTGTGATATTGTTTGCAACGTGGTTATATCCAATGGAACTATGTAGTAGCTTTCGAATGAACCAACGCACGCAATATACTAATTTTTCGCAGGTGGTGAAAATCACCAAGTTTTATCGAGATGGAAATTTCTTATATTTGAGACATCTTTTTTCAAATGATAAATGACCTTTTCAGATACTTTTTACGGTTCTTGTTATACAGAAGTTATTGGTGTAACCAACGTTGTAGCACTGCCATAGATACTCCCAATCGTGCCTATTTATGAGAACGTTCATGCCAAATGATGTACCATGATGCAGCTTCTTAGCCAAAAAACAAATTTATTTAAGAAGGAACAAATGTCAATCCAACAACAGACATAAATCAAAACAAAATCTGGCCATATATACTCGTACAAGAAATGGCATTTAAAATCTCTTAGTATTATTATTATTGTATTCTACCGGTAAAGGTAGGTTTTGTTGAATGTCAGAGATTCCGCTCCAGGTCTTCTACACATTCCGGGGCCTATCTCCCTCTAATATATCCTTCTTTGCCTCTGCATAAGATCTACCCATCTTCATCCCGTCCATGAAACCTATTCTCTTTCTTCACCTTCCCCGCTTGCCCAACATCCGTCCCTCTATCACACTCTTCAGCAATCCCTCACCCTTTATTACCTCCTTCAGCCGTCTACTCTGCCTTTCCCGGATTTCATTCAAAAGATTCCTTTCCTCGCCCACCATCTCCAACACTTCCTCGTTAGTCTTCCTTTCCATCCATCTAACCTTCTCCATTCTTCTCCACACCCACATCTCAAATGCCTGCAGCCTATTTTTGTCCTCCTTTCTCAGGGTCCACGTTTCTGTTCCATACAACGCTACGCTCCATATCAAATTCTTCACCAGCCTCTTCTTCACATCCTTACCTAGTGTCCCCGTCATCAGCTCTCTTCTATTACTAAATGCCTCCTTATCTAGCGCTATTCTATTCCGTATGTCTTTACTACTATGCCCATTTTCCTCTAGTGCGCTACCTAACTAATTAAACTGTTCTACTTGCTCTAGTTTGTGTCCTCCAACTTTAATCACAAGATTCGCTTTCTTCGTCCTAGAGAATCTCATTACTTTTGTTTTCTTATGATTTATCTTCATTCGAATATCCCGCACTGCATATCTAAAGCATCTACCAAAGCTAGTAGTCTCTTCGAAGATCCACTAACTAATGCCTGATCGTCCGCGAATCTAACCGATTTTATCAGATGCCCTCCCACTTTGACTCCAACCTCAAGTTCTTCCCATGCCTGTCTTACCATTTCCTCAGCATAAATGTTGAAAAGCAACGGCGACAACGGACACCCTTGCCTTACCCCGCTACCTAGAGATGCCCACCCTGATTTACCATCAGCCACCCTCACCTGCGCTCGTTGCGTCATATATAAGTTTCGAATTAGTCTTCTTTCTCGCCAATCTATTCCCATTTTCTCTAGTATCTCCGTTAGTTTATTCCAATTTACTCTGTAGAAAGTTAAATCTCTTAGAAAATTTACAATTAAAATAAAACTATTTCCATCAAGGGAAAGGCTAATAGTTTATGAGCAGACTATGGAAACAGTCCAGAAGTAGTATGCAGCTGAAGAAACCATGTAGAAGCTATCAGAATACGTCTCGTAGTATTTCACGTAGCAATGGGAGCAATTTGGTTAAAGGATATTGTCAGGCAAATTTTTAGTGAACTAATTACGAATAGCTTAACTGCGATAATAAAAGTTTCAGTGTACTTGTAAGAAAGTAACGCGCTCGAGTAAATGCAGGGGCAGTTTATCAGTAATTGAAAAAAGAAAATAGTCTTCTTCCTGATTACATACTCATACTCACGCCTGCCAACCTTACATAACCCATAATATTGAAAAAATATTTTTACTGGATAAGACACTAATTAATTACTTCTAGGATAAAGCGTTAACATTAAGTCTAATTTTGAGATTTCACTATGTACCTTAGCATCAGTATACGGAATAGATATCACAGGACTGATTACAAGAGCTGTTAAAGGAAAGGAACATGTTCAACCATTCATTGTACAACACGCGGCTTTTTAAGCATTAAACAATACATGGTGTATTTCCTGATAAATGAGAGACATTTCAAACTCAGGAAACAGAATGGAACTTTCTCTCTAAACCAAATTAGATTTCTAAAGAGATCGTCTAAAAATATAGGCTGTTTGTTGATTTTTTCTTCTCTTTCTGTTTCTCAAAGATAACAACGAGCTGAGTTACAGGTTAAATAGTGAGTCAGAGAGGAGGCTCTAAATATGGAATTTCTGTTATATTTTTGAAAATAGCAAGGCATTGATAAGATGAAAATTTTGAATGCTTTTTCTGAAATTTTAGCATAAATAGAGGCGTCATTTTGTTTAAAGACTAGAAGTGTAAGTAAAATGGGTTTTGAAGCAAGTATAATATGAAAGAAGGTGATCATAACAAAAGTACTGGAGGGTTCAATCAATCAGGGTCAATGGTTCTGAATGCTTTTAACTTAAAAATATCATTGTGATTATTATGATCATCATGAAACCATATAATGATTAATCACTGCTCAAGAACTTAAAATATACTTTATAAATTAGGTTCAATACATGTTGCAACAAATGTAAATATTTAGTCACCAAATGCCATAGGTTGTTAACATTTAAGAATTCTATCGAAAATAATCAGTTTTTGCAACAGAGAAAAGATGATAACGAAACTGTACAGTTCAAAATAACCAAAACGCTATGACCAATGCATTGAAATTAGGGAAAAAGGCTGTTGAAAAATTGCAATTTAACACCACTACTCAAACTTCAACAGCGAAAATACAACATGTCTAATACTCTATAATATTAATTAATACTGCAGAAAATATCTCACATTAGGTCAAGATAACGCAACTGGATACATACCAAGGACATTTATGTATCGTAAAATGCATGATAAATGTATTTGCTGAATGCATCCGTTATGCAACGGCAACAGAAACGTAACTTGAATTTTAGTTGCCAGCATACTTCTTATTTAGATAGAGTTAGGGTGCACGGGTGAGGAATGACGCTGATTGCACGACTGACAGGGAGCTAAAAATATGCCAATGTTATAGTTTGTCCAATTAATTTGACGTGTGAGAATGATTACTACAATTTGAAAATGGAAACAATACTCTGGAAAGATTACTTTTCCATGAATAAATGGTAAGCTAAATAAACATTCTGAATAATAGGTAACTTTGAATTTAAAGTTCAACAACAGATGAAGTTGCACCTCACCTCAAGACGTACTGCACCACATTTCATTGCAAGTTACACTGGCAAGTCGGATATGACAACATTTGGCTTACCAGCCTGGCGTTCGACTGAGTGGAGATATAATTTAACAGCAATTACATTCCCAATTGGGAACTCAACATAACCATTAAAGTAAAGTATTCCAAAAATTTTGGCTGAAAAGAAAGAAAATGACCAGTGGAGCACTGTGAACGGAGGCGTTCATGGATGGAGATTTAATTGTTTGACTTATGGCAGCGACAGAATTGTACCTGAAGATGACTCTATGAGTCGAAATGCTTTGCATGATGTGGCATAAAATTATTGGAAAAGGGCAATTCTTGAATTATAATAATGGCAACTTTTTATAAAATCTACTCATAATTAATTGTAATCAAGTATAATTTTCTCGGCTAATAAGATATAAATAATAATAAGAATATTAAATATTTGGTCATTAACATATTTGACACATAGTCAATGTTTCGCCATTGACATGATATATACTGCCCAATGTTAAGCTCATTGCCCTGAATATTATAATATATTTGGCGAAACGTTGGCTGTTAGCTAAATGGATTAATGACCAGTGATTCAATAATCTTATTACTATCCATAATTAATGCTTTTCTCATCTCTTCACTCAGAAAATAACGACGAGAATGAAGCTACCAAAGTCTCTTCATGTAATATCGGTAGTATTGAAAAACTTATAGACTGAGCCATGACTACGCCACAATTCTCAGGGAAAATTCCTGGTTGAGAATGACTGAATCTTATTTCTGATTGCTTCTCAATAGAAGATAAGCATAATACCGCATTACTGTTTTTCTTGTAATGCGAAGGAATATTTCATAATATAGAATCATTAAAGATTATTTTTTAAATGAATTAATTACTTGTACTTCACACATTTCTCTATTTTCTCAGTATTCGTGGTCATCAGTCATTCAATTTTAAGATTGGTTGCCTGCAGCCCTCCACCCTTCACTATCAAACGCCAGTTCCCTTACCTCCCGGTATCTTTCCCTATGTATCGTCTTCTTTATTCGGTCCCAGAACTTATTCCTGGGTTGTCAGCATTACTGAATCCAAAATAATTGCCGATACCCGTGGTTTGCTTTTTGATATATATAGGTGATAGCAGCTTCAGGACTTTCTGGACGGAACAAATCCACTTAATCGAATACTGTTATAAGTTCTTCATCACATTTCACAATGGAACTGCAGGGTTTCTTTTTGTACGGCTGGTAAGCGTAAAATACATATGAGGGCCAAGCCGGATATTTGGTAAGATTAAACTAAAGACGGAATTAGAACCTCACTTACGCTATTTACTTGTAAATCCCTTCATTTTAAATTTTTCCTATGACAATCATTGACAAGCTGTGCATTGAAAGTTAAAAACAATAATAAGAGAATAAATCCATTGAATACGGAGAAAGACGACGGATTTATTTCATCGGGTAAATAACACATAAATAAAACCTAAGTGATCATTAAGGTAAGAATGAAGTGCTATTTTAGAGGAGTGAATTGCTGTGGCAAATCGAAGTTTAAGAATAAAAAACCTCGACTATTCCACCCTTTATAATAACACTAGCCGGTTTCAAGTACAAGAAGTGAAGTCAAAAGAAGCTGTAGGAGTAGGTAATTTACCTTCGAAGCTGCTAAAGAAATTAGGTAAAAAGGTAAACAACCTTTTTTTGAACTTATACGTAGGATCTACGAGGAAGAACTATAGCCAGAGGACTTCGTGAAAACAGTCCTAATTCCAACACCGAAGAAGAAAAATGCATCAGAATGCGAGGACTATGGAACAAGCAGTTTTATTTCACACACAGCAAAAGTTTTACTTCAAATAACCTGTACAAGGCTGGAGAGTGAGACCAATAACTTCTTGGGTGACGACCAGTTTGGGTTCCGTAAAGGAAGGTCAATGTGATTGCGGTGACGAGAGAAATTTTAGAAAGAAACATAGAGCATAAACATGACGTTTTCGCATACTTTATTGATTTGACTGCGTAAACTGGAACAAACTAATGGAGATACTCGGGAAAATGTGAATAGATTAGCAAGACAGGAGACAAATCCGAAACTTATACATGACTCAAAGGGCGCAGGTGATGGTGGCTGATGGTGAATCAGGGTGGGCAACTATAGGTCGCGGGGTAAAGCAAGGGTGCCCATTGTCGCCATTGCTTCTCAACATTTATGCTGAGTAAATGGTAAGACAGTCATTAGAGGAACTTAATGTGGGAATAAAAGTAGGAGGGTATCCGATAAAGATTCGCGCACGATCCGGAGTTCGTTAGGGGATCTATGAAGGGACTGCAAACTTTGGAAGAGGTATACTCAATGGTATCTGGCGAGATTTTGTGGAAGGTATTTCAATAATGAAAGGAATTTTGCATTACAACATTACAAAATGTCTTTCGTTTTTGGTAGAGGCTTTAAAAATGACGTGCGTGATATTCTGAATGAAAATAAACCATTCGAAAACAAAATTAACAATATGGTACTGGACAAAGAAAGCACGGCTGGTCATTCAAGTTGGAGGACACAAACTCGAGCAAGTAGAGCATTTTAATTACTTAGGTTGCACGCCAGAAGAAAGCTGGCACAGTAGCAAATACATACGCTAAGGAGGCTAGCTAAGACATTAGCTAAGGAGGCATTTAGTAATAGAAGGGATCTGATGACGGGGACCTTGCGTATGGATATGAAGAAGAGGCTGGTGAAGAGCTTGATATGGAGCGTAGCGTTGTATGGGGCAGAAACTTGGACCCTGAGAAAAAAGGACGAAACAGACTGCAGGCATTTGAGATGTGGGTGCGGAGATGGCTAGAGAAGGTGAGGTGGACGGAATGGAAGACGAACAAGGAAGTGCTTGAGATAGTGGGTGAGGAAAGGAAACTTCTAATTAAAATTCGAGATCGGCAGAGTAGGTGGCTGGAGGATATAATAAGGAGAAATGGGTTGCTCAAGAATGTGAGGGAAGGATGTTGGGCAAGCGAGGAAGAAAAGAGTGGGTTTCATGGTTAGGATGAAGAAGGGTGCATAGGATGCTGAGACGAAGAAGGATATACTTGAGCGAGATAGGCCCCTGAAAGTTAAGAAAACCGGGAGGAGATTCTCTGACATTTTAAAAAACCTGCCTTAACCGGTAGAATACCTTCAAAAACTGATTTCAACATTAGCATATCACCATCAGAGTATTTTATATTCTTAAACTTTTTCACGTTTCCACGAAGCAAATTCACTTAACATCATCTATGCAATGAAAAATCAAATTTTGGATTGACTGCTGCTGAAGTCTACGGCAATTTGCCTTAGTATTTGGCGCCCGCTTAACTTCTAAGGCAAAGTTGGATGAACACAAGCTTCTAGAATTCTTTTGAAACTTTCAGGATTCACTAGTGCCAAGTGGAGGAAATAGCGAGAGGTTTTTAGAGTATTATTGAGTTCCGAAAAGAAAGTTGAACGTCTTGCACCAGATCCGTAAATGAGCAGAAGACGTCTGAGCTGAGTTACCATGCTTATCCCCAAGAGTTCAAGAGTTGTAACTTCTGATGACACTCGATTGATGAATAAACTATTACCCGTATATCTGGGAATACGAAGTACTGAATTTTGGAAATTAAATAGAAAGCAAAATATATAAATAGTCTGTAAATTCAAATTATTCACAATGGTGTACTCCAATACATTGCATAAAATGCTGAACATTAGGAATACATTCCAAAATTTAAGAAAAACTTAGGGTCATATGACAGTAACGGCAGCGTAAAAGAAATTAAACCGCTTGACTAGGAAACCATTTCCTCACAAATGATATGTGGTATTAACAAGATACATAGCATCAGCTGTAAATGTCAATCGATCACTACCCTAACAAGTTAACAATAAGGGTCTTACACTTGCAGGCTTAAAAAAGCGGCTATCCTGATGATAAGGATGGAGGAATGCGAAATGATCATGCGCTATAGGCCTATGAAAATACTTTTTCATCTATTAAAGATTGTTGATGTATACTGAAAAGGATTGGTTATTGCTGGCAGACGTATGTACGAGAAAAGATGAAATATTACAAACTCAGTATTGCATAATGAACACGACAAAAAAGGCCAGGTAAAAACTTTGAAGTTTTGCTACCATTAGATGTATACTGCTAGTTACAGTAGAAATACTAAATTAAAAATATTATGCCTATTTAATTTTGTTACAATTAAAGTTACAAGTAGGCCATTGGTCTGGTGGTAACAATAAATACAACTCAGTAAAAGAATTAACTTTGAAACCTTCTACTTTTTAACCTATTTTTTTAATAATTAACGTTTTTGGGAAGGGCTCAAATATTTTTCCTGGTAGGTCGTTCCAGTCCCGTATGGTCCTGTTCAAGAAGGAGAACAGTTTTACATTTGTCGTTTGTAATCGGCACTTTATCTTGAACTGGTGATCATTTTTCCCCACAAAGTTTGGCTTGACTATGTCCTTTGCAAATTCATCCCATGCTTTTACTCAGTCACTATTACGTACATCCCACGTAGCTTCTTTTCCTCGTCACCTGTAAACTCTCCCATCCTAGTACTCTAAGCATGTCTGTTACGCTCTCTGTTTTGTTGTGTTTCCTTAGTAATGCCTAGCCGCTTTTCTTTGCACCTTCTCCAAGTTCATTACCTCTCCTGTCTTGGGTGGGTTCCATACAAGAGATGCGTACTCTGGTGTTGGTCGAACCAGAGTTTTATAGACCTTCTCTTTAGTGGTCGTGCTGCTCCTTTTGAAGTTTCTCATTACCCAAAATAAAATTTTGAAAGCTTTTTAAAAAATGTTTTCCACGCTTAAATCCCATCCTAAATTCTTAGTTAAATAGACACCTAAGTACTTACAGCTGCCCGATTTAAATTACCGGAGAATTCGTTATTTCTATCTCCGGTCTTCTTCTTTAATTTGTTCACGTCGTTCTGAAGGGCTTCATGATCAATCTGATTTTCAATCTTCCGATAAATAATGCAGTCATCCGCGAAAAGCCATATGTTGGAATAAATTTTCGCTGGGAGATCATTTAGGTAAACGAAAAAACAATAATGGTCCAAGGACGCTTCGTTGAGGAACACCCGACGTTACCCTCGTCATCTCTGAGCATTCATCTCCTACTTTAACCCTCTTTGTCCTGCCTTTGAGGAACTCATTGACCCACAAGATTACTCTTCCATCTATTTGAATTCGTAACTGCCTCCTTTTAAGCATAAGCCGTTCGTGATCAACTCTATCAAAGGCTTTTGACAGATCGACTATTACTACATCTAATTCTATTCCCGCATGTATAGAGTCGGCAATTTCATGACAAAAACCTTACAGCTTAGTTTCAGGTGAGTGGCCTTATCCATATCCATGTTGACGATTATACAACCAATACTCACGCTCCCATAAATCCCAAAGGTAATTTGCTACTATCTTTGCCAACAACTTTCATATATTCAATCTCTGCATGCTTAAATGATTAAGACAAATTATACGAAAGTAAGAGCATGTTTTTAATCATATTATATAGAGTAGCCATCTATCTTTCTCGAAATGAACAGTAAAATAATTATGACTTGGACCACGTATTTCTAGAAGAACTTTTGCATTTCACAATAAATATAATTCACTCCGCTAACATTTCAGATTATTTATATTACCCTGATATTGGTTCTGTTAATTGCCGAATTGTTTCAATGAATCAGAATCCGTTTCCGGGCTTCACATCAGAAAAAGCCACAAAATTTCGAGCACGTTGCTTCTTCACTGCGTTTCTCAGTATAATGAAGTATAAATACTCGCTTCAGAACTTTCGCTGGGCATTAATAGAGCATTACCAGACATGAGGGCTATGAGTAAATGTCGTGCCAGCGGGGAAAGCGAGTAGCCCTTTAAGACTGAGTTAAGGCATCAAACTAGTTTCAATCACAGGATTTGAAAGAGGATCAGTAGAAGTATAATGAGTTAAAGAGAAAAACGTGAGGGAGAACTTTTGCTCCTCGGCGGGAATTTTTGCAAGCCTAAATTGAAAATTTGTAGCAATGACAAATAAAACGATGTATTTAGTAACATTTTCATTTTTTTATGCATGAATTTATGTTGAAAAAAGTTTTTATTATCCGTAATCATAACAAGACTTTTAAATCACCCTACATATCTAGAGATATAATTCAGCTCAACAAATTGAGAGCAATCAGACCATGGTATAGCCATAGTCCTACCAGAATGTACTGGAAAATGGGAAATATAGAAAAAAAATCGTGCAGGATAAGAGGGGGAGACATTTACCATAGTGGGTGTGAGCTGCAGGACACAATAGGAAGAAATCAAAGCAGGCTAGGTAAGGAAAGCAGCACAACATGTGTTGATGACGCAATATACCAAAGAGAATACGAAAGTTAATAACAATTGAGGCTGAGATCATATTCATAGTGGAGGTATTAAGCAGGATCTAATACTACATTTTGTTATGATACATAACTAACTCTCGGAAAAGAAAGAAAAATACAAAGTTAACATGACGAAAGAATTAGACAAAATGATAAGGTAATTGACAGCACAACTGCTGCAATACGAGAAATACAGACTTAGTGCTATGAAACAGGACGGAAGAAGACCCAGTATGAATAATGGAAGATAGGAGATATACCGAGAGTCTGGTGAAAACTTGAGATGGGCAAGTGGAAGGGGTAGCATTATAAGTTAGTGTAGCGCAGTTTGGTAACAAAGGAACTCAATGAAAGAAAAATCGTCTGTATTTTGTTAGGATAAAACGGATATCGCGGAGGAGAAATTTTGAAACAGCAATTTCAAATGAGAAAAGAAGCATTAATTATAAAACGAGCCAAAAGAGAATAGCTGCTTGCTGAAGGAGACCATGGAAAAAACTTTTACTTCCCAGCTCCCACTCTGGGACAGAAAAAAATGCGATGTAACTGGAGAAAACTTCGGACTGGGAACAACATGCTGCGTTATAGAGGCACAATTGCCACAAAATAAATCAATGAAGGCTGTTAAATTAAGATACATATCCGAAGAACTTGTACATAGTTCAGAAAGAATCGAAAAAATACTATCTGTAGATTTCTATCACCAAAACTTCCTGACTCCCTTAAATAGAGGGGTTGTGAAATTCAAGGCGTATACAACGGGAAATTACA
Organism: Ceriagrion tenellum; assembly: GCA_963169105.1. Classification (NCBI taxonomy): domain Eukaryota; kingdom Metazoa; phylum Arthropoda; class Insecta; order Odonata; family Coenagrionidae; genus Ceriagrion; species Ceriagrion tenellum. The sequence continues at coordinate 39,357,018 of OY720643.1, read as the reverse complement.
GCACGAATACAGTAAAAAGTCGGCTTACAAGTAGCTGGCGTGGATAAGACAGCACATGATGTCTTTGGGAAAGATAGGGAAAGGTAAAAAAGCTGATTTTGGCGTTATCGAGAGAAATTTTAATCTGGAGAAGTACATTCCTAATGAAACCGTGGAAGACTATCGTTTCAGTGGTTACCAATGACGGTTATTTTCTAAGTTCTAAGTAAGTAACCGCCAACTTTGTTGTTTATTTCTCCCTTTGGGTCGTATTAGTAAACCAATGGCGATGTAATTTTCGAGCTTAGCGATGCATGAAATATTTGGTGTCTAACGTTTCACCTACGTCATAGCTAGCGTCTACGGGAGCGAAGTGATTGTTGCAATTAATTCGCCGTCTTATATATTGGAGTGCTCCGAGGTTGGATCTCCTTTGGTAATCTGTTGCGTCCACTGGTTGCACTTGGTCTCGGCGGAGTTTGCTGAGTGCGACTGTCCGGCTAGGATGCGTTTTCATGAGAAGTAAAGCTGGTAGCCATTGCTCTTTGTACTTCTTTTTGCAATCTCTATCGACTCGCGAATCACGCGAGGCAGGTAAAATTCTTTCTTGCTGCGACCTCTGTTTTTCCGAATTGAATTGAGTGAATGTATTCCAACAGAAGTGGTTCGGCAATGCCTGATTTGTGTCATTGCCTATTCTTCGTGTCTCTCATATAGAAATTCATAATTGTATTAATTGCTCGATAGGTCTGTCCTGCATAACTGCCACCGCAACTGCAAGGTATTGCACTTACTCTGTCAAAATACATGGACTGTTGTTCATCTTTTGAGGAAGACAATATTTCTTTCTTCACAGTGCTAAAGCCAACACGAAGTAGTTAAACTTTTCATTGATTATCCACTGCAAGAGAACATAAAAGACAGGGGTGTACCCGTCTTTCTCGAGGTGTACCTAGGGGTGTACCTTTCTTTCTCTTCCAAATATATTGCTGGCAAAAGCAGGGAAGAGAGCGGAGCCCATTGCAGCTCCTGTTTGTCGGAATATTTCCTCATCCCACATGAAGTAATTGTTTTCCTAGCAGACTTCAATCGGTTATGGAAAGTCTAGCGGGAGGGCACAGATGAATTTCTCAATAATTTTGATCCTTTCCCCCACTGAGTGACAATGTCAAAACTTAAGGAAATATTATGTGGTAAGACACGTAACTATTTTAATATGACAATGAAGTGAGCTGAACCCCTTAAAAAGATATATTCTTTTCCCTAAATGGCAGGATGCTTCTTGATAAGAACTGCACTAATTTTTCATTAGGTTAAACAATTACTTTACGCTAATTAAAACAATTACCATAGGCCACCATGGAATTCTTTTCTTACGAACTTTGAGTGGTCTATATATCCTTGGATATTTTTGGGCAGGCTAGAGTAATTTCTCCTACACATCGGAAGGGACAGATGATTTATATAAATGATCTTTCAATTATTGCTCAATCCTCGGAGTTTGGTCGAATTTTGATTGCCAATACGTTACATTTTCCAATTGACTCTCAGAATTCTTTTACAGTCCTCTTTCTTGATGGCCACTCTGGCGTTCCCATCATCTGCAGGAAGTATCAGACTGCTGTCATCCAACCTTAGTTTTTTCATGGCTATACGTTTTTCATTGGTTAGTTTGGATATGAGTGGTTTTCCTTTTTGCAGAATACTGGCGTCGTCCGTCAGTGTTTCTTCCTCTTTATCTCTGGGCAGGTTCCTAATAGACTTTCTGCACTGGACCTTCACCAGTAGTTTGTCTATGCTCACTTCATTGTAAACTTTCGACCGTATTGGACTTATATTGTAGTTTTTACCAGCCTCTCAAGACAAACGGAAACCTAACCCTATCGATCAGGCCCTAATCCATTGATTTCATACTTGAGGACAGTTTCAGTTGCAGTTCGTTGAACTCGTTGGCGTGTTGAAAAAGTTGTGTTTGATTCTGCGGTTCTGTTCTGGATTTGGTCCCTCAGCAGGATTTCAGATACTCGTTGAAGAATCCTGCTGGCTTTTGCTGGTTTAATGTGATTTAATACAATTGAGTATCAGGTCTAAATCTCTGCAGAGTTGTACAAAGATGAACAAGAAAACGACATACCTTTCTTATTACGAAGACATTCCAGTCGTCTCGTCTTGGTACATGCATTCTCCTTGCGGTAACGTGGTGATCGATTGTAAGTCAATGAAGTGAGCTGAATCTGTTTTGAATAATGTTCCCTTTCCCGTAAACGGTTGAATACTTCTTTATAAGAGCTCCGCTTATTTATTTGTAAGTAAACCAATGCTCCTTACAATTGGTCGGAATGGGATTCCTTCTTTGTGAATTTTGGGTATTCCATATAACCTAGGACTTTAGGCTAACTGGAACAGTTTTTCCTGCTCATTGGTAAGGATAAAATACCTGTTTATCTGTTCTTCCACATCTCGCTCGATCTTCTGATTTTAGATAACCAATTACCTTTGCAGATAGAAGGAGTATACGAGACACCTGATATTTCTGGTGGTAGTCATTGAGGGCAAACCTAGTGTACAATGAAAACTGTGATAAAAGAGCATAGAAGAGACGTGGAGCACGGGCAATGGTAAAAATTAGCCAATGCCAAATAATCTATTTTGGAATCCGGTCATAAATTTGGATGGAAAAGTGTCTTAGCTAAGGAAAATTTTTACCAGCTCCGCTTGACTTGGTAGTCATTAGAGACACAAAAAGAACATTTTAAACTGCGACGATGACACCAGCTTCCCGTCTCCTTGTAGCCGGATAATGAGACAGGGCAAACTCCGCCGAGTCCAAATGTGACCATTCGGCACAAAAGATGAGACAAAGAGATCCGACCTCACAGCACTCCAACATATAAGACGCCAAATTCACATCGACAATAGCTTTGCTCCTAAAGACGCTCTCAGCAACGCAGGTGAAACGTTGGGCCCATAATTCTCCATACGAAGCAATACCCGAAAGCCACCACAGTGTCAACCAACAGTTGCTAAGGCCAACACTCCCGTATAAGTGAATCGCTGAAATTCTCAGTAATGGTCAAGGTATCTGCGGCAGGCTAGGAGCCTATTTTGCATTTAGACGATCAAAGCTTTTTTAATGCTTAATTTTCTAATTACTTTTAATGTTATGCTCTAGTTTTCCATCAATTGCTGTTATACTTCGAAGGTTTCTGGTAATCAGGTACTATTCCTACGGTTTTCTTCAAGATATTCATCAGCCGCTTTCCTCTTTATGCAACATTGTCAATGATCTAAAGTAATACCACTGTCTACTGCACGGAGTTCAAAGGTACTACTCTCAGGTTTAGTGTCATATTTTAAAAGTATTTTTTTTATTTCTTTAGAGTCCTGGAGCCTTTTTCGAAGTCATTACTGTGCCGATAAGTTTCATAATTTTAATAATTCAGTAATTTTGACCAATTTATTGCGTTTAATCCGTTGATGTTCCAAAATATATGTCAACTTAAATGATCTGGTTTTGCGTACCGGTAAGAAATGCCTAACTCAAGTGAATATTTTAACGCATTTCCAAATTTTGCTTAGTCATATTTTTCAACACATTTGCCTTCTAGAATTGACTTTATTACGGATCCTACTGCTTCTTGAAAGTTTGATAAAATTCAAATGCCGTCAGCGATATAAAGTTATATTTTCATCGCAGAAAGATGATCTTATTCTCTCTGCTTGGTTTGGAAACTTTTAATGGAAGGTATTTGTTTTTAGGAGGACTGGTAAGTGTCTCGCAGGTTTCTTGGCTTCTTCACATTCATTTAAAATTTGTAGCCATTCAATTTTATAGATCACAGGATGAAATTTCCATCATCAATCATTGTGCCCTTGATTTTTTTCGATCTGAAAGCGTACAATTAAGTTTAAATAGTGCAAGAGTGGAAAAGTATAAAAGCAAGGATATGAAAGGAATCAGAAAACTAAACTGAGTAATATACATGTCATAAACAGAAGTAATACAAAGATACAAAAAATATCTAATAAAATTTCGGGGAAATCGGGGTACAGGAGTAAACTCAAGAAAGTTTGCCTAGAAATGGGAAATTAGGCGTTTGGTATGAAAAGGTGAAAACGAAGCCAGAAGGTTAGAGAGCAAAGCGTAGTCGAAGATTTAGCACAATGCAAAGACGTCCATAGTCATCAGAAGGATTCCAGCAACGGAAACGCAATTGATAACATACGCAGAACTACAAGGCGGCAGACCAGCGCACCTAGTTTGAACACGCGATATACCAGTGATGAAAGTTGAAAAAAAAATTTATTGTTAATAGGAATGATTTTTCACAGTCTTACTGGCTTCAAAATAGCGCTCTTATAGGTGAACAGAAAAAGATATTTAAGATGTTTTTCAGCAAAGAAGTAGTTTGAAGAGAAATACACACCGGTACGTCTGTTTTTAAGTCAACCATCCTGATATATCCAGACATCCACATTATTTTATTAATTTTCCAACATTTTTTCACAGGCTCAAATTATTCGGGAATATTGATGATAAGCAGTGTCTATGTAAAGGCAAACATACTCCACTTCCTATCTTTAGCTATACACCCTGTTTTTTCATCGGCCATTGCCATTTACACCAACTAACCCCTTGCGCAATATTCGTATCAGTTGAGGAAGTAAAATAAGACACGCAAAGTAAAACAGAAATACTATAAGAAATAAATTAATGATAAGAAAAATTAAGCTAATAATAATGTTTAGCAAAATATTAAAATAGAAACTCGGCACAATCGATGAACTGAGCAGGATCTGTAGGCCATGGAATGCTTAAGGGCATTGCAGGAGGAAGGGGTATCAAAATATCGACGGAATAACCTGTCCTATCGAGATATCCCTATAAAAGGGCAGGATGGAATAATTTATATAAACAGGGTATGTTTCCTTATGCCACCAAATGTCTTATTTGATCGGGCTTAAACCAAAAAGGTACAGCTTATAAGGCTATGTATCATCTTACTGACCTGAAGGAGAATGTATAGTAAGATAACGAAAGTTATCGGATTCGTTCGTGAGTACTGGCGTTTAAGAAATGTTCAGAGATATTACTTCCATCATTAATCATGTCCTACTCAAAAAAATATAACATCATCTCATTGTATATGAAAGTATTGCAGGTCTACATTCATTGGTGAAAAGGGGGAAATCGGATTCGTACGTAAGTACTGGCGTTTAAGAAATGACCATAGGTATTAATTCCATCATTATTCATATTCTATTAAAAAAATATAACATTATCTAATAGTATATGTAAAGAAGAGTATTGCAGATCAACATTTATTGGTGAAAAGGGGGAAATCAAGGCCATTTGCAAACCACTGTTTCAAGTTTTTATTAATGCATGAAGAATAGCTTTACAAGACAAGGCATTTAGATAGTTTTTATAGTGCTTTTTGAGAATTCAGGACATTAACAGGTAGAGAAATAATCAGTAAAAAAACTTTACCATTGAAATTAGTCGTAGCAATAATAAGCTATAGATTATGGTGATGTGGGAAATTCCTTGATTGTATACAAAAACGAAGAAAAGCGGGTGCCACTACTTAGTAGCAAAGGGATACCTATAAGAGAGCAATTACTGCAAGGTTTTTGCTCCCTGAGTACGATATACGGTTTTATTGTTTGAAAAAGTATGTAACAATACCATAATAACCTCTCCTAAATAACAAATTACTGCCAAATAGATGAGCAGATACGCTAAGAATTGAAACCATTATTGTGGAAAATTATTATTACGGAAATACAACTGAGACAATGCACAGCTTCTAGAAAGAGTCAACTGTATCATGCATTTTAAATTATGTCCATGGTTAAATAAAAAGATGCCTTTGAGGCTCCATCAAATATCAGTTGATGTCACGTCAACAATTAAATTTTTATTCAGTTTAGGGACTAAGAACGGAGGTATTTCAGAATAAGATTGATGAATGGACTTCTCTTAGCCTAATCCCTCATTAAATCTAATATCTAGTCATACAGCCTACGTTGATTGCGTATTTTTGAGCAAATAATTAAAATATCTATCATTCTCTTTTAAGATAATTAATGATCACAACTTTTAAAAAAATTCAGTTTTAACTTCTAGCTTTAAGAATCTTAAACTTAGTGGCTCTGCCTACCCCGGAAGGGATCGGTGTGATTGGTATGTATGTATGTAACTTATAATCCTTACTGTGTAAATAATCAAGCCTCAAGGAGTCTGCACTAACCTTTAATGTTCATAAAAATGTAAAATATTTTAAATGTTACTATAAAATTGAAATGGCAAAATTGATATTTTGGAGGAAAATTATGTTATCCACAATATGATGATTTTCACAGCATCCCGGGCACTATGGTGTTCTCATGCTTTATATAATGCCGAAATATTTCTAAGGTCATTATTTTGTTAGGAATGAAATAGCATTACATTAGATACATAAAATGTATACACATTTCCCTCTCTGGAAATATATACCTGAATGCGGCTCGAGAGTAACTGGAAGGGTTACGCCCAAGGATGGACTGACGATACCCGTCTTTGACCATTCCGTGAATGTGGTGCCATTTCCGGAAACACTTTGAATAATTGAAGGCAAACATATAATGCAACCTCAATTTTTACAAAGATGTGAAGTTTTTAACGAAACGCTCAATTTTCAAATCACTGAGTTACCAGAAACGCGTATTTCATTGGTTTTAATTGAACCTCACGCTAGTATATCTTGCGTAAAGGGATTTTTTTAGTCTCTGGAGTGGTTTCATCGAGAATATAAATAATTTACTAACTGAAAAAAATAAAATCCTTTCATAATTTTTCCCATTCGGTTGATAGCGAAGAAATTCTTAACCTCTACCTATTAGAAGCAGCGCTACATTTGCAATGGGCGACATGTTTGCTCAAAAGTTAAATTTGCCATTTGATTCTTATATAAATCGTAGAATTATACTTTTAACCACCGTTAGTATCATTTAAGTACATTTTTAGTCAATATTTTGAAAATAAAAATGCCAATTATACTGGTGTAACACGAATCGACAAAGTTTCAAATATTATAATTTGAGATTATGAATATAATGCTATCAAATTATGGCAAATGAAGATGTAATTCTGCAGGGAAGAAAACTCCACTGTGAGGATGTTGACATCAACCGGGAATATTTCCTGTTGTTTCTCATTTTCTGAGGACTTTGATTTTGCAACCTGTAAAGCTTTGAGCCAATTTTCTTCACTGTTTTATTTCCAAAATCGCAAAAACCTCCATAATCTGTTATTAAGATTCATGAGAGTGCAAACACTAGCAAGAATTTTTCCCAACATATAACCAAGTTTCTGGATTTAATTGCAATCTAAATCACAAAAATCAGGCACGCTTCGTCATTATTTCGTCCAAAATTCAATAAATGCAAAATCAAAATTTATGGCATGGAAGGTACTTTAGGAACCATAAGATACCATAAAACAAATCTTCTATAGTCATTTTGCATTTTTCTATCAAATAGCAGCAGAATAGCAAAAAGGAAATTTCATGTTACCTTACAGGGAACAAAAACCTTCTGAAAGTGACTATTATGTTCATGGATGAGCTAACTGATTGTGATGTTTTAGAAGACAATAATGTCTCATTTGATGGTAAGGTAAATAATAAGCATACGAGATCTATCTAAAACTAACATTAGCTACCATCATCAATTCTCTAAACACACGAGAAATTTCATTTCTTCTTGCAAACTTGCCTTGCATACCTATGTTTGTATACATACTTTTCCGGGAGATCGAGTTGATGTAGTTAGCAAGCGCATTCGCTTGCCATTGGGATGGCCAGGATTTAAATCCTGGTGGAGGTGGATAATTTTCAGTGGTAACCTGATCCCTCCTTGGGTGTCTAATGAGGGGCACTTCAGTCCAGTACTCCGTCTGTGGGATGAAGAACCATGGTCTCCTTAATGTCTTTTGTTAAGAGCAGGCTAATGCCGACGCGGGGTTTCTCTCGACCCTTCCTCCATTTCCCAATATTTCCCAACCAGCCTTCCCTTACATACCTACCCACCTGACATCAATGGCGCAAATGACCTCAGTCGTTGGTCGTCTCACTTAACCACCTAACCCACAACCTTTTTCTGGGAACGGTATGACAAGAAATATGAATTTCCAAAATTGGTTTACAATTTCTACCGCAAAATGTCTGTGATAAAATAAATGTGTAAGCTTTGTACCTGGAGTTTGAATTCAAATACCATGGTTTGCAATGATGTTTCACGATTTGTTCTCCGCAGTAAAAGAAGGCACCCTAATATTCATCCACAGCAAAAAAGTATCATTAATGTAATGAGTTTCCATATTCTGTATCGCATTCATCCTTCAGATATTCCAGATGTCTAAATCCTTAGACTGGTTCTCATCGTGACAGCCTAAACTAATAGCCAAAAACGTAATACGTCACGTTAAAGTTATGTGGTATTTTCAAACAATAGAGTGTAATATTTACAAAGAAGTATATATCTGATTAATCACATTTCACAAATGCCGGAAATATAGTCTGTCACGGAATAAAATTTATATAGTGCGAGATCACGACGGAAAAATAGTTGAATAGTTTTTAAGACGGTGGTTAGTTGGTTTTACTATTCTTTCCCCCAAGGAAATAATTCTGTTTACGAAACATTGGATAAGTCGTGAATTATAGTATCTATAAGCACAGTGAAACATGCATAGCAATATAAATCAATAAGCGTATTTTACTCCACTCTTCAATTACTTTGAAATATTAATCTTTGCAAATCAATTTCTTCTTTCGATTTTTTTGTAAAAGTTATGGATGATTATAATTTGGCGACCCATTCTAGAATCCGTCGTAAAAATCACCCTCAGTGGTAGAAAACTTGCAAAAACAACCTTTTCTAAGCTCCAAAGAGGCTCCTTAGCAATTCGCTCGTCTGTATTTATTAGGAGAAATGAAACTTTAAGAGCAGTTGAAAATAATTGGCAGACATATTTTGTCCTTCAGACGAGTCAAGATTCGCAAAAGTTGAGTATTTTTTGTATTTCATTAAAATTTTCAAATATCTTCCTGATTTTTAAAACGATAATAAAAATTTTAGTTCCGTTTTATCTATTGCCCAAAGCAAATATTTTAAAACAATTTTCTCACTGAAAAACTGATGAAAATAAATATTTGCTCACAAAAGCTATTGAGAAGACAATTCTTATGATTTCATAAAGTGTTAAATGTGCAAAAAGACGCTGGGGTCGTAAAAGTTTATAATTTACAGTCAAAAATCACATGTACAAGGAGCATATGAAAACATTGAATGAATACATAAATGGATCCAAAGAGGTGATACGCTAGTAGAGTCTGAGTGAGAAGAAAGACCAGAGGGGGAAGTAAGTTTTAGGGAGATGAAACGAGCAACGAAACCCAAGAAATATAAAGTTAAACAAAAAAGAGTAATGCTGGAGTCAAAGGAATGAATTATACATGAAGGAGCATTCATCGCCAAAACAATGCACAAGAATAAGAATTTCTGAAGAAAATGAATGAAAGAATGCTATTTGTTTCTATTAATACCTTTAAAATGAGAAAGGGGAATCCGCCAAAGAATATTTCAATGTAGCACAGTTGGACATCATCTGACCATACTATGAAAAATTCTGACTACGCTCTATGGAAAAACTATACAGCTTGCTGAGAATAAGACAATAGGTCACATAAAAGCCAAAAATTAAGATTTCCAGGCACGTATGTGAAAAAATTATAAAAATGTAAGTTTTTCCCCCATTTTTAGAATGAATATGTGTTTTGGAATGAATTTTTGTTCTATTGGTGCTGAGAGTTTGACCTTCCTAATTTCCTTAGCCATCGTAGTTCTGTACGGAGTTAACTGTAGAACAGGCATTCATTTTAATAGAATGACCTCAAAAATGCTCGAAAGAGTAAGTACCTATGATTCCCTGTTTAAAATGATAGCGTGGGCCATGATAAAGCTGGCATAGTAGTAAGACAAGGGTGTAATCTCTCACCAGAACTGTTGAATATGTACGTGGAAGAGGTCATAAGAAAAGCACAAGAAATTGGACTGAGTGGAATTAAGATAACGGAGAAGCAAATAACATAATACGCTTCGCAGAGTATATCGCAGTCACAGCTGGAAATCTCGACGATCTTCAAAGATAACTAAACATAATGGACCAAGTTCTTCAAGAACACAACACGAAAAGAAATAAGACGAAAACTAAACTTCTAGTGTTCGGAATATAAAAGCTGAATATAGAAGTCACCCTGAGAGTAGAGAAATTATTGCAAGTTGATTCCTTCGACTAACGCGGAAGTGCCGTCACTTGGGACAGAGGAAGTACAACGGACATTAAGTGCAGAATAGCCAAATCTAAGAAGGCGTTCATGGGAAGATCAAAACTGCTGTACTCAAAGAACATAGGGCTACAAACTAGGAAATAGTGCATATGTGAAATATTCGCGTGGATGTGGCACTCTACTGATCGTAAGCATGGACCATTGACCAAAAACTGATCAGTAGAGCTGACCAGAAAAGACTAGGAGCCTTCGATACCTTGTCCTGGAGGAGAAAGCTGTCGATAAAATAGCCGGACAAAATTAGATGTGATCAAGCGTACAGAAGAGTAGAAGAGGAAAGAACCGTATTGATTTCCGTACAAAAAAGAAGAATGAGATGGATTGGACACACCCTGAGACGCAATTCGTTTGTGAAGAATATAGTTGAAGGTAAAAGAGAGGGGAAAGTCCCCATAGGAAGACCTAGGAATAAATTTATTGACCAAATAAAGAGGAAAGTACATAGGAAGAGATACAAGCAGTTAAGAGAACTAGTGTTATGTAGGGAAGGGTGGAGGGCTGCAGTCAACTAATCTTAGGATCGAACGGCCAATGAATGAGCATAGTCAACCGTGGTCCCTTAAACTACGGCAACAAAGCTTCTATGTGATAGGTAATCTAGGAATAATAAGAAATGAGTCCCCATTCTTAAGGTATTAATTGTGTTCAATAAAACTAAAACGACGCTCGGCGTTCTAATTCAGTAATGGAAAAGCCCCTCGTCAAAAATTCAGTTCAGATCTTGAATTTTTACATACTAATCTAAAAATTTTAAACAGTCCTCTCAAATATTATCCCCACGGCATAATAACCTTAGTATGAGTCCAGAATCTCTAGCTCTAAGTAAATAATTTTCGATTTAAAATTTTTCTGGCCTCTGGAAATTTATTCCCACTTTTGATACATATTACAATATGGCCATAAGGAAATTTTTGGCTGACGGCTGTTAAAACCAGTCTAGATTGGTTCATACATGGCTAATCATACGCAGAAAAATTTTAGAAATAGTGCTCATTAAATTTAAGAATGCTTTTTGGAATACTTTGTATTTCTTCTGCTCAGTAAAACTGTGTCTGACAGTGAACTCTTCGCAGAAACTTCTAAAAATAATTCAAATTTTAAGTCTAAGAAAGAAAATTGGCTAATTCTTACACGGCACAAAATACACATGAACAGATAGCGTATCAGCGGTCGAGAGCTATATGCAACCAGTATTTACTATATAAGGAAAGATACCACTTCAACACATATTTCTACTTGTATAACTCCGTTATTTTAATCGGAGAGTCGAGTCCAGAGACCCGTTTACTATGCCTGAAAATGTCACCACTGTCAGCGGAAGAATTGGGCCCTCCCTGTCCGGTTAAAATATTTTATATTTTTCGTTCCTTCGGGGTTAAAAAGACGTGGACTCAGGACCCTTTATTTGGTGATCTGCGTAATCACTATAAATGACTAGGTGATGGTTGATTCTCTGTTCTTTACAACCTTCCCAGTAACAGATTTCAAAATATTAATTGCCAACGACATCAACCCAAGGAATATGATATATGATATATGGTTAACATAACTGCTGCATGACATAGCCTTTTCGGTAAATTGCTGGTAGTTGAGAGTTCAAGCTAGATGTGTTGCATCGGATTGTCAGTTAACGTGAACATTACTGATGGGAGATGGGATTAACCCCTGATTTTAAACGGAAAAAATATTAACCAGAGATGAATAATCCGGGTGTAACTGAAGAGAATTTCACCTTTCTGTAACGTGACAAAACAACATTTCATTTTCAAACCAAAATCTGATATTGCTTCAGTTTTTCTGTATTCGACAAATAATATGAGTTAACAGGATTCGAGTAAACAGAATTTTGCGGAGACTGCTGTAGGTAGATGAAGCGAAAATAGCTGAAACAGAAAACAAGACAGGAGGAGAGCAAATAATTTTCATGTAAATATTTCACCGTGGCGGATAGATTTTTGGGATATCTTCCTCCTTACCCCATTATTTTATATTTTTGACGGCAATTACTCCGGCGCTTTAAGTGAGTATCCAACAGTCTGCATTGGACTTCAGACTTGAGGATCCCGACTATAACTCCGGCGAAATTTTCATAGGCACCATGAGAAAGACGTTCCCAACTGCTTCAAATATGTCAGCATGACTCTCCGTAAGACAACTCAAGGGTGATTGGGACGAGATGTGTCATCACCAACAGTCATAATAATATACCCTTATAAGAGTTAATATAGTGTGTAATGTATTGTCGAGTTAAAATTGCATAGTTTTCGTGAAGGCTTCCGCGGAGTCTATGTGATGAAGAGACTTGTTAACCGGGTGTTCTTCCACGTTTGTCTATTTTTGTAAACAATATTACGCCAGAGTTCCAGCTGGCTTCTTCAGGTTCGCTGATGAGTCGATGCAGGATAGGTCCGTCCTTTTATGTTTCTCCGTTTATGCGCATTTGAGTAAGGCATGTAGCGATTGGTTAGTTCTGCTGAAGAGCCGTTTCCACGCGGTGACAAGTGTGTAGCCGTCCTCTAGGTTAATATTTTCCAGCGTTTTCGCTATTTCTATTGCTTCCTGCATGACTCTGGGGAAATAACGGGCTTCTTTTGTAAATAATGTGGTGTTATCAAAACCAGCGTTATGTGTAGGATCACTCCACTGATGTATTGTGACCAACCCGATACCTCTACCCGGAGGCGCAGAAACGGAGTAACATGAAAGGACAGACCCACCCTGTAATGAAACATTTGGAAAACCGTCCTATTCAACTAAAACTGCTTATTTGTTTTCTTCTTTATCTATAAATACATCTAAGATCTGTTTCTTCATAAATATATTCTCCCACACCTGGTGTCGGGGGCCCTCTGGAATTCCGCGTAATACAATCTTAGGAATCCTGGAGTCACAGATTCTTTCCAAATAGTCTCCCAGAGGCATCTTTTCTTTCCGCTCCAACTTACTATATTCAAACCCACCAAATTGCAGATTATCTACATCTACTTAATACCCTGCACCCCACTACAAGGGTGACTTATCCATCAACATGAACTACAGTGAAGAAATTTACTTTTCCTAACATGCACCACATAATGTGTAAGCTACAAATGCTACATAAACTTCTAAAACAATCTATAATGTAGCTAGGTGAACACAAGATTCATGCAGGAAACAGGCAAAATATGGTGTTATTACTACTTGGGAGACTGAGAAACATGAACTAGGGGGCATATGAATTAACTAGCTTCACGATCTGTCAATAAAAACCTTCAAAGTCTCAACGCAGCCATTATGGTTTCTTATCGATCGCAAGAAAAACAACAATTTAGACCTTTCTGTTCTACAATCTATTTACCTTATTTTATGCTCACGATCTGATCTACTGTAGTATGTTGGAGTTCGTAAGATATTGAAAACTTCTTCTGGGAATGAATCGGTTAAGGATTTACTCAAAAGAGTCTAAATTTCAATTGACGGTCTGAAAGGGATTCCCATCCAAGTTGTTTCAAGAGGTCAGGAACACTAACGAGACTATCATAACGGCCTTTCACGTATCTTGCCTATCTTCTCTGCACGCGTTCTAACTCTGTTTTTAAGCCTACCTCAATTGTATCCCAAACAATGGCAGCGCATTATAAGTGGGATCTAACAAGGGAGAAGCAGCTGATTTCTCTTTCTTAATCGTGCACTTTCCAAGTACTCTTTAAACAAATCTCAATTTCCGCAAAACGGACCTCTTCATTCCGTATTTTTTTCAGTTTTTTCCTACTAATGGCCGTAGTGTCTTCATAAAAGTGATTAGGAGACAGTTCATAGGTATGGGTTCCCTCTGCTCCTGTGTCGATTCCGTAGGTCACAACGGGTATTATGCATGTAATATAAATTCTTACTTTGTTTTCCACCAGCATGTTATTGTTACCCCAGACAGTATCTCTATGACTACTTATCCATTAGCAAAAACCTGCTGACACTTGCGAGGGGAAATTTTACAAATTCATTATTGGTCGTTCAATCCTAAGATTAGTTGACGGCAGCCTCCACCCTTCCCTATCTAATGCTAGTTCCTTTACCTCCTGGTATCTCTTCCTATGTACTTTCCTCTTTATTTGGTCCATGAACTTATTCCTGGGTCTTCCCCTGGGGCCTCTTTCCTCTAATTTGCCTTCAACTTTGTTCCTCAATTTTGAAAAATATGTGCAACAAAATAGGAATACTACAATTTTCAGGCTGTTTGTATTAACGTATTTACTAGACATGGGTAGCCCTCCATAAATATATTATATTGCCTTTCATAGGCCACTCAGATAGCCTTAATTTTGAAACGGACTATTCAGGACGATCTAGAACCCGCGCGCATTCCACAACAGGTACGGACTCACAAGGACGTTAGGGACGAAGCCAGCGTCTGGGCAGGTGCCTCTGGCTATGGTGCCTCATAAATAGCATCCCTTGGCTAGACAGGGGGGACGGGGATTTCGCGCACTAGGGGGGGGGGAGTCACGGGCAACGTTGCGAGTGGGGCTAGAGAAGGAAGGTCGGCGGGAGAAGAGGGGTGCGTGTATAAAGGCTGGTCGAGGTCTCGAATAGGGGAAGAGCCTCATGAAAAGGACGAGGGGCTGACTGCGGAATGTAGAGGCAAAGATACTCGGGCTGCTTGGGAGGACGCCGACACTCACGTGACACAAAGGGAAAATGAGTTAGACGCGTGCTTCCTGAATTGTGGGGAAGATGCCAAGGTATAGTCATGATAATCTCCTTGGGGCTACAATGAAGATTACTCGTGTTCGTACCTCAATTTCGCGTTCTTGAGTTACCGAGGGAGAGGAAAAAGGGTCGCGGACCATGCGAGAGCCGCATGAATTGTAGATTTTAGGTCGGTTAGGGGAATATTAAATGCATAGGCTAGGCCGTAAAAGATATCTCGATTGACTGCAGTGGTAAACCTCTTGTCAAAATTGTGGAGACTTTTCATCTCATATTCATTCAGCTGTTAAAACAAGAAGTAACTCCATTTACAATACATATTTTCCAATCGTTCGCAATATAATTTAGGAGGATGGCCTAAGATGATGGACCTAAGAGACAAAACGAGAGGCGAAGTAGAGTTATTACGTCTTAAGCAAAGACGTGTTAAGTATTTCAATGCAACTGAACCGAAAAATTATTACAATGGGTTTACCTCCTCAAATGCCAATGAATAAGCTAATAGCATTAGATGAGTTAGAGTAAACTAAACTCCCCATTATATAGTAAATTTCTCATGCCTCCAAAGTTTATTATTTATTACTTCCATAGATATAATACCAACTTGTATTATAGGTTCTAATTGCCTAACATTCAACCTATGTATTAGAACTATATTAAATTCGTCCGCTAAAATCATAAAATTTGCAAAGCATTACAGTGAAAAAATTTGGATAAAATTTGATTGTCGATGCGTTATAAATCGTGCCTTAAATAGATTTTTTAATAATATTTTCAAAAGAAATCATAACGCGACATATTCCCTATCACAACAGTATCTACTAAGGAGTTTTACGGTCTTAGAATGCTAATAATTGTAAGAATATATTACGTCAAGTTTCCTTTTTCACTATTTTCATATTACATAGAGCCATTTCTGAGCCACAAATTGTTGAAATAGATATAGATTACTTGAAAAATATAGTGGTTTTCATGGGGGTAATTATCGTGCTGGATTACCGGCTTTAATATCAAGAGTTGGAAAAGTCGCCATAAAAGTAAAAAAGTGTTAAGACGTGGATTAAAAATTCCTTCTTTTCGTTAATTTTAATTTAGATGTCCCACTCCTCTATTTCTAGTTCTCATTACTTAGTAATACAACGTAAGGAATTCAATAAAACATGGCCGATTAATATTTAACGATCTAAAAATTCTAGCCAATTATTTAAATTCATTATATTTTCTTCGGCACTTTTTTTAATAACGTCAGCAGTTCCTAAGCTGTTGAGAAATGCAGTGGTCCATTTACTGTCATTTCTCTCTTTGGTTAGGAGATGTTCTATCTTTTATCCGCGAATGAAGAGATATCGTTACCCGATAGATCTATTAACTTGATAGAATTATGAAGAAAAAGTGGACTTGAGATGGGATTTCCCGAATAATAAGAGATGGAAAAATTATAATAAAGCATTCGTTTACCAACTAATACTTTTCCAATCTTTCCACAAAAATTTAAAAACTTTTATAATTCTAGAGTTTACAATCAATATTCAAGAAACAGTACTAAATCCTTTATGTCCGTTAAAAGTGAGTTTAGCTCGTAAGTTCCACATTTCCTGACTCTGTGGATGATTATAAACTCAGTGATGGCATCTTAAAACTGCATTTTCCTATAAAAGAAAAAACTATAATGCTGACAAAAACCATGCTTGTGCCACCATTAAAATAAAATTTATAATGAAAGTGTTAATTTGTACAACTAGAGGATAGTTATTACTTCAAATTAATAAAATTTGATTGCATTGATGCAGATTTCAGAACCGCTTGCGTTGATAATTATATGACCATTAAGAGAAATTGACTGTTGACTTAATACCAAAGCAGTAATTTAAGTACACACACTTATGTAAATTTGGATGATAATTGAGCATATTCTAAAAACATGACGTACCTACCTACTGTCTACAGAAACAAATACGGTAATCATGTGCTGTATCGATAGATCTACGCTTCATTTATGAAACACTGCATTACACACACAGCCCATTAGTAATAGTAATTCTTCATGGATAATTCAGTGATACATAGATGATTATAAGTGCTTCATTAGTAGCTGAAACAGCATTATATTCCAAAAAAATAGCCCAATAAATGAACAAAATATCCAATTGCTAAAAGAATTCAGACTCAAGCAAGCTTTCTTGTAGGCGATGCTTCCGAAAAAAACAATACCTCGTTCATCATATGGTGCAGAAGTGGTTCTTTGATTGGGTATAGATTTATATTTTTCCACTACAGGATCACAATACAGTTTGCTAGTGAAAAGTGGTAAATAACAATTGGTCCAAGATGAAAATTGCTTGGGTGCAAGATATACATTGATTCTCAGTCAATTTCATCGCTGATTAGATAAAGAAAACAAAAAGAAATTCTAATTTGATACTTATCTCAAAGAAACAGTGGTGCACAACCATAGCCATTCTCTGGTTAATCATAGATACGGATATAAAAGACGTGCAGTACCTAAAAAAATATAATTATTTTTCCTGCAAAGCAATACAAATTTCAGTTTATCGGTATCATTATTAGGTACCTCTGGTGAATGAAAGAAAGCGCTTAATTAGCAGGGGTTGGATCGCGGAATTATTTTTTGATACCCAGATCATCGCTGTCCATTTCCCCAAGCGTAAACAAGATTCTACCACACAATAAAACGGCATAATAAAATGGTGCTTAGAAATTATTGTAACATTTTTATACAGTCGCTATAATTTATAGGGAGAGTTTAATAATACTTAAGATAAAAAACCACCAATTCATTACAGCGCTACATATGGTGTACATTCATTATGCATATATTTGTGCTCTCCTTAGCAAATTGAGAAGGTTTCTTATGTAAAACATGGTGAATCATTGAATCGGCTATCTGGATAAATGAACTTACCTAAGTGAAAGAAAAAAAAAAGAATCCACATATATCTTCCCTGCTCAAGGAACTGACAAAAACGTTTTTTGATTACGTTGTTTCATGCTTTTTACCACGGGGTAAATATATATTATAAGAAATAGATAGATATTTAATATAGTAAGAAAATTAATCGCAAGAATAACCTAAATATATTTTGTACTTTTTGGGGTGAAATTTAAAGTAGTCCAAGTAATCAACGGCATGGTAACGCAACCCGCAAAATTCAGAAGTCTTGCGAAGGTATGGAATACAACACGTATAAAACAACAACCTTATTGTAATTATTGAATCGCCAGGAACCAAATTCAATGTCAGTTTCGTATACAAAACAAAGATCATGAAAGGATACTCAACCGGTTAATAATCTATTTCATTCATTTGTCATGAATTTGTTATTTGAAATCTAAAATTAATATCAAGGTTGGCTCCAAGCTACAGGGAGCATAATGCATTGGAAACCCTACTGAGAAAGAACAAAGT
The DNA here is from genome assembly GCA_963169105.1 of Ceriagrion tenellum. Classification (NCBI taxonomy): domain Eukaryota; kingdom Metazoa; phylum Arthropoda; class Insecta; order Odonata; family Coenagrionidae; genus Ceriagrion; species Ceriagrion tenellum. The sequence goes on along the minus strand of OY720643.1, from coordinate 39,338,529 downwards.
TGGGGTGAACTATACGTATTCTTCAGGACGTTAAGTAAGGAAACCATTAAGTTAAATTACATTTTTTTAATTGAATGGTGAATTAAAAGGCTACAGAAAAATAATTGATGGGTTGAGGGTGAATGAAAAAACACCGCTACTCCAAATATATAAAAAATTCAACCTATTTTTACCCCAAAGGTGTTTCCTATTGTAAGGCTAAAAGATTTTTGCAATGCTAACGAAAACTAATTTACAGTAACATTTAGTAAATTTCTAAGGCATCATTTAGGTGATCAAGAGATGAAATGGCAGTACTCTTAAGGTGTGAGAAATTTGGAGGCATGAAGTTCCCGTTTTACAACGAACGTCAATTTTCCTCTGGCGTATTTTCCCCAAATTCAAAACATCCTTTTATTCAATAATTTACGTGGAATTAGTTCACTGTGGAATCTCGAGTACTGGTTCCAATCCAAAGCACTTAGATTTGCAACTCGGCCAAGGTAAAGATATTTCAGCAGAATCCAGATCCTCTAGGGGGTGTTTCTTGGAGCAAACTTCATACATATTTTACATTTCACTAAGCATCTTTCGATTAGACCAGGCCGAATTCTGATGCTGAGTTTTGCATCAGTGAGTTCTAACGGCGATTTTGTGTTTTTCTCCACGCACCATCCATTCCCCAAGCAATCTTTTCCTTAACAAGTCATGCATATTCCTTCCCTGGGATCAAGCTGTGGCTCGCATTCCCAAATTAGCTAATCTTATACTCCAGAATTTTTGTTAGTAATTAGGTCACATGCCATGAGAGACTATAATTGTATATTTTTTTTAAATATTACTCTTCAACATATATGTATAAAGAGAATTGAATTCCACTATCACGTGAACACATTTACACACCAAATCAATACCTTCATGAAGTAAGCTGATATAAGACTCAGGTCTTGGAAAACTAAAACATAATTAGTACACCTTATAAAGTTTTCACAAAGTCTCCACCACGCTTAATTATATATGACTGCCGACGTATCATGGAAACTAAACCGCGAATTGAGACGTGAATTGAAGTTCACCTGAAGTGTACGCTAGGAAAGCAATAGATATTTCTTCACTTTAGTTAACCCATGATCGATTAATTCGGACAAAAAATGCCGGGCGAGTTATTTCTAAAGCCAAAGCAATTTCTTTGGTATAAATTGTATATTAAATATTGTAAAAATGTATATAATAATAGAATTTGCATACTCTTAAAACTTCAGCGAGTTCATCATCACTGTTCACGCAAATTTACTGAGCCACAACAGGACCAATAAAAAGACAGCACAGAAATCTGATGAAAAGGATAACGGATAAAATAAGTTGTTTATTGAAAGTGATGAAATGGAAAATATAGAATTGAGAAACACAGATAATATTCTACTAAATTATCTAAAGAAAATAATTCACGCCCTTTCCTTGGATCTATAACTTCCCACTTCCATTTTCTTAATAGTTCTCTTAAAAACCGCGTTGCCGTATACTGTAACTGTATAGAAGTAGGCTTCGAAAATTCACCATTAAGATTGGTGTTAATATATGGTCACGGTAAGGACAGAAGAACAAAAATATGGACCATAATATTTTAGAAAGAGAGAATTGCTGAATTTTACGTCATTTTAACTGACTGTAATAAAAAGTTTTCGAAAATAAAGATGAGCGGAGGAGCAATAACTAATTTTAAAATGTCCAGAAAATCTAGATAAAATATTATATGCAATTTAGGAAAGAAAGCGTGTCCATCTAACGAAAATGTTTTCTCGCCGGCTGATCTTCGCGTTAAAAACTGAATGGTCGAAAGTCCGGGTGGCATTCCGCCGCGAGTGCCGCTCACGAGTCGCGGGAGCAAATATTCGAGTGCCCCGTGCATTTCCCCTGCCTGTTTTCCGATTAATTCCAAATGAGGATATGACAACACGTATCTTGAACTCGAGTTTAGTGAATGATTATTTCAGATATTAAGTGCCTGCATGTTTTGCTTTGCTTGTATTTACCAAATTTATAAATTTGAGTCGAAGACTTCATAATTTTAATAAAAGAAAAACACTGAAATTTTCCGTGGTCTCGGGCGTAACTTCGTGGAATTTGCTTAACATTGTAAATGAAAAGTCAAACTTAGTTATTCCAAATAGATTTATTAGCAAGGTGACGTGGGTGTCGACGAAGCTCGTCATCATGAGGTCACCTGATGATGACGAGCTTCGTCGAAACCCAGGTCGCCTTGCTAATAAATCTATTTGGAATAACTAAGTTTTACTTTTCATTTCCTCTAAAATTGTAAAAAAAAATTGAAATATATCTCCTGGTTTGAGTTAAAAAAGAGTTAATAAGAGAGCAAAAAGACCGAATAAAATAGGAAGATTTGTTTATGTACTAGAATGAGGGACTACGTGGTACCGTGATAACGATCATATTCCAAAAAAGAAGTACAAATGCAACGGACCGCATATCAAAACTACAAGAAAGTTTCATCTGAATATATAGGTATACTCTGTCAGGAGAGAGCTAAGAAAAACTGGCGGAAATTACAAAAGAGCTGACAGGAAATCTAATTTTGAGTTGAGTGACCAATGCTGCAGTTGACTTGATATAAATTTAGTTGAAGTTTTAAAGAGTAATCAGGGTCCATCCGCTGGATTGACTTGGTTAGGAAACGCATTTCACACAGTGGCAAGAGGAAAGCTAAAGTATAAGAGACGAAAGAGAAACTGGGTGGATTGATAAAAGAGAGGAATCCGCCCAATCAACAGAATTTGTGATTTGGACTAGCGGTAGGAGAGAGAATGAGGGTGGGTAGTTTAAGACAAGGGAAAAGGCATGGCTGACACTCATCGCCATTGCGTTCTGTTGGCTGTAAATCTGAAGACCAAGAGCTATTGAGACAAAATATGGAGTGTAATAATTAACAGTTGTATTTTAAAACAAGAGAGTAACCGTTTTATAATAACCTTTTGTAAACTATAATTCGTATTGCAAAAAAGGTTTAAGTAAAAAGAGGTAAGAATGATAGTTGGTAGTAGCATAATACAGCACACAAGAATAGTATTTTGGAGAAAAACATGAGATTGTGAAAATATCGTTAGCAGAATTTTCAGAGCGTAGGTTTCGTTACTAATAAGAGATATAATGACTAAGACCTTGGATAAGTTTGTAAAAAGGTTGAAATTAATCTAAAAACTTAATTCAATTACAAATTATTGTCTAATCCTGTACATCCTCTCTAAACTGATGTATACTAAAAATCTCTTATTAAGTTAAGATAAGACAATCCTTGCAAGAAATGTTTTCTCTAAAAGCCGTTTGTGAAACACATGAGCTCTAATTTTCATATCAGCGCAGATACAGATAATGCCAACGTAAAAGGGTAACTTATATTTTTGTCATACCAGATACGACCTTAGCATATTTACGTGAAACGTAATGTACCACTATAATCGTGGGCTTCTTTCACTTTTTTCTTTCACTCCTCTTTTTATTTCATCTTCCCATTTTAAATGGCAGTTCACCTGACAAATTCTGCATTACACCTGTTTGAGCTCTCTGGATTTCAGTATAACGTACAAATATTTATCTTTCATTTATTTATTTTTTATATTTTTATGGCAATTTTTTATGGCATCAAAATTATTTGGTACATCTCTGAACTAGAAATATCATTTGTTGTCTCTAATTTTTCCTGTTACTGATAATATCCTCCACACTCTTGCGTCTTGATATAACAGTTGAAGCAATCGTTATAGTGTAACGTACATCAGCGAAAGTATAAAGAATGTCATTTGCAGGAAATGTAAAATATTGAAACGACCGCCTAAGTAGAAATTAGGGAACTTGATACCTTGACAACTACTCTCGTTTCGTTTAAATTAACTGATATATCCCTGGACTGAAATAGTTTTTCATTTCCGATAATTTTAGCACTGATCGAAATTTCAGCAACAATTTTATTAAGTTTCGCCACGTGAACTATATAAATGTAATATTACCAATATACAGTTAAGAGAGGATCTGAAGATAGTAGTGAGATTAGCAGATGTTCAAGCAATGGCTAATCATTGCTAAATGCCAAAGAGTTGAAAAGCAAGAGTAATGGCATAAATATAAATCATAAGAAGCAAATGAATGAGATTTTTAAGAAGCAAGAAATTGGGGCTGAATATAAGAGTGGGAGGTTACACAATAAAGTAAGTCGAGCGATTTACATATCTGGGTAGTGTTTTGAAGGCAAATATATTTAGTGATACGGAAATAAGATGTAGAAAACTCATGGCTAAAGAAGCATTTACAAAGAGATGGAATTTGATGGAGGGGGTCAGAGTAGAGAAGTAAAAAAAAAGTCTAGTGAAAACCCAAATGTGAAGCCTGGCGCTGATAAGGTCGTCGAATTGGTCATTGATAGGTGAGGATGTACGTAGACTTGAGATGTTTGAGGTATGTGTTTGGAGGAGGATGTAGAGAGTGATTTTGGTAGTGAAAATCACGAACGAAGAGGTATTGGATATCGTTGGGGAGGAGAGAAAACTAGTGTCGGAGGTTTGGAGGAGGCAGAAGAAATGGATGGAGGACGTATTGAAATTAGAGAGAATTCCGACGAGGGTAATAGAGGGGAGAACACTGGATAAGAAGGGGAGAAGAAAGGAAGAGAACAGGAATTCTGGATGAAATAAGAAGAGGTAGACTATATGAGAAATTGAACGATTGAACTCTAGTGCACGAGGTTTAAAAATGAAATCAACCATCCCGTATTTTACCACTACGTACGCAATATACATGGTATTTTCGTGAATAGGGACAGGAAAAAAACATGGATAACAGGAATAGAATAAGGATTTAACACTAGAAACACCGGAATTTGCGGCCTGTCTATTAATGCCATCAGGGGTCAATTTGATTCCGAAGAAATAGTTTGTTTTCCAAAGGAAATTTGACGTTTTGAATTAAAATATTATGAAGATTGTTTTGATAATACCTTTACTTAAGATAGTAAATAATTCTTCAAGAATAAAGGTTTATATCGACTATCTGTAAATAGCTATTAGAACATATAGGATTGTGGTGCATGAGGACTTGGACCCTTGACTTCTGCTTCAGGTCCAAGTTCTTAAACAATGTCAGCCATAACATTTAATCGCATCAACAATGGCAGTACTCATATACTCACAGACCTCTCAATTATAAATGAAATATTTTCGTTGAAACCCAACCGTATTTTTAAGAAAACTTCAGGTCCAAGGGAATAAGGTCCACCGAGTAACTTGGGAGTAAGGTCCACTTACCACTTGGGAGTAAGGTCCACCGAGTCTTTCCTGATAGAGTCTGTCGCGTCTTCGTGCGGAGAGTTACCCTTGCGTATCAACTTCTAGGTTGCGCAACTTCTAGGTTTGGCTGCCCAACTGTCGATAGTGTTTCAACAAAAGACAATATAATCCCATTCCATAACAAAAAACTCATATAAAACAGGGGAGAAGGTGCCTGGGGTGAAAATACTCCCTCTGGTACATATAGGTAGACCATAAAGGTAGAAAAATATTACTTCAATGAGGTTAATATTTTTAGCATATAATCTCAGGCAAAAAATAAGAGTCAAGATATATGCAAAAGCTGGGACGATTCCCTCAGAAGTAATGTAATGTCAAAATTGAAAAGGGGTGAAAACGACCCCTCCGTTACTTCTTGTGTTAATCAGGTGGCATGCTATTTAATTCTAAGTGGGATTATTTAGAAATAAAGCAAAGTTTATTCCAGTGACTCATTGCATTTCTCTCCTATGTATGCATTGACACTAGAAATTGTAATCCAGACCGATGTTTACATGGTTTTCAGTCAGGAATTCTTCAGTTTCACGAAATACTTCAGCAAATCCTATAATAACTGAAGCTGATTTATGATTTCTATAAAAATTTAGCTCTATAATAACTATTAGGCAATACCCTTAAAATAAGACACAGATAAACGAAATATCTGGCTTCGAGGTGCCGATTCCACATTGATTACTGTGTTTATGACTTGATGGGAAGACGTAAATATTAATGAAGAGTGGTTGCCTATGGTTTCCTTCTATTTCGCTTGCAAACCTAATAATAAATAAACTATCAGCATGGTATTATCAAGCTACAAATATTGGATAAATATTGTACTGAAAAATATAATTGAAGAAAAATTTGTACCTAATTTTGTACTAGAAGAAAATACAAAGGGTGCAATCTTATTTAGGAAAAAACTGCATTTAGATATGGTGAAGACGGAATTAAATACAAATCGACTTATGCTTCGCATTGCAAAGGTATCACTCTAATATGCCAGAATCAATCGGCAGATTAAACTATGGACGTTGAAAAATAAAAGTTAACAAGGTATGCCATTAACCCAGAAATCGGATATTTGTTTCTAGATTAATAGAAAACAGATAAAAACTGGCCAAAATATCAATAACTGCTACGGGCATTATAAATCACAAGAAATTTCGGCGGAGGTTTCAATCTTTTGTCTATAAATATGGAAACTTAAAAGATAGAAATCGAGTAGCGAGGCATTACTCAGTGCGCTTTTAAACTATAGTTTAGTATGAGTATAAGGAAACAAATCATTAGACCTTTTAGCTGTCATTCCATGAAATATGATTACTCTTCACAAAGGAATCAATGAATATTTATGCTATTCCTATAAAAATAAAGCATGATATGAAATTCCAAGAACCTTCTGAGTACAATGGTGAAGTAAGGCGGACCTTATATGGCATAGGAATATATTAATTATCCAAAAAATAAATTTCAAGAAAGGTTGATACCTAGTTCCAACAAGATACTGATATTGAGATGAAAATAATTTGGTGCAAACAAAAAAATAGGATTGAGAAGGTCTAATTGGGAAGATCACCGGGTGAGAGACTCCTCATATGCCGACGTTTCGATAGCCGAGTCGTCCATCGTCTTCCGAGTACATTGTCGTAAATTCCTTGAAACTGTGATGGGGATGATTTCCTTACCAACCACAAACAAAAATAATTTATCGACGCCGTTAGTTCCAACATAGTTAAACACGCCCGGCGTTCCGCTAAGAAACGTTACTAGCCCCTAGTTATTTCTTTCTACGTAAGCAATATTATCTGTTTCGTTACACAGAAAATTTTAATGTTTTCATTCTAAAGTAAGATCAATTTTTTAGGATGACAGCATCTACCGAATGCTATTATCTACCAACACTTTTCCACTTTGCTCGAATCGGAACGAATAAATTATGATAAAGAGTAATACATAGTCGACTCAAAAAGTTTCATTCAATCTCTTGGAGTAGAAGTGGAGGAAAGACAAATTAGATGTAATCTGTGGACGGATAAGAGAAAATTTAGAAGGAATAAAGAGGTCGCTAAGAGAAACAGGATATTGGCAAATACGGAAATAGTGAAGGAATAACGGATGCGGGAAAGTATGAGAAAAAGCGTTTTTAGGTGCAGGACGCAATAATGTACCTATGGGTAACCAAGGGATAGTGTATCCGAGAAATAGGCGTTTGACACTGAAATAGTTCCCGTTCCCGATTTTTTGCTCACAGTTAGAATTACTGGATTGAACCTTTCTGCCTTATCCTTTTTCTCAATTACTTCAACCCAAGAAGGCATCTATAATAGAGAAACAATGTATGTCCTCAAAAGAGATATAATTTGTTATAACAATGCCCAGAAAATAAACATTCGCGACAAAAACAGCTCACATAGGTTAAGAAACTTAGACTGTCAGACACTACAACTGGGAAAGTTCTGAACTTTCGTAGGGAACTAACAATAATAATAATAAGTAAAATAAAACTTAAGGTGAAATTTCTGACGCATATCATGAGCATTACAACTTGTTTATGTATTTCCACATGCAACAATACACCACGAAACCAGCACCTTATAAGCATTTACATTGAGTGAGTAACATTAGCAACAGACGAACAGCAATGTCCACCATCTATGTCCTGAATGGTGAGAAAACCACCCAGGACAGATATCTCTCGACTATAACCCTTGAACCTCGGATTGGCATGTTAGGACTTAACCCCGTCGCCACCTGGGCCCACATTTACTACCATTTTCAAGCTTATTTCATGTATCCTTGATAATGACATAAATATGTTGAAACCTTAGTTGGCGAGTGAACTAAGTGCGAAAATAGTTGGAAGTTATAATTGCTCAGCACTATTAAATGAAGAAGCACGTTGGAGAGTGGAATAAGACATTTCCGTTAAAAATGCAATACCAGAGAGAAAAAACAAGTGGACTGGACAGGAATCAGAGCAACAAAATTGTTTGGAATGTAGGTGAAGGAAGGCTTAAAAGAGATAATCCAAAGATGAAGACCAAGGAATACATTTACGCAAAATATGCCTTGAATAGTGACAATATAATAACTTAATAAGTGACAGAATAGATTATACACTGAAGAGTAATAAAGTACCCTGTAAAAGGAGAAGACTGGGTGAATGCAATGAACGGGTCCTTGGATTAAAATGCTGCTGACAATTTGCTTTTCGTGTTACACTTATTCACCAATATTTCTATGGATAGCTGTCATTACTACGAAGTTTGCAAACTATTCTTTAACTGCTTTGTGGCAAATGACAAGGAATATTTAACTGCATACCATTCCATCGAGGCTATTGATTGTTTTTTTTTGTGCTACTCCTTTCAGAGGAAAACTTTTCTTATTTTTCTCGATAAAACTTAATGTACTTTTCTTAATATTACCGTTCTCTTATAAAAAAAACAGTCTTAACTTTCCTTTTTTTACACTTTTTTTTCACTACTAAGCATTTTATATTTCTTACCGTGAAATAATATTCGGATAAATCTGAAGGCCATGCAAAATGAAATTTGAGTAAACTTGAGAGATCTTCTTCAATGCGAACTGAAGCCTCATAACTTTGGGTGTACCCGAGTTTGACTTCTTTCCAATTTCCTTCCCTTGGTTCTCGTATTTTCTTTGTTTCATAATGCTTGCCTAATGGGCAATCCACAGCATGTTTCGTCTCAGAACTCGTGGAGAGAGCCGCAAGTTAAGCTGCCCACTCTTAGATGCTTTTCAGATATTTATTATAAAGACAGGTGCATTTAGTATATGAAAGTTTTTGTTGTTTTGTTGTTTGCAGCAAAGATGATAGTTTTTGTGTCTCGCTAATATAATACTTCTGACACTATTTTGCTAGAATGCTAACATGCATAGCATTTTGATAGAAATTTGAAAGATCATCCTTTTTGTTTACGGACAAAATACATTCAACGATTTATATGAGAGTGATTCTTCATCACGATGAATCACATGATAGTTATGAACAGAATATTTGTAGAATCACCAAACGTAGAATGTATTTTAGTCCGTAAACAAAAAGGATTATCATCCAATTTACTATCAAAATGCTATACTCGCCAGGAGTATTAAACTAGCAAAATAACAAAATATATCATCTACCTTTCTAAAATGTAATGGCGCACTCTCGCATATTCTTTATACGGACAATTGCTTTCCAAACGCAACGGAGATTCGTGGTGCAGAGATGAAATTGGGAAAAACTCTAGCAAATCGTAACAAAAATTCAATGTCACCTAAATAATACAATCTGAATAGTTCCAAGTGCTCACCAAACATCATCTCAGACTGGTATAGCAAGAAAATTCTTACCCTGGAAAAATGAAAATGTTTAGCTGGAAATTTCACTTTGTTGGTAATTTTTAATTGTTTCCACTCAGATTTATGAAGATCACATTTTACTGCTTGATTACATAATAATTTTTTAGGTTTTGGGATTTGAAATCTTTATATAATTTAAATAATTCTCTATGTTTTATTGCAAATGCTATGTGGTATCTCATCTGATTTGAATAGCAGGATTGATACGGACACAGTTGGGCATTCTCACCAATTCGTTAGCGAATTTTTCTCTTATTTCTGTAAATCCAAGTATGTACAGAAGTTGTTGAGTGAATAATCGAAAAGTTAGCTTTACCTGTGGAAATCAAAATGCTTAGCTTATTAGCCCTGACGAATATGGCAGAGAAGGCCGTTGAAACATTGGCAGCAATGGCCATCCTGACACGGTTGGAAACTCGAGAACAGTTTCTCAGTTTGGCTCATGTTCAATTATTCTTTGCATTATGCGGAAATATATAAACTTCCTCATGAAGAATCAAGCAACACTATTTACAGATTAGAATACCAGTACTAGAATAGTCGTTCACATTTCAAGGAAATGGGCAGAATTGGGAGATGAAACTTCGGAAATATATAAGCCATCTTACTAGAGATAAATCATGTAACTGTTTTCACCGACTTATCAGTTGAATGGGTATCACCGTTCAAAAATCAAGAGCATGTCTAAAGTTTCCGAGATAGCTGCTGAAAGTTTCAAATACATTTTTCAGCTTCTAAACATTTTTCAGGTATAAAACCTCACCAAGAGTGTTTTCTCAACTACTGTTATCTTCACTAGGGTTGAAATTCGCTATGAAAAAATCATTTGACTTGACCGGGATTCGAACCCGGATCTCCCAATTGCCGGTCAGGTGAGTTAGCTAGTTACACCACCAAGACATCTTCTTTCAAGGCGAATTTCGAGGGAGGTTTATGCGAACATGATTTTTTCATAGCGAATACCAACCCTGGTGTATATGCACCCGTGCGAGTGACTTCGTACCATATCATTTGTTACATGCAATGTTAGGAAATTTTACTGTTATCTTAATAAAATTTTAATTGGCATTGTTCGGAAATTCTGATGTAAAGGCATGTTTTTGGGCTATACAAGCAATAATTATCATTCCAGTCTCTATCAGAGCAAGAAAAAAAGAGGGGATATCACTAACATCGCTTGTCTGTCATAATACAATATAATTAATATTCATCTATGATATATTTGGAGGATTCAACCACGTGATTTTATGATAACAAATTCCCCCCGACTGCTTTAGCCATATGCATCTCTTCTTGGATAAAGCTGCCTTTTAACGCATGGAGGCGAGGTTTGAAATTGAATAAACTATTGCCGTTTGTAGTCTCAAATATTCTCCCAGTTTTCGGGCATTCCTCTATTTTGTTTCGTTATGAACAGGAAACAGTATGCCTTGCGTGCAGGTGACTCTATCAACTAGCTCCGCATATGGATGCCAATGAAGGAGCATGAAATGGAGGCCTTTTAATGATCACCGCTGTTATTGTAGTTAATTAACTCCAGGTGACTGGCAACGGTGCGGCGATGCACGAGAGGTATTGCTGGGCAAATAAATAAACACACAATTGCAGTCAGGCAAGATTGAGATTTGAAGTCCCATGTCCTCTCCAGTTTTGAAACAATGTCCCCTCCGCGGAATTCTGCCCACGTGTGTTCACTCCTGTGCAGTCCCATGTTTTCCCGAACACTCTCGGTTTCTACGACGTAAATATTGTTTTGCCATTACGACACGCTCCGTTAACTTTCTTCTCCCTGGACCGTGGAGGTAGCGTATTTGGGGACAATTTTTTTCGAGTGCAAATGAGTTTTCTTCCTCCGCTCCGCTTTGGGAAATCAAGTTGCGATGGAGTTCACTTTGTCAAAGGACCTCACCCGAGACGAAACGCCCCGACGTGATTTCGCGAATCACTCTTTCAAACGTTGACAGAAAAAATAGCACCACTTCCGGCCTAGGTTTTTCCTTGCTCTTTTAAAAAGCTCTCAGCAAGTTTGATTAATTTTCGAAATTTCTCAGCCATATCTGAAATATCAATTTGCCACTTCACGTATTGGATATTAAAAATTAGTATTTCAGCTGACCATAACAGAACGCTATCATGACGCCTCCATACAGTGTTGAAATCAACTGATTAGTTCGGAGACCATTTTTGGAGCCAACGGAATATTGATACATTTCTTTAACTGAAGAGCACATTTACTACTTTGATTCGTTAAAGAAAGACTATTACTATGATTTAAAATAGTCTGAGAGAATATATTATTAGTATTGGCATTTGCCACTCTAAAATAAGGCAGCAGAAGTCCCCTATTGGAACCACTACTATACTGGAAGAGCTTTTTACTTTGTGCTCTTGTAGTGAACCAGTTTTTGCCAACGCTATTCGCCACTACCAGGATTTATACTTGAACATTAGGATGGAATGCCGGTATTTAACCTTTTACCTCAATCCTGCCACATCAGTAACCAATTTATTGACAATATCATCAGTTTCAAATGTTAACAACACCAACTTTTCCGAACTCAGGATAACTCAGGCGAATTATAAAGTCAAGTCATTGCGGCTAAGAAGGAGCAGCAGTTATCCTTGATGTTATTCCCATCACTCAATAAATCGTTGAGTTTGGGATGTTTTCCTGAGTATAACAAAATTCACATGAAAATGTAAGCTACAAATATAGTTCCTCATATTGACATTTTATCCTAGTCAAAACAGAAGATCATACCCAGTTTATTCCTATTTGGAAGCGTTTTTTGTGAAGAGTTTTGAAATACTTTGACATGATAAGGGGATAAAAGATATTTGTTATTTACTGAGGCTATCTTTCTATACAAATTTCTGCAAGACAGGAGTCACCAAGTAATGCCTAAATGTACCACATTTGACCATGCGTTTGACGTGAATGCTAGTGTTGAAGTCCATGTTGCTCGCAAAATCTTGAATTTATGAATTTTCTTATTTTTTCTAACATCATGACTTGACAATCAAGATCCCATTCCTTGTCAAATACCAAACAATATATTAGACTAACGAATGGCTTTGGATAGACTGCCGCTTTAAAAGAAGGAATATGGCTCCCAATTTATGATATAATCTGATGAATTCTTTCAGTGACTCGGCAACCAAGATTTAATTTTGACTATTCGCTCAGGTATATCTCGACGACTCAAAGCCTCATTTAAAAAATACAGGACAATAGGTAGATGGCAATGCACTGCGATTCAGTGAGCAAAATAGTACCTCATCAGCGCCTCTACACTACGCCCCCAAATAAAACGCGCGATACGAGCTTTACAAATAATTATGAAAAATAATATTCCAATGGAATTTGATTGGCTTAGAATGTAGAAAAGATTTATTAATACACCATTATGTAAAGCAAGTTGTAAAAGAATGCCCATGTCTTTCTGTAAATAGAGCAATACGTTGCAGGGTTCTGGTGGACCATCCGGGTGGGCTGTCTTCAACACATTATTTATGAATTGCGTCTAATTTTTGATAAGAAACTCCGGGAAATAACGTGGTTTTGCACATGCTTTGATACGGTATCCTGACAATTATGTATTTTATTAATTACTTTCAAAAGGATATGCCTTGGATTTAGATGTTTGTTCTTCAAAAGACCGTAGGTAAACTATAAACGATGTAAAGTATCTATTAAGACTACCAAGCCAAAGGCCAAGTAGTAGTAGTAGGTGTACCAAGCCAAAGGCCAAGGAGAAAGTTTCAAACAGTTACGAAAAATTAAAATTAGAGAGAACCCATTAAACTCTTTTGTTGCTAAAGAAAAGCATCCAAATATGAGGATGCTTTTCTTTCAATCCGTCTTCGACGGATTTTCGTTAAACCTTTATACCTAAGAACTGTTCGCTGCAGCAAAAGAGGAAAAAGGTGAATGACGGCCCATAAAATACTGAATACTGTTTCCTGACTTCCTCATATTGTGTGGTCTGTGTGATTATGAATAACAATAGATATCACCAATAATCTCCTATCAAAGCAGAAACTAATAAATGGCAACGATGCAAGTAAAATAAGAACTTTTTGACTTCCACGCATGATGTTGATGTCCGCAAATAGCTCATCAAACGATGACCTGTCATTATTGTGACGAGCTAAAAAATACCGTCGGTACAGCATGACCAAACATTTAATATTAATCAAAATGAGAGGGTTCATTAATGACTGTCATGCGTCCTAACGTCTTACTTCAAGCTTCCAAGCAGAATGTCACGAGTCGGAGAAATGGTATCATATTCTTGGACAATGCCTCTATCTTAATTGATTAAGTCCTATCATCACTACTCCATTGGTATCAGAATCGCAAAGGTATGGAAGAAATAGTCATCCTATCATGTATCTAAGACAAATATTTAACGTCGAATATATGACAATTATAGTCAATAGGAGATTTCAAAAAATCTAGATGATCCAATTCTGACTCAAAAATAAGATTTGGGCAAAATATAAATAATCAAAAATCCTTCAGTCGAGACCTGAGAAAAAAAAATGAAATTTAAATTAATAAATCAAACTAATTGTTTTACTGAGTCCATTATTGCAAAGTAATAAATAAATTCTACATTTTGCTCCGGCTTCTAAAAATTAACTGGCGTATTATATTTATCGCACACCATTAGACTTCGATATGACAGTTTATTAAAATGCAGTGTAAAGGAATAACATGCATTTCCCATAGAGTAGTGATATTCAAGGTTAAAATTTATACTCCTTCTTGCAAGTACTCAGCATATTTATTACCAATAAATTATCCTTTGATAAATTCTTCCTACCTCTGTATTCTCTATCTCTCAGCTTTCATTTTTCCGTACGGGGAATGATCTTTCCAAATCATTCATACTTGATACTCTTCCAATCCATTCATGTGATCATACTTCAATTAGTAGCTCATAGGTACATTAGTGCTATTTTGCATTTCTCCTTCAGTTCCTCAGTGCATATATGTTATTTTGCGTACATCTGAGTATATTTCTTATGTTCATCATTTCGGTTTTACAGTAATCTGTGTGTGTGTTATTGTCGCTCATGCTTCAATGCTGTAAGTTATTGTTTGTCTTATTATAACTTTATATAATATAGCCTTTACTTAGTAGCCCTTGTGCATTTATTTTCACTTTTTTGTAGCAAAATATAGCTCATTCTTAGATATATTTTCATAGCTCCATTTTTCCACAGCTTGATTTAGTTTATATAATAGTTGTAGATCACACTCAGTATCAGCAATCATCATCGGGTCATCAGCATAGTAAAATATCATAAAAAAGTTGTTCAGTTAAATAATTTCTCCATACTAACTTCAGAGCTAAGAATATGGAGGGAAACATTTTCCGCGTAGTGATGTCAGATCCAACTCTGTTTTTATCACGCTCTTTGGCGAAAATAAAGAAACTACTCATAACAATATTGATTAAAAATAAAACGGAATGCTTGAAAAAAATAGAAAGTATTTCAGTACCATTTAACGGTAGAAAGAATTTAAAATACGATGCCAGATTAATATCAGACACGCAAGAGTGGACATTGGATGAGCATAAATGTAGGCAACATTATAATTTAGATTGAAAAACGTAGATCGTCAGTTAAACCAATGAAAAGAATTCCTATCAAGTGATAATGTTAAGCGTCAATTTTTTTATCGATGAAATACAATAAGAAGTTGACTAGCTGATGGAGGACATGAATTTTCTTCTCAACAGTATATATTCGAGAATATTTGAACAAAGACTATCGAGACGGCATTGATTGCAATAGACGCCTATTGGTCCTACATATGTTTAACATAATTGTGGGTATCAATCCGTTGATCACAGCATATTGTTCAAAGTGTTTCGTAACATTCAATAGTTTACCCTGTAAATTATAACGAAAAACTAGTAGATCTCTCATGAAATCTCTCTAACGTTTTCCTTCTCAGCATAATAGCATTTTTCTCTATCCTAATACTCCTCTATCCATGATATCTCCCTGTTTTTAGTATTCCTTCCTCATTCTAATAGAATTTTTACCATTAAAAATATGTTATTTCTATGGCATTTTAATATTGCAGATGACGTCCACTTCTCAGCATCTAAACTCACCTGTTATAATTCTTTCACATAAAATTTTCAAAATGATTGGCTATAATCTAACTGATCAGATTTCTAGGCATTGACAATAGCTCTACAGCAGGAAGAACTCTACAACACGAAGGACAAGATTTACGGAATACTTTTTTCTACATCGTAAAATACCTTCAACGAATAATTTTAATATTCAGTCACAATGATTTAACGGCTAATACCGCTAAATAAGAATACTTGCCTCATAAATATTTTGAAACGATTCAAATGATTATCAATTCTTGGTTAGAGAAAATAAAATTTGTTCTCACCTCCAACCCTTGGTCAAAAAATTTACTTCAAATTCGCTCTCACCATTTCCAGAATCTCAACTCAATTCACCCATCCTTCTTCATACTGAGCCTCTTTTCTCATAATTAAACATGCATTGGACTACTTTTGGCGCTACTATGCGAAAAATTTCATCAAAATTTCAAGGATTTATTTTGCTATTCATGTTTTGCTGAAGGTTTCTTCTGTACTGACTGGTTTACCGTTCAACCTACTCACTCTTCGGTGTAAGAAAAATTAAGTTCCAAGTGTGAAACGGTAATATTCTATCCTCATCAACTTAAAAAGTAATTAAGACATTAAGAAACTGACTTTTATGATAATTTATCATGCACCAACGATCAAAGATAAAAAATTATGGAGATTTCAGAGCAAAATGGAGGCTCTTGTACCTATTTTTGTAATAATACAACCATTTCAGTTCATTTCCTCCAAGATTTCAAGCCAAAAATCCGTTGGTATCAGTTACGTAATACAACCAAATCTGCATCAGCATTATGAAGGAAATAGTAAATTCGAGTGTGACCCGCTAGATGATTGCTACTGTAAGAATAGTGAAATGCTAGGTTAATGGCCTATGAAAGAATCAAAAACATTTTCTTCTTATTTAGATTCTCGCATCTTCTTTTTGATTCCCGCCAGACGAAGGAGAATTAATCTCCTTGAAACGGTTTAATACGGCATCCTTATTCACAAATATACTTTTGTTTAATTGGATAGTATGTTAAGAATATTGTAGACACTCATTGGACTGTTCAATTTTCATAATTTTATAACTCTTATAATGTTCTTGTACCAATAAATGATTATGAATGGACTTCATTTATAAAAAAACTGATATAGTTGGATACAAACAAACATAAAGCTCGTTCGTTGTCCTATCTTCTTTGTAACTGCTGTATCAAAGAAGAGGAAACTTCCAAAACGGAAACATTGCCCTAAATAATGCGTGTGGAGTGAGGCTCATTACGGGTTGGAAACTCGGATCATTGGAAAAACAGACTAGAAAACCCTACACGCGTAAGAAACCTGGTGTTGGAGGCAGATTTTGAAGAACAAATGACTGGATATGAAAAGAAATGATGAACCCTGCAGAGTAGTAATGGACAATATGTAACACTATATAGAAAATAGAAACCAAATGGATTGGCCACACTCTGAGGCAAATTGGGATTGTGAAGAACGTAACCGAAGGAAAAATAGAGATAAAAGTCGCCGTAGAATGAGCCAGGTATAAAGATCAACAACTAAATCACGAAAAAAGACGGAGAGTTTGAGAACTAGCATTTGATAATGAAAATCACTCTAAAAACAAAACGACTAACAATGACTGAGCAGACTATTTACTATATACCTCTATTCTACATTATTATATTACATATTACTACAGACTATATACCTCCGGCTAGTAAGGCTCTACGGACCAAAACACCTTGCTGAAGAACAAATTGCTGGATAAATAGGAAATGAGGAAAGAGTACAATAATAACTACCGGGCAGTTAGAGACCTAGCATTAGATGGTCAAAACCACTCTTATAGATGTGTTAATTAATCTTTATAATTCGATGTCAATTAATGGTTATGTTGTGTTACAGTATTTTCAACTTTGAGATGCACAATGCACAAAGTTAAGCTCTGCGGACCAAAACACAGTTGGTTTTCATTTCACGTGTAAAAGATGTTGTGCGTATTCAACCTGCAATAGTTTTAAAAAATATTAACTTGGATTTCACATTCCTCATAATGTTTTTCTAAGGATTTCTTCAAACTTAGATGTCGTGATGGAAAGATAAAAATATTTCTATGGTTACATTCAAAGGTAAGAGTATTTTTCTCCACTAATTTTTTTATGTCATCTGTTGAAGAATATTTTCTCTCGTGAAGTTTAGGCCAAGAAAAGACTACGGTTTCATGTATTTTAATGCTTTTTTTTGTAACATCGGATTTTCATTTACGTTGGCAAAAATATGAAATTCTTATTCAAAATCTTTCTAGAATGGGTCAAATAATTACAGTAAATGCTCAATGTGTGCAGTTAACACCACTTCAGAAGTTAAGAAAAACGTAAGCTTTGTATCACGGGAAGGAAGTGAACCAAGCATTATCCATGCTTGAATCTTTTGCTGAAAACCTTGTGTTTTTACATTACAAGTTATTAGTTAGCTATACAAACTAATTTTACAATGGGCGGTAGTGTTTTATGTCTATAATTCAATCCGTAACTGTATGTCTGGTAACATTTAGTAAATAATAAATCATTCTTAAACAAATTAATTCAATTAATAGGATAAAAATAACGTCCTTATATCCCTTACATATCACCTAGGTAAAATTATGGGAACCAGAAATTAACATAAAGCCATGTTTTTAAAATTGCTGCAGAGATTACTTTGAGTTGTACAATGCACATATTCCTTCAAGTAGTCGAAGCACATGATAATTCAAGAATAGCTGATCGGTATGCGTGCGTGTTAAAATGTGTTTTCTAAACAACCAATGATAATATACTTATTTCAAACTCATTTCTTTGAATTTTCTTATCCGTAATATTTTTATTACATGGTCAGAAACTGCAAAATGCAAACACCTGGTGCCTCAATTCTCCGTGGCAAATGAATTGTCGATGAACATGAATCTAAAAATTTCTTAGACCTATCACTGGTGGTACTTTTCCGTGAGAGATAATTTCCCGGTCACCAACATGCATGGTTGTGTTTAGACACAGAGGATTAGAAAGTGGTGACCTCGAGTTCTATTCGCTGTTTTCTCATTAGCTAAGCTCATGAAAATGAGACTTGAAAGCAGCAAAAGTAGTATTTCTTTATCGAATCCGGTGATAAATATTTAGCTTATTGTTATTAACAATTTTGATAGCTAACATAGTGATTCTGGAGCAACATAACCTTCATTTTTGGCTTCAGTATCTACTGGTTAATTCCGAAATATATCATCAGAAAATCCTCCCTCATTTTCTTATAGCTGTAGACTACAATTTAATGATTTTTAAGCACGATTTGACAGGTAATATTCGTCATCCAGCTACAATAATAGAAATACATGTCGATATTTTGGAATTGACTAAATAACCATGGAAAAATATAATTTCTACAACTCCACATAAATCCGCTTTCAGCCGTGAAATGAATACCAAGCCTGTTTTATAATCTCAAGCATCTCTAAAAAGGAAATGGTACTCAGATAAAAAGGTAATCATGCTAAGCATTGTAGAATTTATAATAAAAGCGGAAATATAACGTTAATTCCATTGTAAGCTTATATTTTGTTTCAAAATGAGTCATTTCAACATTGAATTCTAGCAGAAATACAACTCTAAAATTACGCAATAATGGCACATAGCTTTATGATCAAATGCAGGTGAACTGCAAAAAATAAACCAAAACAACTCGTCTTAAGTGAAGGCCTCAAGCACATCAGAAATTATCATTTCTCCCCCAACATTTTGCGAAAATACGAGACGTGATTCGGTCCATGCTCAATACTAGGTGTTTGACTACACTTAAAAGAAAATATTACCATAAATTTGAGCTATAAAAAATATCGTTATTCACACGGTTGACAGTTTTACAGATAAACAAATATTAAAAACAAAACAGTTCCACATCACTCAGATTGATAAAGTAAAAAGTTCCGTTGAATTTTCATATTTTTACATTCTTTTGGTGAGTACACAAATTCCAACCTATCAAAAACAACCACCAGAATATTCCAGATATTATATAAACCATATCTGCAGGTTGAGAAAACTTACTGAACTCTACGTAAGGACTACAGGATGTAATTTTTTTATATTTATTTTCCTATAACAGATGAACTCGAGACGCGATGATCTAAGAATTGTTCACTTGCAGACTTTGTAATCTTTGTAATATCAATCCAGCAATGAATCTATTTCCATCGCTTGTTTGAAATGCTCTGCACACTCTTTTTAAAATAACAGAAAAAAATCAAGTGACATGATGATTATATCAAACAATCAAACAAAACACACAAAATGTGACTCACAGACGAAAGGAGATTTGACTATGAGAGTATAGAATGTGATATTGCTTGTGAAAGACAAGATCAGAGACTCATCTTAACGGAAAGAAAAAGACAGTCCTTACCCCAGGCAAGTAAATCATGATTATGCTAAAAATCGTTTTTAACATACTTCCAAAATCTCGCAAGGTTTCTCTTATAATGTATAGTAAAACATTTTATTTGTTAAAAGTGGCTTAGCTGCGTGATAAAAAAAATCGATTAAATCACGATAACTAGCACTAACGCCAGATAATGGACATTCTAGCAAGGATTGCAGAACTCAAAGCCTTAGATAGCACCACATTGACGAAACGGCTGACTTATCTTGAGTTTAACGTTCCTTGCGGTTGACGTCAGCCCAAACTTTGAGGCTAAAAATGTTATAAAACGCGCCATTATCGAAAATAAGGTGGGGAAGAATATTTGATGGCTGAAATAATCTCCGCGGCATTCTCGCAATGAAGTATGATTTTCTAAGTATTAGAATCTGGCATCTACTCAGAGTAGAGGTTAAGAGGCTATTCCTTCCTCCGAGAGGAACCCCGCAATTCTACTCCGCCTCGTTGCATTAATAAGGGGAGCGACGGGTCGCGGAATCCCACAAGACTCCGGGGCCCGCTCCCGGCACGACGGGTGAGGCGACCGCCGGCGAAGTTAAAAAAAATGTACACACTCACACACGTATAAACGGGTCTCCAAGCGGGCACACCACTCGGACCTTCTCGCTAATTCATGCATCGCCTCGCAGAGCGGACGGCGCGAGGGAAGGGGCTCGGAGTGAGAGTTGAGGAGGGAGGTTGGGGTGTGGGGATGGGCGTCGGTGGGAGAAGGGGGGGTAAAAGGGACGTGAAGGGTGGAAGGAGGAAAGGAAGGGCCGAAAGGGGGATGAGGAAAGGCTTGTGTGGATCGACGAAGTCCGCGTCCCTGCATTCTATCGCCCGAGAGGGCCTTTCCATCTTCTCTCGTTTCCCCGTCCACCCTTTTCTCACCCCCCCGCCGCATACCCACACCACCACTTCCGTCTCGTAACTGCGCCCTGGTACAATGCGCCGTCCCTCCTACCGTCAAGCAAGAGCGGAATCGAGCACTTCCCTCCGCACCCAACTCCCCTCCCAACAACCCAGCCTGTGCTCGCTAAGGAAAATCAGATCGATCGTGTAGAGAAGTAGTAGGCAGGAACACCAACGGCGGGCACCCCACTCACTTTTCGTTTTTATTTCTTTCCCTCTTCGCCTCTGGTGTCTCTCTCTTTCCCTTTTTTCTCCTTTTTTCGCATTCCTCCAATATCCCACCCCAGGAGAAACGAGAGACAGAAACGTTAGCGCGAGGGCCTCTCCCTATACTAACGAAACCCATCGTTATTTTTGAATTTTTACCCCGGGTCCCCAAAACTCCCGGGTAATAAACGGTCGTAAATTCACTTTCGAAAACGAGCAATCCTTAAAACTCCTAAAGAGAGAGATAGAGGGAACCAGGGGGGGGGGAAAGAGGGTGGTTAAGGGGAGAAAACGCAGCAGAGGACACGAGGCTTGGGCAAAAAGACAAAAAATCGAAAGAGGAGGCATTTTTAATCGGATTTCGGAATTGGATTATATATGTATTTTTTCCTCCCTCTCTCTCTCTCTCTCCTCCTACCGCTCTCCAGCCGGAGTGAAATCTTCTTAGCTGTGGCTGCCATTGGCCGGTCAAACGAAGATTCATTACGGGTTTTGTGCATGGCTTAGAATGAGAGATTATTGGGATCTTTAAAATGTAACAATTAGAATTTTGCCCACGATAATCGCGAAAAGTATCCCTTTCTTGACAAAGTATCTCTACGCTTGGTCTGTTCCGGAAAAAAAGCACAAATAAACAGCGAAGAATAACCTACCGGTCATCCCACGAGGACCGCTTAAAAATTATGGACAAAGGGGATCCTTTTTCGATTTTTTTACCTCGGTTTTTTATTCCTCAAGGGATGATGACCTAGGCCGAAGAGACCCATGCACCGAGGGAGCCCATGCGCAGTTGGGTAAAGCAGTTTGAAATGCCAAGAATAAACACGCGTAATTAGAGTGCCCTTAATTGGCAGACTTCCGCCCTTTTTACGCGTTGTACATGTTTGGCGCTTCCTAAAGTTATATCAAAAGCTTTCCGAGGCTTTGCCACGCCGAGCGAGTAATTTGCCAAATGTTAAAAGCTTGGGTGAGACTGCTATTTAATATTCCCGTGATTATACTCCGTGAGCCGACGGCGCAGACTGCAAAAAAACGACGAGGAAAAACTCTTGAGTTGAACCAGGAGTGAGAAAAGTAACGAGCACGTGAAGTACTTATTCTTTCTCCTAAGACATGTGATAAATATTATATGCATATATATATAAATATATAATACTCCACATTAGCGGTTTTTCATTAAAACAAACAGGAAAATATTTTCCTTACTTTTTAGAAGATGGACGCAATATTATGGTCGAGAGCTGATGAACATATAAATTTCAGTCGAAATTGAGCATCATTATATCGTTTTGGTAAACTTCAATTTAACCGCTGAGGACATAAATAATCAATATTATTACTACCGGCATTAGTCACGCGTCGTAAAAATTCTCCAAACTGTTCGTCAGCTCTTTCATCTGCAATTTTCAAATAATGAATAGAAAATATATATTTTACACCCCTCATAGAGCTTACATTTACGAATCAAAAGTTTCAGTCGTAGTGAATGACATAGCATTAAATAATCTACTGAAAGGCTACTAATATATAGCGGAAATGTCTTCCTTTTAATTTCATTTACGAAATTTAGAAAAGTAAATATTCTCCTTTCCATGAATGCCTTATTGGTGGTACTACCAGATTTGGCAGCTTGAACGTGATTAGCTTGTGTAGTATCACCAAGAACTAATTTATGAGGTTAGAGCTGATTACTGATGGGGAAAATGTGAAATGGGCATTTGACAATATTCAATTTTGCATCTTTATTAGAATACTTTCCACTTCGAGGCACGTTTCAAATATAAGATAGTAATTTATGGTATCTTTTCCTCGAAGATACCTCTTAACTTTTGAATTTCCTCTTGATTTTAGCGCAGTAGGAAATACATTTTTAATACGGTAGGCACGAAATGAAGTGAAATTAATGAAGAAGATACTTTCATGTACAACAAATTTTTGAGGCCAGTATACTCTTAAAATATAAACAAAGACACTGTCATTTTAAAACACAAGTGGGACAAACAATATGTTAAATACTAAGCACACAAACATCTTTTAATGAGCTATATTGAATTTTACAAGGAGGTCAAACTGAATATGTTGTCAGTTCTCTTCGCAAAATTACTTCAAGAATGATGAATGATTCGATTTCTCTTTCAACCCTTGATTCTTAGCAAATATTTTATCTTTTGTCTCGTAACATTCAAACAAGTTTTTCACCATCCTTCGTGGCTTATTTCTTTTAA
The DNA here is from genome assembly GCA_963169105.1 of Ceriagrion tenellum. Classification (NCBI taxonomy): domain Eukaryota; kingdom Metazoa; phylum Arthropoda; class Insecta; order Odonata; family Coenagrionidae; genus Ceriagrion; species Ceriagrion tenellum. The sequence goes on along the minus strand of OY720643.1, from coordinate 39,314,916 downwards.
TTTTTGTAACCACTACCTTTAAAGCCAAAATAGGTAAATATTTCGGAAGTACTGTTTCATTTTTCCTTATGAAAATATTACAATTCAATATTTATTTACTGAAATCAAAATATTATGGGCATATGCACATCCATAAAAACAATTTTTATGAGTTCTTCACGCAGCATTTGAACTGTCCGCAGGTACAGCTGCACACGTCCTATAACATAAAAGGTTATACACGTCCAATGACTGATCTGATTAGAGAGCTTCGTGTGAACATAAGGTGCAAAAGAAGGTTTCTGACGTCACTCTACTATTGCGAAAAATGAAATTGTACTCATACGATGACCGAATAAAAAATAATACAAGAAACGAGGCAGATTCTCTATTGCACTCACAGCAGCGCAACAGAACGGTAGATATTGGTCTTATGGGACAATGCTTTACCATAAGAGCGGCAACTAGAGCACATAATACAAGCAAAATTCAACTTGAAAGGAGCTGAATACGTTGTGTGTACAGAAGTTCCATGAAATGTTATCTGCAATAAACTGGTACATGAAGTTGTTCATAATGTCTAAAAAGGAAAAACCGTTTAATAACAATTAAGTAGGGTTCCACTGCTGATACACGAAATTCGAGGTAGAATCCCTAAAACTAATATATATGGAGAAATTAATTCATCATAAGAAATCAATAAAAGAACCTTTACCTCTACGTACACTTTTTATGAACAGCAATTTCTTACAGTCTCTTATTATTTGTAATTGAAGATGTTCAGACACTATTATAATCAACTAACAACATAATGCCACACGAACATGAACCAGTTTTAAGGTAACGTTTATTTGTGAATACAAACTTTCCATTGGTAACAACCAAATCAACCATACCGAACCAAGGTAAACCAAATTAATTGGTAAAAACCGATAGTATTCACAGCAGCATATCAAAGATACCTATTTAAGCTAAGGTTTACGTTAATTAGCCTGGGATCAAGAGTAAGTAGTAAATTCTCTCAATTGTTTTTCGGGATAGCTGCGTCAAGTTTTATTCAGATGACGTTTCGTGGCCAGATGTGGCCAGCATAGGCCACGAAACGTCATCTGAATAAAACTTGACGCAGCTATCCCGAAAAACAATGGAGAGAACTGAAATCCAGCGCTGCGAAAGCCTCAAACAGAAAAGTAAGTAGTAAATTTGACGCAAAATGACAACTGTTACCTATAAACACAAAATAAAACAATTTACCGCAATACATTTCTTTTCCTTAGAGCTGTAGACTACAAATTACTGATTTAAAAGTACAATTTGTTGTTTCTTGTTTAAAAGCACAATTGACTGTTAATATTTGTAATCCAGCTAAAATCATGACCACATACCGGGATTTTTATAATTGAATATTTAAACATTTTGGATAAAATTCATTTCTACATCTCCGCATAAACCTGCCTTCAGCCGTAAAATGGATAACATGCCTATGTCACACTTTATCTCTATCATATCTAAAATGCATATTACTAAGTTAGAAAGGACTTTTTTCTGCAATGCCACAGTACTTAAAAATGTCTCAACATAGTAATCATGCTACGCATTGTAGAACTCGCATTGAAAGCGGATAGAGAACGCTACATTCATTGTAAATTCATATATAATATAGTATTTAATTTGGTAGGATATATCAATTAAAAACTGAAATATTCACATTTACATGCCCTGGTTACTTCATCGCTGTGTAACTTCACTATTAGAAATATCGCTGGCTATCCTTTCTCGAGTTTAGCACGCACGCGGCATTTATCAAAATGGAGAGAAAGTATTGAAATTGACAGAAAGGTTATCTACAGACGGGGAGGGTCAATATCCATGTGTTCTCAGGAAAATAAAAACAAGAAAACAATATAAATTACGACACTGTCTTCAGAATTCACCGAGTGGTACATAACAATTATTAATCCGAAGGTTACCACAGAACCAGGTCATGACATTTCATTCTCTAAAAACAAAAACACAAGATTCTGAAATCCATACGCTTATATTGTTAGCATTGTTTCCAGAAAATATTATCGAGTATATTGTCAAAATATAATAAATTTTTAAGCCATAAAATGGTGGGAGACTATATCGCTAATCCTAGTTGGAGAGTTTTGTTAAACCAGAATATACCTGGCAATGGCTAAACGGCCGAAACTGGTTGCACATTTATAAGCATATAATACAATCAAATGTTAAATATAAAAAAATGCTTTTTAATTAACGTTTACTTTATTAAATACAATATAATTCTCAATAGCTAAAATTTCATATACTCAAGTAAACTCAGATTCCGAAAAAAATTAGCTTAGAAATGACATAGATTGGTCTTCTTCTCAATGATGAAATACATATTCTATGACAAAATCCACTTCCTCTGCAAAAAAGACACATTCTTAAGGCGACAAAAGATAATTTAGTTATACTCGTGATTAATAGTGGCAATATGAAGGACGCCAACAACATGTGTCTCGTGACCGCACCGGTTACGGGAAACAAACATTTAGTAATTTACTTGAGCTATAGGAGGAACGAACTCCTTTCAGTGGAATAATGAGATATATTTGTATAATATCAAAGCTAGTAAAATTTTATACATTGCGGGCTCTGAGATGGCGCATATAGTGCTTTCTTTATTTTGACGGAGTTTGTAAACTGGATTGTTTCCCAAAAACAAACAGAGCAAACGCATTGGTCGGGAATCTTTCACTCTAATATGTTGCCCTCCTATGATCCATATTTAAAAAACCATCAGCATCTACACGAGGATCAAATCGAGAGAAAAGCAATTTGCTATCCATTTTTAAAGTACAAAAAGAGTGAATAAGAGAATCAATAAATGAACATTTATTTCCAGTAATACCCTAGAAAAATTTTAATATTTTTGTAGGACATCTAGCGAAGAAAACTAGCCATGAAGAAATTAGGCTCATTTTGGAAGTAGAGGACGGACAACCAAGAATTAACTGGGGTTCAAGGATGAAGTACACAATATAAAAAAAACCTATAAGGAACGATATTCCATAGTATTTTATGTAACATTCGCAAACTCGTCAAACTGCGGAGAAAGTAAATATGTCCTCGCTAACCCTGTACCCTGCGTACGACGTGTGAGGACTACAAGCAGTTTAGCTGCGAGACTATCTCGCCTCGACTCTAACCACTCGAGACGAGAAGGGCTTGCTTTACTGGTCTCGTCTCGAATATCTTGAGATGAGACGGTTGAAGATACTATGAGGGATAGGAGGCGATTCCACAATAAGACGAGATGAGACCACCACAACGAGAACCTCAACAGTCTCGTGACATAGAAGTGAAGATACCTGAATGCAACAAACCTCTGCAATGCCCAGAATTCTTGTTGATGACAAATCTTTGGGTTTGATTTAGCATCTACTTGAAAAGTTCCAATAAAATCTGCAAGGTACACTCATTAACAAAAAATAATTCAAGCCATGAAAGTGAATACAGGAGGTGCGAAAGGGTATGCTGATGTAATGAGCTGTATAACCGATCTTTTTCGTAATTAAATTGTTATTCTTTCTGGTTTATGACTGAATTAGGCCTTGTTAACTGAGTAATAATCGAGGTAGCTGAACATAACAAGCATTAACCATCCGATTAAGCGATTGTCAGTTGAGCTACCCAAAGATGCCCTGGAACTATGTAGGTAAATTTCGTGGAATTGTGTGATATGTCCCATGAAGTGATCTGGGTTTTATGGTTGCTGGGTTAAAAATGCATCAGAAGTAAATAATAGATATGAGTTGATTCGAGAACTAATATAGAAAATGACCTGCACTGGCCTTATCTAGCAGTCGTAAAACTCTTCTGGCCTTCCATGTCCATGGAAAATATTGGCTATCTTTCCATATGTCGTTCGTATCGTTCGAATGTCACCTTTTGAACTGGCTCCTTGAAAGGCACATTATTATGCCATGCAGAGTTCTCAATGAATATGACTGCGAAATTAACTATACTATTTGATACCAGCGCGTGCTTCTTTAGTGCATTCTACAGAGGGGAAATGTACTTGTGGAAACTGATATATGATATCTTCAACAGGGGAAATTGAACCGGATAACGCGGAAAATTGCGTGAAAGCTTATGTGATAGTCTGGATGGCTGAGAAGAAAGTAAAAACTGCTTTGAATTCATACAGTATATCATTTCGCGTAATTTTCATTACATTAACCGAAAACTTTCCTCAGACCACAGAAACCGTATGTGGGAGCAAATGCGAAATAAAACGGAATGATGAAGGTGAAAAATTAAATCGTTAATGTTCGTAGTATTTGTTACTGCGGATACTGGAGATTTATCTATTTTTTATATTATGTTTCAGGCCGCAGTGCTTAACTTTACTGGGTTATAAACGGAGTGATAACGATAAGGAAAATTTGCATTGAGATTAAAAACCGAATAGGTCCGATTTAATCAATATTTTTACGCATAAGGGTGTCTTTTTTTGGTTACATAAAAACATATTTCATCTTGAACGACGTAATGTCCTTCATCGGGGTGTCTTCCCTTATGATATTACCTCACCAAGCTACAGTAGTTCCCCGGCTAAATCTTCTGGCATTCACATGGATGTGCAAAACGCTTCCCTGTGTCCAAGTCCCAGCTCTTGCTTCACCATATTTAGCATTCCACAGTCTCTTCTTCTCCTCAGAATTCACACTCTTGTCCAAATTATAGGCCTTCCTTCCATTAAACCTGCATTTTCAATGACTATATTAATCAATGTGACTCTATTCGGAGCTATGTTCACATCTATTATGGTCAAGCAGCTCCTGATAACGAAAGAAACGTATACCGTTTACCGCTATACCACTCGAAAACAACGCTTCGTCAGGCGGGTCTGCTTTCAAATAAGAGAACCCTCGCTAATTGTGGTGAATTTCTACAATGGAATTCATAGATACAAGATACTTTTAATCTCCTCAGTGGAACTGCAGGGATAATGGTGAGCTTGAACTCGCTGTATAAGGCAGGGCTCAGTAGTTTGTACAATATTTTCTTTCACAGTTGATCGTAAAAATTCCGATCAATTACTTGAGATTATATTGTACCGGGTAAAACTGCCAATATATGGGCCATCTAATTAGGAAACAAATACGTTCAATTTAATGGGCAAACAGAGAAATAAGTTGGTGGCATAAATTATCAACTTTATGAAGCAAGGTTAGTAGTGTACCGCTGTAACACATCTTGATTTTTTTTCTTAACTATATAGGGAATACAACTGGGAATGAGATATGCGGGAACTTGGCTTCAGAAGGAACTATTATAACTTCACATCAACTGGTTAATGCAAATTTTTAAGGCCATTTTGAATAACTACATTTCAGCTGTAAATGATGGCTGAAGCCCATTTGAAGGTGAGGCTTGGATTTCATTTTGCTTTCGTTGTCCGATGCTGAGTCTTGGCTGGCTATGTGTGTTCATTTTATATGCGAACCCCTTGGATCAAGGAAAGGGCAATATGTTAGTTGAGCTCTTTCAGGGGAAAGCCGATATCCACGAATACCATGATTTTAATAGGTCTTCGTAAAAAAAGACCAATGGTTAAATAAATAGGAAAGTGAGTTTGCCGGGCGGTAAATTGCAGATACACGGCCATAAAAAGGATATTGCAGCGTGGAGTACCTTGGAATAATTGATACTTTTATGTACTGCATTTCATCTCTCACAGTGTAATTAAGTCAAAAATATAAAAATCGTCCCACCTTAGCAGTACTCGTGTTTTAAGATATGTTTCTGTACTCACATGGAGAATTCATTATATTATGACTATTACCATTTATGAAGGAATGAACTTGTCGCAATAATGAAGCGTTGTGCGGGGTGAAAGTAGGAAGCTATGGTTCGGAACTTTAGAAGCGGAGGTGGAGTTTTATCTGTAATTTCTACGATCTTTTGATGGAAGTAGGGTAAGTAGTAGACCTATCTTCGTGAAAACATAAAGATAGAGTGAAATGCGTTCATTAGCCTTCCGGTGATTGTGCAGTTGGCTGCAGAAAATCAAACAAATCAAGATCAGGCTATGCCTCGAAAAGACTAGCGATCGTAGGCGACCGGATTATATCAGCAGAATACATACAGTAACATGTGACTAGAAATAATACGTTTTGCGAGCCTCCAATGAATTCCCAGCTGGTGCTAGATGTAAGCATTTTAAGCATGTTAAAAGTTGAGGTCCGGTTTAATTATCGTCACTTATTGTACGCGGGAAGAACAAATTTTTGTACATATATCTTCAGTACTGTATCTCTCCTATTTTATTACATCTTTCAAACCTAGAGATATTGTGTGGCGTCAGAATGATATTCTCTACGCCAACGTGAAACACACCTGTCCTGAATTTCTCAAGCAAACAAAGACTTACGCGCAGTCTCAGTCTCTCTAGTGGCTCCCAATTTAATCACTCTAAAACCTTTAAACACTATATGTTTGCTAGTAGTAGTTTTTAACGAAGCGCGCAGCTTTCCTTTGGATTTTATTTATTTTTTTGGTTAAATCATTCTTTTCTAGACCTCAAATGCTCGCAACGTATTCAAGGTGTAGCCTAGCAAGATAAAAGTAGCGCCTATCATTTCTCTTATCGTCCGAGGACCTACCTTTTACATACCTACTTTATAAATCCTAGTTTCTTTCATGCTGTGCCGCACATATAATTTGTATGTCTGTTCTCCACGAGATATCTGAAGTTAGGGTGATTCCAAGGTATTTGACTTTTTCTAAGGACTTTATGTTTACTACACCCACAGCGTACACATGAGGTTGGTGTGATGACTTCTGCAAGAAGTGTACTGTTGTGCATATACTAAGATTAAGTTATAGCCCCCACTCTTGGCACCACGAACGAAGGTTTAGGTCTGATGATAGAACCTCCAATCTTCCGAGTCTTCGCTAATTTTCCGATAGATGACCGCATCGTTTGCAAATAATTTTAGTTTAACTCTAACTCGAGCACTTAGGTCATTTGTACAAAGAATGACTAAGGGAGGGCCGATGACACTTCCTTGAGAAACACTGGATATGACTGTAACCAGATCTGAGCTAAAACCATCAATAACTACTCTTTTTTGCAATTGCTGAGAGAGCCTCGCATCTAATTAACTATTTTTTTATTTACTCCTCATGATTGAAATTAGAATAAGAGTTTCTTGCGAGAAACCTTACCGAATGTTTTCTTGAAAACACAGAATATTGAGTCAACCTGGTTTTTCAATCCACCAGATTTTATAATGTCATGAACGAAGAGAACAAGCTGTGTTTTGCAGGATTCACCATTCTGTAAGGCTTGCTAACTGCCGTGTAAGAAGTCCCCATTATTCAGTAATGTCATAATATTGCTAACAACAATGTGTTTGAGGATCCTGCATAACAACAATGTCAAGGATATAGGGCCTGGGGAATCAGTACCTATCAGTGCTCAATTTTTCCTTCTTGGACCATGTATTGGCTTTTATATTCCAATCCCACCATGTTTTGAGCATAGCAGTGAGTAAAAACTAAGATCAGAAATATTCTACGGTCGCCGAAAGGATCTATTTGTGGATCTGAGGCTCTAAGGGTATCCTAAAGGCATGAACCATCATGAATAATTGTTAGTTTAAAGGTTCATCAGTTCATCCTTTGTGGGGTAGCACTGAAATTAATAGTTTCGATCCGCAGAGCCCATTAGGACCCCAAACCAACGTTTGAGGTCTAGGGCCTTGATATGACCAAAAACACTTCCCCAGACGCCTACACACTTTCATTTTACGGCTCTGCTCTGTTAATTAAAGCAAATCTGTTTGAACAACGATCAATAATACGGATAAATATTTACAGTAAGTTTTGTAACATATCGCTTTATGCTGCTTACATAACTGTTCCGCCCGCGGAAGAAATGTGAATTTGTCGAAAATCTGGTGATCACCATGACGCGTATGACGTATTTTTTGAAATTCTTTACAATTATTGTGACAATTTTTCAATTATATGTAGATTTATCAAAATTTTGATATTCTCCATAGAGTTGTTTTTGTCTATTCCTTGATTATATTAAGCATTATAACGTGACAGTGAGAATTCACGTGAACCTATGCAATGCAATTAACAGTAAGCCATCAATGGCGCTGTTGGCTGGGACGGGTAATAGAGGGAAAGGCGAAGATGTCTTCCAAGCTGTAGTAGGAGATAGAACTAAAAGGGCATTGACGACTGAGGCATGCAGCACCCTTAAGCCTTAATATAGTTACAAAATGTATCTGAAAGGGTACAAAATTCTAATTGACGATACTCCCCCACGTGGTAACATAACCAAAGGGCAATCTGACTTCGACTAGTACAGGTACTTATATCTAAAAAGATTGTGTAGGGTTCTCAATCAGGTTCTTGTTGGTCAAAATGTGACTATTACATAACTTCTTCTAGTTTTTGAGCAACAGTTTAGGTCCAAATATTTACTAAAGAAATAAACAGGATTATTAGATTATTTTTTGCGAGGAATTGATAATTTTCCGTAGTATAGCCACCGTAATATGTCCATTAATGTAAACTTAATTTAGATATTAAAAAGGTTCAATATTGCCGGTAACAAGAAATTAATTTGAGTTAAATTCATTTCAATTATTGTCGCACTTCTTCCCAATTCCTCTCCCTGTCCTCTTAAGCTGAGGCGATTATTTTCACCGGAACCCGCCGCCACGCGCCATGACAGCAGAATTTGGAGTGTTACATAAGAGTAGATGTAAATTTCACCACAATCTTCACAACAGAGTTTCATGTTTACATATTTTACCTGATACTTACTCATTTTTATATTACCCTACGAGCCGTCGCATGGGCAATTTTTAGAGGGTATTAAGGCACCAGCCGTGTTAAAAATTAGGTTTTGCTTGGAAGTGCAATAGTGAAGTGTATTATGGCAGTTTTCAATGGAAGATAGGTTGTATTACGATGGCTTATTGTAGATGTATAGAATGAATTTTGCATTTACCTGATCGGTAATGTATCTCTCTTATTTTATCGCATTTTTATACCTATAATTGTAATAATGATACCCTCAACGTCGCTTTGAAAGACACCTATTCCGAATATTTCAAGCACGCAAAGCCTATCTTACAGCCTCCGAGTCTCTAGCGGCTCCCAACCTAATTCCTCTAAAAGCTGAGAAGCTCTCTGTGTCTGCTCACCGCAGTTTTTAACGAAGCGCGCAGCTTCTCTACACATTTTATTAAAATTTTTGGCAAAATCTCTCCGTCCAGGACCCAAAATGCTCGCGGCGCAGTCGAGTTGTGGTATGATCACAGCGTAGTTGAACTTCTCTTTTACTGTTTCATCGGAGGATCTTTCTATGTTACGCTTGTACGCTTGAAAAATCCTAATTTTTTTAATGCTGTTCCGCGTAGATAAAAATTACATTTGAGATGCAAAACTTGTTTCATACCTGAGTAAAGAGCGTGCCATGCAATCGTTCCTTACGTAGTTAACATTTATAAACTCACAGCAAGAGCTCATTCCCTTGCCACTAGCAGCTTGCAGCTTACCCAAAAATTCCGGTAACCAGAAAATTGCACATCTGCCAGTTTTTAAACTGGACATTTGGCCAAGTATTTCCTCACAGCCTATTATGTCTACGAGAAATTTAACTTATATATCCCCACACCACTATATACCCTTCACAGACGATATGTTCTTGTTGACCAAAATTGGCAGAGTAATACAAGCTCTGCATTTTACACCAATCTCTAACATGTTATGTCAGTGAGAATGTTGCAAAACTGAACATGCATTCTATCATTTCTTTGAGTCATGCTACTACTTGGCCATACCGTTGCTTATTCTAGAAGAGTCAAAATTATTCTAAGCAATGCGTCAAAGTCTGCATTGCCATAAGTAATCACAAATTCATTAGACATGGAATGCGAGTTTTTTCACCTATGGGAACTTAATCTTTGACATAGTTCATTAACGTAACTGGCATAGGCCTTCACAAAAACTGAGGTTTTTGCTACTTGCATCCACGAAAGTAACCTCCATTATTTTCTCTCTTCATGTTATATTTATCAAATTTTTCTCTGGTCTGATGACGAATACGGTTGGGATACTTGCTGTTGTTCACAAACAATTGTAAATGTCAAAAGAAATGACGGCATCATGCGGCCCATTCTTATTTCCACAAGTTGTATTCTCTAAAAATGTTTCTCTACGCTCTGACGCATTATCATTCTAATTGCAATAATGGAACTGTTAGAACTGTAGTATCCATCAAATTCTATGTAGTAGTATAATCAGTAAAATCTGAAAACGAAGTAAACGTCCGTCATAAAAATAATTATCTGCATCTTTGACAGAACTCAAAGATTCTAATAGAAAGAACGATTACAATAATGTGAACATTAGTTTTGCGTTGAACTACTCAAAGCTAACAAAGACTTCCGACACTATTCAAATTCCACGCGGAAAAATTACAACTCCCGTCATCGTACGAATTTTTAGGACCAGCGAATAATTTCAAAGAATTCGTTATGTACTCGCGTGAGTATGTCAGACGTCGTCAAAACTTAACGACTAGCTTGACGCGCGGTGTGATGAACCAAACATAAGGTCTCCGACGTGGAGTGGCCGACACCGTGCGACATTATGCGAGATAAAATCGCTGGGCAGCTGTATCTCGCGGAACAAAAACGCTACGGGCGGACGATAAGGGTTTTGTTTGGACATTACTCGGTAAAAGCCTTGGCTATCTTAAGCATTGCGATTCCACGCGGTAGGAAAGCTCCCCCTCTACAAAATGAAACAAAAGAAACATGAGTACCGCACGAAAGTGATGGGGTGTTATAATCTGGGAGCAAGATAAAACGCTTACTAAGCTTCGGGGAATTTTAAAAATTTCATGGGTTTCCTTGCAAATAAGAACAATATAATATCTCAGTCGTATCCCTAAACACTAAAGAGAGGCCACCTAGGTGATAGCCAGAGCTGAAAACAGCTATTCCTCAGCAATAATTAGCCGTGTGTAACTTTGAAAATAAATTCCCAAAGGAAATTAATACGATCAAAAAATGCAGCACAGTGGAGAAAGTTACAGACACATTCTTGTACATGGTAACTAGTTTCCTTGTTTACGAAATATATTATTACCATAACTAGCCCTACGTAATTGAGAGATGATTTTTCAAAGAAAATCGATAGAGTCAAAAAATGCAGGACATCAGAGAAAAGTTACAGACACATTCTTGTATATACAACTAGTTTTCTTATTTACAAAAATACTTCAGAGTAAATAACAATATCTACATATATTTCAGGTACCACATAATCCTAGATTATTTGTGACTTCATGTCATTAGGAACCATAAACTGAGATGATGAAATATTATCACTTATAACGCACTCAATTCATGAAAAGGCGCAAGAAGAAACACAAACGAAAGTATTTTCACATGCCTATGGTCGAAATTGTTCTTAAAAGGAATAAAATACTGTCAAGCTTTTTCTCTTTTAAAATAGGAGACCATATCTAAGTTCATGTCTTAAGTATAATAAATTGCATGTAATCAACACATATACCTACAAATGCATAAAATGTTCTGATACCTAGCCTCAGATTTTAAATGAATGAGTGTAAATGTAGCTAATCAATATGAGTTTACGTTCCTGGATTGATAATTTTATAATAAAACAAGAGAAAACAACTTAGTTTATCGAAATCTGTTTTTCAACACCTACTATTGCTGTAATCATCCAGTCTACCGCTTTTGGGTGATTTCTTACCTCCTCACGCTAAAAGACGAACAACTTTTACAAATCAGTTCACTGATATTCACAGATATTCTTTGAAAAAAGTTACATTTGCATTTTTCAACCATAGTTTGATGCTTAACTCACTGACTTTCCACCTGTTTTAAGATGGACTTTTTCAATCTTAAGGCCTGGCACTTGATAGTTTCCCTCGTGAATTACCTTACAGTATACACTGTTTATCTAAAACAGTTGAAGACAATGAAAAGACGAGACGAGGCAATGTTAAAAGCAATATACTTTCAAAAATAATAAAAAATGAGAAATATTGGTTTTCAGCAAACGAAAGTTAGTGAATTATCGAAAAACATGTCTGCATAATTTTAACAATCTATCCACTTTTTGAAACAAAGCTACATCATTTAAAAACCCAAAGATACCTCTTAAAATTCCTCTCCAGTGAGGAGGGCCAAAGAAGAGTGCCGAGTGTCTATTGATGAGAAGCATATTTCTTCAATGTTATCATCAATGAGAGGTTCCACTCATTACATAGCATTGGAAATACCATCCTTCATGTGTGGTGGATGGACTCACACTGTTGCAAAATATCTCAAACATATTCTCGCACAGTTGTACGAGGTATCAGGAGAGTAGTGAGACTAAAAAGTATTAAGTGAAGTGAAGTGAAGAGAAAGTTATAGGAAAACATATCCGAAGCAAAATGACAAAGATGTTCTTCTTCGATAACGAAGACATAAAGATGTTTCCCAAAACGAATTATTTCTTGACACCTATTCAATTTCTCCCTTATACTATTGAAATGTATAATAAAAAATATGCAAATAAAAATTTCAAAATATACATTCTTCTTTGTTCTTCATTTATTGACTTCCTTACACTATCAAGACCTTAAAACTTGGATAAAATAATCATTCTGATATAAGTTTTATATCACTATGGCAATTTGATTGGAAATAGTTTCTGAAACAATAAATCTTCCGGTTATATGTGAATTGCTTAGAATATTTTTGTATTATTATATGACGAGCAAAATATGGAATTCTATATACTCACAGGAACACCAACCGTGAATGTATGAAAGAATGCAAGAAACAACTCGCGACGAATATCAAACCATGAAAAAGGCACCAACAAAGACTAACTTGAAAAAAATTTACGGGAATCAAATAATTTAAGAAACCTGTATTGTAAAAAAGGATATTCAATCTTTAATCACGTAATGGGAACGCAAAAATTACTTCCTTATTATTAGTCAAACAATTCTTAAAATAATACAAAATTATAATTTAAAATTTGTGAGCATCTCTTATTGGAATCGATCACCATCCATTTGTAATTTCTAAGATTATAACTTTACGACGCAGTAATTATTAGTAATACCTGAATTTCAATATCTTACTGTCTATTGGTACACAGCACACATAATCTGTGTGGTATTTTAAAGAAAGTTTTAAGAAATATTTACCATTAAGAAAGTAGGACTAATGAACACAATCCGATAAAAATATGAGTGCCTTCCTTGAGTAATAAATGTCTTCCCAAATTTAAACTTGATTCTGTACAAAACTGGTTACGAATGTCCTTATTTCACAAGTTTGTATTCTTCCTCAAAATCATAAACAGAGAAAAACAGTTTATTTTCCGATGGTGTATGACGAACCCTGAACTGTACGCAGCAATGAACAGGGTAAGTATATGTAAACTTTGTATAGTAAATGAAGTAACTTTGTTATTTCACAAAAATTCTGTACTGAAATTCTGTTCTATGTACTATTAATCTGGTCAATTCTGCAATAAAATTCCGTAATAAAATAAAAAAACAACAAAGTTACTTCATTTACAATGTATAGTTAATTCAATGAGTCACGCCAGAGAAAACTGAGTATATGTGTAAACTATTTTGCTGAACGTGAACCACACTTAATGACTATCAGGGATAGAGAAACCACTGGGCTTTTAGTGGTTACTACGTAACAAATGCACGTAAGTTTACGCCTGACCGTATCGAGCGAGAGCAGGAACCTTCGTCGCGTCACTCCGGAAAAAGAATATAATTTGTCTATTTACCACTTTCTAAATCTGTTAATTACTTTAAATATTCTAATCAACAAAGATCATTCAGTGAATGAAAAAATGAGGAGCCACTTTCAAGTCGCGCAGACAAAACAAAGGCAAAAACATCCCAACAACGCGGGCGAAAATGAAATTATTGCACGGCGAGAGGAAAACGAGCGGTAAAAAAGAGAGAGAGGGCATGAAGAATTGAGAGGCCGTCCTAAGATGTATTCAATTTTCGGGTTCAAATATCATGGCACAGCATCAAGTAATGTATAATGCAGAGAGCCGATAACAATGCACTGTCACCATGGTTAGTGATTCCTGTGAATCCCTGGGGGAGGAGCGACGGCCGAGAGTTCGCGTTTGTTTCGGTGGAAGCCTTGGCGAATGCACCGGGTGATGCACTTTCTCCGCTGTCACGCGGCATATTTAATGCACAAGCGAGCATAAACAAAAGCATTGTATCCGCTCGCTCCGCCGCGGTTGATAACAAATTGACGTTCGGCTCCAAGTTGCCAGTTCATGCGGGTTTTTCCCTCCGTGCTAACGGGAGTAACATGCGTATTGAATGCCCCTCCAAAACACCATCTACGCCATACACGTTGTAGTTTCGAGTCATCTGCACTAAACTCAATATGCTACGCTATAAGACAGTCATATACTTAAATATAAATATCCTCATATAAATGTTAATACAGAAAGGTAGAAAGAAAGTGGATAGGAACACATAAAATCAACAGACACAATGGTGGTGTGAAGATGTAATGATGGCCAATTCCAAGCAGAAAAAATTCGACTGGACCGGGAATCGAACCACGGACCTTTGGATTTTGCGTCCAATGCTCAAATATCGGTGTATCTAATAAAAAAGCCTTGGGATTTATTCAGCTAAATTTCGTTAGTAAATTCACTTTGTAATATTCCACAATAGTTTTTATTATTCCAACCTAGGTTTCGACTCAAGTCATTATAATGACTTTACTTTATCCTAAACCTAGGTCAGAATAATGAAAAACATTTGGAAATATTACAAAAAGAATTTATAAACAAATTATTGTAATTTTGTTCCACCAAGTGAAGCCTGAGAATTTATTATATAAATTCCGTTACTTTTAGAGCACTAGACTAGTTACGATTGTGAGAAAAAAATCTCTATATTGAGAATTTTTATGCCTTCAACTAAGAAAAATTAGTTTTATTCATTTTAAAACTGTGTTTATGACTAAATGAAACCATGCATTTCAAGTATATGTCTGATTTGGTAATACCAGTATGTCAACCGTAAAAAACAAAGAAAGATAGAAAAAATCCGTATTTTGAGTGGTTTAATGCCTTCACCATAAACAGCAAACAATTATCTACAGGAAAACTAGGTGTTAAGCTATTTACGCCAAATACGTAGTCCACAGGAATATTCGTACATATATTAAATATATAGATAGGAGGAAAAATAGTCTATTTTAGAGGTGTAATTCCCTCAAAAAAGACAAATTTAATTTTATATTCGGAAACGAGGTCTATTTCTATTTAAAACTATGTACGCCAAGTACATAGCTGATTAAGTCACCCCTGCATTTAACTTTAAAAAAAATGCTGTAACAGAGGAAGAAAAGCGAAACGTACGCCAAAAAATACATCTCTACCTATTATACAGAAGCACGCAAATTTTACGCACGAGCTTCGTTAATTTTGAGCGTAAATGTCTGAGCACGAATTAATCATAAAATCTCTATCATGAGTGGACATAGGCGTCGACAAAAGGCTGTGTAATTTTTTTTCATTTCAACGCAAATGTTTTAACGTTTCTCATTGATGATTTTCATGGAAATTTCTAAAAAAGTTCATTGAAGTAGAACTTATTCCTCATTTTCGCTAACATTGACAAAATATATGCATGGCGAGTTCAAACTGACTTAAAATGCAACTGACGATACCTTCCCGCCTTTTGACCGTGATCTATAATTCGTCATCTTCAGAATTATAACACAGTACTTACCAAACTCAACCGCAACTTTACATGAACATATCACAATTCTATTTCTAAATATATTAGGTGTGATTCTAACCCAGACTTATAATAAAAAGGCGAAGAATCTCCGACGGAAAATATCAAGGACTAAGGGCACAGTGAAATCAAGCTTAATGACACTGAGTCTTTGTAAAACAAAGTACCTCTCCACATACTCCAGCAACAAAACCAGGAAAAATTAATTCGTGGCCTTCAGAATAACAACGTAATATTTGCATTAACCAACTTCAACCGCAACTTAACTAGACTATATCACTATTTTGTTTCTTAATTCATTAGGTGTTACTCTAGCCCAGTGTTATAATAATAAGGAGAAGACTCTTTGGCAGTATGCATCAAAGACTAAGGGCCCATTTGCATCAAACTTGATGGCACTGAGTCATCGTAAAACAAAGCCCCTCTCCACGTATTTCGGCAACTAAACCAGTAAGAACTAATTCGTGATCTTCGGAATAATAACGCATTATTTGCATAAGCCAAACTCAACCGCAACTTAACTAGACTGTATCACAATTTTATTTCTTAACCCATTGAATGTTACACTGATTACTTAAACTGTTACCCCGTGTTACACTTATAAGGCGAAGACTCTTTGACATTATGTATCAAAGACTAAGTGCACATTTGTATCAAACTTGATGGCACTGAGTCGTCGTAAAACAAAGTCCTTCTCCACGTATTTCGGCAATCAAACCAGTAAGATTGGATTGCGAAACGGGTGTTTTCTTCCATCACTAATGCCACCCTTTCATTTGCATGTATTTCTGGAAAATCCCAACACATTTGCAACAAAGATGGCGCTGGCAAAGGGGGCCCAAATGATACCTACAGAGAAGTACGGAAATAAACCAAAGTTTTCGGTGCCGCACCTTGAAAAAATAAAAAGACTGCCAGGATTGGCGGAATTCCTGGACCCGGGAGCCAATGAGGTGGAGGCATGTGTGTCGCCAGGTGCGGGCTCAGAGATGGGAGGTAAAAAAAGAAAAACTAGTGAGGTACCTGTTACGAGGAAAGGTTCGTTGTATACCCTCCCCCCCACTTTCCCTTCGTAACACCCAACTCCTCGCAATTTCTTCCTCTCTCATCTTCTTTCCCCCTTCCACAATCCATACCACACACCCATCCTACTTTCTCTCACATGCCCTCACACACCGCGCTGTCCTTTCACCCTTTTCTCCGCGTTTCCCGCCGGCCCTTGGCCCCCGTCGTATTCCCCATGCCACCTTTCTCTCGCTAGAAAGGGTATTTTACCCCTCACACTACCTTTCTCTGTCGGCGGGGCTTTAAACCGGACTAGGAGAGCAGGCTTAGAAAAAAAAGACGGGCCCAGGATGACTAAAAAAAGGGTCCTTCATCCCATTGTCGCTTGATCGGATTTGGTCCAAGCAGTTTAAATTGAAATTAATTCGCTCATAAAGGCTTTAAATCTTCCTCTCTTCCCCGGCATGGAGCTGTCTGCGGACTCAAGGGACCAGTGGCCTGGGAAAAAGTCTTGAGAATCAATAATGGAGGAAAAACTGACTGCTCTTTGTTTCGCGCACAAAAAAATCCGTCCACGATAATGCCACCATAATTTTCCATTTGTCTTGTTTTTAAACGGTCATCAATCAGCGGACTTCGAGCTGCAGTCATTCTGGATTTCAGAGGCCGGTACGTGTTGGGAAATACGCAAGCAATGGCTTCCTCCAGAGAAGTTGGTTCAGGATCCAAATCAACGAATGATAAAGGAATCGTTAAAACGTGTATTTGACGGTTAGGAAAAAGAATATAAAATGCGGCTGTGAATATCTTGCGGTTACAAAGAGAAAATGG
The DNA here is from genome assembly GCA_963169105.1 of Ceriagrion tenellum. NCBI lineage: Eukaryota > Metazoa > Arthropoda > Insecta > Odonata > Coenagrionidae > Ceriagrion > Ceriagrion tenellum. The sequence goes on along the minus strand of OY720643.1, from coordinate 39,297,242 downwards.
CCACCAGCCGTGTTATCGTGTTTGAAGACCCGCGAACCTCTCAGATCAACTATATGGCTTCGATTTCCGTCTGGCGCAATTATGCTTAGTTTTTCCATGAAGAAAAAATCATTTACATCTTAACATCACTCAGTAAGCTGACATGGTGGCAAATCGTAGTAAGTTTTTGGACACCATTCATGGAATAAGAAGGTAACAGGGAGATGATATAGAGAGAAGAAAATTGAATTAAGAGAGGAAATTGAATTAAACGGAGTTTTTAAGTTAGTGGAGAGTATTCACATCCAATTGTATTCATTAATGATGCGTACAAATACGGGGTTTTTCTGTCCGACAGTTTGCCAGTGGGCACTTCTATTAGTGCTAAAGATATAGCGCGTGTATAAATTATACTTTCCGTCTCATCATGAAAATTGTCTGCCCTGAATTTTACAACTGATCTCTGCCGAGAGTGAAGAAGAGTCTACAGTGGCCCCAAATCTAGCCTTTCTGTTGGATATGTTGCACTCACTCCTAGCTCGTGGTAGTCTGTGATAAATTACTTAGTTTATTTGGTGTTTTAAAACGTATCTGCAGAATGATTAAAGTAGTAAAATTAACATTGAGAGTTGGAGCGTCATTAACTGTATTTTATAATTCGGAAAAATAATCTTTCATTAACCTTGGTACGCTTTGTTATGCTACAACTACCAATTTACCATTATTCATAATGTTCATTGAAAATAGTGTAAAAGATCGTGAATTTCCTTGGCTAAAATCGCCTAGTCTCAGTCCATGAGCAAGAATGACCATTATAATAATTTAAAACGACTCTAAAATTTGTGCAATGAAAATTTCAGAATGAAAGGAGAGAGAATAGGCAGAAGACGAGAATGAGCGAATTAATAATAAATGATAAATGTAATACAAACCACTACTGCAAATTGAGCGAAAAGTGCTAGTCAAAATAAACAGAGGCATAAAAATAATGAAAGATAAGGTGAGTAAGAAAGAGACGAGTAAAACAGAGCTAGTTACTTATGTCTAGCACGGAAAATTTAGATTTTTTGACTGTGCGTGTCCCAGGAGCGAATTTTGTCATGCGTATCATGAATGCGTGTACGTATAGTTACGAAAAGTATATATTAAATTAGCGTAGCGGGTTGTAAAAATGTATTTCAGATTTTTTTAGCAATACATGTAAATACAGCAACTCTCGTGAAACACAATCTTGACTTGGAGGATGTGTAAAGGTGACTTACACAAGGAGAAGTAACAATTTGAAGCAGAGAAACAATGAGATATCTGACACGTGGCAAGATGTTGGGATCTTGGCGTGCAATAGAATTTTCTTATTCTGTTTCTTAAAGAAGTAGATGCAAATCCACCCGGCCCTGGAAAGCTGGCCACTCAAACGACGGTATTTCTTAAACACCGAAAATTCTATAGTTCTTGATTCCTTTCAATAGTATACAATCGAATAAGAATAATTAATTTTCACTCAATATAGTATGAGGTTCGTACCGCAATTACATCCATCACAGCAAAGTCATCACAGGGAGAATAAAAAACGTATGACAAGACACTTGAAATTCTCGAATAATTTGGTAGATGAGGCGCTTAAAAATATTAGCACAAACGTTCCCCACGGGTTAATGCCGTCAATTGATGTAAGAGTGAGATTATTTGAGATTATCAATGACCCCTAGAGCCAGACTACAGAGCAATGTATGTCAGGTAGATTGAAGAGCAGAGACCAGACGAAAAGTAATTCATGTGATCATGCAACGTAAAAAAACTATTGGAAAAGCCATAGGAAAATATCTAAACTACCATTACCCGAGGTAATTATGGAAGTAAAATAGTGCCCTACCTAATCTACGTTGAATATTAAACCTATCCAGTAGATCACCACAAACAATAATGAGGAGGAATTCAATAAACGCGTAAGTATTCACTAAAATATTTTTCGAACTATTATGTCAGTGAATCTACCGATAAGGTACTTTAATCGAGTATAAGGAGACACAAGAAAATTAATATATCGTATATTCTAGATTTACCATGGGATATTGATTTTTTATATAATACGAAGATTCATTTTACACTTGCACAGCGCTGAGGGGAACTAAAAAAATCAGACCATGCTAAGTTACTTGTGTTACTAGGTAGTGAGGAAGCAAAATAAGATAAATAATTACAGCACTTCTTCTCCATAATGCACAAAATAGTCAAAGATTGACTAAATTAAATCGATTTATATGTGATTATTGAAGAGTTTTTAGAATATATCTTAAGCATGAAAGTGCCGCAGTGAGGAAATACCCTTATTCCTTAGCTATGCAAAGGCATAAGGGTAATATTTTGCTAATGCTAAGGATTAGACTATTATTTTGGTAACCACAGATTTACACGATGATTACGTAGAATCAGTCAAGAAATGATTTTAAAGACACTCTAAGAGCTTGATGAAAATATTACATGGGAAGAATGAAAATTGATAAAGACAACGAAACATTTCCTGGAACGGGTAAAAAACTACGGCACTTTGTCTTTCCGGACCGAAGTCACTCCGCTTCCCAACCGATAGTTTCAGATTCCATCGACAATTCTTGCAGATAAATAATAACTAGCCGTCATGTACCACCACCATCCATCGACGACGGAAGTGACTGAAAAGAGCGGCGATTCAATGAATTCACAGCTAACAGCCACAAGGCATTCAGTTCTGTGAAATGTAATTTTTTTCAGTACGATGAACACCTAAGAACGTGTTGGATATTGACTGGAGAAAAAGGTATCCTGAAATATGAAACGAATCAGAAAACTTCAGTCTTTTCAAAACCTACATTTTTTCATCCAAATGTGGTACTAGAACCATGGAAATAACTTTACAGCAGAATTATATCTATAGTATAAATACCTATCGGTGTTATTAAGCGCTCGGAATATTTTCGGATGAATCCCAAGGCATAGAGAATTATTTGTAAGACCTGAACTCGGAGTCCAGTCACAAGGCTTGTACATTTTTAGCGTTGTACCTTGCGTATTTGAGTGCTAATAGAGCATAGAGAAAATCTTGGTGGGTTGTCAGAAAATTACTTTTTGCATATCATGAAGAATAAAAATATTTTGGAGTGACAACTGCAGATTGCAGAAGTATACTACGTTAAAAATCACTGACTGCGATGACTTCTTTTGGAGATGGTATGAATGCCAATTTAAAAAAAACTGAATGCGTACTAAATGGATGAGTAAACTGAAAATTGAGGAAACCAGACTATAGGTGGATTGCTCCAGCAGTGGTCAATTTTTTGGTTTCATTGCAGTGGTCATAGTTTTTTTTCACTTCGACAGCCAAAGTTTTATTTCACTCAAGTCATGTCTTCTAGAGTTCAGTTTTTCAGTACCACTGTGAGAGCAAATATGAGCAAAACAGAAACACCACTAGTTCGAGAAAAGGTCTACCGGATAAAGGCATAAAATGCTTTGAGGCAGATGGGGAGGGCGCTTACTATCGCAAGCAATACTAGGAGCTGTAATGTGGGCGTGGTCTCCCCGCCAATCTTATTTACCCCGATATTCCTTCAGCGCTTACGACCTGACACACTAATTTTGCAATTTCACGTCTTCGTGTTCTCTTCTTTCTTCCTTATTCTTCTTTCATGTTTTCCATCGTTGACTTACTAAAGAACATGTACTTACTTCTTTAATATGCATTTTATAAACATATTTTGTTTATTTATTTAAATAAAAAAACGCATGCCTTATGAAAACTATGTTAAATCCGAGTAGAATCCACAGCACTAAGTAGCCAATATATGTGCCAAGAGTTGGCTAAGTAGCCAATATATGTGCTAAGTAGCCAATATATGTGCCTAATTGATGTTGAATAGACTTTCTTTGCATTCGGTAATTCGTCCATTCAATCGTGCTATCCAAATTTAAGTGAGTAAAGGTCAGGGACAACCAACACGATTGTTATTTAGGTTTTCAGGCTGCAGTTGGATGACGTACTACCCTCTCCATATTGCTTACTAGATATATAGATATATGCCTTTTAAGACTATTAATATCACCTGGTTATGGTAAATTTTCTGGAAAATAAGTTAACTACATCTAAATAATACCCTGCAAGCCGCCGCATGGGCGTACGGCACGGGGTGTTAGGTTACCAACCGTGTAAAGATGTAAGTTTTTGGGAGATGAAATGGTGACATGTATTATAGGGGTGTATTTAGTGGAGTTCAATTTTTAATGCGGTCACTTATTGTGCGTAAAACGTTTTTGTACCTAGCTGTTCGGCAGAGTATCTCTCTTATTTTATCGCATCTGTCAGACCTAGAGATGTAGTGAAGCGTCATAATAATATTCTCTGTGTCGCTCTGAAAAATATCAGTTCTGAGTTTTTCAAGCTGGCTAAGCCCTGCGTGCTGCCTCCTAGTCTATAGGAGCTCCCACCTTAATCCCTCTAAAAGTTATGAGACGCTGTATGTACGCTCGCAGCAGTTTTTAACAATACGCGCTGCTTTTCTTTGTATTTTATCAAATTTTTGGTTAAATCTTTATGACCAGGGTCCCAAATGCTTGCTGCGTATTCGAGGTGTGGCCTAACCAGATCGAAGTAGCATCTCTCTTGGACTTTCTCATCTGAGGACCTACCTATTATACGTTTAACAAAAACTAGTTTCTTTAATACTGAGTCACGTATGCTTTGTATGTGCAATACCCAATATATCAGAAGTTAAGGTAATCCCAAGGCATTTTACTGTATCTGAAGATTTTATGTTTTTATTCCACCCACAGTATAGGTCAAGCATTTTTGTGATGACTCTCGCAGGAAGTGAACTGTGGTGAATTTGCTGAAACCTAATTATAACTCCCACTCCTGGCACTAAGAAAGAACGTTGTTAAGATCCCATAGATCCCTCTATCTATAGGGATTTAGAGTTATATGACCAGTAAAATAACAGTAATGAAATTATATTAGGTTCCCAACAGATAGTCGCTTCTCTGAAAGTAGCGAGGATGAAAACATCTAAAAATTTGTATACACAGCAAGTCGGCCACTATAAGTAGAAATGAAACGGGAATCGGAAAGATGTTTTGACAATCTACTGCAATTTAGCGTCAGCGATAACTTAGCAAGTAATCATTCCGTACAGAAATTAAGGATAATTATATTATCAAATTATCTATTTGACAATGAATTATCTAATCTCAGAAAATTATCCTTCGAGCAGAGGAAAAAAATTAAGTTATATAATTGGGAAATAAAATTTCTTTCACGCAATAACCAATAGCATGTAAGTATGCAAACTTTAATGATGGGTGGATGAAATGTGTAAAGCAGCTTGTAACAAATGGCTATATGCATGGAAAATGGGTCCAAGAGATAACTGAAAGTTTAGACTTGAGAGCTTTAAAAATACCATGCAAGCATATTTTAAAAGAAATGACTTAGGCAGTAATAGTTCTTCCAGTGAAATATACTAGAAAGATTGCGACTTAATCAAAGTATAATAAATAACACAGGGTAGGGTTGTAGGAAAAACTGCTGCAGAGACATGGCGTGCACAATTTTTCTAATGATTGAACATAACACCTTGTGTTAAACATACTACAACTGTAACACGTCAGCCTTGATCCCGCATCATGGGAACTTTTCTCTGGCAAGTGTACATTGTCTTGGCGTATGCATCAACCTTTCCTGAGGAGTATGCGCCACTAGTTATTAATAACCTAAACTTTTATATATTTGTAGTAGTTTATAGCCTTTAAAAGAGAATTCACAGAGAAAAAAGAGTTGAATATATCAACGGAGAACAAACAGTTATTTAATTCAGTTTAGGATTTGAGAGAATGTTTAGCGATGACTTCATTGTTTATCTGGAACATAGACAAAAAGAGAGCCGGTATAATCAATTCTAGTATCCATATTGCAAAGAATACTAGCTTCTTTTTTCATTGTAGTAAATACGGAATAATGAAGTAAAGTATGGATACTAATGTTAATTTTTTTACGAAATGACTCCTGATGTCCTGAAGATTATAATCAATTTTGATTAGATGTCAATGATGGTTATATCTTTAAATTATTGCTGATAACTTACTTTTAAAAGCATTATTTTATTCATTCTCCTCGAGCAAAATAACTACAAAATCTTCGTTATTCCATGCTTATCTGTATCATCTGGCTACAATAGGTCACTGTCTCTCTATTCATTGCCTCAAATTGCTAATTCATCGTATTATATTGCTTACAAAATTATATCTTCCCTTATAAAGGGAAGATCAACTCCGCGATCTTCTGTTTAGCTCTCAAAACTCTATCATTTTTTTCTCTAAATCTACATTACGATTGTCACATATCGGTTACTCTCTCGTGTAAAAAAATTCTGGAGCATCAAGTTAAAGTATGTTGTCAATTTTTTGTAACTAATTTCAGCAATCAAAACGATATTTGTAACTTTACATTACGTTCCCATAACAACTCCCACACAGTTAATTTAGGCCTTTTTGCCAGTGGTATTCCTAATCTAACTATTTTAAGTAATGTCTCTATTTTAGCTGAACATAAAGGAATAAGTACTTCAAAGATCATGTAATCCACTAAAGAAGTGACTGGTAGTAAGAAACGTGTAAACATGTTTCAGAAAAATGAGAACACGGCAAAACGTGAACACCAAGAAATACGAGTTATAATCGCACCAATAAAATGTATTTTAAGAAAATAAGGAAAAGCCAATTAAGTAAAGACATATATGACCAAACCAAATGTGGAATGTTCTAGATAAAATGACAGAAAATAAAAGAAGTGATCACGAGGAATTTTGAAGACGATTATGAAAGAATTTGATAAGTGGGAATCTCGTCAATCAAGAAGGGTATTTCAATTAATAAGATGACTCCAATCCTACTGCACTAGAATGATTCACGGAAACCAAAACAAGTAATGCACTTTATGATAGGCTTTTTTGTACTCTTTCCTAGACGATTAGAGCATTTTCAGGGTGATTGTCACTTGTTCCTCGCACTGAGCATCTTCAGCAGCACATTCTTCCGAAATCTGACAATTTTATGTAAAGTGTTCCAGATAACATTATGCAATGGAACGTCTTGGAAGTTTTTTTTAAAAACATTACATTTAGGGACTTAAATGAAGTGCATCGATACTTTTTCCAAACTGTCTCATTCCTTCTTGAGACTTTTCTCACTTTATTTAGGGAATATCTTCCCCTGTTTTCTTGAACTTTACTAATTATACTGTAAAAACATGACAAATCGACAATTAATATTTGTTTTTATAATGTACCAAACCATACTGTTTCATATTCTTATTGTTTAATTACCCCCTAGGTCCCTACTTTGTTCCTCGGCATTTTTTTATATTCAAGCATTACCCTTCCGTCGAAGACATCTTCAAATACGATTTATAAATTTCTCAATATGTCCTAAATCCCAACTCTGCCTTCTTTGTATTCAATTACTTCTAATTATATTCCTTAACCCTTGCGAGATATAATCCTTAATTTCTCTGATTCGGTTCTTCACCGCCAACGATTTTCAAAAATAGTCTTTTTATTTCTATTATGATCAGATGTCTTTCATTCATTTAGGCATCAGCAATAATTGCAAAGGTAATACCATTTTCATTGTGTTAGCTCACCTTTTACAAATACTTTTTATTTTAGGCGAAAATATATTCCAACGATTAGAACTCTACTGTAAGATCAGTGTTTTTCATTGTTTCAACAAAGCCTTTCCACCTAAATATCTCTTCGTCGTCTTATGATTTATCTTTTCCTAAACCGTGCCACACTCCCTAGCTCACTAATTCTGATTGATTTAAGTGTTCACTAATTCCACCAACCTCGCAATAAATCCACCACAACCAGATTATTTTGATATTTATAACCGTTTTTGCTACATTTATCGGTCCTCCATTTCTTTCAACGAAGTTTACGTCTTTCAAGCCTGTATTATTGTTTCTCTTCAATCGGTTCTCTGATTCAAAGCTTGGGATTATGTTTAACTGTGTTTTCCCGTGTTAAACACTTTCATTTTACCTTCGACGAAGCTCAATTACCCTTTTTGAGGGAGAAAAATACATTCACTTGCCAATTATTTTTATGCACTATTCTCCACAAAACTCAGTTGCTTTCCCGATGTATTATAATATTCACACCGTTTCTAATACTATATTTCCTAAGTTAGCCCCAATCATTTCCTGCAACCTAGTCTAAACACAACTACTTCATTATTTGGTAAACTATCAAGAGTATTCAAAGTAATACTAATTATTTCGACCTCATATAAATCTCAACTTCTACCGTTACAATGCTCCCTAGCTTCGTATTTACAATATCCCTACTTGCGTTTCCCATATCCATCCTGCAGTTCTTTAATTATTCTGTCCTTATAACAATATATTATTCTTTCACTACCTCTTTTATAAAAATCTCCTCCCATTTTATCAGAAATATATATCCTTGAATGGTTAAAATAAATATATTCTGTTATATAATACCCTCAATAGACACCGGAAATATCTTCAAACTTCGATTATTCGCTGAATTTGTATCTCATAAAGAGAATTACATCCAGGGATAAATTTATGATTCCTACATTTCGTCTTATCAACGTCCATCTTGAATGATTCAATTCGGAAATTGTTATGCTCCTAAAACACTGTGTAGAAGTGAGAAACTAAAGTGTAAATCATCCTTTTTTGAGTCTATTGAGTTTATGATGGCGATATTAGTCCGTTTAGTGAAAGTTCAAACAAGACGATACACCACTCTATTTTATCAACCGAATTTTTAGTTACGAGCGTATATTTCCTCACAAAGATCTACACTTACATAGAACCATACCAGTCATGGTCATGAAGCAGGAGTTAGAACACCAGCCGTGTAAAAGCGAGAAGGAAAAGATTTTGGGGGTGGTGTTGAAGGATTTTATGGGAGTATTTTAAGTGAATATCCAGTTTTAATACGACCACTAACAGTACGTGGAAAGAACAAAATGTGTACCTATATGTTCGGCATTGAATCTCTCTAATGTCATCGCTTCTGCCGGATCTAGATGGGTAGTGTGGCGTCATGTTGATATTGCTTGCGTCGCTTGGAGAAATATCCCTTTCGAATTTCTCAAGGAAACTGAGCCTAGCGTGTGCCCACCGAGCTTCTAGTGGCTCCCTACCTAATCCTTTCAAAGCTGAAAAACACTATATGTGTGCTTGTAGCAGTTTTTAAGAAAGCAAGCAGCTATTCTTTGTTTTTCATTGTTTTGATAATTTTTTCTGTCCGGGGTTCCCAATGCTTCCGGGGTATTTACGGTGAGACCGGACAGGACCGAATAGAAGAAGTAGCACCTGATTTTTACCTTCTTATCCGAGGATCTTTCTATTATACGTTTGACAAATTTAATTTTCTAATTTTCTAAATGCTGTGCCACATAAATTTTGAAACTGTTTTCCCTACGATACGTCTAAAGTTAAGGTATTTCCAAAGTATTTGACTCTTCCTGAGAAATTAAGGTTTTTTTTTAACCCGCATGGTAGATATGGCCTTGGCTTAGTGACTCCCGAAAGAAGTGTACGGTAGTGTATTTACTAAAATTAATTCTAGCTCTCACTTCTTTCATCACTAGTGAACGTGAATTAGGTCAAATGTTATAACTTCTGAATCGACGTCTTTGCTATTTTTTCGGTTGATGACAGTAGCGTCTGAAAACAATCTAAATTTACTGCTAACTCGAGAGCTTAGGTCATTTATTTCATAAATGGATTTAAAAGGACCGATCACGCTTCCTTTTGGAATACTAGATGTGACTCTAATCGTATCTGATACCATCAATAATACCACCATTGTTTGCAATCACTGAGATGGTCCGGTATCCTATTCACTATTTTTTTCATTAACTCCGTATGATTCCACTTTGTTTATGAGTGTTTGTGGGGAACGCTGACGAATACTTACTTGGAACAAGGAATGTCGCATCAACTTGTTTTTTCGAATCATCTGATTTCAGGATGCCATAAAGAATGAGCATAAGCTGTTTCGTAGGATCTTCCTTTCCGCAAGCCTTGCTGACTGTTATATAAGAAGTGTTGATTATCCTGAAATATCATAATATTGCCAACAAATGTATGTTCGCGAATCTTGAATAAAATTAATATCAACGATATAGGCTGGCAATTTCCTCGGTCATGTCTGTTTCCTTTTTTAATTGGTGTGGCGTTGGCTATTTTACAGTCTTGAGGACCTTATCTTCGGAAAATTATTTGCTGAATATGATTTCTCGGAATGGTGCAATTTGTGGGCTAACTTCTTGAGCACGCGTGAAGGTATACCTTCTGGGCCTTGGGACTCGTTACTTGCAATTGAACGCAGTTGTTTAGTTATTCAATCACTTGAATTATTATGTCAATCATCGGTTGATTAATGATAGGAATGTCCGAATTATGGACTGTATCATCCTTTGTGGATACAATTTCAAATTGGTAGTTAACCAAGTTGGCTCTGTCGATACTGTCGGTGACAGCTTTTCCCTTTTTGTCCAATGCAGACTACTGTCAAAGAATGTCTCTGATCTCCTCTCGCGTAAGTGCAGAAAAACTAAATTTTCATCTAGCAATTCACTTATAATTTTATTCTTGAATTTTGCATTCCTATTGTATCCATAAAATCCTCATATTCTTGCAATTCCTGATATCCATTTGTTGTGGATATCTGTCACCACTTTTAAACAAGACTTTATCAGTCTAGCCACACCTCTCACACCATTCAATCTATCATTAATTGTCTTTGGTGACTCCCATCCAATAACTAGTCTGGAATGATCAAACGAAATATAATTCTTCCGTACGTACAGAATAGAGCTTTACTGTCTTACAATAAAGGAAAAAAGGTACAATTAAAATATCTAAAATTTTTGCTAGGACCGATAAATAACTTGTAACTTTCCTTCCAGCATTCAAAACCTTTTCATCACTCCATATATATTCACTTACTGTACATACATCTTGATTAGCGCACTAAAAGATCAATATCTTCGGTTATTTAACAATTCCCCTACTAGTACAATCATTCGTCACATTCTTAACGCCGTAAACCGCTATCTCAACACCTTTCCTCTTTTGATACAGTTATATAAGCTATCCAAGATCCTTAATAATTCCGGTTACCTCTCGAATAGTAGCTCAGTATAATTGTCTCATGATAGAACACACAAATTCACATTTACCGTCATTTTGCCACATTATCTCAGCATGAATTTCTCCAGTATTTTCCCACAATAAATCACTCATGAAATCCCTCATTCAATCAAAATCTTTTCATAACAAATTTAGTAGAATTAAATAGTTCTTTTCATAGTAAAATATTGTCTACTCAGCACGTTCCAAATACATAAATGTGAAAATATATTTATTTTAATGCTTACAACCTTACAACCAACAAAATAAAACGAAAAGATTCGTACGTCGTGTGTTGAAGAGAATAAGTAACAAAGGCTAAAATAATTGTTAAAAAGCCTTCAGAGCCCAGAGGGCCCAATCATGGCGCCCTATATTCTTCCATATAAGAAAGTAATCAAGTTTTCTCATTTTAAATTACGTGCAATAAGGTTTTGGACTGAAAATTCCGCTATCGGATGACTGAACGAATGCAATATTTTACATTTGCAATCAATTTTGTCATACGCTCAGTTTTATTTCCATAAATACGTTTTCAGTTCCAAAATGTTCAACATTTCTTTAATTTCAACAGTACGTTGTGTATTTTTTCGGGAGCCTTAGCGATGGCTAGGTACGAGGCATTTTTCCCAAGCCTCTTATAGCCTACATTAAAGTTAATGATCAATATTATTGAATTGCAGAGAGATTTTAGTTTTATTTTGTACAGAAACATCTCCATTTACGCATCAATGATTTTAAATAGCAACTGCAGTTAGCACGTCACGTTGTTTCTCATAATAATAGCCCATCGGAATACGTGATACCTCAGTTATTTAGAATATTGCTCAGTGCAAGAGATCGGTACATTACACGTATTCAAACTTACAGTCCAAGTGCTCATAAGGGTTGGTTGGGGTTTCCATTGGGCTCTGAGTCGAAAAATGTCTTCTTTCTATCAATCCTCTAACTGAATGAAAGAAAAAACCATTAATTTTGAAATTTTGTGTGTATGTAAATAAGAGTTATGAAAAAAACTCAAGCTGTCTAACAGATGCCCTATGGTCTCAGGGACCAAAAATTAGGCCCTAAAAAAATGTTTACAAAATAAAATTCCATTCGATACTTTCACACCCCAGATTTTTTCGAATTTACTGACACAAGAAAAGCATTGGTATCAATAAATATGCTCAAATTTACAGGAAGATGTTGCCTTACACTTACGGGTGCCTTATTTTCCCTACTTTCAGATGATTTTACACAAACTCCTCTGATCATGGCTAGTGGAGTACATTGGGCGAAATTGATTCTATCCTAAAAGAGTCACTTTGGTGGCAAAGCATAATTACTCACTTCAATTTTGAGAACAGAACCATGTAACGACGTTAATGCGTGCAACTTTGCTGCTAAATTTCTCAAGACTGGCAACGGACCACAATTTGCGACTAAATATATCGGATTCTTCCGGCTCTTGAGTGTATGAATTGGCGCATTTAATTGCCATACTCCCAAGAAAAGTTGAGTATGTTCGCTAGTTTAATATATGCTCATTTACTGTATAGCCTCGATTTGCACGAATGAGCATAATTTTTTAGCCTTCTAAAAATTACGACCTTAGCTCTAAAGTAGAGATGTCAAAGCAATTCTCATTACCATGCTGAATAATAATGGTCCAATATGTCGTAAACTCACATTTCATTTATTCCTTCTTCTCCCTCAATTTCTATAAATTATTCTCTCCCTTCATTAGGATACTTGATTTAACCCACACTGCAAAAAGCTTCAACAGAAATAGCAAGAAAATTAGGGAATAGATTGACATATTTTGTTTTACTAGAGGTAAGTGGAATTTCATAATATCACTAAAAAATATTTTGAAAGTTTTTGTGTTGATAGATTGACCGGATATTTTCACCGCCTAGAGGCCTGGAGGCCGTGAAAATTGGCAATGATTTATTTACTAATTTAGGAAAAGCAGTTATGAAGGTGGCTGATGGAGAATCAGGTTGGGTAATCGCAGTAGGAGGCAAGGTTATCCGTCGCTGTCCTTAGTTATTTAGCATTTGTGTCGAGGAAGTTTAAGAGTGGCATGGTTAATGCTACATGTGAGAATGAATGTAGTAGGCCATTTGATAAAATCGGTCGGGTGCTGATGACGAGGAACTTAGTTAAGGTAATGAAAGAGATGCTGCTGGATATTTTAATGTGTGCCCTAGCTTTTTATGTGAAAGAAACATGGACTAAGAGGAAAGAAGACGACAACGTGCAACACAATTTTGAGATATGGGTGAGAGGGAGGATTGGGAAAGTGTGGTGGAGCTGAACTGAATTGTAGAAACTGAACTGTGGGGGAACTGAAGTGGAGGTGAAACTGAACTAGTTAGAGTTTAAAAATATTATGTAAAATTAAATGTTTTGCCTGGACACAATTTGCTCACAGAGTAGGAATCCCAAACAGAAAACTGGCGCAGGTAGACTCATTAATATCGTCGTCGTACATCGTTTCTGCGGCTTTTAGATTAATGCCCCGCCATTTCTCAGATTTCCACGGCGTAGGTTGTTTTTGAGACAACAGTATCGCTCGTGTTACAAAGGGCATCTCCAGGTCAAAGCAACTGAATACATTCACCTGATGATGCCCATTGGAACGCGGGCAAAAAACTATATGTTGTCTCAAAAGCAACCTCTGCAGTGGAAACCAATGAGACGCATTAATAGTGTTCGTACTCATAAGATGAGAGAAAAAAAGGCGGAAAGAGACTAGGTTATTAGCATTGGATACTGCAGTCTATTTGTACGGGTTTGAAATTTCTACTCATCGAATAGTAATATATATATACATACATAACGACGCCGTGAGTATTTTGCCTTTCAAGCCTAAGTTTTGTTCTATATGGCTTTCAAGCGGAAACAACCACGCTTTTTCAATGGTTCATTATAAATTATATTTCACGCGCTAAGGACATAGTGAAAGTAAAGACTTGCTTATATATTGATCGACAAGTTTTTTATTTGTCAACCTTATCTTTTTAAGGCTTATTCTTACATAAATTTTGACATGTAAACACAGATCCATAAATACTAGCTAATTTTATATAATAAATTTGGTGCCTTATTTCATTTGTTTCATTACTCTTCCACTGAAAGATCACATATTTTCCACCGTGAAGGCTCCTAATTTGAATAATATCTCAATTAGTTAGAAAGTTAGATTAAGACCTATGTTCAAGAGAAAATTGTCAGGCTTCACCGGGTTATCATTCATTATTATCACTTTCCTGCACCTAAGTCAAAAATGCTGAATCATACGAATGAGCTATTCACCATATGGATTATTAATTCACATATTCATCATTAATGAGATTTATACACTGAATATATATATATATATATATATATATATATATATATATATATATATATATATATATATATATATATATATATATATATATATATATATATATTAGCCGCAAAATAGTCATAGTCACCTTATAGTGTAGCTGAATAACGAATAATTGATATAATTTGTAGAATTTGGTTACATCACTCAAACTGACCAAAAAATTTCGCACAAAAGTCAAAATTAAGTGGAGCACTTTAAAAAAACAGGATTTACTGTCGAGAACTAAGGAACCTACTCTATTTTTAATGAATTAACAGTTATCATAGCATAAAGGATTTTGTGATGAATTCCATGATTATCTAGACTTAAAATACGTAATAAAATAGCGGGGTAGTTGGTAAAAACTCATCAATTTCATTCCATTATACTACGGAGGTGATTTCCTTGTCTAGTTTTCTGAGAGAAAGGATTGCTGTATTTTCATGGAGTAAAACTTGGCATTTTTAGCACAATTTATCAAATTTATAAGTAACTGATTCGGAATGGAAAGTAAAGTGACTAAAATGTGACTAAAGAAAAGAGACTTAGGAGAGTAAAATATAGAGGAACAGTGAGGAGGTTGGTGAAATATATTAAGGTGCATTGACGGGAATTGTAGTTGCTGAAGTTAAGAGTTAATATTACGTTAAGCGGTATGAACGTTTAAGAAATGAGATAATACATGTGTTAGTGAGTTAAATTAACAATGTGAGGAAAAATACCACTGATAGTTACTTTCACCACCCCTGGTCCGGTCAGGGCAGACTCTTCTCAACATAAAATTATTATTGTTGTTATTGGAGTACTAGACCGGTTAAGGAAGGTTAAAATGACACCAAATAGAGATCCGCTAGATCCGCTATGTACAGGCAAACGACCGTATTTCCTACCGCAATTAATTTCACCGTCTCAGTATACGTCCAGACTCTCTGCATCCCTTGCATAAAGGTTTTTTTCCGCTTCCACGCTAACTTAACAGTCTTTTCTCTATCTAGACGACCTTCCAACATGAATCTACCCCCCTTTACCCGTTTCATTCACCTATTCTAAATCCTGATCTTCTCCAACCTATCCTCACTCACAATAACAAGCACGCGCTCGTCTTGCTTGCCCTCCACCACACATTCTCAATCCTCCGAAACACCCATATCTCAAAACTTTGTAGCATGTTCTCGTCTTCTTTCCTCTGAGTCCACGTTTCTTCCGCATTAAAAGCTAGGGCCCACATTAAAATCTCCAGCAACATCTCATTTATCACCTCAACTAAGTTCCTAGTCATCAGAACTCGACCAATTTTATCAAATGGCCAACTACCTTTATTCTCACATGTAGCATTAGCCATGCCACTCTTAACACTGCCTCGACACAAATGCTAAATAACCAAAGACAACGACGGATAACCATTGCCGGACGGATTGCCTCCTACTGCGATTACCTAACCTGTTCTTCCATCCGCCGCCTTCATAACTGCCGTCTGGGCCACATGAAGGTTTCGTTGGAATCTCTTGTCTCATTAATCTTCATCTATTTTCATTAATATCTTCATTAGTTTTCCCCAATTTACTCTGTTCTGTCTTGTAAACATTAGGCTAAGTAACATAGGTATTTTCATCGCTGAAATGCACCCTGAGTTTCCCTCCCATTCTTGAGTTATAATCACAGAGCATAAGAGAATTGATTTGCTCTATAATTCATTTTTTTGTAAATGCTTTCAAATTAAGCATTTGGAACGTGAGAAATTATATTAACAGTTATCCGACTCTACCCGATTTGTACTTCTACTCCTCGTATTCGAGCTTGTTCTTCTACTTCGAGAAGAGTATCAAAACTGTTTGGCAAAATTATTTGACCATACTCTTGCCTCGTCAATGAAACAAATTAGTTAGGAATATGATTCCCCTTCCGTTTTATTACAACTTCTTTATTATTAACTGTCATCTCCGCTCCGAGATTATCCCTTTCAGCTATCCTCTCTTATTTTCTACAAAGTTCATGGGCATATTACCACTGTCACATAACTCCTTCGCATATTTCGACCTCTCTTCCTGAATATCTTTCCGTTCAATTAGTTTTATCTTTGCTCCGCTTCTAAACTTTGGGAAATGCAGGGAAACCCGTAGGAAGGCTGTCCGTTTGCCCCCAGTTGTTTCCTTGGCAGAGGCAACACCACATCTGTAGGACATGCAAGAGTATTACTACTCCCTGGCCAAAGTTTTCCTTCAGGATTCCAAACGTAAACGCTGGAAAGACATGTTGAATCGAAACACCTAAGAACGTCGTTATAGATGTAAGGATGTATCAACAAGGATATTCTTCTGGCTCTAAAAGGGATCGTCTAATCGATGACGCAACTTGAACATGATCGAGAGAAGCCATAGGGTAGAGACTAATATACATATATCTCTACAGTTTCCGGGAAAATAGGAAGTATACTATATGCGCATAATATTAAAGCTAGCCATAGACCACCTGGGAAACACCGGGACTGCCTTATGAGAGCAAATGATTCCCTTGGTTTGAGGACGCCCGGAGTCCACTGCATCCTTTGTAAATGCGGCCAGGCCTACACTGGAGAGACCTCATGCGTTGTAGAGACCAGAATTAAGGATCACCAGAGAGACAATCGGCTTTATCAGCCAGAAAAATTAGACAAAGCGGATTATAGCCTATACAGTGCTTACACATAAACTTAGATGAGGCGATATTCCTTGCCGCACCAATGGGAACTGGACTTCCCTATTTAAGGAAACTGATAAAGAATAATAAGATAAGGAAGGTAGCAGAGATAAGTCTGAGGAAAAAACCTTAAACGGAAATATTGGTCACAATATCAGCAAACTTGGAAGACAAATCATTGACAAAAAATGGACACAAAGCATGAAAGCAATTCTATACAATCAAAAACCACCTGGTCAGTGCAAATTAGTGTTTAAACCCGGCCGATTCCGGTACTCGCTATTCATATAATTGCCATGAGGACAATTACTGAGTGACTCATTGAAATGGAGGCGATGGAAAGCCTAACCTGGTACCATACACGATAAGTCTTCATCAATCATACCACTTTCATTCCCTCCTCTATTTTCCCAATCTTTTTTGTGATCCCTCTCTTTGTGTAGTATGCACATATATGTATCTTTGTTTTAAACTCTCCTATTTCTCATAATTTCTCCCAATTCTTTCGCTCAGCCCATGCTCCTGTCTAAAGGCACCAGGTACTTCCTTAATATTCTCCCTCTATGCTTCCACATTGATTTTTATCTCCATCATTCTAGTTTTACTCATCAAAGGGGTAAATGACACGGCACCAAATGGGTCCTAGAGAAGGTCTTTTTCTTCTCTATGAAATGAGAAGTAAATACATTTTATTGTCTGCAACAGCTAGATAAAAAAACTCCTTTTATCAGAAAGGAAGAAATTTAATCCTCATTTTGAATGCATGATACATCTTATTAGATCCGCAGACGCATTATTCGTCAGTATGTTAGGATACATAATGTGCATGTTGGCTTCAACTCACTTCTTGCAAAAACCTTGAGATGGCTAGCAGATTAATATGAAAATTTAGATGTACATATTTTACGAGAAGTAATCGCGGTGTATTTCTTGCCAAGAAACGCATATACCATCACTCTCAATTCCTTATAAAGTTTTTTAACTCCAAGTGTTTGCGTCTCATAATTCCATGAAATTCGTTGAGAGAAGTGTATGGAATGACTATTGAGGTGAATGCATTGTCGATGGCTGGGTATCTGCGTTGTACAAAATAACGTTTTTTTTTAAATCAGGGTTGATTCCAAGAGTAATCACCTGACAAAAAAGTAGTATGAATCAAGTCTAATGTATCTGTCTTATTAATTATAATAGCCGCTTCAATTTAATCAAACTACATTCGCTGCCAGATGAAATCTTATATTATTTCATATTCAGATAACTTAATTAGTGATTATCCTGCTTTCCTTGAAATTATTTAGGTGTTTCGAAGGGATAAATAAAGGTATCTTTTACTGAAATATGTATGCACCTTCGCATAATTTAAAGACAAATGACGGCAAAGATGGTATTAGATTGATTTGACTGGTGGTTCAAATATTACAGCCCTCTCCTATTGATAAGTATATTTATTTCAAGGCTTACACATCTTTGACTTTCACCATTGCAGTGTTCTATGTAGTGAATCTCATTTTACCTGGAGGAGTTGAGGAACCTTAGTTAAGGAAAAATTGATGGCAGTCTACAGGTTAATAAGATAGGGTACAGGACAAGCTTATTTTATTTAATTAACGAGAGATTAATTCAAAATTATTTTTATAGTAATCTGATGGGAAACTGTAGTATATTCTATATTGGAAGCCATTATGTGTTCTGTTCTGTTATGTGTAATATAATTCTCCCCACTTCAAAAAAAAACTCTTATCTGCAGAAACCCCCACAATGTCTATCGGTATAATTAAAGTACCGTCAAAATCAGGTCAGCCTTTCTTTAACACCCCTGACCGGATATTATTACGCATTATTGCTTAAATGATATTTTTATGCTTTCAAAAGTTGAAAGATACTGAAAAAAGTAAGAGGGAGAATTGGATTACATAGCTCGGTAAGACGATGCCTCCGTAATTCTTTTTTTGTTGGGTTCTTCCACCTAATAACTTTTTTCACTAATTTTTTAATGAAACTTGAAACATCTTAGAGGGCAAATAGACTTCTTTTTAACTATGCATGTTTTTACAGGTTACATACATACTACCTTCCAAATTATAAACCATGGACTACGCCTTATACTCCCAGCATAACCCCTACTTACTTCTAAAGATAAGGGTGATTCAGAAATTTTCTTTAATCTGAAGAAGGAATCCCAATCATAATGCGTCACTCTCTTTGAAAACGTCTCCCACTAAGTTAACTTTATATTTGAACGACGATGGAGTTTTTTATCAATATAATAATCGAGATACTTCAAAGTTATTACAGAGTTTTATCAGTTAAAATGAGATCAGAAGATATTTATTTGAAAAAGTCTTAAAAACGGCACAATGGCTTTTGACATTAAATGACTACCAAACAAATTATAAGCATTAACAAAATATAAAATAATAGCAGACATAAGAACAGAAAATAGAAAGATAAAAAAGAACATAAGTAAGTGGACGGGGACTTAGCGATAAGTTAACAGGATAGATGGTACTAATTTGCAGACCTGGTTAGTAACGAAGGATTTGAAAGCGGAGGGTGGCGAGAAGAGGTCAAGGGAGGGTGAATGCGAAGCCAGGGAGTCAAAAGTTTTTGGAATGCTGTAGAATAGGGAACGTTGGAATATTGAAAGACGAAAGATGAATAAATTTGGGGATGTTAATAAGACAGTTATTGCGTGAGGTACGGGGAGGAAAACGAAGTGGAAAGACAGGAAGAAGGATATTGGTGCGGAGAGAGCCCCTCCAGATGCAATGAAGGAACTTCATGTCAGAGAGCACATGACAGAGAGAGGTGGAGGATTCCAAGTGAAACAATCATATGTTCTTGTGTATAATTTCTGAAGGAAGGAATTTGATGACGGGAAACGGCGAGAAAGAAGTAAATAAGTCGATTAAGTAGTTTCAAGGTTGATGGGTAGGCGGTTGACCAAATTGGGGCACAGTATTCTACAATGGGGAGGACACAGCCAAAGAATACCGTCCGGAGTGCAAGCGAATCATTAATATCGGTCTAGCGGTAATGAATCATAATTTTTAATCAATGTATCATCATTTTTACTCTGAGATCATATTAATCTTCTTCATTTTTTGGCATCTACTGCGTCTTTTGTTGGATAGTAGCAACTGTTTCGCTGATATGATTGTCAGCGTCTTCATGTCGAAGGGAGTCAATGAGGGAGCAGCACCAAAAATTGGTATAAAATAGGCTATATAAGGAAGGCCAAACTTATAAACCGGCATCTTCGACCTTAAGAGGCTGAGAGTAGTTTCAGCGGAACTGTTGTCACTATCCAACAAAAGATGCAGTAGATGCCGAAAAATGAAGGAGATCAACGTAGAGCAACGCGAAAGCCTTCGTTCTCATATCAACCACCTGAGATCATATAATAGAAACTATACCTTTTTACTAAAACCCTTACACAATTTTAATTCAAACCTTAACCCAGACAAAACCTTTTCTTAGACGAAACATTTCTCCGAATAATGCTACCATGTACTCACTTTTAAAAGTGCTCAACCCAAGTTAAACTTTCCTTGGGCGCGTACGCGGAAATTTGCTCACCTTAAAAAAAAAAACCCGCATCCCATAGCTGAAGGTGTTCGTAGCGTGATAGAACTATACGTGCTCTCTATCACTGTTGAAGTAAAATGATCTGATACTCGTGTAGCAGAATCATGCATGGCTAGCACGTGTCATTATCAAAGCTGAAGTGTGCAAGAAAACGCCTCAAGGCGCACAAATTCCGCCGCGCGCCTGTAGAATAATCATATTTCCTTGAGATCTGACTGAAAATTATAGTGCTATAAACTCTAAAGCAATATTATGATAGTAATATAAGATTTTCATCTGTGGCCTCAAAAAATAGTTTAGAATCTTTATCGCTAGCAATCAACGTATTCAACACGCCCTTGAGAGTCGTAAGAGAAGTAAAAGTTGATGAAATAATTTCACCTGTAAAGATTATCGTCATATCACTGGTGACACTCATGGCACCGTGTGGTCGAATTTTAATCCATGACTCCATGAGTGTTACCGTGGTATAGCAGAAATTTTCTTGGCCAGACCACAACATTCATATAGAAGTAGGCAATTTTGGTACAAACATTCTTTTAGTTTGAAAGCAATCAGTATTTTAGTTTTAACAACATCAATATTAAATAAGATGAGCAAGTGTCACTTATAAGTATGGTATCATATTTATGCTGAAAATACAAGTGATTAAATAAATTTATAAGATTTTTCCCGGATTTTCACAATCATCTTGAAGGTCATAAGAATAAAGAAGAATAAAACAGTGGCATTCGGAAAGTTAAAGGAAACAGGTGCTTGGTGATAAAAAACAGAAAAATTAATTGATATAAAAACTAACCAAAAGCAATATACTTTAAGTGATGAAAGATCAAATAAAATATAGAAATATATATGAAAGGATAAACAATAACTTCTCACTATAATTTTTTGAGCCATTGCCCATGAAAATATGATTTCTCGGTGGATGCTCGGACATTCAGTTTTGATAATGACAAGCGCTCACCAAGAAGAATTCCACAACACGATAATCAGACCATTTTATATTAATAAGGCTGTTATAGAAAGCCCAGAGCCATATCACCCTCCGAAGATCTACAGCAGTAGAGCGCGAGAAATTGTTTCTAACAAGGTGGGCAAATTGCCCCCAATCGTTTACTAACAGATTAAAGTGAGTTACGAATTTTCAAATGTGAGTACATGGTAGAATCTTTTAGAGAAAAAATTTTCGTCTCAGAAAATAAAACCGAAAGTGGGATAAATTGTACTGCGCGTAAGTTAATTTTCTTGAGTGAGTGGTAATGTCATGAACATTTCAATATATTTTCTAGATTTCCTCTTAAATCATCTATTTGTTCCTTTGATCTTCGGTATCCAATTTTAACCACTAGTTTCAAACCTGTCCCCAGTCCTTCACCACCCGCTTTCAAACGATCCAAAAGTGTCGTTGTTTTTCTTGAGCATTGCTTTTGATAGACACTGAGAGAAATGTATGTTCCTCTTCGTCACAAAAATATTTATACCATGGCCATCTCCAACAGTCTCGCCACTTGACTTTTAAACAGACTTTTTCGTAATTCTGAGACAGTTTTTCCTTTTAAAACGGCTAATTTTTCAGTCAAGGTAAGCTGTAAATCATTAACTTTAGTGAGAACTGTTCCATAAATAACAGAAAAATATTATATCAAAACCAATACATGAATATAAGACACCGATGAATGTATCAACGCAGATTCGTGAAAATGTAAGGACAAAATAGGACCCATCGTCATGTTTATTAACTCAGTAACAGTTCGTATTCTGAGTATAAAATAATTCTTATGTACCTTTATACCATCTCCATGGTTTCAAAACTCATTCCCTGAAATTAAGAGTTATGTTAAAGCTAATGAATTCCTAAAAAATACAAAGCTGGTATTGAAAATGATTCAATACTGATGGCCAATCAAGGAAGAAAGACCAAGATGGTGCTTTTGATAATGCAGAAACAGTTGAAGGGACATGTGTGTTGGGTGAAATAACACCTACACCAGAAAAAGGAGGAAAATAAAGCTATAAAACGGTAAAAGGAACGTGAACTAAATATGTCTCAGTGTAGGTTCTATTTTAGCCTTAGTAATTATACGAAAAGTGACATATTTATCTACCTATCAGTTTGACAGAGCTTCTTTCCTGCTAAATCGATTTTATCAGCTCAAAAAAATATTTTACGTGGATTAAGTAAAATATGAATCATCCTTAATCTCATGTGATTTCAATTTTGAAAGTATTTTGAGCCCAGCGTGCGGTCTTTTGAGAGTGTAGCGTTTCCCAGCCGTGTTGCAATTTCTATTCGTTAGCAAACGCCTCTTTTACCAATGTGAAGGGCTTTCCTTCATATTGTCTTACTTACGTTTCTGTACACAAAGATTCTTATATCACGGTGAACTCAAAAATTGGAAAAGCAAGAGCAAAACAACACTACAATATAGGAATTTTCTCTGTGCATACGTTTTTTCATTAAGGAGAGACTCAAGCTTAGAATGTTTTCGTTGGGTGGGCATGCATAAGTTATTTTGGGGGTAAAAAGAAGTTTTAATAATGCACAAAGGGAAACAGCGGGAAAAGTGACATAATACAAGTATATAAGGATTTATAATTAATGAAGATATGAACTTATTATATATATACATATATTTCCCTTCAAACAAAAAACTACTTTTTATATTATAATATAATAATAATTTAATTCCTTTTCAGGAATTACAGAGTGGTATTACAATAGATAACCCCTAAGGAATATCCTGTGTTGGGGCTAATTGGGGGGTTGAGGATACAAAAACATCAATTCCGTGTTAGTTTTTGGAAGACATTGCATTGATATTGAATGTATTTTAAGACAGCCTGGGAGGAATTCCCTATTTTTATTAGCAAGAGAATTAAATCAGTTTCATGAGAAACTAGCACTCTAAATAAATGTATTCTCTCAATGGGAAAGGGAACTGAAAAGTATATTGTTCTGACAAAAGATTCATAGTTCAGAGATTTTTACACGTTCATCCAGGAAAATTACGTTAACAGACCACTATAATCTATTTTACCATCATTTTCGGCCTGATAGTCTTCAAAGCTAAAAAACATGAGACTGCCTTATCAATTCGCTCCCAAGTCTTGCAAGTACCTCAGTGAGCGGAAATAACGTTACGTCTGCTATGATTATGAATGATTAATCGAATAATCATGATCTAGACAATATCCATCAACAAAACTCAATAACAAATAGTCAGGCCATATATTAATGAGTAAAATCTGCTACTCTGTTACCATTGTGTGCAGCGCAGACTAGTATAGTCTGCATACCTTCATGCTTTCAATCGTCATGCTTCAGCCCACCACAATTGATACGATATTTTTTCCAGGGACGAAGGATTAACACTTAAGATAGTTAATCGGTAACTCTGTTGAAAAGGGACAAATTCACATCACTAAGGTCAACTTTTTCCCCTTAACGAAAACGTCATTGCAAAGGCCTGAATTTTATGAGCGCTGGTGGATCCCGTTAAAAGCCTCCAAGTGCGGTAAATCCGAAAAGATGGGGTTGTATGGTTTTGGATAACACCCTTGGAGTAAGCAACTCGGAAACTATGAATAATATATCCTTGAGCATATGGACATGTTCAAATGGTATGGATTTACTACTTATGACGTTTACAGATTACAATCTTTACACAATTAACTTTCGTGGTAAAAACTCATGAGAGCACATGTATATCCATTGCCTCATTTTTACGTTCTCACGGCACATCAACTGCTGCCACCATATCATCGACGAAAAATATTAATTTCAGGAATAAGGTTTACACATGTAAGTACATGTGTAAGGTTTACACATTCTTTTTATCTTTAATTAATATCAGAACACCTTACTTACACTCTAGGTGTCACAAGCTCTTTCATCTTCCTTACTTTAGCTATATCTATTTATATTATATGCCTTATTTACAAGACCCTAAGATATTATAACAGCCTTTGTAACGCTTTTGATACTTATCATATCTGTTTGTATTGTTTTAAAATTTTTAATGCAACATATGCTTGACCAGAAACAATCTTGATTGAGTGATATATATTGCACGTTGTGCATTACTGTTACTTGAATTATTTTCTTAAATCATATTTTCTTAGCATTTATAAATATAATTTTGTATACCATGAAATATGTGTGTAAATTATCGATTGTTATTTCTGTATGAATGATATGATTATATTTTTGAAAGAGGACAATAGTCTGTAAATAATTATAATTATTATTATTACATAAAGAATTTACCCTTGAGATCTTTACTTCCTTCCAAACCGTCATTCTCGTTAAGCAGGTCACCTTGTTTTTCTGCATTGGTTAATGTCATGCCCAATATCCACATATCATGGGCACGTACTTAATCCCTGATATTTTTTAATGCCTATATGAATAGAAACAAATGGGGGATGATTTTTGAGTCCACTCCTGGGAATGTGTGACTGTGAAAATGTACAGCGCCATTAAGCAAGAGTATATACCCAATAAAGTCGAATACTTGGGGAAAAGTACCTCTGAGCAGTGACTCTTATCTATCTGACAATGTCTACAGAACAGACGAACACATTCTTTACTCCTATCATTCCTGATTCCCCAACTGCGGCACCCACCGGCGAAAAATAGCAGTATTTACTTCAGGTAAATGATTTTGCACTTGCGATATTTAATCGGTGACTAAAATCCACGCCATCCTGGTCATCTATATTTTTCCCCATCCACGTCAACGTCACGCCCAAAGCCCGCGCACTTCATGAGCACGCGGTGATCCCTGAAAGCTTCCAAAGACGGCAGATCCGAAAAGATGCGCGGGAAGGGGGGAGGAAGGATAATTTTAGAGTGCACTCCTGGAAATGAGGCATTGTTTCTGGGGGGGGGGCGCCCGCGAGCTTAAAACCTCCGCGAGCCGGCGCATGAAAAGCTGCCGAATACGTAGGTAGGTGGGTGGGTACGCGCGGTTCCAACCGCGCCTTTGGCTCTCCTGCACCCGCCCCGGGATGTGGAAAGGATAATCACCGCACCTCCCCCCCGCCCACACCACCAAGTCCACCTTCTCCACTTCGCTTGCTATTCCGCTCGGCAGCGGTCATATCAGTGTGCCCGCTTCTCAAATGTTGTTTTTATGAAAAAAAAAGTGAGTGAGTGAGCTGGAGTGAGAGAGGGAGAGAGAGAGGAGATAAATCTCTCCTCTTTGCCCGTTGCACACATACTAGCAGAGACGTACACACATATGCAGGTTCCTCACCTACTCCCCCCCCCCGCATAACCCAACCTACTCCTCCTCCCCCCCGGGGCGGGCACAGCACAGAGATCCCGTGAGCTCCGACAGGTAATCATGTGTGATAGAGGGATACAGGAGAGAGATAGGAGCGGGTAATGCCGTGTGTGTTGCCTTATGTGTCGCGCGGCGCGGACTGGCCCCCCCTCCATACACCACACACGGCCGGGACCGAGCCCGCATTTCGCCGTGTGCGGCCTGCATGGCCTCCACTCTCTTCCCTTCACATGCACCGGCGCGATCACGCAAAAGCATACTCGCCCGCACTCGTGAACTCGCTGGGGGCACGGCCGGGGGAGTTTGAGGTGGGCCTGCCCGCTCACATATACGCGCACACGTTCATCCCTCACGCCCACCCATCTCTTCACCCATCATTAGCCGGATCCGAACGAAATGCTCCAAAGGATCCCGCGAGGGGGGGGGGTGGCTGAAGGGGTGGGTGGAAATATTCCATTTCCGCACTCCCGAGTCTCTGAGCGCGGAAAAATGAAACGAAAAAAATGCCCAAAAAATATGTACATGCGCCCCATGCGAAATCTCGGGGAGAAGAAAGCCTGTCGCTGTCGTTGATAGCCAAATGCGCCCATTAAATGATGTACGGGGACGGGGTGTCTCGTGTTCCTAATGTGGAGGTGTTTTCTAAGAGTTAATGCCACCGTGAGCTGATGATGAATCATGATCTGGAAGCTTATTTCTAAGCGCATGAAAACCATTCAATTTGGTTTCGGCATTCGAAATTTCATTCGAGGACCTAGATGCCCAAACTTATCCGCCAAATGTGTTATTCAGAGAGTCTTCACTGTCAAAAACTCATACGTCACGGCAGTTCCCAAGGAACAAATTTAATTATTTAATTCTAAAGTCGGTTATTCTCTTTATTCTAACTCTATAAGACAAAAATTCAAAAGAAAACTAGAAAATGGAAGTGGAAGGAGAAAATGCGGAGGTAGAACTTATAGCTTATTTATAGTTTAAGGACATAATGAAAAGTAAAGAAAACTTTGTAATTCCACATAAATATTTAATGTACGACCTAGGTTTCGACGTGGCACGTCATCATCTGGTACAATTGCATAGAAGAAGAATTGTACCAGATGATGACGTGCCACGTCGAAACCTAGGTCGTACATTAAATATTTATGTGGAATTACAAAGTTTTCTTTACTTTTCATTATGTTGAGTCGATTCCATGAAGTCACGCCCAAGACAACGAATTATAGTTTAAGGACACTAAAGAAGTGAAAGAATCAAGGTAATTCATCTAATTACTACCCTGCGAGCCGCTGTAGAGGCATATGGTGGTGGAATTGATTGCCAAATGCGCCTATTAAATGATGCACGGTGACGGGGTGTCTCATTCTCCTAATGTGGAGGTATTTTCTGAGAGATTTCTCATTCCACCGTGAGCTGATGAAGTACCATGATCCGAACGCTTATTTCTAAGCGTATGTAAACAATTCAATTTTGTTTTGGCATTCAAAATTTCATTCGAGGAGCTAGCTGCCTAAACTTATCCACAAAATGTGTAATTCAGAGAATTGTCA
This sequence comes from Ceriagrion tenellum, assembly GCA_963169105.1. Classification (NCBI taxonomy): domain Eukaryota; kingdom Metazoa; phylum Arthropoda; class Insecta; order Odonata; family Coenagrionidae; genus Ceriagrion; species Ceriagrion tenellum. Next base: position 39,269,600 of record OY720643.1, on the reverse strand, counting down.
CTGTTAAGAACGCATTCATTAGCATTAAGACAGCGCCCAATGAATTAATTTAATTATTTAATTATAAATTCGGTGATTCCCTTTATTCTAACTCTATAAGATATAAATATTCAAAAGAAAACTAGAAAATGTAAATGAAAGGAGAAAATGTGGAGGCAGAATTTCTACTTTATCTCAAAATACACCTACTACAACATTTAGCTATAGAAGGACACTAAAGAAGTGAAAGAATCAAGATAATTCATCTAACTACTACCCTGCGAGCCGCTGTATGGGCATATGGTATTGGCATTGATAGCCAAATGTGCCCATTAAGTGATTCACGGGGACAGGGCGTCTCATGTTCCTAATGTGGAGGTATTTTCTATGAGTTAATGCCACCGTGAGCTGATGAAGTATCATGATCCGAACGCTTATTTCTAAGCGTATGAAAACAATTCAATTTAGTTTTGGCATTCGAAATTTCATTCGAGGGCCTAGATGCCTAAACTTATCCGAAAAAAGAGTTATTCTGAGAGTTATGCAAAAATACGTTATTCTGACAGCTAGATGGTTAGTATCTACATAATAAGAAAGGGATTATTGGTTGCTATTACATGCATGATGCACTACAGTCTACTCTAACTATATTTCACCTACCTATCCCTTTGCTACGCTGCCTATTGTTCTCTCTTATGGTACGCGGGAAAAATGACATTTTAAATCTATCGGTACGACAATCTATCTCTCTAATTTTGTTAATATGATCAAACCTAGCATAATACGCAGGGGTTTCAAAAAAATATCTAACGTCATCTGTGAACAAATCGGTTTCGAATTTACTTAAAAGGTATAACCTAAATTTTGACCTGCGTTCTGATAGTAATTCCCATCCTAGTTCTTCTATTAAACTCGTAACATTTATGCAATTATAATAACGGCCTTTAAAAAATCTAGCTGATCTCCTTTGCACACACTCTAATTCATTTCACATACCTTCCTCGTACGGATCCCATATACTAGCGGCATATTCTAAATGAGGCCTGACAAGTGTAAAATAGCTTCTTTCTCGTAGGAGTAGTGGAATTGATAGCCAAAAGCGCCCATTAAATGATGCACGAGGACGGGGTGTATCTATTATCAATGTGGAGGTATTTTCTAAGAGTTAATGCCACCGTAAGCTGATGAAGAATCATGTTCCGGACGCTTATTTCTAAGCGTATAAAAACAATTCAATTTTTTTTTGGCATTCCAAATTTCATTCGAGGAATTATCTGCCTAAACTTATCCGCAAAATGTGTAATTCAGAGAGTTGTTAATGTTAATAACGCACTCATTAGCATCAAGACAGCGCCCAATGAATTAATTTTATTAAATTCATTCTAAATTCGGTGATTCTCTTTATTCTAACTCTATAAGACATAAAAATTCAAACGAAAACTAGAAAATGGAAGTGGAAGGAGAAAATTCGGAGCTAGAATTCCAATTTTATCTTATAATACATCTACCACAACATTTAGCTATACAAGGGCACTAAAGAAGTGAAAAAATCAAGGTTATACATTTACATAGTACCCTGCGAGCCGCTGCATGGGCATGCGGTAGGTGGTGCAAATCCATGTAAAATTCTAAGGATGAGATTTAGGGAGGTGAAATGTTGAAGTATATAATGGGTGTGTTCTAAGTGGACCTCCGGTATTGCTACGGTCTCTTACTGTGCGAGAAAGAAAGAATTTTTCTACCTACCTGTTTGGAACTGGACGTCTCTTATTCGATTGCTGTTATCGGACCAAGAGATTTTGAGTTGCATCAAAATGATATTCTCAGTGTCACCCTGAAGCAAAATTATTGTTTCTCCAGGGTTAAAATTAGAGTTTCTCCAGGAATCTAAGCCTAGCGCGCAGGTTCTAGAGAATCTATTAGATCCTAAGCAAAATCCTCTACAATATGAGATACTCTACTACGATTACCAGTAATTTACGATGGTTTAATCTTTACGGAGATCAATTCACATGAAGGAGGGTTACTAAATATTTTATACTAAACAACTTTTTACATCAATCGTCAATACAAGTTTGTGCTATGAAGGATAATTAGACGGACTGAATAAGTTTAGAAAATGGATTTTACATCGGATTATATATGTAAGATCAAAAGAAACATTATTTCAGAAGAACTCGCTTTGGAAGGAGTGATATCGTCACGAAGGAAAAATATAAGGAAGGAGGAGGATGTAACAAGTAAATTCAGGCAATTTGATAATTATGGACAATAAAGAAGGAAGAAATATATTTTAATATGGAGCAATATAGAAAAACTATTGGCGCAATAGAAGAGTGGTAGTCTTTGAAACATTTAGAGAAATACTCGCAGAGGAGAGCTTCCGTAAGTAGTACGCCGGATCAGACAACTCTTCTAGACCGCATCTCTTACACGCATGATTTGCACCGAGCCTACTTAGTGGAAGAACTGGTTCTTGGAAGAGCATTTATCTCCCTGGGTAAGAAGTTTATAAATAAGCTGAAAAAGTTCTTAATTTATTTTAACACAACCCCAAGTTATCGCAAGAACATGAAATTCAACTTATATGGTTACAGGCAACAAACTAAAACATGTTTGCAGTTTTTAAATTAGTATGAAGCTATTTTTGGTTCTAGTTTTACCTGTACTATTTATTACTCTCCAAACAGTACCTGGATGTATTAAACTAAGAAATAATTGATACATGGCCGAGATATCGAAGTAGCATGGTTCTTGCACCCTTCCGAGAGCAAAAATCATGTAGGTCTATTATGCTTCTGATAAGTTCTGATAAAATATTGTTCTGAGATGCTGCATAATTACAGTTCTGCGGAAATTAGGTAGAGCAATATAAGAAAAAAACTTTTTTTTCAGCTAATGATGCCCAGAGCATGGGAAAATTGTTAGGTAGAAGAAATTCGGTCCATTTCTTCCCGTTTTCAAGTTCCTTTTCTACTTCTTAACTCTTCCGCAGGAATACCTAACCACTTAACCTATTCTCAAGTTCATGTCTCCATTTTTAAGTTCATTTTCTAGTTTTCCTGGCAAGAGAGGATGGATTTTGATCGAATGAGACAAAGAGACGCGATGGCCTTCCATTCGAAAAAGTGGACAATTAGGTGAAAAAACAAGAAAAAGATTAATTTTTACGGCCTTGCACAAGTACTTTTCACCAAAGGGATACTGCAGCAACACGTAGAGAGATTTAGTACAATTATTTGCAAACAACTTCAGTTCCTAGTCAATGGAAAAACACTTCCTCATTGTGACCAATTTATAGGTAGAGATACAGAAGACTGCGTTCCATTGTGACACTTCAGTGGTCTATCTTTGGTTTATTTCGCTATTTTACTTTCATTTTTTATAGTACCAGAGTAAATTTATCAAAGTTGAATCGAAGTACGCAATATAATTTTATACATTTCAGTAGTGTAATACCAGTTCAAGAGGTAAAAATTTTTACGTGCCGAACTTCCGGGATTTGGTTTCAGTTCTCATAATGCTAAAAGATAGTACTTTTCCTTTTCACCAAATATATCGACTTCTGCTTGTACATCAAGAGTGCTAATAAATTAGTTCTTCTAATCAGGAGTTCTTTTATTGCTTCTTAGACAGTTTAATTTTGTGTTTTTGTGAAAATTGTACCATTTATCAAGAGGTACATTGGAAGGCGTTAATCCCAATTGATATGCTTCTGAAGTTTGCTCATGTATTCCAGCTTTATTATTTATTTCAGCTCATGTGTAAACTGCTTTACTGATAAAGGTGACACTATGGTAGGGTATAAAGGAATTGTCCATATTTTCTGCTTCCTAATACAAAAATTATAGTCTCAAGTTCTCTCAGCAAAAACTGCAAAAGGGTACTTGAAGGTATAATGGTGACCGCTGGCAGTGCAGTGATTGAAGGCTCTCAGTCTCTTAGAATTATCAATAGAAGTATAGAATTTGGCCAAGATCAAATTTTAGGTTTTGTTGAAGTTGGCTACAATTAAAAATAATGAAAATTTTATAATACGAAATGATGAATGAGTGTATTAATACTAAAGAAGTGTACAAAAACAAGGAAAATATGGTGAGTTTGGTACAACATTCCGGTATCATTTTCTGAAAGCTTGCTTGTTATGCAATGAGTTTGATGAATTACACAAATCATAAATAAATTATACGGCACAATCGAGTTACATAAAAGCTATCGTTGACTTTTTGCTTCGCTATTTTTCAATTTAAGGGGTTAAGTTAACCATATACTACATAAACATAGGTAATCAAAATTCAATTCATTTTCGCATTCATATTCCACATTTCTAAATATTTTGCCAAACTGTTGATGAAATTATGCAAAGTGATTCACAATTTGACATTGCTTTGTATCGAATTAATAAGCCGTTACTACTGACCTCAGTGGAATTTGTATCTTGACACTATTTCTCAAGTCGCAGACTCAATGTAACTGTTGACTTAGAAAGCATACACTCGATCAAAGCGTGAGTTATTGAATGACTCTCTGCTCACTACATAAATTATCACAGTTATGACTAATATGGACGAAAATACTCTTCAATATTTTTTATTGCTGCTCAGTAAATTCTAAATGAATAAAACTAAATACACATGGTGTTATTATTCTTCTAAGACTCCCCCAATGTAAGTTATCTCCTTCCTCAGTGGAACCTCAGTGGAACTAGTAGACTTGTGGGGATTATACGTCATTATGTCTCATTCAGTTAATATAGCAGCGCTAAGGAAATGGGTGAATTAGCGATAACATAATGAAGGGACTATGAATGACTCAGGTAGAACTAAAGACACCACATAAGGCGAATGAACGAGATGGCGTCCCCCAAAGTTTGTACTGCTCTCAGTTCCACAGTACTAAGGGCATAATGATGATGATGATGACGCCAAAAAGTATATGGCACATCACTGTGAAGCATGACACCAAATATTACGATTATTAATACAGGCATTTGAAGAAATAAGTCATAAAATATTCCAAAATCTATTCACAGGTGGGCAAGAAATTGATATATTCCGAGATAGAAAAGGTAAAGAGCTTTCAGCTTTAGACGGAAGTCACTACTAGATTTTTGAATGGGTAACAAAGCAATATGAAAGTGATACAATGATCCAGGCGTCTCTTAGAGAAGAATTCGCAATGGATATTGAATAATAACAGAAGAGAGTTTGAAGCTGACATTAACGAGTGTCTGTTAGAAAAAAGATAAAAAATACTACCAAATGGATGTATGTTGGGACTTGGCAAGAAGAAAATACAAGGAACTAAGAACATTAAGTGGATAATTCTATTAGAATTTATCACATACACACAACATAAGAAATGTACTCCAAAACAGGTCCTCCTTCGGTTAACAACGAAGAATATGAAACACACCAATAATTACAACAAAGCGGATACTTATCTGCCATGATATCCATATAAAAAGTTTAGCATCCCTACTTTGAATTTCAAACTAGGAAATTTGTTTATTTAACCATGTTTACTAACTGATTATCCTCTTTAGCCAACAAAAACTTTGCTGGCGGGTAGATAGTAAAACTCGTGGTACGGTGTAAAATATTGACTGTCTTTCTTTGAAACGACACCAAAATCAAACAAAATGACTACTTCATACTTATAGGCTATATATTGCATGAAACGAAGAAAATTTCAATAATTAAAATTATCCTTGGATTGACTAAAATATTCATTCATTGGATCCGTTTTCAGAATATTATTCTCAAAATAATTTCCATTGAGCACCGGAAATCTCGTCTATTATGCATGATAATATAAATATGTTCCATTTCCAAGGCACAGAAACCTATTTATCTCTTTCAATAATATCTTAGAGCAACAGCAGCAAAAATCTAGGGAGGTAAAAAAACTTTTTAGAAGCATTAGTCCTGAAAAGAATTGCTCTGAGGCATGATTACACATTGCCAAGACTAAACCATTTATATTCTCATAAATTTATTTGCATTATGTTGTTACCCAAGCTAGTTAGAAAAGCTACAGGAAATAGTTGTAAATCGATACCCATGTCTACCAGGTGCTCAATGTTTGATTGTATGCCAACAAACATTAGCCAATCACGGAGCATCAATTTAGCCAAAGCAATGTGGCCTGCACGTCATCAGGGTAGCCATGGAAACAAGGTGATTTTTTCACACTAAACATTAACATACTCCAAGCACCCTCTCATGTAATACATATTTTCAAAATAAAATTGATATTTTTCCAAAAATAATATGTAGATATATGAAGTATCGTCATCAACCTGTCCCAGAATTTGTGGATTTTATATGGATTCATGATACCATTAGGCATATCTAAGAGCTATACTGAACTATAGCACTATCTTTACATTTTTCATCCTCCTAACGGCATTATCCTTCTGTTACACTTAATTCAACAGAATTGATAGGATAAATTTTTCCACGATATCAATATATTTTCCCTGTTTACCCATATAAGACAATGTGACATTCTATACTATCATTTCAAAAAGCCATGGTATTTCTCAAAGACTTTGCTTGGTCATAATTTCCATTAACATGAACTAAATCGAACTTTTTCCTCTTTCCAGGCATTTCCAGGAATAATTGGAGGCTGAAACGTGAGAAAAACTGAAGAAAATCCCTTTGATCAGGATGCAGACCGAAATTCAGCGCTATTCACGAAGGATAGTGAAGTCCAACTGGCTACCTCAAGGAAATTAAAATTAAGAGGTAGGTGAAATCCGGCATTAATAATGACTAATGCTGTTTTTTTTTCGAGAAATTTGTCGAAAGAAGTCCTACACTTGCAAAAATATTTGTGCAATATTTATTTTCTAATTGCGCATAATTAAAAAAATATAAGCGATCTTAATATACTTGTTGAATATAACTATTCTTTAAAATATGTGCACGAACTGATGCTCTGATTTTAAGAAGTTCTCGATAGAGTCATACTAAATAACATACTTATTAATTGTACTCCTTTCAGCACTATGGTACTTAGGAAATCACTTTGACGTAAAATCATAATGGAAATGCAATATATTTTGTTTGACGAACGCAGACCATTTGGCAAAGAATTGTAAGAAGGTATGAGTCGGATAGATTTTAGAGCAGTTGAAATCCAAGCGTTAATTTTTTCCCTGAACCTAAGTTAAATTAATAGATTTTTGAAATTGATATTTGGAATAAATCCCTATTAATCAAAAGTATTGATCACGTTAATTTCGCTTCACCTAGCTAAAAAAAACTCGTTCGTGATCTAGAATTATTTCATAGCACAATGGGAAACTTCTGATTTTTTAAAAGGGCTTTACAAGAGAGGGCCTGCGGGTAATAAGATACGTAAACTATACCTAAATAATAGGTATATTACAATTTTCTTTTTTTATATAGGCCAAAAGGTTGACTACCAAAGCTCAATGCCAAGTCTGAGTGAAGAACGAATTTGTCTGCCACGATACCATTCCGGTTTTTCCACATAGAATTCCACTTATTGGCATAAAAACAGATACAAGAAAACCACATTGAATGCGAGACCAAATGTCATTACTTACTGTGCATGAGCACAACTTTCTAGAAACCGTTTCAATTACCTGATATCTTAGATGCAAAGATGATAGTTGAGATACAATGAATGAGATTAATAAGTTATGACGTGCAAGATCATAAATTAATTAGGAAGTACCAAAATGGGTCAAACATGTAGGCTGGCGCCTATAAACGTAGCAAAAAATTAAAATCGAATAGCTGAAGGATGGAAAACAGGAACGGATATTGATAATTATTGGAGGAAAAAGGAAAAAATGATAAGTCCAGAAATGAAGGTTTTGAGGAGAAAGACTACTGAAAAAGTCCTGCGTCTTTAAGACAATTCTACAGCATAAAACAGAGCACCTGCAGGTTTAACTAATCACATCAAAATTGACAGAAGGTCTAAAATAATTAAGCACGGACATCAGCAAATTCTCTCGACAGAGGTGCGTTATCTCTAAGGTTCTTTGTACTTTATATTCGCAAGTCTTTGAATGATGCAATTGTCCAGAAAAGCGGAGAGTGATAATTTATGAAAATCTCAAATAAACCTGTATTATAATTTGCGAATAATCAAAATCTGCGTTAGGGTACGACTGCAAATTCAACATCACAATGGGTGGGGGTTGAGTCCCGTAGTAGCCAGGATTCATTTTCTAAATTTTTCGATCTCTCAGGGTAGTCGAAAATGATCCATCAGCTAAATTTTCGTTCGCTTTCAACAAAATTTTGTAATATAATTTACTACCAATCCACTTCTCTGTGATCTGACGCTTCTTTATAGCCGCCTTAAATTTAGTGGAGAAGCTGAACTGACGATCACTTGCCTACCTCCTGCCCCACGACCAATCTGCATAGGTGGACCTACCAGTATCAACCACTTGAGCAATTCTGGTTCTCGGAGCAACCTGAACAGGCATATCATTCCATCTCATTAAAGAAGCCATCTAAAATTATGCTTATTTTAATGCGAATAATTTAAATGCTTAACAGCAGATTAATCAACATTATTTTTTCGTTAAAAAGTAACATAAGTAAAAAAATCTTTGTCAAGGTGATAACTAGTACATGAATATTTTCATGCAATTGTTTGGAGAGGTAATCAAATTACGACTACTTATATGGTTTTTTGAAAACAAAGGCTAAGAATAACCCATGAAATTTCCTAGCAAAATACGTTTTGAGTTCAGTAAAAACACAAGGATTGACTCAAGGTAGAGCTTTAATATTTCATTCAAACCAATGAAGTCCAATTTTCATTTAATTCCGCCCATTATCATAGTGAAAAATATGTTTTTGCAAATATGAATATTCGTTAAACAAATATGAAATTTTTAAGGCGTTATTTTTAAAAATATGAGTAATGATTATAGATAGTTACAATTATTACCTAATTTTTGTGTCCTTGCGTACCATTTCGTTACGCGTCTCTGGTTTTGAATCACCCTAGACCATTTAGAAAAACGCGGACAAAATAAGCATTATAGTACATGGACCCCATTAATGCATAATTAGCGTACAAATTGACAACCGCAGTGAATGATAGGGTGCTCTTTTTAATTACTGTTAAATTATCGGCAATTAACTTTAAAGTGAAATGCTAACAACTATTTTTTTTTTACATTTTTCATTTAATTCCTTAATTCCTCCGTACTTTTACAGCTAATGCATGGTTAATTTTTCGCACTTTATTTACGGCACTGAATTTTCTGTCAGAGATTTATTTTTAATATCAATAATTCAAAAACGTTCTCGGAAAAAGCGTTTTAAAAATCGAAATGAATCCCGCTCGGAATTACATGAAATGCATCAAAAGCGCGGCTCTATTTCTAAAAATGCAGCTGTATTTAACGGATATATACATTTTTTCCTCTCGTGCCTACTTACCTATACGAGAGCGGAATCATTTACGGGGCGGAAAAAAAACATGACATTCACAGCGAGCCGATCTTTTTAGAGGAACGCTCCCTCGCAAACTTGTTTTTTTGCAATCACGATTTTTCCAACTCTTTCGAATTTTTTTCTCGTTTCCTCTTTCTCTTTCCGTTCCAGTAAACAATGTGACGCGTGACTTTCTCTAGATAAACAAGCGCGTGCGCACAGCGAGGGCAAGCCGAGTAAAAAAATCGCCAACCAAAGCACGCGGGGAAAAAAACGCATGCACGCCATCGAAAAAATCGCGATTAAAAAGACTGAAAAGCGTTTTATTTTCCGAGGTCCGAAAAAACTTTCCCCGCGTACAGGATAAACAATTAAAAGTGCACGTGGTTGCTGTAGGATAAACAGGTGCAAATATACAATCAATAAAAATAAGCGCGGTACAAAAGCGGCGATGATTTTTGCGGACAAAATTGAATTCGCAATTCTTCCCTGGCCCTCACACCGCTCCTCCCCCTTTTGCAATTCTGAAAAATACCCAGGCCCCCAGGGGATAAGGGCACTATGTCTCTCGTCACAATTCGTTGTCAGCAAGAGTTATACTTTCTTGCGTATCTTGAACTGCATTCCGTGGCCTTTTAAAAATATGGCAGAAGCTTTGTACCTGCCTTTGATCATGCTGTCTATCGTAAACTTAGTAATAACTCTACTTCATATGCACAAAATCGCTGTACTAACAAAAACATGGCAATTCATACCTCAGAACAATTCAAATTCGCAATTTTAATTCCAATTTTGCTTTTAATTGATGGAAGCAATTACCTTTTTTAAGATTTGAATGACGAATTTTGATTTGAATGACGAGAACCAGATACATCTACAAAACTGTTCGCCGTCGTGTTTATTTGGCACTTAATGTTTGAAATACGTAACTAAGTGACCTAGAAACTATTCATAAAGTGATTATAGATTCACAATCCGTGTATATGTGAGGATATTTTAGACAGGAAAATAAAAACCAAGAATAAAACAGCTTTTTCAAGAAAGACGATAGTGTAGTGAATCATTCCTGTCAAAACCAAAGAAATTTTAAAGAAACATCGGCAGTGATTTGTTCATCTGTTATTATTTCTGACCGTTTCTTCGTAACTACATTGATTATATATATGAAAATAATGTGAAAAACATTCTGATGCGCACAATCAGCACATTTTCATCATGAGGCTAAGGTCTTTATAAGTTTCTATAGCACTAGTCTTACGCGTGTTACCCTGAATTCAGCTAATTCAACTCCGTTTTTCAAGATTAAAACCACGAAAATCGCCTCGACATAAGGCTTTTTCCTGTCTTTACTTAGGGCAGGTCTTCGTTTTACATTTGATTGGTCTTTTTTGCCTATGAATGAGACTTACTGGCCGTCAATACAGAAAATTTTCCTACTGAGTATCATTGCTGTTGTATTAGTTCAATACCTTACTGTTTTTGTTCCTATCCCGGCAATAGGTGATGTCTGATTGCGGTTAAACCTTCTGGATTGTCGTTTCTACCGGTTGTCTTTAATTCAGAATATTCGTTAGCGAGGGTTACTAAATGATACCATCCTTCTGAAAAAGGATTTCAACATTGGAGTTCTCAAGTAAATTTTCATATGTACCGTCGAAATAAGTAGTTCAAAACTTTACTCATTTCATATTCCAATAGTTGCAGAAGCTTGAGTCACGCGATTGGAGCTAATAAATGAAATTTGGAGTCGTAATAAGCTGGGAGTAACTGATTCCTAATTTTCTTGATGATAACTTTGACTAAGGCAGTTGGATTCTGAGTTCATCACAAATGTAAAGGCGGTTTCTATAAGTATGGTACTGATTTAACTGACGCAGGAATTTACGTAGCCATTCATAGCCGACTTTAGCGTCATCATCAACCGATAGAGAAGATTAAATAAAAATAATGATCTTCAGGAAATACTCATTATTTCAGCCAAGATTTTGCTAAGACATCGTCAAGAAAGTGTACTCACTACTGGTAAATTCCTTTTTAGATACTGCATCCAATCACTGTTATAGGCTGTACTTCCCCAAGCAATGCAATCTCTGCATGGGCTTTCAGGCGTCACAATATTTCACAGCCGCTCTCAGGGTACGTACTGCCACTCTCCGTCGCTTGGTACTTGACAGGTGCAAGTGTCAATGAAATTTTTCGTAAATAGGCCTTCGAAATTGCAAGAGCGTACTACTTAAATGACGTTGATCATCTGCCTTCATATACCCTGCCCATTATCTTCATTTACTCCGTAAAACATTTTGCAAATGAGGTTCTCGTTGAAGTTTTTATAAAAAGCTATGTTATCTATAAAAAGTGCCCCAGTAAACCTAAATATCATTAAAAAGTTTCCACAAAAACATTTATGAGCTATAATCTGGTCAGTTTCAATGAGATTTGATATCAATTCGTGAGAAAATGCTCTTCCCATTCCCTGTAAATCCAACTCAAGGGGAAGGCCTGCTAGAAATAGCTTTTTTGGCGAAAGAAGTGTTATTTCCTAAAGAGTAACATTACCTTTAATGTCATATACTTTTTTTACATTCTTTACATACTAATCCAATTATTTTTAATTCCATATGAAAGTATAATGTCTTAAGTTTTAGAGTTCTCACCAAAACATCTCACGCTTTGCATAAGTAATAATTACATCAGTATTCACTGTAAAACTGAAAAATTTCACTATAATCGTTGGAATATTTTTGTTGAAGCATAAATAGGAACAAAAAAAGTTTACCATCATTAAATTTGACTTATGTGGATAAAAATATAATGTGTTTGTATGTCACCGATGGAATATTACGGACAATTCCTAAGCAATTAAGCTTGTTTGCAAATATTTAACTTACATGTTATTGAGAAAAAAAATTTATAATCTTAAAATATTCATGCACCAGATAGTCACATTTACATTTATATCTTACTCTACGAGCTAATATGTAGTTTAAAATCAGTCAATCTTGTGTATGTATGGTTTTATCTTTTCGTTATTGCCTGCTATTTGTAAATCTCTTCAGTCACGCTTTCTATCCCTCATCCTTAATTTTAATATACTTGCTGCAATAATTCCTAGTCAGAATTGTCCTAAACATATTTCTACTGAGATAGTGGATAGCGGATGAACATAATACCGTTAAGAGTTCATCTTGCTGAACACACTGGAATGCATTGGTCCTAATGAGGTAGCAGAAAAAATTAATAGCAATGAATGGAATATATCTAAGTCAAATAAATAAGGGCAGTTTCACAAGCCTGCTTTGATCAAAGTAAATAAAGCAAGTGTTGTGAATGGTATAAGGTAACAATGAAAGATGTAAATGGAAAATGAAAGTAATCTCTGAGGAAACTTGTTTAGGATATTAAATTTATGTAATGAGCACATACGTTAGATGTTTTGAAGGAAGTCACACCATCTCTCTTATTCTAGAAGATGCAGGTCTTCTTGAATCAGAAGTTTCAAAATTAACATTTCAACTCATGAAACATGCATTTCTCATTGAACACTAACTGGGTCGTGCAGAAGATTTGTTTTCAGTCTTTAATTGCGCTGAGTTATCTGAGTTCAGAGTAAATGGTTGATACAAATCGAAATAAATGCTCATAACAGCTTTCGTTCGATCATGGTATTTTTTGATAATTAACTTGAGCCATTACAAGCATTTAAACCCGATAGGTATTTTAATTCAGTGACTTCGATTACTGAACAAATAAGGCTAAAATAAGAATTTGTTATAGTAGAACATTGTCGTTACTTGATGGCTTCCGTTATTACTAGCCACTTTCTAGCAGTAGCAACACGCCTTGAAGGAATGGGAGGATCATTGTTTCATAATTAGAGCCAGTTCCAAGAATACCTAGGTCCGGAACGGGAACCAGGGTTTCCATCACTGTAGACCGTAGCGCAAAGGCTTGGAATTTATATTGCATTGGGTGGACATAAATGAATTCTTACATAGGTAAGTAGTCCATGGTGTTGACCATTACGCGTACCTTTAACGAGAGTAAGTAGCGCTGTAGCCTGGATTTAATTAAAAATTATTATTAGCTATTCAAATATAACGATAATACGTTTAGATCTGACAACTGGTTTAAAAATGGAGACTTTTTCCAAATATCATGAATGGAAAGTGATAAAAATGAGGGATAATCAGAAAATATGTGAACAAATGTGTGTAATACGTGTAAAAATATGTGACAGTCGGTTTGTAAAAGGAAAATAATTTGTCCTGTTATTATGAATAGAAAGTGTTGCCAATGAGGGAAAAATCCACCGCAGCAAATATTTTTACAGTATTTTTTTTCTATAAATTTTTACATTTTTCTGTAACATTTCATTCTTGAGAATTCTTCCTCATTGAAAAATAGTGGACCACTTAAGACTTGTAACTTGCAATCAAATATTTTCGGCACTGGAAATCTTTCCTCTAAATCTATTGCTCTTCAAGCATATTCGATGAGTAACTATGATATTTACTCCATTAACACTTACTAATAACTCGTCATGCGTCCACTGCATCTTGAATTGCCCATATATTACACATATAAATATACCGTGAATAACATTGCATTACAAGTTCGCTAACAACAAAATAGTTACAACTTTCGCCATTGTAGAAAAGATATATATTACTACTTATAAATTCCCAGCTTTTACGCAGAACCTTTCGCGTTATCTAACGGGAAGTAGGTTCTTCATCATGAGAGTAAGATAATCCATTTGCTATTGCCTAGTTTTTCTGCAATTGAACGAAGCTAATCAGCAAAAGTTATGGTCGGGCGAAAGGTAAGTATGAGCTGGAACTACAAGCCTCTAACGTGCCAAGTTACATCTAGTGTCAATGCAATTTGGACCTCCAGAATCATTTATAGGGAGCAAAGATCTTTTAATAAAATTAAAACCTGTAACATGAGGAGAAATAGTGAGAATATACTGGAGAATTTTGACATTCTGATTGTGGGGAGGTTGACGTTTACTAATTCGCATAGTGAAAGTCAATTGAGGAAGTCCAATGAATAAATATGGAATATAATTAACCACGAAGAGAATGTTTAGCAAGAGAACGTCGGGTTCAGAGAGATTCAGTTATAAAAACGTCAGTGGGCTCATATTGGTCAATGGGGTATTTCCAACCGTGTAAGGATAAGAAACAAAGAATAGTTCTTAGTTGGAAAGAAATGAATGTATTTGAAACATATTGGGATAAGCTAGGGTAAAAAGAATTATATGAATAGAGAAACTGGGAAACATATAGTGGATTTGTGGAGGTAAAAAAACCTAAAAATTGCCCGTAAAAGTTAATTATTATTTTTAGTAAACTAGTAACGTAATATAGATAGCAAAAACTATAATGATAACTCTAATTAACTATTAATTTTTACTGAGGCGCTTGTGAGGAAAGTTTGGACCTTGCCCCATATTAAGTACCTCTAACCTGAGTTTTAGCTTTCGGAAACATTAATTGGCAAATGATGCGATTACTTATGATAAATTACACGCTGCATAAATGCCGTGATAGACTTACAATTTCAGGATGTACTACTATAATTGATTTTTTCACAGTTTTCTAGATTTTCCTGTAAACTTATTGTACCTTTCTTGCGATGAATTGACTTTGTTCCCAACACGTTGTAGTGAACTTCCGAGAAAAATGTGATGTCCCAGTTGTCGGTATGAGAAGCACATTTTGACGCCCTTTTCGAGCTATATAAAAGATGAATTTAAGTATATAAAGAAAGGAGCACGATTTATTTCGACAAAAAAAGCAGGAGAGAATATCTGACGCTGATATTGAGGGTCGGGAAATAAAATTCTTTGCAAAGGCCTCGGAAATAAAATAAGTCCAGTATAATTTCAAAATTCTGCCTTTAGTTTGATTTTTCAGTTGTTGGTCTATCGCTTCATGTCCAACAACATACTTATCGGCATAATCGTAGACTTAGCATTAGCTGTAAATAGATATAAATCACTAAAGACCCATGAAAAGTGGATCAATATCTATGGCCCAATTTGTTTTATGACTAACCACTTTTATTTCTTGCGATTAAAACAAGCATTAATCGAAGTAAAAAGCAAAGAGGCAAACAATTTGAGTTGAAAAAATTTATTTGACTTTCTTGAGGAGGTAATAAAATACCAGTAAGTATTCTTGAACACAGCGCATCGAATTCACCAAAATAAACATGAAGAAACGGGAAGAATCCTTCCGCCTAGTTCATGGAATAGAATGATAATAATGATACCATGGTGCAAAGAACTATTTTAAAACTTGCATGGTCACTTTCTCCCCTCAAAAAATTCATGGTAAGGCATGAAAAAAGCTCAGCAAACCATTTGCGCAGCAGGTCACAAGAATATACCGCACATGCAAAAATAACAAGCAGTTTTACTAAAAGTAGAGTTTGAGGTGGAATACTTAGGTTTTGAAGGAAGCAGAAGCAGGTACTTATGATATTTTTATAACAGCAGGCCCTTTTCTCCTTACAATATTTCTTCCTAAGGCTTGGCGTACGTACTTCTTATCTTTCTTCATTCCATCCAAAAATGCATATCTTTCTTCTCCTACCCCTCGCACGCGACATCTCGGTCTCCAGCACCTCCTCGCCCCTTATTGCCGATTTCAACAACTTATTCTGTCATTTGATTTCCTAAAGTATTTTCGTCTGTATACCCAATACATCGAGCTATTAATTCCTTGTCATCCTAATCGTTCATCGCACTGAATTCATTTTTTCATATCTCCTCATCCATATCTAAAACTTGAGCTATCTAATATCTACCTCTTTCTTGGAGTCAGTGTTCTTTCAGCATGCAAATCTACAACCTATGTAAAATTATTACGCTCAATTTTCTCCTTCTCAGTACAAGCAAGAACTAATGATACACCGTGGAGAACACACAACACATATGTGGTACAGCATGAAATAAACTAGGTTTTGTTAAGCGTATAAGTGGAAGGTCCTCAGATGAAAAAGTAAAAGAGATGTGCTACTTCGCTCTGGTTAGGCCACACATCGCATACGCTTCGAGCATTAAGGACCCTGGTGATAAAGATTTAACCAAAAAATTAATAAAATACAAAGAGAAACTACACGTTTCGTTAAAAACTGATATGAGCGAACATATAGTGTCTCACAACTTGTAGAGGAATTAAGGCAAGAGCAACTAGAGAATCAGAGGAAACAGGCTAGGCTTTGGTTGATTGAAAAATACAGAACTGATGATTTTCAGAACTGATGTATTTCAGAGCGATTAAGAGAATATTATGACTCCTCACTACAACTCTAGGTCTGACAGAAGCGATAAAGGGAGATACATTGCCGAACAGTTAGATACAAAAACTTTTCACCCACAACAAGCGACCACAATAAAAACTGAGCTCCATTAAATACATCCCCATAATACACGTTACCATTTCACCTCCCAAAATCTTACATCTTTTTCATGGCTTGTGACCTAACACCCCCTGCGGCGGCTCGCAGGGTAGTGTGTAGATGTAGTTGTAAAAGCGTAATGAAATTCTTCTAATTGGTCTGAATTTCAAGTCCTAATATTTTATATACACCTAACTCGCTTTTTGTACTTGGAAGAGTTAATTTATTTAGTTTTTTATTTCATGTTAATAGAGTACTTTCAGCATTGATTCAATCGTGCTCTATCTAAATCCTGCAATACTCTTGATGAATGTTTACCCAATGACTGTCTGTCAGCTTGATCTTCACAGCAGTTGTTTTGATAACTTTATTCTTACACTCTTCCCATACTCTTATCCTGTGATTACATTAACATGAAAAAAATTCTACTATATCCTCAGCATTATTTTGTTAGGCCTTGTGCCTATATGCTATTATAAATACAGGGTCTGATTTACTTTCAGCATGATTTTTCAGTTTCTCGTTCTTATAAATTTGTACGTACATCATTTTACAGAATTTTTGTACTTACACATTGATATTTTACAATGGATTTTTCTCCTTATACTTGTCGTAAATTACATTTTTCATTTTAGCCCTAGGTGTGTCAAATACTTGTCGTGGCTATTTTTTTGTTAATTGACGACTTTCTTATCCAGCTGAAGTTGTTTTAGTCATAAGCAGAAATATTTACGCAATTCCTTTACTGCTCTTATCCATATACTCAGATCAAATAGAACATTTATCCACTAATCACTGTTAATAACGGCAAAATGCGGAAGTTAATATGGGAAACCCTCTTACTCCACACCTTCACAAAAATCCTAATTTCTAACTGGGCACCTTAATGCCCGTAGGGTGGGCGTCAATTCGTTGGATGAGAAGTAAAAACGTGGTCCCCTGAACGCCTTTCCTTCACAACAAGCTGTTAAGGACGCATGGTCTCTCTCTCCCTTTGCCACATTCTCCGATAGTGTTTCCCTCAGGAAATAGCTGGCGTGTCCCTAATGCCAGAAAGGTCACAGTGTCGGTCTCCTCTTTCAATAAACCAATTTAAGGAATAGAGAAAAAACCAATTAAGTCGACACGTTAGTGCTCCATAATTCTTTCCATGAGTTTTTCATCCCCACAACTACGTACTAAATAGCCCCTCATTTCCTGAACTAGTACCCATTATCAGCCAAACCCTCATTTGCTTTCTTCTTAAACTACTTTTAATTATTATTTGCACTTACGACGCTGAGTGAGAAACTGATGCTATCGTTTAATAGTATTTTTGTTTGAACACCATCTTATTTTTTATGAAACGGATAAGTATTGTTTCACAAAGTTCCACAGGGTACCAGCCACCTCCTCATATACGGCACGAGTATGCTAGGTATCGAAGACATAGCCACCGTAAAATGAGGCATAATATGCAAGGGCATTCGTGTAACATGACCAAAATTGGGATCAATGACAGGACCACCAACACAACTGGTGAAAGATCAGGGACAATAACAATAACTGGTCAGAATACATTTGGAGGTAAAATGGGCGCAAAACTCACAAAAAGATCAAAGTAACCTAAAATAAATAATAGGTGACGTATTCTGGGAAACAGTAGGTTCATACGGATTGGTCATGTAATGATAAGCAATTATATCCAAAAGAATATGATAGGAGTGCAAATAGAAGGAAAATCCCGCAAGAAGGAACGGATAACTAGCCATTCAATCAAACTAGAATGTCTTTGAATTTTATTTACAACCTCTCTGGCTCCAAAAGAATACGACTGAGTCATTTAAATTTTTCTGAGTTGCTAAAAGTTTTAAGTGTATTGCGTTTGAAACCAATAAATGTGGAGGTAAATTACATTCCATGAATGGTTGGCATGAAAGATTTTCATAACTCCGTAGATTTTTAAGGTTTAAGATTTTCAGTAGTATTTGCAATGAAACGATGAAATATAATCAATATATTTTACCTCAACAACATTTTATAATATAACAAATTTTGTCTTCAAAATAGTTTTATAGCTCCTGAAGCTAAATATATTCCTAATTTATTGTTACATTCTGAGTAGCAGCTACAAAATAATTATTTTCAATCAAAATACATGCTAAGCAATCATTTTTTACGATAAATATATCATAAGAACTCCCATTTTCATAGCATTTATCACGTAAAGGTGTACAGAATTATCAAGATATTAGCATTTTCATTTCCATGTGTTAGAAGACTAAACTCAATAGTGATACGTAGTGATTCTATGGGTAGTCATTACTTGCGAAGCGACTTACTTATAATGAAGAATCACATGGTAGACGCTAATATGTACTGTACACTAACCTTTCACATTCATAACTCTGCCCCTTGCGATGAAGTGTTAGACTGAAAGATAGTCGTATACGGGTTTCTCTGACCAGTAGAATCAACTCCTCCGAGGGGTGGGTTCTCTCCCCTAGACGAAACATGCACCTGCTCCGCTCCGAAGCGACCCGGGTCGGCACGCACCTGTTCCGGCAGAAGAAGAAAAGGGGAAAGCCGGTCGCTCCTCGGCCACGCGTCCGAAACACACTACATCTACGCCATCCGCAATACGCTTGAGATAGATCCGACACAATTAGCATTCGAAAGGGCTCTGAAAAACTAGCGTTATTAAAGCAATTAAGAAACTCACAAATGCTGCATCTGAACTGTAAATTTTCAACATTAAGGACCTGAATATTCTAACTTACGATTTGCCGATAAATAGATTATTTCCGTTAAATTTCATGTTATCATATAAAAATTGTCCACGGTGCGAAGACATGAAAGTAAATGGTCATTTATGCATATTGATGTTTTCTTAAAGCTTAAATTCTTTTGTTGCAATCGAAAATAGTCTTGACATGAATATTATGCCTTGTTATCGAAGAAAAACTTATGCAAGGATACATGTACTAAATTGTAAATTTATTATCATCTTCTAAATGAAGATGCAATGATGTACACATCGAACAAGTTTTCAAATTTTATTTTATTTTATTACATAAAAGCATAAGAGGTTATAATTAAAAGAAAACCGCCAGAGATATTTGGTAGGCATTTTTGAACCTGAAATACGAAACGAAAACAAAACATTGGCCGGAAAACTAAAATTTTGAGTTTAAGCTGTAATTAAATGACTTATAGTTCTCCAACTAATCACTAGCAAAATAGAGATGAATTAGCCGAAATATGTGACGGCGAGATGAAATAAATCATTGGACAATGGTATAGCGATATCAGACGGAAGCAATAGATATTTATTTCTTCAAGCGCAACTCAGCTCCTATAATTTACTTACACGTCGTATGATATATGATTCTAATTCAAGGACACCATCATCAATGTAAACTATCTTACATGAATTGTTTATACTTTGCTGAGCCATACTTAACTGAGGGAAAATCATGTAACTTTTGTAAATGCCTCACAATAATTAATGAAATAGGTACCGCTGGTCAGAAGTAAGTGCGAGTAATAATGCTCCTCCACGGTTGACGAGCAAGTTCGAAAACATTCTAGAGCAATAGAAGCATTTACCAAAGAGATTAATATGGAGATAATAACTAGGAGCTAACCTAATATTTTCCCTAGAAAATACTGAATATATCATGACTTATGGGACTAAGGTCGGTGATATTGATCGATCATTATATCGTTGTGGAAATAATCAAATAGTTAAGATCTTGCGAGAGGACTAAGGTCGAAAAAGTATATTCCCAAATAAAGAGTGCAGTATTTTCAAAAGAGTATATTCTAATGACCAAATGTCAAACTCACTCAATTATTCGTCGCCAACGCTAAACAACGCTAAATGCTTCTGCCCATGGTCTCCAATACTCGCGGCGTATTCGAGGTATGGCCTATTCAGAGCAAAGTAGCACCTTCCTTTAACTTTTTCAGCTGAGGACCTTCGTACCATGCGCTTGATTAAACGTAATTACTTTAATGTTGTGCCGCATATGTTTTGTATGTTTGCTCTCCGCGATATGTCAAAAGTAGAGGCAATTACAAGGTATTTCACTTTTTATGAAGACTATGTTTACTCGACCCACAGTATAGACATGGTGTTGGTGTGGTGATTTTCACAAGAACTGCAATGTGGTGCATTTACAATGATTTAGGTCCAGCCCCCATTCATGGCACAGCGAATGAATTTTTATGAAATTAAGGACCGATGATAAAATATCCGTGCTTATACCGTGTATAACTAATTTTTGTTTAAAATTGCTGAGAAAATCCATTATCAATTTCACTATTATTTCATTTATTCCGCATGATTATAATTTTTATACAATTTTTGAATGAGGAACCTTCTGGAATGCTTTCTTGAAATCAAGAAATATCGTTTATGGTTTTTATGTGTGTCTGCCTCATGCCTAAAGTAAGGGTAATTCCAAGTTAAGGCTGAAATTAAGGTAGATTAGAGTCAAATAGCTAACAAATATGTACCATAATGGAGTAAATAGTGCAATAGTATGGTGTACACCAAGAAACTGATGGGAAAGTGTGGTAATAGACTTATCGGGAGGACATTGGGTCTTAAGAACAGGAAGGCGCGTGTGAAGCAAATCATCATTATAGCTGAAGCAAGTACCAGTAGCAGTGTAGTTTTGCAAGAATAGGGAAAATACGCAAATGTATTAGAACAGAGCGTTTACAAAGCCTAACATCAATAATTAAGCTCAAAAAATCGTGTTTTGAATCCAATAGTAAAATGTGTATCGGGTGAGTTTAGATGCATATAAAATGGTAAGGAAATCAGCCCCCGCCACATTCTTGTCCGCAAGATACAGCCACAAAACACATCCAACCCAACCGAGAAACATTACTTAAAAATTTCCTCAAAATTCCTAGCTCCTGACAAACAATCAGAGACGTAATCATTAGAGAGAATATGGTCCATAATGAGCTAAAATTTTGTGAGCCGTGGCGGGGTTTTTCCACTAAAAAACTACGACTCTATGTAAATCAGGAAGATCATCAGATCTAGTACTTGTAACTGTTCGTATAATTCAAAGTATATAATGGAAACTTTCTACTCCACTGCCGGCTAGCACCAAAGCTGGATTTTGAGAATAATTAGAAAAAAATTAACAGAAAAAAATACTATATCCCACAAGATACAAAATTCATCGCATACAAAATCATTGTATTTATATATGTACAGGTAGTTGCTGCCAGCGATTGCGATGCGATGTATCGGATTCGCATTTAAGATCAGAAAGAAAAAAGAAAGTGATCGAAGGGTAAAATATCCCCAGGTTCATAAGAAATACTTAAACGCGTACTCAAGGAGTTAGCCCCACAGATCGCACCATTCTAAGATTATATTTAGCAAATCATTAACTGAAGGCAAGGTGCCCCTAGGCTGGAAAACAGCAAACATCATGCCAATATTCTAAAAAGGAAAAGAAAATTACCCAGGAAAATATCGGCCTATATCGCTAGAAATTGTTATTGCAATCACTTTCACGCAATATCCTCGAACATATTGTCGTTAGCAATATTATGGCAATGCTAGATAATCGTAACTTCTAAAATAGCAGTCATCATGGCTTTCGTAAGGGCAGGTCCTCTGAAACATAGCTTGTGCGCTTCCTTCATAACATCCTAAAATTAGCTGAATCAGAAAAGCAAGTCGCCGCAATATTCCTTGATTTTAAGAGGGCATTTGACAAGGTTCCTTACAAAAAAACTTATATAAATTGATATAAAACTTAAATTAATTGATATATAAATTGCAATCATGCTGAGTTAAAAAAATAGTGAATTGGATAAAGGAATTTCTCAGTGATCGTAAAAAAGTATTTATTGACGGTATTAGCTCTGATATAGTGGGAGTTACATCCGGCGTTCCTCAAGGATGTTAAATTGGCCCTCTTTTATTCATTATTTGTATTAATGACCTAAGATCTCGAGTTAGCAGTAAATTACGATTATTTTCAGACGATTTGACACTGTTATCTACCATGAAATAACCAAAGACACGAGCTAAGAAGATCTGTCATTAGACTTCAACAACATACATTCGTGGTGTTAGGAGTGTGGGCTAGAATAAAATCTTAGTAAATGTACCACAGTACACTTCCTGCGAAAGTCATCACACAATGCCATAACTGCACTGTGGGTGGAGTAAACATAAAATCTTCAGATATAGTAAAATAACTTGGAATTACCTTAACTTCTGATATATTTTGGAAAAACACACATACAAAACATACGCGGCACAGCATTAAAGAAACTAGGTTTTGTTAAGCGTATAAAAGGATGGTTCTCGGATGAAAAAATTAAAAGAAAGATCCTACTTCATTCTAGTTGTCCACACATCGAATACGCCGCGAGCATTTGGGACCCTGGTCATGAAGATTTAGTCTAGAGAATTAATTAAATAGAAAGAAATGCTGCACACTTCCTTAAAAACTACAACGAGCGAACATAATAGCGTTTCACAGCTTTTACAGGGATTAAGAAGGGATCCATTAGAAACTCGGAGGCTACACGCTACGCTTAGCTTGCTTGAGAAATTCGGAACTGGTGTGTTTGGGAGCGACACAGATATATTATTATGACGCCTCACTAGATCTGACAGAAGTGATGAATAAAAAAATACATTGCCAAGCAGAATACACATCACCATTTCTCCTCCCAAAACTATATCCCTTACATCTTTACACGGCTGGTTTCCTAATATCCCCAGCCACACGTCCATGCGGTGACTCACCGGGTAGAATGTAGATGTATATGTAGAAGGGTAATGAGTAAAGGGTGTAAGATAATGAGGAGTTCGGAGGGCAAGGTCCTGGGGGTGTTCTATTTGCGTAAAGGTAATGCTAGAGAGAATAGTTTCTTCTTTGGTAGAGTTTCTATTGTAACCAATTTTTTCAGCTGTGTGTCAGCTTTTCATTGCAGTTTTACCATTTCCACGGCTATGAGATAAGGGTACGATATTTTACAGCACTGTATACTGAAAAATAGGAGCAAAAAAAATTCCTAGTAGCCTTCCTTACTTTACTTATCGTTTTTATTTTTATAAAGATTTCATAATTCATTTATAAATACTAGTATGATCGTTGATCATTCCAACTGTGCCATCAAATGCTATGAAGAAATTTCCACGCCAAAATTTAGAAAAGATATGATGAAGTATATTATCTAGAGAAACGCATTATAAATTTTAATGAAACGGCATATTTCACTTCATAATGACTGTAGACGGTAAATTATGGTAAATAACTAACATGTCATCGAGTAAATAATTTATTGTGGAAGATTCCATTGAAGTGTATATGCTCTAGCTATATATACATGCTCTCCAGAGGTGCCTTCTTAACTACTCATGTGGAAATGTATGTTGATTTTTTTATTATAAAAAAATAATGATTCGCCATTAGGATCATTTTTTGTAGCATCAGCTGTAGATATTATTCCATACGTTACTTCGGTCAATCATTTAAAGGTCTGCTCACAATATAACACTGGCTCTAGTCAACGCTAACAGCTTCCAACATTAGCCAAACCAGCAGGCGTCCTAAACATCTACCTCAATAAAGTATAACTTACCGCAAGCATCCCTGCTACAGCTCTCATTATCCGTATACCGATGGTCGAGTCTGCTGTTAACACTTTGATAGTATTCAACATCATCCAGTTTTAATCCCGGTAAGTCATACTCAACAAAAAGCAATTAACCTATTGTCGATTTTCTATCTTAAAAATTGGTGATAGACCAATGGAGATATACGAGATAGAATTGGCTCCAGTAACAGAAAAAAGTAGATAGCACAGCGACTGCTAAAGCTAACGTGATTTTTAGATGGCTATTAGATCGTCTGGTGAGCTGTGAGTAAATTATTACCGTATGACATATGAAACCAAGTACCCGCACGATGACAGCGAGCGTACTAGATTTCTTTCAATCGATTTCGCAAAGATATCCTGCTAATTAATATACCCAAATTTGTGCTCGATCAAGTATCGTGTCATATTGGCTTTAGAAAAGAGAAACAAGGGAGAAGGAAAAAGATTGTTGATAATAGCATGTGATAATATAAGAAGTATTCCTGCTTGCAACGCAAATGTTAGGTTTATAGGGCAGAGTGTAAGACATGAATGTCACATCACCGTTGGATACGAGCTAAAAAAATTACGCCAATCTTCATCAGCCCAACCAAGCAAGTAAAGAGCGTTTATAAATTTATCTAGACAATTTCTTCTACTATCTACAATAACTTATGAAGTGAAATTCCAGAGATTCAAAGTTCTAGAGTTAGCAGTAAATTAAGATTATTTGCAGACAATACAGATAAATACCGTGAAATGAGCGAAGATGCGGACTTTGAAGCTCTTTCATCGGGCCTTAACAACGTTCAATCGTGGTGCCAGGAATGGGGGTTAGAATTAATTATTGTTTAATGCACCAAAGTCCACTTCCTCCGAAAGTCATTACAAAAGTGTCATTCTTATACTGTGGGTGGAGTAAACATAAAATCTTCAGACAGAGTAAAATATCTTGGAATTACCTTAACTTCTGACATATTATGGAGAATACACACATAAAACATATGCGGCACAGTATTACAGAAACTAGGTGTTGTTAGGCATATAATAGGAAGGTCCTCGGATTAAAATTTAAAGAGAGTGCTACTTCTCTCTGGTAAGGCCACACCTCGAATACGCCGCGAGCATTTGGGACCCTAATTATAGAAATTTTGCCAAAAAAAATTAATAAAAAGCAAAGGAAAGCAGCGCGCTTTGTTAAAATATGCTACAAGGGTACATATAGTGTCTCACAACTCTAAGAGAGATTAAGGTGGGAGCCTATAGACTCGGAGGCTACACGCTATGCTTGGCTTGCTTGAGAAATTCGGAACTGGAGTGTTTGGGAGCGACACAGAGATATTATTATGACGCCTCACTATATCTAACAGGAGTGATAAATGTAAAAATACATTGCCGAACAGAGAGGTAGAAAAATTTGTTCTTTCCGTGAACAATAAGCGACTACAATAAAAACTGAGCTCCACTAAATACACTCCTATAAGTCATGTCACCATTTCATCTCCAAAAAACTTACACCTTTACACGGCTGGTGACCTACCACCCCCTGCCACACGCCCATGCGGCGGCTCGCGGGGTATTATGTAGATGTAGATATTCATTTGTTGTTTTCCTACTGCGGGCTTTTAACCGCAGCTGTCACCAATGTCCCAAAATGGGTAAAAATTCATCTTTTAAGTGAAAAACAAACAGAATTTTATACCATTCGGCATCTTAATTTATGGCTGACTGGCATAGTATGTCCTTCAACGGGATTGTATTTAACTCAATGTTGACAAAAATCAATATTTTAATGCACATACACAGTATAAATATTCTCATAATTTTTATTACTTTGAAGACTTTTTAATAGTAATTGTCGGTATGACTTTTGGACAGCTAAATCCATCTCCTAGGATTATTTGTTACTTCCATTTTAAGACCCAGTCTATTTTATTATTATTTTTTTGGTGATACACTTAAATAATAAAGAGAAGTCTGCAGTATTCGTTTAAATGATTGGAAAATAACAATATATCGCTGTCATAGACATTTACTGTCCCTCAAGTATAGCATAGCGTGTGATTTCATCAGTCTTCATGAGGGTGTATTTCAGTCACGGCATTAAAGTTTGACGTCAAAATAAGTCATATATATACACACAAATGATACATCATTTTTAATTCTACATTTTGCTGCAAGTTGCATTTGATAAATCATTTCATTTATTCTTGTTGTAGCGTAAGTCAAAGGTCAAATTATTTCCCAATTCTCACAGAGTTGAACATATAATCCCTAAATTTATCATGTAATAAAACATTGTAAAAATCTATCATGTAATAAAACACCAAGTATCCAGACCTAAATCACTCTGCAAGTGGTTCTTGATAAATTATTTCACGTGTACTTATTATATAACGTAACTCAGAGGTCAAATAACTCCACAATAAGTTTCACGAGGTCTGCGTAATGTTCGAGTCGACGAAATATTATCTCAATACATCGTGTGATAAAAAAATTCAACTGTTTCAATCCTGCATTTTTCTTTTAGTTGCTCTTGAAAAATCATTTCACGGATACAGTAACGAGACTCACAAGCGAAACCAAGTCTGAAAACTCTTACCGCTCAACAGAATACGGAGATGTGAATGGGTTCATATTTTACGAGTCCATTCATTTTTAAAAAGGTCATTCGCCTGCTTAACCTTTCATTGCATCAATGACAATGAGACTCAGGTATTAAGAGTCAGTGAATATATTGTTTACAATTCTCAAAAAAATAAAGAACTATTATATGCATAAATAACAATGTAGAGCGCGTGCTTACAGGCATTTATAAACAGTTATGTGCATGTGGCTCCAGAATGAGTGTAAAATAGCACTTCCGCCGTATTTTTACTCGACCAGCATTTTTAAATACGCTCATAAAAATATGATGGTAAAATAAAATAGAGCATATTCTAAAGCAGAGGTTTTTTGGAAAAAAAATTTTGTGGACGATTTAATTCATTTTTGGTAAAAAAACTAACAAGAAAAAGTGAATACTTAATGAAAAATTATTTGTAGCAGGTACTTCTCAATCGGTGGACATAAAATTCCCGGAATCGAGCAAGGTATTTTATAATGCAATGCACATATTTTGTCAAAATGACGCAAGGCTTAAGGTCTTACCGAGCGTCGTGAAAATCCCGCGTGACAAGAACCGTGACATGGGCATCAACCTGTCGTCCATTGACAAAAGCGCTAAGCAATGGCTCAAACTCCCCATTTCACATTATTATTATTATACATATCTTGCATCCAAAATTTATGACTTTGAGCGCAAATGCTTACTAAATCTTTGAAAAAATTATTCTCGCAAAGAATGACGAATTTATTGCTCTTATTCCTAGCACCTGAGGATTTAAAAACGGCCTCGGATGCTTAACCCGAAATTAGAACGAAATTTCCGAAATGGTTCTGTATTTTTCGAAAGTAGTTGGACGGTTTTCAATTTTTCAGAAGTCATGTCTCTGTACGAGAAGCCCAAAATTATACGTTCTCATGCACGCTCACTTTCATCGACGGAATAAAAAGTAAATATAATTTCAGCCTAGGTATTAAAAGCTTCAGCAGTTTTATACGGAAAATAAGCCACACACTTGAGTGGAAGTAGAATTAAAAATAAGCTAATAATTATTTTTTTTCAAATGACAGCAATAGACATTTTTTCTTCAGAAGCGTCGAGTTCTAACGAAGGTTGATGTGTGACAAACATCCACGTTGGTGAGAGATAGAAATAAAATGTAAACTCAACACGTAATTCCTATTATAATTACCAATGTACCAATAACAGGAAAATATATAAAAAATTGTCTGTATTTTGAGTAGCTTACGGAAGATACTCCTAGAAATATGATCGGTAGATGCAAGTGGTTTGTTTATGAAGGAATGTGACTACCACAGTAAACGGCAATATTAATTGATCCAAACGTGATAAATTTGTTGCCACTGCTATTCATAGGCACGATACCACATTTAGTAAATAACACTGCATCCTACAAAATACATTGTACACAGTCATGTAAACACGTGAACATAGCTGATGGTACGTCACTGGTCCCAATGCTAGAAAATGTGTTCATCAAGGACTTATTTTCCATCTATTTAACACTTTGCGAGTTATGGACGCTAAGACGTTGTACAACCTTCTTTATTTTCTCTGAAGGACGATGGACGTACTAGAACGTCCACAGAATATCACTACTGAAAGGTAGCGGGACGTAATTGTATGGCTGAAGTCTTTCTGGCAGACATATATAGGACCACTAAGTGCCAGTTTAAATTTTAGCAGTAAATAAAGATTCATAACCTC